>OY986991.1:9346274-10546274 GCA_963920545.1 Lepidium didymum | reverse complement strand
TATCTCTTCAGCAATTCTAACTTATAATATTATAATAATATAATATACTAAATTATTAATTTTATAACAAATTACCAGCACGAGCTGCTAGTACACTAGAGAAGGTAAAATTTATTTTTGTCAATTTTGATTTTATACTTTGTTATAATGGGTGACTTGGTTCTCATATATATGCTATATATTTTATTTTAATTTATAAGTTATAATAATGGTCGAATTACCACATGAGTAATTTAGTCTCCATATTTAAATATTAATTTCGGGAAGGTAGGCACTACCTTCTCCAAATCGATCGTTAGATAGGCTCTGCCTTCACGACCATGATCATATGGTAGATTATGTCTCCTCATATCAATATTTTTATATGTTCATAAGACATATACAAAATGTTCCAGAAGAACATAAAACTCAAAAATGTCCTAAAGATATTTACTAATACGTTCCTGAAGAACGGTAAAATAAAATAGATATACATATAAATTTGTTCCAGACGAACAAACAATAAACAAAATAAATTTGTCCTGAAGATAAATAATATATTTAAATTTATTGTTATTATATCATATTTAATTTATTTAATTGCGTAATTTATACTCTGAATATTTCATATTATTTTATTATTAATTTCGATAATTTTATTTTTGGATATTTTTTCTAACAGTTATGAAAAAAATAAATAATATATATATATATATTCTTCCAACGGCTCTAAACACTATTTTCAACGGCTACATACAAATTTTTAATTTATAAATACACTCATTTTTATCACTCAAAATTTTCTACATCCTCTCAAATTTTCTCTCTCGAAATCGATTCATTTTTGTAAAATGTGTTGGGTTTTAATCTTTTGCTTCGGTATTATTCTTTCCACTATTCCCGGGTTTCATCGGCGATTTCACTCATGCAGAATTTTGGATAAATTTTTGGTTACTTATTTGTACTTTGTATCTTTTTGTAATTGCCTGCTTATTTCATTTGTATGTGTTTAATCATTGACATGATAATGTGTTACATTTTATTTTAAAGTTTAATAATAAAATTATGATTATTATGCAGTAATTATGTCAAATTTGGCTAAACTCGAGATCGATGCCCTGAATATATCGGGAAATAATTATATGAGATGGGCAGTTGAAACAAAGATGCACTTAAGGGGGAGAAAATTCCTTGATACTATCGATAAGTCGAAAACGACTTCAAAAGAGCAAAAAGCTAATGCCATGATATTTTTGGTCCATCATATCCACGATGGCTTAAAGAATGAGTATATCACAAAAGAAGATCTTGCAGATCTTTGGCAATCGCTAAAAGATAGGTTTGATCACCAGAAATACGTGATCTTACCAAAAGCGAAACATGAGTGGCTAAACCTCCGTTTCCAAAATTATAAAAGCGTAGGCGAATATAATTCTGCACTGTTTGGAATTACCTCCACGATAATGTTATGCGGAGAAAAGATCACTGATTATGATATGATCGAGAAAACTCTCCAAACATTTCATCCTGGAAATGTAGTCCTACAACAACAATATTGAGCTAATGGATACAAGAAGTATTCAGAATTAATGTAAGTGCTTCTTGTAGCAGAGCAGAACAATGAACTTGTAATTCTAAACAATCAATATCGTCCAACTGGATCATCAGAATTCCCAGAAGTGAATGTTACATCATCGAATTATAATAATCATGGACGTGGATGCGGTCGAGGTAATTACCGTGGTCGTGGACGAGGAGGATACGGACGTGGATATGAACGTGGACAAAGAAAAAGATTTTTTTCTAATGATTACAACAATGAAAGAAATAATAAAAGACCAAAAGAGAAAGAAGTTGGAAAAAAGGCAACATGAGGAAAGTTGCTATAGGTGTGGCATGAAAGGACATTGGTCGCGTACCTACCTTACGCCAAAGTATTTCGTCGATCTACACCAAGAGTCCCAAAAGAAAAAGGGAAAACAAAAGGAAACCAACTTCGTTTATGACAATGTCGGGCTCTCTTTTGATAATGAAGTTGGTCCTTCTTTTGACTGTGAAGTCGAACCGCCCCTTGATGATATAAACAACGACATATATCTCGATGTGGCTGATTTTGCTGTTGATTCCATGGATATCAACGAGGGCCAAAAATATTAAAATCTTCTTGAAGAAGAAATTATGACATAATGTATAATTAATTATGGTTGCATAATGTTGTTTTATGCCATTATGCAACCATAATGGAGATATGTGTCTGACAGATAGTGCTACAACGCACACAATACTTAAAGACAAAAATTATTTCTCTTCCCTTAAGATAAACAATTACGCCGGAAGCGTGAATACTATATCTGGTGATGCAAAGATTATTATAGGCTCCGGAAGAGCTTGCTTTTCAATGCCAAAGTGAACAAAATTTGAAATAAATAATGCATTATATTCCCCAAAATCTTGTAGAAATTTGTTGAGTTTCAAAGATATTCGAAGAAATGGATATCACGGAGAAACAATGAATGAAAATGGTGTTGAATATCTCTGCATCACATCAGTTAATTCGGAAAAGAAATGTATATTAGAAAAGCTGCCAACTTTATCCTTCGGAATATATTTCACAAAAATAAATATGACTGAATCATATGTTACAGTAAACCCGAAATTTACATGTACATTCAAAATCTGGCATGAACGCTTAGGGCACCCTGGTTCAGTCATGATGCGAAAGATTATGGAAAATACAAATGGCCATTGGTTGAAAAATCAGAAGATTTTTCAAACGAAAGAATTCCATGTAATTCTCTCGGAAAACTAATAACTCGACCATCACCAGCCAAAGTTAAGAATGAATCTTCGGTATGGTAATATATGTGGGCCTATCCATCCATAATGCGGGCCATTTAAATATTTTATGGTATTGATTAATGCATCTAGTAGATGGTCACATGTGTGTCTATTGAGCACACGGAATATGGCTTTCGCAAAATTCATTGCCCAAATAATCAGGTTAAGGGCACAATTTTCTGATTATACAATAAAGAAGGTAAGACTTAACAACGCTGATGAATTTAATGACTATTGTATGTCATTGGGAATAGATGTTGAACATCCAGTCCCACATGTTCACACACAAAATGGCATGGTTGAGTCTTTAATCAAATGGTTACAAATTGTTGCTAGACCGTTAATAATGAGAACAAAACTCCCAATTTCAATATGGGGTCATGCAATTCTGCACGCTGCGGCACTAATCCAACTAAGGCCGAATGCATATAATAAATACTCTCCATTAGTATTAACATCTGCCCAGAAGCGAGATATATCTCATCTCCGTGTTTTTGGGTGTGTCGTTCATGTCCCCATAGCGCCACCACAAAGAACAAAAATGGGACTACAAAGGAGATTGAGAATATATATTGGGTATACATCACCAAGTATAATTCGGTATCTGGAACCAAAAACAGGTGATATGTTTACGACACGTTTTGCCGATTGTCATTTTAATGAAGATGAATTTCCATCGTTAGGGGGAGGAACTAAAGAAGCTCCAAAAGACATCACATGGTACACACCGTCGTTATGGTACCTTGATCCTCCTACGAAACAACGTGAATTGGAAGTTCAGAAAATTGTGCATTTACAAAATATGACAAATCAGATACCAGATGCATTTACTGATACAAAAAGGGTGATAAAATCGTATATACCCGCTGCGAATGTTCCATCAAGAGTTATTGTTCCGGAAGAATAAAATGATGGAAACATAACAAATAAACCTAATATTTAGTTAAAAAGGGGGAGACCTATGAGATCAAAAGATAAAAATCCCCGAAAGAAAAAGATTTTGGAAAAAAATAAATATAAATGGTCCAGAAGAACTAAATTATACAGAGAAAAGTCTTGAAGACGAAAATAGAGAAAAACATGAGATTTCCATCAACTATGCCCAAAACAAAAATATTTGGGTTAGAAGTGAGATAGAAGATGATGATGGAATTTTCTCATTCTCTGTATCAAAAGAAATTGATAATAAAAGTGATGATCCAGAACCAAAGTCTATATTAGAATGCCAGAAAAGATCTGACTGGAAGAAGTGAAAAATGGCCATGATAACTGAATTAAACTCCCTAAATAAAAGAAAAGTCTTTGGATCTATTGTCATAACTCCTGAACATGTAAAGCATGTTGGATATAAATGAGTTTTTGTTCGAAAAAGAAATGAGAAAAATGAGGTAACAAGGTATAAAGCCCGACTTGTTGCCCAAGGATTTTCTCAAAGACCTGGGATTGATTATGAAGAAACTTATTCCCCAGTAATGGATGCAATTACCTTCAGATTTTTGATGAGCTTAACAGCCTCTAAAAATCTAGAAATGCATCTAATGGATGTTGTGACAGCATATCTATATGGATCACTTGATAGTGAAATATATATGTAAATCCCAGAAGGATTAAAGATGCCTGAAGCATTGAACGCAAAATCTAAAGAAGTATATTCAGCCAAATTACAACGATCACTTTACGGATTAAAACAATTTGGACGCATGTGGTATAATCGTGTAAGTGAATATTTATTGAGTAAAGGATATACTAACAATGCAATATGTCATTGCATATTTATTAAGAAATTTGTATCTGGATTTGTGATCATAGCTGTATATATTGATGATATAAACATAATTGAAACTCAAAAGGTGATTAATGTTACTAGAACTCATATGATAGAAGAGTTCGAAATGAAAGATCTTGGACAGACAAAGTTTTGTTTAGGACTCCAGATCGAGCATCTTCGGAATGGAATTTTTGTACATCAATCAAATTATACGAAAAGGGTTTTAAAACGATTTTATATGGATAAAGCGACTCATTTAAGTACTCCAATGGTTAATTGATCACTCAATATCGATAAGGATCCATTCCGACCTTGTGAAGATAGCGAAGAGGTATTAGGTCATGAAGTACCTTATATGAGCGCTATTGGTGGACTCATGTATCTTGCAAATTGCATTAGACCAGATATAGCATTCCCTACAAATTTGCTTGCAAGATATAGTTCATCACCTACGCACAGACACTAGAATGAAATAAAACATATATTTCGTTATCTCCAAGGAACAACTGATTTGGGATTATTTTATAATAGAAATTTTAGTCTCGATCTAGTTGGTTTTGTAGATGCAGGCTATTTATCAGACCCACATAAAGTCCGATCGCAAACTGGATATGTTTTCACAATTGGAGGCATTGCATTTTTTTGGCGTTCCCAAAAGCAGACTCTAATTGCTACCTCCTCAAATCATACAGAAAGAATTGCACTTCATGAAGCATGTAGAGAATGTGTATAGCTCATATCTATGACTCAACATATACAAGAAGCAAGTGGAATAGCCATAAATAAAGAGCCAACAAAAGTGTTTGAAGACAATGTTGCTTGTGTCGCCCAACTCAAAGAAGGTTACATCAAAAGCGACCGAACAAAGCACATCCCCCCCAAGATTTTTCTCTTACACACGAGAGCTCGAGAAAAATCAAGAAGTAAATATTCAGTATATCCGTTCAGCAGACAATGTAGCAGATCTGTTCACGAAAGCACTTTCTACTACAACATTCAGAAAACATGTTCACAGTATCGGAATGCGTCAATTACGAAACTTATGATACCCATCATTTCAGGGAGAGATTATGTCATTGTACTCTTTTTCCCTCAACATGGTTTTTATCCCACTAGGTTTTTCCATGATAAGGTTTTTAATGAGGCAGTGCGTAATATATAGTTAGCAACAGGTAGTTATGGAGGAGTGTTATAAATATGTAAAATAATTACCTATTCTATAGATGTAATGATTACTCTATATTAATATTTTTTGATATGTAAAATTTTCACCGCCTCAATACTAGTATAAATATGTGACTACCATCATTTGTAATAGATCATCACTTTTGCAATAAGAGAATTACATTCCTTCTCTCGATCTCTTCAGCAATTCTAACTTATAATATTATAATAATATAATATACTAAATTATTAATTTTATAACACTAATAACTTATTTGCTAAATAATTTTTTTTTGAATATGTGGATGTGTATATATTTTATATGTGTCTATGCAGAAATAATGTATTAATTAAAAAAAATGATGATTTAGTTTTTATACAATGCAGAAAAATGTATACGTGATGATTTAATAGCGTATAAAATTGCCCAGAAAAAGTATGAAGATTTAGTTTTCATATAATATTCTTTCTATTTTAATTTAAAAAATATAAAGTTGTTATTTTTTGATTTTTTTAAAAAATAATTTTTTTTTACTAAATTCAATCAAATTAAGTAGTTACCTTTTGAGTTTAAGTTATTTCAGAAAATTCCATGTAAAAAAAAAATTCACCAGATTTCACATTCAACAAAATTCTGCAGTTACTATTTACACTCTAAGTAAAATTTGCTTTTTGTTACAAATTAATTTAGCAAAAAATTATAAATTATAATTTTCTTTTATTACGAGTTTTGGATCAATCGGTAAATGAAAACTTTACTTTTCGAAATTGGTGTGAATTATGATTGTCATTTTCTTTTTTCTTTGGATTTTTCTCTAACTTGAGCTACATGCGAAAATGATACACATGGCTGATGGCTACAATCTGTTCTTTGTTTATTATTTTAAAAGCACCTAAATTTAGACAGATACATCATTCTCATTCTAAAGTAATTATTAAAAAAAATACATGTTGAAACGAGAAAAAGAATTACTATTTTGTAACTAGTAAAACCTATGAGAGAGATGTAAACACCACAAGCTTCTTATATTTATTCAGCATTTCTTGAATTTAAATATTGATGCTCATTGAAAAATTTCGACATTTTTTAGTTTTGTTTTTAGGTTCATGTTTGTTGTTCTCTTTGTGCACTTTTTGTTGCCATTGTTTTGTCTTTCATTTGTGTGTGTCCTCTATCGGTTCTTGCACATTGTTGTTCGTGCTCAATTGTTTCTGAATGTTTTAAAATTTGAGATGATTTTCAGATTTTGAAATTTTTTTAGTTTTTGGGTTTGCAAAAATGAAACATTTGATTCTTTTGGGTTATAAATAGGGGTGGGCATTTTGGTTTAGTTTCAGGTACGGTTTAACTTTGGTTCGATTCAGTTAATTTGGCTACATAAAAACTCTAACTAAATATAACCAAATTTAGTATGATTTGGTTTTACTTCGGATTGATTTATATCGGTTTGGTTTTATGTTGGTTTGATTGTACTTTGGTTAAATAAACATGAATTACTAAGTTGTTAGTAAATATAGATAAAAAAAGAATACTATCTCCTCTCGGTGGCTCATCACTCCCGACAACACTCTCGGTGGCTCATCACCTCCGATAACACTCCGAAACAAACTTCAAAATCCCTCTCTCACAGACACTCTCTTGTAAGCAAGTTACCTGTACTCAGATCATTCTACAGAAATTACGACGGCAACTAATCAAGCATTCATCGCACTCCTTCTGACACTCTTCGACGAATCGATTCTGGGATAGGAGACGAAGTGAATCGCAGAGAAAGCTGAGTCAAGATCCACTCAAATCGGAACACAAGCTATATCTCAGGCACATCAGCAACCCTAAAATGGACACACAGTTGATGGAGGAGCTACGCTCGATGGCCATTACGGAGGAAGCCGTAATAGATTTACCCGCTGCAGGGATTTATCACGCTGACACGACATATCAACACATCCTAATAGGTAAATTACTAAACCTGGAAGCTCAGAACATGGCTAGGATGATGATGGGTCTCCCTAGAATCCGGTTACAAAATAGAATTAACGGGACGGTACTAGGGAAGGACACATTCCAATTTTGTTTCCAATCGGAAGAGGATCTACAAGGAATCCTGAAATTTAACTATTGGAATTTTGAGGATTGGAGAATAGTTATAATAAAAAATGATAGGCACTTCACTCCGGAAAAGCTTAACTTGATACCAATGTGGATTCGATTATTAGATATTCCGATAAATCACTTCACAGTGGATTTCTTCAAGACGGTGGCTAACTCCATCGGAGAAGTCCTAGAATTAGACTTTGATCCGGAAAAGCCTCACTTTCGCGTTTTCATAAGAGTGAAGATTCTCTTCAATATACCAAACCCAGTGCGCCAAAGTAGAACTCTCAGATTACTTACTGGAGAAATCGTAACGATTAAAGTAGCATTTGAGAGGGTTAGAAAACTCTGCACCATATGCCGCAGACTAACACATAGTGAGAATGCCATCTCACAACTTCGACCACGGAACACATGGAAAATGAGCACCATCACAGTAGCAATGAAATAGGAAGCCACACTAACCAAGGAAAGCACACCGGAAAACAAGGGTCTGAAGCTACAACAAGTAGATTCAGAAAAGCCGAGGGGCAAAAGGCAACTGATACATAAGCTAACAAAGACAAGGAACACCTAGATAAAACCACGGAGCAATCACAACATGATATAACGAAAGAACTTGTGGAACTGAACCCAACAACTTTGCCATTTATTAACCTTAAGCGTAACATTGCACCTTAGAAACATCGACACTAACTAGATTAGTGATGAGGACACCGAAGAGTGAGCATTCACCACTACGTGATGGAATGGTATCCACGGAAGATAATGACATGGGAATACGACGCTATAGAACATACAAAAAAGAAAATAAAAGCAAAGAACATGCTACTCACAACAGAAGATACACGGGAAAAGATGAAAGGTGTGGTGACTGTCCAGAAGTCACCCGAAAGCCAATGAGTATAATAAGTTGGAACTTCCAGGGAGTGGGGAGGACCCTGACAGTTCGACGTCTTAAAGAAATATGGAAAACGGTATTTCCAGATATCTTGTTCCTCATAGAGACAAAAAATGACATAACGGTATTTGAATCAATTAGACGTTGGAGTGGATATGATCACCTATTCACAATAGAGCAGAGAGGTCTAAGCGAAAGACTAGCCATCTTTTGGAAAGATCACATGAAATTACAAATAACACATGACTCAACCCATTATATAGATTCAACATTCTACATCGGGGGAGTGCAGGTCAAAGGAACATTCATATATGGTCACCCATTGACTCACCTAAGGCCAGCAGTTTGGGAAGCCATTCAGTGGCTGGGTCTGGGGAACACCTCTCCTTGGATACTCAGAGGAGATTTCAATGAGATTTACGATAATCACGATAAAGTAGGTGGTCCTGCACGACCTGAGAGTACCTTTCGACATTTTCAATCATTCCTAAGAAACTGCATAATCAAGGAACTCCCTAGTACGCGGCCACGCTTTTCCTGGATGGGAAATAGAGGAGGACAGTGGACTCAGTGCTGCATAGATCACTGCTATGAAAACACGGAATGGTTCTAGGAATTCCCCCGATCATTAACAGCATACCTCACAATCATGGGCTCCGACCACAGACCATTGCACACTAAGATCATGACAAACCCCACAATATATTACACACATTTTATTTTTGATAAGAGATGGATCAAGCGAAGAGGATTTGCAGACATTATTAAGACAAGCTGATCAAGAACAGCAAACAATCCCCTATGCAACACACTTGCCGAGTGCGGAAATGACATCTCTTGTTGGAATAAAAACGTAACCACCAATTCCCAAGTTCTCATAGAGAACGCCAGAGCTAGACTAGAGAAGGAAATGGCGGAGGTCAGGCCGGATATTTCTCTTATCAGCCAGTTAAAGACTGAGATTACAAGACACTATAAAGAAGAGGAAAAGTTCTGGAAAGACAAGAGTAACCTGCAATGGCTCCGGGAGGGCGACCAAAACACCAAGTTTTTCCACAACTTCATGAATTACAAGAGGGTGAAAAATAAACTCATCTGTCTCAAGGACCCCAATGGAAATTTGCATTTCAAAGAAGGATCTAAAGGAGACATTGCAACAAACTATTTTAGGACATTATTCCAAACTTCGTCACCGGAGGGGATACAAAATGCCTTACAAGGACTCCAAACCAAAGTAACTCATGAAATGAATGAAAATCTTATGAAACATGTCTCTCCTACTGAAGTACGTCAGGCGGCTTTCAGCATCAGAGGTGATAGCTCACCAGGGCCAGATGGTATGACAGGCATCTTCTTTCACACATATTGGAACATTATTGGAGACGAAATCATACATGAAGTTCAATAAATGTTCCAGCGAGGCCACTTCCCGGAGGAGTGGAACTACACCCACATTGCCTTGATTCCCAAATGTGATAACCCTACGGAAATGAAGGAATTGCGGCCAATAAGCCTTTGCTCGGTCACATACAAGGTTATATCTAAAATAATAATGAGGAGGCTCCAAGAAATATTGCCTCAAATAGTCTCAGAAATTCAAGGAGCCTTCACGAAGGGCAGACTTATTTTCGACAATATATTGATTGCACATGAGATCATGCACCACCTCAACACCAATAAAAGTGGACATGAAAGTTATCTGGCTGTTAAAACTGACATATCAAAGTCTTATGATAGACTTGAATGGCAGTTTCTCACAGCAACACTTGAAAAGTTGGGCTTCCATCAAGATTTGATAAATCTAGTGATGTTCTGTGTTACAATTGTGACATACTCGGTGATAATCAATGGAGCACCCTTTGGCTAAATTAAACCCCAGCAAGGACTCAGACAAGGGGACCTGCTTTCTCCATTTCTGTTTGTTCTTGGTACCGAAACGCTCATTCACATAATAAAAAAAGTATAACATGAGGAAAGAGTTTCTAGGCTCTTTTTTCAACCAAATAGCCCTATGGTGCAACATCTTCTTTATGCGGATGACAACTTATTTATTAGTAAGGCTACTTTAATAGAAGTCACCGAGTTAAAACGATGCTTTGATGAATATGAAAGAATGTCGGGCCTATGCATCAACTATGACAAATCAGTAGTGGCAATCAGGTCCAAGATTCGTGTGGCAGATAGACAAAGCATCAAAGCAATTTTAAACATACACTCAGATCGCGGTATTGGAAAATACCTTGGCCTCCCAGAATGCTTCAAAGGCTCCAGAAAGGAGGTTTTCGAATTCATTTCTAAAAAACTAGGGAAAAAATGGACAACTGGTTCTCTAAAACTCTCTCCTTTGGTGGGAAAGAAATAATGATCAAGGCCGTCGCCATGACTTTCCCAGTATATGCGATGTCATGTTTTAAGCTCTCAAAGCTGTAGTGCAAGAAACTCACAAACGCCATTACACAATACTGGTGGTGTAATGCAAGTGGAAAAAGGAAGATTCCATGGATAGCCTGGCAAAACTTGTGTAAACCAAAAAAGGAGGGAGGACTGGGATTAAGAGGCATATGAAGTTTTAACCAGGCACTGCTAGCCAAACAAGCGTGGAGAATACTTAGCAAACTTAACACGCTGCTAGCTAAAGTGTATGCAACAAAATATTTCCGAAACTTCTCCTTCTTGGATTGCGGAATTGGGCCAAAACCTTCATATGCCTGGCGCAACATCTGTTGTGGCCGTGAACTGTTCACAAAAGGTTTAATGAGACAAATTGGCAACGGCAAAAACACTTATGTGTGGACCACCAAATGGATCCTCCATGACCAGCCGAGACCCCCAATCAGCAAAGACACACGTTTCAATGTTTGTCTACGAGCATCTGATCTAATTACACAAGGTGATTGGGACTATGCTAAGGTCTGTGACACCTTCATTCCATTAGATGCTCAGAAAATACTTGAATTTTCCCCAACATTGCAATGGAAGATTTCTGGATTTGGGCCTACAACACTTCAGGGGAATATACTGTACGAAGTAGGAATTGGCTGCTCAACAAACAAAACGAAAGAGGACAGGCCAGATCGATCACAAGCATAGTTTTCCCCACTACACTAAAGGGCAAAATTTGGGATCTTCATATACCTAAGAAGCTAGCTATATTTCTATGGAGAGCTCTTTCAGGGGCTTTGGCGGTAAAGGAGCGACTAAAACACAAAAACATTATACAACATGAGCAGTGCCTAATATGTGACAGTGGCCCAGAAACAATCAACCATTCCTATACCCCAACAAGGATATGCAAGTGACTCTGTCCATTCGAATATTGCCTTTTTCATGAATAATATGGGTACATCAACGAGGTCCGTAATGAATATAGATTTTCCATGGATACTTTGGGCAATTTGGAAGATGAGAAACAGCTAAGTGATCCAGGGATAAAGGCCTGATTTCCAAGAAACACTTAGGGAAGCAACTCAAGAGTTTGAACATTGGAACACATCGCAACAAGATAAAAGAAACAAAACTAGACGCATACATCATAACCAGGAAACACACTTAGATCGACCTAGTACACGACTCCAGTTTAAGGTCAACTGGAAAGTGCAACGGTCATCACACCACAATCTGCACGGGGCGGCTCTGGTTATCACAAAAAATAGAACAATACTCTGGCTTCATGTGAGGCACGTACTTACAGATACGCCTATCTATATGAGCCTTGCTTTTTTTTGCCTTATATGGGTTCTCAAGACACTGCTAGAGCTCCGATTGATACGGGTGGAAGTAGAAATTGATAACAGAACCCTATATAACATTATATCATCTCTGAAAGTTTGGCCTCGCTACAGCTCATGGAACAAAAAAGTGGGAGATCTCTGTGCGAGCTTTGGGGAGTTACAATTCACATCCATAACCCCCCATCGGAACACACATGCAAGCGAGAGTTATAGCTTGTAGTGTGGTCGCTGAAGGACGATATAATGATTACATAGCGAGAGGTGCACCTAGTTAGATTCAAATACTGAGACGTACTAACCCACCTACTCAGACATCGATCCTTACAGCTGATGCCAACAAACCCATAGAGGGCGGATAACTAATGGCTAACTCCACTATATGGGCTCCAGAAAGCGGAATTCATTCTCGTATGATAGCCCATTACTGACTTAACATACGCTCTTGGGTTTCTCTAGAATTCGAGATGGGCTTTACCATTTTAGGTTCTCTAGTGATTTCATTTGGTCCAACGCTTTACAATAGGAATTAGAATTCATGGACTTGGGCCGGAAAAAGACTTGTGACATAGGGCATAGGTATTAGAATCATTTTGGACTTCGTTAACTCAGGATGGTTTGGACTTCGCTAATCTAGGCCCACTAAACTTTGAAGCCTAACTCGATTTGGTTTTTCCTCTTCCCGTCTTTGGACCTTCTCTGTCTTGGATTTTCCTCTTGTCGCCATTGTTTCCAAGATTAGTAATCATTTCACTGGGTGCTCATTAGAACTAAGGCTAGATAATCATTACTCAGTGGTAATGATCACATAACACTAAGGCCACGCCATCTTGGAGAAGAGTTGTGAGTCTCTTCGGTTTCCACACATAACAGAAGTAAGTGGGTTGCGTCTCAAGCTACAATAAGCTTCTCGAGTTACGTGAATTGTAACACCACATCACACCCTGAGATACATCATGAAGGGACTCTTCGATTACTCAATCGCTTTTACGCTAATCAAGACTACCATGACCAATACTAGATAATCATGATGGAACAGCATATACACGATTCATATTCTAGTAAGTGAGTATAAAAGAAGACATACAGAGTTGAACTTGGAAATCCAAACAGCACCAGCGATACTAAAGATCATCTATCTCATGGACAACAATCTTTGGCAAGCACTAAATCAGTTCGACCTAGGTAGATCTGATCCTCCAATTTTCCTTCTGGCGACACTATATGATAACACCCTATACAGCAACCGCAACAGCTTCTTTGTGAGACCCATGAATCCAATGGAGCAGAACATACATGAGCTTATTGAAGACCTTCCTAAGGACTGGGGTCTCCAAAGTATGGTCAGAGGCAAGATGATTAGAAAAGAAATCACCCAATTCTTCTTGTCATCGGAGGAAAACCTCAACTCCATACTAAGGATACAACCATTTGTTAACAATGGCTGGCTCATAGCGGCACAAAAGTTGATGGACCACCCTCCACCAAACTTCCTTACAAAAATTCACTTATGGGTGAAACACCAAAACCTTCCGATCCAATATGCATCAGAAGAGGCTGTTCGGCGAATTGCATGTAAAGTTGGTGAAGTCATCAAAGTGGATCTTCACGATTACTCCGTGACTCACCCATTCCTGATTCGAGCCAAGGTATGCTTCAACATTGCAAACAGACTGAAGTTCTATAATACAGTACAATGTGAGAATGGCGATAGCTTCCAAATGCAATTTTACTATGAATGGGTATCGAGATTTTGTTTTAACTGCCAATGGATCACCCATATCCTCACTGCAGAGGACTACTTTGGGCACCCCTTAGCGTAGGAGCATAATGACATCCTGAGCACAGAGAGTGATACATCTTCGGAGAACCCGACCTTAATGTCGGGTTCTGTAGCTACGCAACCCACCTCTCCATTCACAGAAGGGACTCCGAACCCAAAAAACTCATCGCCAAATGTCACAATCACAGTTGATGATGTGCTTCTCAATCCCGACAACACATTCATGGTGGATGTCAATACGTTACCACCTGATTTAAATATAATCATACCGCCCAGCCCCACTCCAGAACACAAGCCAACCCCACACGGGTCAACTAAAACCGTGGAGGAGAAACATGACACTGCAACTAAACTGGAAATGAAACCAGAAGCGCTCTGAACTCCTAGTTATGCTTAAGGTCATTACCATATGCAACCGTCACTAAATAGGCACCTTTTGTTTTGTTTAGGGTCGAGTAATTCTCCCCTCTTATCTATGCTCTCATTTTAATCGTTAGTTATCTTCAGTCTCAAATTAAGTCCAGGGCACCTTCAATCTTTTTTTTTTGTAATGTTGGAACTATTTGAATTTTAATTAATGAAATCGTAGTTTGTTTCGGGAAAATAAAGTTGTTAGTAAATCACTGAATTGAAATTGAATGATATAATCTTTGAATAATGTTTTCATCTTTCACTATTAATAAAGTAACATGTCAATTTATTTTCTTGTACTAAAATTGAGATAGTTATAATTTTATTGTAAAGACTTAAAGTTTAAGTTAAAATCTTACCGTTGTAGAGGGCTAATCATAATTAGATCCTGTAAGGGAAATAAAGGTATATAATGATTTTACTTTGTTTCTAATTCTTAGGGAATAGTTGATAACGTAGCTTTTGAATTGAATTAAAAATCAAACACGTGTGAAGAACTTAAGATAGGATAATAACTTCTATAATATATATTATATAATATTGTTAATAATATGATAAATAAACACAATGGTTTATCGCTTTGGTTCGGTTTCAAACCAAACTGAATCGAACCATTCGGGTTAAATAAAATCCTAACCAAATAGTTTGTATATAGACCACGGTTTGGTTTAGATCGGCTTAAGTTTGGGTGGTTCGGTTTGGATTGATTCGGTTTGGTTAAAATGCCCAACCCTAGTTTTAAATGTAAAATGTGTCATTTTATATAAAAATATTACTGTATGTATTTTGTTTGTTAACAATTGAATTGACAAGATCCGATCCATAATCTAAAACTCACACCCTAAAATCACTTTTTCTTTCACTTGTAACGAGGAGGGATCAAACCCCAATGCCTAAAGATTTGTAAATCATTATGTATTTTGTTTACTAAAACAGCAAATAGACGATGACATTATATATATAGAGGAGTATTTTCACTAAATAAACTAAATTAGAAGTGGAACCGTGCATACGCGCGTGGTTGTTTATAATCTATTTAAGAAATATAAAAAAATAAATAGATTAATATACTGCATATAAATAAACAAAAGTCAATATCAACTTTGAAAAAGGATTAATAAATAAGAATATCAGACTTGTTCTTACAGATCGTATCGTTTTCTATTTTACGTTGGCAAGAACATGTTGACGTCGATATCTAATGGTCTCTTATTCTTCTTCTTTTTTGTCAACTCAAATATCATTAAACTGCCTAAAATGGCAAGAGAGTGTTTACAACAATAAACCATTAGCTGACTCTCTAATATGACGAGCAAGAGCATCAACTTTATGATTTAAAGATCTTGGGATTACATGGAATAAAAAAGAGCAAACAAGAGAACTTAACCTTGAAAACTCCTCCTGATAAGATTGGAGACATTTTCGCAATTCGTCGTCATCTCAACTTCCGGGACTTAGAGATTTTACTGTTCAAAAATTTAGAAGTTTAAAGTTTAATAGCTTGTTTTTTTTGTCAACTCATAGATATATTTGGAAATTCATCCAAGGTGAAAAGACAAAGTTACAACAGTAAACCATTAGCTGACTCCTTTATATCACGAGCGAAAGTATCAACTTTATGATTTAGAGATTTCAGGATTACATGAAGAGATATATAGCAAAATAGAGACTTTAACTTGAGAAAATCTTCCTAGTACGGTTGGAATGCATGTCATTCTTCTTGATTCGTCATAATCTTCAAAACATACGTACAATCCATCTCTAACAAGAGACTTCAAAACCCAAAGTAAAGCTTCCATGCAGGTCAAAATTGGAGTTTAAAATTGTAAAAAACTCAAATTATGAAAATAAGTTTTAAAAATTGTAATTTAAAATTAGGAAAAATTCCGAGAAATTGTAAAAATCTGGTCGTGAAAACAAATTTAAATACTGATGGTGATGGGAATGCGAGTAGCCAGGCAAGACACGTTTCCCCTTCAGAGAAAAAGCCCAAATCCGAATTTGGATTCCGCCGTGTTCCCTGTCTGCAAATTAGACCTCCGCCGTCAATTCGCTCGATCCTGTCTTTGATTATCTCCGCTCAGTTTTTTGACCTAGGAGCAGCGATACGCGAGACAGACTCCTGTGTGAGAACCTTTTCCTGGAGAAGCTTCGAATGAAAATTGGTTATTATGAGAAGAAATTAGGGTCAACAAAGGTATCTACTTCCTGGATTGCTCGAGAAGATTAAAAAGGCTACAGAAGAATCTTCAGCTAAACCCTTTCTCTTTCAGAACAATGACAGCTCCGAAGAATCTTCCGCAAAACCCTTTCTCTTTGAAACCGCCAAGACCTCCATCTTCGTCCACAAACGCCGCGGCTTCCACCTCAGCCGAACTCCAAATTAGGAACCCTCACTTTAATCCTAGCCCTAGCTCAAACGTCGTACCATCAACTTCGAATTCGCCTATTACGATGTCTCAGGAAGATGAAATCCTTGCACTCTCCAGCCACCTCACCCGCCCAGAGCTTCTTCGTCGACGAGCACACAACCTTCAGCAGCTCGCCAAGTGTTACAAGGACCATTATTGGGCTCTAATGGAGGATCTCAAGGCGCAACACCGAGATTACTATTGGAAGTATGGGACTAGTCCGTTCAAGGACGAACAGAATCAATCGAATAAGAGACGGAGGCTTGGTCAAGAAGGAGAAACCGGAGGTGGTGAGGCAGTTGAAGGTAGTGGAGACAATGGTACTAACAATGATGGTAGTAATGGTGTTAAGAGTGATCAGTATGCAAACAGCAACAGTGGAAGTTGCATGTATGGATGCAAAGCTAAAGCCATGGCGCTCACGAAATACTGTCAGTTGCATATTCTGAAGGATAGTAAGCAGAAGCTCTACACTGGTTGTACTAACGTCATCAAACGGTTAGTTTTTCGATATCCTTTTCTATAGGCCTTTTAAGTTGACGTAAACCAGAATATAATAGGTGTTTCAAGTGGTGCTCTTTCCATATTTAAAGTTTGGATTAAGATCTCGTAGTGATAATGAATCAAAGTTGCTAACTAGTTTGTGGAATGTAATGTGCCAGAAAACTCTTTTTTCCTTTCTTTCTGAGTTTGCAGTCTGGATTTAGGATAGACACTTAGATCCCTTTCAATGTTTAGTATAGGAATTGGATGGAAATTCAGCTTTTGTCTTTGGACACCGAGATAGTGATCCTCGGTTACCATTTATAGATTCGGTACCTTTATCACTAACCTTGAATGTTGTGCGGCTTTATTCCGGTTGATATATATAACTGGCAAAGATGCTTAAAGTTGACTCTATTGCTGTGTCTTTGCAAAAGAGGTAGGATTATGAATATTAGCACAACAGATGGAGCTTTTTGAAATTATTCTCGAGCTGCAATAGTCCATTGTGGTATTATTAACAAACTAACCTTGTTTCAGAATGGTTTACAATAGCATTATCAAATTTGTTTTGTTACTACCCAGATTTCATATATTGGTTATTCGTATGCTAGTTCGTAATTAGTATATGATGATTAGTTAAGCAGTTCTCCCCTAACTATGCATTGTTTGCATTGTCCATTTAGAGCTCCAGCAGGACCATTACTCTGTGGAAAACCAACACTTGCATCGACTGTTCCTGCATTGTGTAATATGCACTTCCAGAAAGCCCAAAAGCATGTTGCTAAAGCTCTAAAGGATGCTGGTCATAATGTCTCTTCAACAAGTAAGCCTCCCCCAAAGCTCCATGTTATAGTAGCTGCGTTTGTGCATCATATTCAAGCGAAAAGAAAAAATCCGCAGAACGAGGGTAAACTTAAAGGTGTAGTAAAAGAAGAAAGTACAAGCTGAATCAGGCGTTCCCAGAAGTAATTTTAGGTGAGGATCTTTTGCCTTGTATATCATTCTAAGTGAGAAAGAGAAAGGGGAGTCTCGTTGTTTCACCACATTTAGGTTGGTCATCTCTGCCAGGTCAAGAAACTAACATAACTGTAACTTTCTAGTAGGTTTAGTAATCTTAACTTTTTATGTGGAAACCTATATTCTAGGAATTGTGTTGTACTTTTCATATCAACATTTTACCTTTTCTTTGTTCTCAGCTTACATACAAGATCTTCACGTACTTACTGTTACTGTCTTGTTGCTTATATTGGCAGGTATAGTGTTGCACTCTCTCACATTGTGCTTGACCGTGAAATCATCCTGTCTTTCGTTAAATTGAGATTAGCTTGACATGAAGCAATCTTTTAACTATAGCACTGAAGCAACCATAATGGTCAAGCCAGATACAAATTTTACAAAATTTAGTTTACAAATCTGTTCTTTGAGATAATGAAGATATCTAAGATACAAAATAGACTTGGATAGTTGAATTTTGAGTGGTGGTAAGGGTTTTGGCTGCCTAATGATTTTGCATATATTTATCTTCCTTGCATATGTGGTCCATTTCCAAATAGGAGAATCTTATGCTTCCAAAAATCTTATGACAAGTGTGGTGGACAAAATGCAAAATATGAATCCGAGTATTCAAATGATCTGAGAATCTGTCCTTGATTGTTAATCATTACAGTTGTGTTGTGCTCTAATTCTTTTTCAAAGTCTTATCTCTTTTAGTTCTTGTGAGTATATTCCACTAGCCACAGATTTTGTTAAAGTGTAGGCATTGGATATTTATCTGCACTGATAGGATTTGTAAGGTATAATCTTAGAAGGTACGATAGGTCTAATAGTTCATTGAGATGAAGGAAATTCTCCCGTTTTTATAGACTTAATTAGATGAGAATGAACAAGCAAAACTAAAGTGCAAAGAAGCTTAAAACCATTGGTTTCGGATCAATCTTTCGGATCTGTCTTGGTCTCCGATCAATCTCTCGGGTCCATCTTGGTTTCCGATCAATCTCTCGTGTCCGTCTTGGTCTCCAATCAATCTCTCGGGCCCGTCTTGGTCTCCGATTAATCTCTCGGGTCCGTATTGGTCTCCGATATACCTCTCGGATCTTTGTAGATGCCGATTACCTCTTCACTATCTTTGATTTCATCTCTTCGTCTTGAGAATCTACTTCATCATCTTTGAATACTTGCTTGGAAGCTTAAACATACTCCGGTGGGATTGTCATTCCGACGGTTGGATTATCAGATATCTCTTACTTTTTGACCATCGTTTTTCTGTCTCCACTGGAGGAGAGAGAACAGCTTTGTCAGACTTGATTCAAAACAATACATGTAAGCTTAAAAGTAATCCGATTTGGCTGAAATCTTAAGGAAAGTTTAGTGATCCAGTGTTGTTCATTTTCATCGGTGGGATTATCATTCCGACAGTGGGATTATTAGATATCTCTTACTTTTTGACCATCGTTTTTCTGTCTCTGACGGAGGGGAGAGAACAGTTGCGCCGGACTTGAATCAATACAATGAATAAATGCTTAAAAATACCCTGATTTGACTGAATTTTTTAGAGAAGCTTTTTGACCCAGTTTTCTTCATCTTCACCAGTGGGATTGCCATTCCAACATTTAATTTATCATATATATCTTTCTTTTTGAACACCGTTTTTCTATCTTCGTCGGAGGAGAGAGAACAGTTTTCGACGAATCTGTTTCAAAATAATGCTTGTAGGCTTAAATGTGATCTGATTTGCCTGAAATTTTTAGAGAAGTTCTGTGACTCCGTATTCTTCCAATTCAACGGTGGGATTATCTGTCTAACGGTTAGTTTGTTAGATATCTCTTGATGTTATAATCATTATTTCTGTTTCTCGTTGGAGAAGGAAAATTATTTGGTCCAGCTCTGTTTCAAGACAATGAATGGAGATTATAAAGAGCTCCGGTTTGGCTGAAATTTTAAGGGATGCTTTCTGACCTTAGTTGTTTTGTTTCAACGGTGGGATTGTCACTTAAGCGGTTGGTTCATCAGATTTCTCTTGATTTAAGATCATAGTTTTATGTTGCCATCAGAAGAGTGGGAACAACTTTCATCGTACTTGTTCAAATCAATAAATGGAGGCTTGAATGTGCTCTGAGTTGACTAAAACTTGGAGGGGAGTACCTTGATACAATGTTCTTCATATTCAACGGTGGGATTTTCACTCTAACGTTTGGTTAAGATGAAATAAACAGTTTCCCTCAAAGGAAAACAACTGAAGGCTGAGGTAACGGTTACGAACTCTGACGGAAAACATATGAGGTAGAAGAGAGTTTCTCGACTAACAATTGCGTGAAACGCATCAATCTTGCGGTGGTTCTAAAGGGGGAACCGACGCAACATTTATGAGCATAATGAGATGGAATTGTCAAGGTTTGGGGAACACCTTGACAATCCAAATCTTACGGGAAATGAGTTTTCGGACTTGTTGTTCCTCATGGAGATTAAAAATTCTAGTGATCACGTTATAAGACTTCAAAGATCGTTAGGATATGATAACCACCATATCGTTGACCCTATCGGACTTAGTGGAGGCTTGGCTTTGGTTTGGAAAGATTCGTATCAGGTTGTTGTTTGGCAGGCTGATAAACATATCATTGACGTCAAAATGTGCTTAGGACCCATGGTCTTCTTTATATCCTTTGTGTATGGGAAACCAATCAGACATTTACGAGAAGAAGTCTGGGACATGTTAAAGGATATAGGAAGCACACATAACGATGCTTGGATGGTGATTGGTGACCTTAATGAGATTTATGATAATTTTGAGATAATAGGTGGCCCTCCTAGACAAGAAATAGTATCCACGTTCAATGTGTTTTGGATCGTGCCCTGGGGAATGCAGAATGGTTTCATATGGTTCCTTTAGCTAAAGGCGAATATAAAGAACACATTGGCTCAGATCACCGACTGTTATTGATCCACCTTGCTAAAGAAGCGTTAATGAAGATAGGGAGATTCATGTTTGATAAACGATGGCTGACAAAACCAGGTGTCAAAGACATAATAGCAGCAACATGGTCAAAAAATTCCTTTAGAACATCATCAAATTTGTTCGAGACGATTGTTGGATGTCGCCGTGCACTCTCAAAATGGAAAAAGGAGTGTAGATTCCAACTCTAAGTTAAGAATATCACAGTTAAAAGATAAATTGGACCAGGAAAGTAGTAAAATGGTACCAGATATGCGTCTCCTTCGTGATACCAAGCAAAGGCTCTCTCAAGCATACCATGATGAGGAACTATATTGGAGACAGAAAAGTAAAGAAAAATGGCTCAAAGATGGGGACAACAACAAAAATTTCTTTCATAGTAGTGTGAAAAATCGAAGGTCTCAAAACTTTATTCCCATCTTGATAAATTCAGATGGTACAGTACTTCAGATCAATTTTCTCCTCTACAAATCCGGGACTTGCAACTGAACTCTTAGATGGGTTGTTACCAAGAGTAACAAGTGAGATGAATACTGAGTTAACAAAGCCAGTTACGAGTACAGAAATACGAGAAGTTGCGTTTGGTATTAAAAGTAATAAAGCTCTTGGCGCTGACGACATGTCTTTTTTTTTTTCAAGAATTTTTGGGATATTATTGGTGATACGGTCGAGGCAGAAGTGAAAAGTTTTTTTGCTTCTGGATTAATGAATAAAGAGTGGAACTTCACGCAGATATGCCTTATCCCTAAGATCCCTAACCCGTCTAAGATGTCAGACCTTTGCCCTATAAGCCTCTGCTCAGTCTCTTACAAGATAATTTCTCGAGTTATGAGTAAACGGCTCAAATGCATACTACCCGCCATTGTATCAGACTCTCAGGGAGCTTTTGTAGCAGGGAGACAAATATCCGACAATATCTTTTTGGCCCATGAATTGGTTCATGCGTTAAAGACAAATCCAAGATACAATAAAAACTTTATTGTAATAAAGACCGATATGTCAAAGGCTTATGACAGAGTTGAGTGGAATCTCCTTGAGGAAATTTTCCGTCGGCTAGGTTTCAATGATATTTGGATGTCTTGGATAATGGAGTGCATTAGGTCTGTCACCTGCACGATTCCGCTTAATGGTCGGACGTACGGCCAGATTATACCAAAGAGGGGACTTCGCCAAGACGATCCACTCTCCCCTTTCATTTTCATTATATGTGCAGAGGCCTTAGTCCATTGCATGAAACGAGCTGAAGAAGAAGGGAAATTATCGGGCCTTAAGCTAACAAAATCTTGTCCGTCGATTCAACACCTTCTATTTGCAGACGATAGTCTATTTTCGTGCATGGCAAATTTCTGTGAAGGGGCAGAGATTCTTCGATGCCTTAGACTTTACGGTGAGGCTTCAGGACAAGTAATAAATTTCCAAAAATCAGCTATGACTTTTTGGGAGAAGGTCGATCCCATAATGAGAAGAATTTTGGGACTTTACATGGGTGTTACACAAGAAGGTGGAGATGGTAAATATTTGGGCTTACCGGAATGCCTAAACGGGTCAAAGAGAGAGCTACTAGCTTTCATCACTGATAGACTAACATCGAGGCTAAGTGGATGGTATTCTAAAACACTCTCTCATAGAGGTAAAGAGACGCTCCTAAAATCAATAGCTTTATCTCTGCCCACCTATGTCATGTCATGCTTTAAGTTGACAAAGTTTCAATGCAAGAAGCTCACATCCGCTATGTCCAGATTTTGGTGGAGTAGTAACGAGAACAAGAAGAATATATATTGGGTTTCATGGCAGGAAATGTGCAAATCAAAGAAGGAAGGCGGTTTGGGTTTTAGAGACATTCTTGGTTTCAATCAAGCCCTTTTAGGGAAACAAGCGTGGCGGCTTATATCTGACCCAAATTGCCTGCTATCTCGGGTTTATAAAGCATGATATTTTCAAAAAAAAAGAGTTCCTAGATGCATCGAGTGGTTCTAGACCTTTTTATGCATGGAAAAGCATCATTTTCGGTCGACAACTACTTGAGAAAGGTCTTGTGAAATCAATCGATAATGGGCAGTTTACCCATGTATGGTTAGATAAATGGGTATTTGACAAATTTCCAAGGAGACCCTTTAACAAGGAAAGTACCATTGATCTTAATCTCTATGTCTCCAGTCTTGTCCTCCGAAATAACACCTAGAACTGCGACAAGTTAAGTGAGTTATTTCCCCCTTCTGAAATCCAAAAAATAACAGCTTTTCCTACAATCCTTGAGGAAGAAGACGCATGGATATGGCCATACTCTAGAGAAGGAAAATACACAGCTAAAAGTGGTAACTGGCTAGCAAGCCAATTAGTTTCAGGGAACACCTCATCAACTTCATCAGAAAACGTAGTCAACAAACTGAAAAACAGGATTTGACGCACAAAGACACTACTTAAGATAAAGTTTCTCATGTGGCGATCGTTATCATATGCTATTACGGTGGCTGGCTTTCTTTCTTCTCATGGCATGACGGTGGAGAAAACTTGTAAACTCTGCAAGAAACATAATGAGACCATTTGTCATATGCTTTCGAGTGTGATTTAGCAAATCAGGTCTGGAGGACGATTAATCTTCCTCAGTTGCCTGGTGGAGTGCTTAAATCGATTGAAAATTGTATGTATCTCTTCTTGGACTACCTTGGAATTCATTGCATAAGACCGGATGCTCGGGAAGCTATGCCTTGGATCCTATGGAATATTTGGAAACAGAGGAATGAATTCATCTTCAAAGGACTCACTTAAAACTCTGACTTTATAATTGTCAAATCAATTGGTGAAGCTGGGGAGTGGTATGAGGCAAACACAAGATCCAGTGCTACTAATAGTACGCAAGCTTCCTCGTCGTCTGTGTATAAAGGCTGGACTAGGCCAAGGCCAGATACCCTCAAAATGAACCTAGGAGTATCTTGGTTAAGATTAGATCGTTTGGTTGGAGTGGCCTGGATCCTACGTAACCACACAGGCGATGTCCTCTTTCATGCTCGGAATGCTTTGTTACCTGCTCCCAACAAAGTGGTTGCAATGTTTCGTGGTGTTGTATGAGGCCTCCAATGCCTTGTAGATTTTCACTTTGTTAAGGTTGAGCTGTGAAAAAAGTGTGTGGTGGTTTACAAGGCTATCAATACTCCTCGCGAGTGGCCAAGATATGAGACCTACATAAACCAGATTTTGAAGCTGGGAGAGAAATTTTAGAGCTGTGACATAATGGTATCAAGCCCCTTAGCCAATGCATCAGCTGACATGGTCATGAATAGTGTTACTCAAGATAACCGTTTACATTCTTACATAGCAGAAGGGGGCCTAGGTGGCTGCGATCTACTCTTGAGCTTGAGAGACGATAATCTACTTTTGGATTGTTTTTTAATCTTTGGCCTGGTTTTGCCTATATCTATATGGTCTTCAACTTTTGTTGTATAGGGTCATGAAGGCGATGTATAACCTTGTATTGTCTCTTGCCATCTATGACATTGTTTTAATATAATTGCTTTATGGCAAAAAAAAAAGTTAGATGAGAATAGACTCATCTAACATCTAAAGAAGTCCGACTCTACTTTATTGCAATATCTTGATCAATTTACAGTTACTTGTAAAAAATGTGTGTAATGAGTAATGGCCAATGGTGGCGAAAAGACATTGCGGTTGACAAATTTCTATTTTCCAAATTTTGAGTATTGGAAGAACACTTCTAATTTGGCAAGCTAATGTTTGGTCAACAGAAAGTCAAAAAAATTTGTGTTTCTTGTATGGGTTTTGTGAAAAAATTTTCGAAGTGACCCAAATTGCAATTTACTACTTCATGTAAAATAAATACAAGTCAATATCATCAACTCTATAGTCAATGTAGTATAACCTTTTTACAAAAGATTTTAAAAAAAAATTATGATTGTATACAGTATATATTAAAAAAATTAAGAGAAAATTTGGATTTTTTTTTATCATGGAGACTTTGATTTGATATATTATTTATTATAATTTCAAAAACTTGATAATAATTACGAATGATTATATTGCATTGATTTTAAAGATGATATTGACTTGCATTTATTTTATTTTAAGGGTTAAATTGCAATATGGAGTCATTTTACACAAAACCTATCTTTTATTTAGGTAGAGAGGAATATTGTGCTTAAAATAGCAAAAAGCGAGTCGAGGCGAGTCAGGTGTAGACTAGCATTTCATGCCTAAGCGATCGCTTAGCCTCGCCTCATGTGCCTAAAGCGAAAAAACTGAGCAAAAACATACTAGAACCAATTTATACAATGAAACAATGTTAATAGTTAAAACCAATTAATTTTTTTTTGTCGTCTGTTTTTAGTAACACTAAACCCAATGGGCTTAATGTAACATTACAAGAGTAAACGAAAATGATGGCATAAAAAAACATGCTCAAAAGAAGGAAGATTCAAGAATAGGCACGCGTTATCTCCTTCCTCCGCCATCTGATGCAACATATTTACCGAGGAAGCTTTGGCTTGCTTCTGGTCTTCCACGTGTCACGCCATCGTGCGTCCCGGCATGCATTCCCTAGTCTCGATCATGGCACCAAAAAACACCACTATTGAGCACGAACTCTCATCTTCAAACCTAGTAAATTCGAGATCCTCTGCAAATTCCATCCAATTCTCTGTTGAATCTAAAATCAAGCTCGCATGAAGAGCAATCCGCAATGGGTTTAAAAGTCACCAACAACCACCGATGGAAGTTGCCAAATCCGCTCGGAACAAACACCAAGCAAATTTAAAGAGGAAAGTCGACGAGATTTTTATTTAAAACCATTAAAAGTTGTCGGAAAAGATGAGAAAGACGAAGCTATAACCATGGCGACAACTCAACACCAAACAAACCTAGAATTGAAAACTAAACAACCTTAACTAGAAAACTTAAGAAAGCAAACCACTAAAAGAGAAAAGAAAGAAGACAAAAGCAAGAAGAAAATACAACAAGATTACAACTAGGACTCGAAGAAGATGCTTCGGAAAGTTACCGGCAAAACCAGAAGGTTACTCTGAAGACGGCGAAGCCAATCAATGGTCTTTCTGAAAGATGCAAGTCGGAGAAGAGAGACTCTGATGAATGAATCCACCAAATGAGAGAGAAAAACTCTCTTATCTAGAGAGAGGAGATGATATTTTTATCCACCAATTAAAATTTATAAAATAAATCCAACTAAAGTACCAAATTTAAATCCATAAGTCTCAAACATAGATAAAAAGACGCAAAATAAGTCAAACCAATCCAAGTTAAAATCTCTAAAAGAAAGTCTAAATTTCTAAAAATCAATCTCATCATCATCTCCATACTCATCAACTTCCACAGGCTGACAGGTACTTCAAAATCTTCATCTTCTCCTCTAAAATCTTCTTCAATCTCATCATCATCATCATCATCATCATCATCATCAACCAACGCCATTGGAGATGGCCTTTGAGATTGAGATGATATTGTATTCTTCCCCCCTCTTAGTTCTAATTGAAGCATGTGTTGAACTTGATGCTCTAGCAACTCTAGTAACATAGCTCGGGTCATCAGCTCCAGAAGTTGTGCTTACCATCTCCCATGTTAAATCATCATCTGAGAAGTGACAAAATAGAGTGTATTTCAGATGATGATTTACCTCCGTCAACAATCTGTAACACTTTAACTAGAGGTCTCGTCAACTTAAGTGCATACAACACATTCCTCCAAAAGTTGTCTTACATAATAATTTGTTTCACTTTCCTTGCTCATGCTTCCTTTGGCCACTTAGAATCATTACATTTTTGAGAAGTGACAAAATTCCTCATGTTTTTTGAGAATTGTGATAAATGATGTAGCAAACCGAGTAACCGCAGGTCTATGTAGATTTTCTTGGTTTGTGAATTTCTTCACTATATTCACAAGTGAAGTATGATTTCAGATGTAGCCATTCATAAAAATGCAATTCTTTATTGCGTTCTTCACAGGGTATTTTCCCAATATCCTCGAGAATGAGATCTATGCAGTGTACTGCACAAGGCATCTAGTAGAGATGTGGTCTTTTGGCCATTAGTAATTTTCCTAAAATGAAAAACCATTACAAATCAAAACCAGAATCAGAATATAAAAAGTAAATAAAAATGACTTATGAAAAAACATATGTCATATATTAAGGATAAACTTACAAGCTTTCACATAATTTGAAGTATTATCTGTTATAACTTGAACAACATTTGCTTCTCCAACTTCCTCCACCATACTATCAAGCTTATTAAACAGCAAGTTTGAATATTTCACCACCTCTGAAACATCAACTGACTTGATGAAAGCTGATCCCTTTGGCAAATTAACAAGAAAGTTAATAATGTCTTTTTGAACAACAGAATCACGCCATCCATCTAACATTAGTGAACACCCTTTAGTTACCCATTCTTTCTTGTGTTCCACTAAATGGTTTTGACTTTCTTGCACTTCTTTCTTAAGCAAAGGAACACGCAACTTATACATGGATGGTGGCTTAAAGCCATATCCATATTGCCCAACTAACTCGAGTGCCTTTTAAAACTGTTATAAGTTGGTACATTAAACGGAATTGCAGTATCATAGAACCACCTTGCAATAACACTACATACTATGTCCCTAAGTTCCTTCTCACATATACCAAAGATATCCTTTCTATCCTTTCTACCTTTCAAAAATTAGGAGGAGTTAGACACACAAACCTATCCATTGGACCTTTGCGTTTCTTCAAAGAAAAAGGTTGACCACGTCCCTGACTACATCTTTGACTAGGTTGAACTTCAACTTCTTCTTCATCATCATAATTTTTGTACTTGTACTAAGGGAATAGTGGCAACATTTGAATAGTGGCCTTTGCCTCGTGCTTCTTTTTCATGAAGGCTATTACTTCTAATTTGACGTCATTAGGAACACGTGTACATGGAGTAATATTCTTTGAATCACTGGCTAAATGATCTTTTATACGTTTAACTCCACCATTACACACTTTATCACAAAACTTGCACTTAAAACTACCATATTTCTCTCCAGGAATTGTATATTTCCTATTTATGTCTATCTGTTTTGTGGATTCAGAATTAGACATGATGAAGACAAAGGAAAAACTATAAAGAAAAAGAAAGAAGAAGATGATGAAGAGTTAAAAGAAGAAAAAACTGTGGAGCTGTAAAGTTGAATTGATGTATTCGTATCATTATATAAAATTAGGGTTAATTCAAATTTTAAAAAATGTAAACTTTATTAAGTGAATATCTAGTCAACGAAAATTTGGAAACATAAATAAGTTTTGGAAAATAATAGCACACGTTAAACAATTTTTTTTAAAATGTAAACTCCTCTTACCTTCTAATGATTAAGCATGCCTCGTTTATTGCCTCGCCTCAACATAAAATAGCAATACGTCATCGCTAATTCTCGCTTTACGCCTAGACGCCGCTATTTTAAACAAAATCACAATACATTTTAACCATTTCGATCAAGTCTTAAAGTACAGTACAGACAAGGAATGAATCAATTCTCTTGCATGAAGAAACTGAACCCAGATAAACACAGTTTATATCGAATCCGAAGAGGAAAATTTAAAGATCAAGCTGGGGTAGAAACTAAAGGAATCTAAACCTAAGACCTAGCCTAAATCTAATCCAACACTTATCAAGAAGCTAAACCAGATAATTAACTCAAAATAACAAAGCAAAATGAAGACAAACGTACATAACCGAAGGTATAGAGATAACCGTGACCCAAAATCAACTCGACAATCCCTATCGTTGAAACCGTCACCAGCGATCATGAGAGGAGAAGCTCGAGGTCTGGTATTTTCATGGTTTTGTGCAGTTCGGACTTTTGGATTTATTCTTGTCGGTATAGCATTTATTTCTCTATTTGTAAGGTACTACTCCCTCCGTTTTATATTAGTTGTCATTCTAGGTTATTTTACGTAGATTAAGAATTTTTGTAGGTTGACTATATTAACCTCACAAAAAATATTAATTTACCGTTTTAATTACAACATTTAGTATTATATGAAATTTATAGTAAAGTTATATTGAAAATTTTATACGAAAGTTACATTGGAAAATGAGAATGACAAGTAATTTGAAACAAGAAAAAAAAGTATAGAATGACAACGAATATAAAACGGAGAGCGTATTATTCATCATAGGAGGTTCCGCTATCAGTTTGAGCTTCAGATAGTATCTGGTGGTTGCGATCTTTAGGTTTGGGGTAACGGTTTATCGAATCTATTTATTTTATAGTCCTAGTCTAGTCTTTTCTGAACTTATATTTCAGTTTTTTTTTCTGGACGTACATTCCAAAAATTTTTTATTTTCTACCGGTTTATATATTCGAACGTTGTATATTATCCTAGGTTTAATATAATTCGACGACAAGAAAAAAAAAGGTGTTTAGATCTTTGTCTATGTTCGGTTAGGGTTACAACTCAATTCGCTAAAAAAAAAAAAAGGGTTACATCTCAAAGTCGAGAGACACGTGGAACAGAGCATATAAATTAATTGCAAAACCGAAACAAAACTCGGCTGCTGAGAATTACAGTTTAGGTTTTTATCTTCTCATTAAACCGGCTCAGCTTCTTGTTTAGTACCGGTTTGATTGCACGACAAAACGAGTGAATTGCTGGAATGACCTAATTAAAGAAACAACAATCTATCTAACCTAACTTAATTCTATCTAACCTTAATTTTACTAACAAATATGAAATTCCCATTTTACCCTTTATACAATAATTAAAATTTAAAAAAAAAAAACAAAATATATTATTCTTCTTCTTCGTGTAACTGAAAAAAAATAAAAAAAATCTGTGCACGTCCGTCGCCGGGAACTTCACACCACCGCCGTCGATTTCGCCTCTGCCGCTACGTCCCCCGTCGTCGCCTCTAGCCAAGGACCGCTCCCTGTAGCCGTATTCGTGAGTCCGTTGATTTTATTCTATTTTGATTGTTGTAACTTGTGCTTCCTATCTTGTGTGGACTGAAGGTTTTATGTTATTGTGGATTATGGGTATGGATTGAGAAGTGAATATCGGAATTTGTTGGTTCAGATCTGAATCTGGGAAAACTAGATCTGCAGATAGTACAACTAGTTAAACTATATACAGACAGTTGAACTAGTGAATCTGGTTAAACTAGTTAAACTATATACAGACAGTTGAACTAGTGGAACTGGTTAAACTAGTTATACTATATACAGAAAGTTGAAACTAGTTAAACTGGGTTAAACTAGTTAAACTATATACAGAGTTGAACTAGTGAAACTGGTTAAACCAGTTAAACTAGTTAAACTACGTGCAATTGCTATATATTGATGTCGTTTATTTTATTTTTTCAGGTGGCGATGATTGACATATCTTTTAATTACGGGGGACATTACTCACATGACGGGGATGATATACAATGGAATCCTAGAGAACATCGGTGTTATACCATATATATGGATAAAAATTGGAAACAAGTGAGTTACTCATCTTTGGTTGATAAAATATGCAGAAAGGTGAAGATAAGTGAATCGAAGTTGCTGAAGATAAGTTATTTTCAACGTCGATGGGTGAAACCTAAGATGATATCTTATATCGAGGATGACGAAGATACCATCGGATATATTATGGCATGTAAAAAGGATGCGTCTACACCTGGTTTGCACGTGGAGGTAGTGGAAGGTGTAGAAGAAAACCCGAACGGTTCCCAATTATTAAGAGAAGATGAAGCAAGTAGAGGTCAAGAAAGTAGACATTGTGTTAGTTTTGACGAGCTTGCGAGTGATGCCAGAGTTAATGAAGATGGAATACAACATCATAACACAGAATCTGAACCTATAGAGCGTGGTGCTGAATTAGAGATTGTTTGTTATAGCTCAGGTGGTGGAAACTATACTACTGGTGAAGGTAACCCTGAAGATGCACTTGATGTAGAAGGAACTGAGGTTGTGGATGTTGAATGGGAAGATGGCATTGATATGGTGGTAAAGCAAGAATTTTCGAGTAAGCGCGAAGTGCAAGATATAATTGACCTTGCTGTACATCAGAACTATTTTGACTATATTACAGACAAGTCAACACCTATGTTGTTTGTGGCGAAATGTCGTGGCAAAGATTGCAAATGGTTTGTACGAGCTGCAAAAGTTAAGGACTCGGATCGCTTTTCAATTAGGACTTACAACAAGATGCATACATGCTGTCGGGTAAGTTCGAGCACATCCAAGAAAAGGAAGAAGGGAACACCGCGTTTAGTTGCATCTGTGATACATCAGGATTATCCCGGTAAGTTCGACACACCATCCGCAAAAAATCTTATAGATTTGGTTCAATCAAGACTTGGTGTTAAGCTTTCATACTCCACCGCTTTGAGAGGAAAAAAACTAGCTGTTAGTGATGTGCGCGGTAGTCCAGCGGATTGTTACAGCATGTTGCCTTCTTATTTGCACATGTTAGAGACAGTGAATCCTGGTACAGTAACACGGTTAGAGTGTGATGACGAAAACAAGTTCAAGTATTTGTTCTTTGCATTAGGAGCTTGCATTGAAGGGTTTAGAGCTATGCGTAAAGTGATAGTTATTGATGGGACTCATCTGAAGAATGTTTATGGTGGAGTTCTTTTTGTGGCTACTGCTCAAGATCCCGAACACCACCATTATCCTATTGCTTTTGGGGTCGGTGATGGTGAGAAGGATGCAAGTTGGAGGTGGTTTCTCCAAACATTGGAAACAGTAGTGCCAGACGATTCAGGGCTTGTGATTATTTCTGACAGACATCAGAGCATAATCAAAATTGTAGAAGAGGTGTACCCCAACGCTAAGCATAGGCATTGTATGTGGCATTTATCTCAGAACATCTTAACGAAAGTTCATAAGGTTAACAAAAAGTCGGTTGCAGAGCAGTTTATGGAATGTGCTCAGGCTTATTCAGAGGCTGAATTTACAACACTTTTTTCAGCCTTTAAGATAAAGTATCCAGACGCAGCGAGGTTTAACAAACATAGGAAGGCTGCCGCAGAAGTTCCACCCACACAAAAACTAGTACCTTTTATTGCTGGTTTGTTGCACAAGAGATGTAAGGATGCGAAAAAGTTAAAGGTATCTGAGCTAAATAGCTTTATGTTGGAATACATTGTGATGGGAAGTGATTGCAAAGAGTATCTGGTTAGTTAAACTGGTATCTTATGGCTAAACTTGTAAAAAATGTTGAACTGGTCAATTTACGTCAAACTGGTTAAACTGGCTAAACTGTGTAAACTGGTTAAACTGGCTAAACCCTAAACCCTAAACCCTAAACCCTAAACTTGTTAAACGTACGTATTTCAATAAATTGTATAGGTAATGGTATATAACAACACGATCTTGGCCAAAAAAACTTTTTTAATGATTTAAGTGATTATTTCATGAAACCTTTACACTTCCACTAATCTTCCATATACTTTTAAGATCATACACTAATGTCCACCAAATAACAATGTCATTCAGAGACACATAGATTTTATCATATATTACGTCATAATAAGTTGGTAAATATAAGTTAAACTAATTAACTTTTTGTTAACTGTGGTTAAACTAGTTAAATTGATTTAGACACGTGGTTAAACTACATGTAGTTTAACCACGTGGCGCTAAGAACTGACGGCACCTAGAAATGACGGTGCCACGTGGCAATCATTTTGGGTCCCACGTTGCAGTCAATGACGGCGCCACGTGGCAGTTATTCATGGTGCGACGTGGAAAAAAATATTTTAATGTCGGGTCCATTGGTTAAACTGGTTAAACTACATTACACTGGTTAAACTGGTTAAACTGGATTAAACTGGTTAAACTAGTTAAACTGGTTAAACTAGTTAAACTTGTTAAAACTGGATTAAACTGGTTATAACACATTAGTACTGTTATACTAGTTAAACTAGGTTCATAATTACAAAAAAAAAAAAACACCAAGGTTTTTAAAATCAATCGTACTCCTACACCTTCCTACCCCTTTTGCCACCTCCTTTCCTCCCACCTCTTGCACCTCTGGCACCTCCTTTCCCCCCACCTCTTCCTACACCTTTCCCACCTTCTGTGAATGGGGTGCTGATATGCTTTGACTTCGTCCTCTTCCTCTTGTTCTTCCCTGCATTATCATCTGGAGTAGAAGACAAAGGAGGAGCTGCAGCCGTCGGCACCCATACAACAATGGCACTCCCCGGATCAACAGCGGCAGGAGGCTCACCAGCGTCGTCATCAATAGTACCTGGAGGAGCTGCAGCCGTCGGCACCCATACAACAATGGCACTCCCCGGATCCTTTGGAGAAGAGGCACCACCCTCCGGATCAATAGCGGCAGGAGAAGAGGCAGCATGAGGGGACAAAGTTTCTGCTGCTGGAGGTCTAGAAGGCGAAGCACCATGAGGAGTACCATGAGGGGCAGCATGAGGGGCAGCAACTGGAACAGGAATATCAGTAGCACCAGGAAGAACAGCAGGACCATCACCAACTCTTCGGCTTGCAATATCTTTCTCTAAAAGATCATTCCAGAATATTTTCCCACCTCCCTTTAAAATGCTCGTCCAACCATGAACGATGTCGTCACGGGCATCCTCATCATCATCTGCCATGATTACATCGTTCATCCTAGACTCATTACTTCCTTCGACAAGTAAGATACTCGTGATCTCCTGTGTGTATACAGACAAAAACAAAGGTTAAACTAGTTAAACTAGTTAAACTGGTTAAACTGGTTAAACTAGTTAAACTAGTTAAACTGTGTAAAATAGGTTAAACTGGTTAAACTAGTTAAACTAGTTAAACTGTGTAAAATAGGTTAAACTAGTTATACTATTTGGAATACTAACCTTGGACTCTCCCAGAACATCATATATCTCCCCCAATCCGTAACATGTTGTCTTCGATTCTTTGAACTTGCCCCTACACAGCCTAGGGCAAAAGTCATCGGTAACCACCGTCTCTCTATAGGCGCTTTTAAGGGGGACAATAGCTTCAAACGCCAAAACCTACACATGCAATTATAAGATGTTAAACTAGTTAAATTTGTTAAACTAGTTAAACTGGTTAAACTAGTCAAAATAGTTAAACTGTAAAACTGGTTAAACCTACTAGAATTAACAAGTTACCTCTAATGGCAAGATAAATCCCGGAATAGTGGTGGTAGGTTTCACAACACCTTTCATCCGCGATAATATAGAATGGATGTTGTGTAAAGCATCATCAAATGTGAGACGTCCCCACGGGAACGTCTCACACAACTCTAAGCTATCGACGCTCCTTAACAAGAAGGGGTCTATGGAGCCTTGAACCTTCGACTTGCCTTTGATCACTGATGCCAAGAACCAGAGAACACACATTCTCAATCTATCTCTCGACGATTCCTTCATCGACACCAGCTTCTCATATATATGCTCAGGCCATGGTTTGGCACCTTCACCAAAATGTTTGGTCACAAATCTAGTCCCCCCCAAATTCTCGTAGTCTTCAGGGTATGGCCCGCAGTCTAACCCAGAAATCAGGCCATGTTCCCTAATCGAATAACGGATAGGAATGCCGTTTACCACAAACCACAATTCCTTCTTCTTATCCGTTTCTACCATCCGGACTAGTAAACTCCATAAACCCATTAACTTCCTATTCTTATGGAGATGCATGTGAAAGAAGTGTTGGAACTGACGATGTGCTAGAAACCATCGCAGCTCCACACCTGGTCCGAGCCCCTTAATGTATTCAACTACCGTGTACGGATCACATCTCGTGCCGATCTTCGGGTACTTATCAAATTCACTTGCCCCGAACATAAATCTTCTGGGTTGCATCGGTTCTGTCACTTGTAATCAAACAATATGCGTCAGACATTGTACCATATTACGAAACATTATCTAGTTTAACTAGTTTAACTCGGATGTTTAACTATCTAGTTTAACTAGTTTAACTCGGATGTTTAACTATCTAGTTTAACTAGTTTAACAAGTTTAGCTATCTAGTTTACCTAGTTTAACTATCTAGTTTAACTAGTTTAACTCGGATGTTTAATAAAAAACATACCTTTTCCATCGATGAGGATGACGATGACGATCCCGATGCTGATGCCGACGCCGGTGCGGATGCCGCTGTAGGTGACGATGCCGCTGCAGATGACGATGGCCGCCATGAGGCATTCTTTGTGCGAGGAGGCATTCTTGTAGAATCTGGGGTTCCAAAAATCAAAAACAGGAAGTTAATCAATCGGTATTCCAAATCAAAAACAGATTTTGTAGCCTATGATTCCAGAAATTCATCACGCAATTCCTCTAGAAAATATAAAAGGAAAGAAAGCGATGTGGAGAAATTACTTAAGGATCTATGGAGGATTAGTTGAAAGCCCAGAAACCGTCGAACTTGAGGAGTGGGAGAAGCTTCCGCGGGACGAGACGTTTACACAGAGGTTTTTTTTTCTTTCTTTTTTTTAAATTTTTGTTTTAGGTGTTTTAAATTTAATTAAGGATCCATAGTGGATTGGGTGGGTAAGTGGATTTGGGTGGGTTATCTATTGGTTGGGTTGTAAATATGATAACCTTTCATGGTTTTTTTGTCATTTTGCTTATAAAAAAAATTCTAATATTTTTTAAGTCATTTTGGCTTTCTCCTCTGCCAATAAGGTCATTTGAGCAATTGTTTCACGACAAAACTCGGCTGCTGAGAACCAAAGAACGGAGAAGCTCTCGAGAATATGGCGAATAGCAGGTACGAGTATGTGAAGTCATTCGAATTGGATGACCAAGTCATGCTTCCTAACTTAATGGTTGTTCGCATCGATGGTCGCGATTTTTCTAGGTAAAATTTTCTGGCTTCTTTTTTTCTTTCTGTTCGTTAATTTGAAGGAGATACTCTACGAGTTTATACATTATGATTTATGCGGAAGTTCATCACTTACACAGCAGAATGTCAATTGCTGTGTACATTGTAGCATCACTGAAATTTTTGAGTGAAAGTAATGACTAAAGCTGCGTCTTTGATGGATTTTGGAGCATGATTGCATATTTTTAGAATTTTTTTAGGAAAGTTACTTGCATTTGTTGTAATTTCATCTCTGTTGGATTCAATAAGGTTTCACATTTCACCTAGAACTTAAAACATTGATATTGATTTGTCGAGAATGCTGCTTCTTCTTTTTTCTGCTTCTTACACCATCTTGCCTTCTTTCATAACTATAGATTTTCCCAAGTTCATGAGTTTGAGAAGCCTAATGATGAGACAGCTCTCAATCTGATGAATTCATGTTCAGCTGCGGTTTTGGAAGAGTTTCCTGACATAATCTTTGCATATGGATCCAGTGACGAATACAGGTCCCGAATTTACTTTGTGGACTTTATCTGTTCAAGATTTTACACTTTCATTCATACCTGTATATATCATCTACAAGCTTTTTAATTGTTTTCCATATCTTCTGTAGCTTTGTATTCAAGAAAACATCAAGATTCTACCAGAGACGAGCCAGGTATTGATTCCATTAAATTTGATCGTTACTTGAATAAGCCGTTTGTACAACCATATGTAGTTTTCTATTGTCTGATTGACTCATAGGTTCTAACTTTTTGTTATGCAGTAAGATTTTGTCGTTGGTAGCTTCGTTCTTTGCTGCAGTTTATGTAACTAAATGGAAAGAGTTCTTTCCCCGAAGAAGATTACAATATGCTCCTTCATTTAGTTCAAAAGTTATAAGTTGTGCATCGGCAGAGGTTCTTCAATCCTATCTCGCATGGAGACAACAGGACTGTAAGCATTCTGACATCATAAATATTGTACTTGATGATTTTTTTAATGTGTTCCAGATATTATTTATGCTTATAGGCGTAAATTATCTTCAGGAATTTTAACAATTTCCGTTTCTTGGTAGGCCATGTCAATAATCAGTATGACACTTGTTTGTGGATGTTAGTTAAAAGTGGAAAGAGCATAAGTGAAACACAGAAGGTTTTAAAGGTGTGTAAGTAACTATAGATTTTCCCAAGTTCATGACCCAATGTTCTTATTCGCGGAATGTGCTTACCACTACGATTTTATTTATATTTTTTTGATACAGATGTCTAAGTGATTTTATTACCTTCGTTGTTTCTGTACCTAGTAATTATAGGTCATTGTTTGATCACACCATTTTTTCATTGCGCGGCTGCAGGATACACAAAAACAGCAGAAAAATGAGCTTCTCTTTCAGAACTTTGGTATCAATTACAAAACGATTCCTGAAATGTTTCGCCAAGGATCATGTCTATACAAGAAAAAGGTTATAATTAATATATTCTGTTAGAAATTATATGCACAGGCTTTATATTGCTTTGATATGTGCTGTGCCTATATATGGAAACTTGCACCCTGTCCAATTGTAAGTTACGTCCCTATGAATGTTAGTAAGCTTTCTTTGTTGAACAATACAAATGGCGCACTTGTACGTTTAGTCATTTGCATTTTAAATTCAAATTGCTTGAAACCTTGTAAAATTTAGTCATGTGTAAAAAGACTCATAATTCAGCTTGGTACAGGTTACAGAACTGATGTTGCTAGCTGAAAATAGGTGTTATAACTATCTGAAAACATGTGTTATCTCTTTGTATGGTGAAAAGGCTGACCTAAATTGCATTTTGCTTAATGTTTATCATATATTTGCTTGAAGCTATGTACCTCAATCGTATTGTAGATCTCTAATATGAGATCATATATTAACTTCATTTAGGTGGAAGAAACTGTAAAACATGATGAGAATGGCAATCCTGTAAAAAGACTGAGGAGAAAGGCTGTTTTTGTACATTCGGAGAATATTGCTGGAAGAAGCTTTTGGAATGAGCACCCCTCGCTATATAGTGATCTTGGCCACTTCACGAAAGACAATGGAAAAATTGAACCAGATTTTATTAGGTCATTTCAGTTTGAGAACAAATTGTTACCTTTAACTTGGGTCGTGGTTAGGATTGATGGCTGTCATTTTCACAGGTAATTTCCTTTAGCTTGCTCTCTCCATTTTGTTGTAACTTTTACAGACGTTTTCCTCTCTTTTTTTGGTCTTCTTTACAGACGTTTTACTGCATATAAGCCTTAGACTAGTAAAGTCCTTCTGCTCACAAATGATATACTTTTTAGACTAGTAAAGTCCTTCTGCTCACAAAATGATATACTCTTTGTCTGGCCTGTTCGGTTTGCATATGTAATGTTATGGTTACTTTTGTGTAGGACGTATTCTAGTTCTTGAATCTTAACTTGCATATTCGACAGGAAGTTGAAATTTATCATTGAGTTCTAGTGTTCTATGTTGAAAATGAAACTCATTGGAGTTTGCTTAAATTTTGATAGATTTTCTGAAGTTCATGAATTTGAGAAGCCAAATGATGAGCAAGCTCTGAAACTTATGAATTCATGTGCAGTGGCTGTTCTCAAGGAGTTTAAGGATGTTCACTTTGCCTACGGTGTCAGTGATGAGTACAGGTCTCTATCTCTCAGCCTCTTTATCTCAGCTTTTTCATATGTTATAGATATTAATAAAGTTCATCATCGTTTGCAGCTTTGTTTTGAAAAAAGAATCTGAGCTCTACAAAAGACAACCCAGGTATAACTAAATTGCTCTTTTCTCTTTCAGATAAGGCTCTATCTTCCTGAATTTCTTGTCCTTAATTTTTCTAATCTTGTATTGCAGTAAGATAACATCTGCAATTGCATCCTACTTTACATCTACATATGTGATACAATGGGGAGATTTCTTCCCTCACAAAGAACTGAAGTACCCTCCATCGTTTGACGGACGAGCTGTTTGCTATCCAACATACAGTATTCTCTTGGATTATCTGGCGTGGAGACAAGTTGACTGTGAGTATATCACTGAGAAAAACCATGTGGAATCATCTATATCTTTGCAAAATGAAAACCTTGTCAGTAGTCTCATGTTTTCTTTCTGTTTTCCTTATTGGCAGGCCACATCAATAATCAGTACAATACATGTTTCTGGATGCTTGTTAAGTCTGGTAAAAGCAAAACTCAATCCCAAGATTACTTAAAGGTACTTTGTTATAATGAATCAAAATTTTAATTTTCTCAAGTAGTCCATGCTTGAAATGGCTCTTATCTTGCTCTATGTGAATGACAATTTCAGGGTACCCAGACACGAGAGAAAAATGAGCTGCTTAGCCGTCAATTTGGAATTGAATACAACTCATTACCTCTAATCTTTCGTATGGGTTCTTCAGTTTTCCGCTTAAAGGTTAGTATTACCTCTATTAATAATCTCTCAATCTGTGCATAGAAAGATTTCTATACATTTGACTGGCTAAAGAAACTTCATAATTGCCACACTGGTTCTGTTCTTATCATATGAACCTTTGGCGATTGTTACCCCATAAATGACTAAACCATATACCAAACCTGAATTAAACCACCCACAGGGTTTTGTTGCTCGTTTCTTTTTAAACTCACCATCATCTAAAATGGTGTAGAACATCTTCTTCGATAGCTTTGTAGTTACCTGTTAAATAGCTGTCTGAATATTCGTTTCAGGAAGCTGTTGCAGTGGAGGATGGAGGAATTTCAGGGAAGAAACAGGAAGGAGAAGTGGTCGTAGATCATTGCAACATTATCGAACGTTGTTTCTGGGAAGAACATCCTCACATTCTTAGCTACTCATAAAACAGCTAATTTTAGTTAAATTTACTTCTCTTGTAAGACTAATTTATTGCAAGTACTTGATCTACTTATGAATAAATTCGCCATCATTTTCTTTTCAACAACATCGACAAACTTCCATCTATACCCGAACCCCAACTCATGTAATCACCAGCTCGGCACATGAATTATAACAGTTTAAACCTCAGTTTACATTTACGTCAACCAGTGTAAATTTATTTTGGGGTTTGAATGTTTATAACTTATAAGTATATATAAATAAATTGTGGGAGATGCGAGTGGGAGGGGAAGAGAGATATGTGAAACATTAAATTCACACCATACCTGTGAACTGACCAACTGCGAACTCCTTTTGCGTTACGTAATCTAACTTTATCTTTTTTATTTCTTTTTAATATAATCAAGAAACGACATAACTATTAAAATATTTTCATCATTTGGTATAATTGTAAGTCAAATGTAATTTAGGTTGGTCCAACTACTTGAGACTGAAATATTCAAATCTGGTGGTTAATTTTTGATAAATGTTTTTGTTCTTATTCCATATTTAAAATTGACATTTTATGTGCATCTTGTGAAAAAGTTAATATTCTTTTATCAGAAAAAAGAAGTTGATATTTTTGTAACTGATGAGTAGGACATACAACTTTAAAAAAATATAATAGTGATAAAGTTTAGTTTCTTCCAATTTGATTTGATATAATTACTTTTGTAAATATATAGGCCAATTAGTTTCATCAGTAATTTCAATATAACTGGCAAGTGAATGGAATCTAGTAAAGTAGCTGGTACTTATAATAAAGTTCTTGATTTAGAATAAAGTCTAAAACCCCCAATTTTGGACAAATTCCATCACACATAATTTGATTCATTTATAATCTTTTATATAATAAAAATGTAGCATTGACTTGAACACCATATTATATTAGTATGTTTTGGCATAGGAAGTATTGTAACATATTTTTTACTAAAAAATATTATGATAAAAAAAAACTATAATCAAATCATATAATTATAGGGGATATATATAATTAATTAATTAGATAAAAATTAGATAAAAATATAATCTATAATTATAGGGGATATAATTAGTTATTTTTAAACTTTTATATTTCAAAAATAAAAACATAATATGAATTTATATTACCTTATTCGTATCATATACATCTCTAATAATCACTATTAATACAAATAAAATTTAGAATATACAACAAACAAACAAAATTTGTTCACACATATTTACTATCATAATCTATAATTTTATTTGTTGTTTTTTAGTCGTCTAATTTTATTTGTTTATATACTCATTATTTTAATAAGATTATAATATATTCTTTTCATATATAAACTATTTTACACATTAATTATATATTATAGTATGTAAACTTATAATATTTTATAACTTTGTTTGTATTAATAGATTATCTTCTTATATTAAAATAGTTTTATTTGTTTATATACTCATTATATTAAATATAATAACATAATCTATTAATATAAACAAAATTTAGACTACAAACAAAATATTATTAAGCTATTAAAAATACAGACAAGTTCAAAATATTATAAATTAACATATTATAATATATAGTTTATCTAAAATAGTTTATATATTAAAATAATGGATACAATAAATCCAGAATACAAACACAATATTAATATATTAAATTTTTTTATTTTAACCTGTTGAAATTATAGTTAAAATATAGTTTATATATTAAAATAATATATAAAATAAATATAGAATACAAACATGTTATTAATCTTTTTTTTTTGGATCGAATGAATCTATTAAGATCATTATTTTATATTCTTAAAACAATAGTTTAAATATTAAAATAAAGTATGTCCAGATTATAAACGCGTTATCAAAAAATTAAGATTATTATAAACGGTGAAATATATCTTATCGTTGTTAATATATATATATATATATATATATATATATATATATATATTAAGTATTTGATATATATATATATATATATAAATATATATTTTCAAAAAATCTTAAAATTTTAAGTATTTGACTATTTAGTTATTATCAATTCCTAAAAACTCAAATCTTTTGAAACTAATACGAAACAAAAAGTAAGCCAACTGAAATTAATCGTCTCCTCTAACTTGAACTTATTTGTTCCTATATAATCTGAAAATAAAATTATATAAAATTAATTCGAAATAAAAATAAGAATATTCTATATGTATTTTTCTATAAAAACCTAATATCATGCAACTATCAAGAACAAAACTATTGTTTTAGCACAAACACTTATATTTTGGTAATTTATATTAGTTATGTGTATAATTTTAATTTTTATACAGTAGATTTTTCATACTTAAAAATGACATAATTTTATTTCATCTTTTTCGAAAAGATTCATTGACATTTTAATTAGAAAACAGATTTTTGTATTTAATTTAATAAGAAATAATTTATAATATACATAAAATAACAAATAATAATTTATATACGAATTCCTTAATTTTATATCCATACATAATAATATAATATGTATTCATAAAAATTTTAAATGCATATATTATATAGATTTAATTAAAATATATAATAATTTATGCATGGGATATGTTTTTGTGAAATTCAAAATGTCTTTGTAATCATTTTTATTTATATATAATCTTTATATGTGATTTTTTTTTCTGTTTGTTTATTTCATGTTTTTATTTCTATATATAAATTTATTAATTTTATATATACTTGATATACTTAAATCAGTTTATAATAATGACCGGTGTTGTACACAAAATACATTTTTCGATTTCTCTTGCTTTAAGTTCTGATGCATTATAATTTTTGTATATAAATTTTTTTGACTTGTATCATTTAGTTTTTAGATTCATGTTTATTTAGGTTCTTAAACACACATTCATTTAAATTTTTAGACGTGCGTTCATTTAGGATTTTAAACTCATATTCATTTAGGTTTTTAGATTCATATTCATTTAGATTTATAGAAATATGTTTATTTAGGCAAAAATGAGTCATTAGTTTATTTTGGCATTTAAAATTTATTATAATTTATTAATCTTTAATATATTTCTTTTACCAATAGTGTTTAATAGTGGTCATGTGTCATGTGTTTAACCGTTAAAATAATAGTGTTAAATCGATAACTTTTTAAAAAAAAAAAATATTTTGTAAATAATATAATTAATTATAAAATTTTGTCAATAAATAATTATTTTTATTATTATTTTTGTCTTGGTCAAATTGTTTTTTTTCTTATTGTAAGAGATAATAATAGATACAAATATTATGTGACTATTATTTCTTATTAACAATACGACCTATCCAAAACAGACCAATATAACATGATGTTTAAATTAACACTACGCTTTTATTATATATAGAGATGATATATAGAAAATCACTAATGAGATGAAATATAAAAAAAAATTAATGTTACTAACATTAACTTTTAAATAATTAAATTTAAAATATATTAATTTCTTAAACATATATTAAAGAATAATAAATTACAATAAATATTAATGACTAACTGAACACATGATCCATGTTATCTAAATGAATATACATGTCTACAAATATAAATGAATATAGATCTAAAAACCTAAATATATATGGGTTTAAAGCCATAAATGGATGCGGGTCAAAAACTTAAATAAATACAGATCTAAAAATCTCAATGAATATAAGTCTAAAAACCAAAATGACATGAGTCAAAAAAGTTTAGATACAAAATTTCTAATGCATCAAAATCTAAATCAAGACAGATCAAAACATATATTTTGTGTAGAAGATTGGTCATCATTATAAATTGAGTTTTAGTATATCAAATATATTTAAAATTAATAAATTTACAGATACAACTCAACCATGAAATTAACAACCTTGGGGAGGGTCTTCTCGTCTTTTCCCGACCAAAAAAAAAAGAAAAAACATGAAAAAAACAAATATCACATATAAATATAATATATAAACAAAAATAACTACAAATGCATAATGATTTCTCACAAAAACATATCTCATTCATAGTACGAAATATCATCTATTTTAGTTAGGTGATAAAATATTATTTATTTTATTTTTTTAGTCGGAGATAAAATATTATTTTATGTGATAACTGCAATATGGGACAGTTGCAATAGCTGTAAAAGTAAAAAACAAAATTTCTTATTCTTTAGATAAGCTAGTATTGAGAAAAAATCGGGTTAAAATTTGAACATAATGGGTTTGAATGTTTGGTTGAACAAAAACATAGGTAATGTACAAAAATTACTATTAAAATTTGAACATAATGGGTTTGAATCGGAGCCATCTATTTTTGTTTTCCCCATTCAATTACTATTAATTGCAGTACAAAAATTCACAGAGCCAATAAATGATATGTTTGCAGATATGAAAATAAGGAGAAAATATAACATGTAACCCACCTTTACACCCATTTTATTGCATATCAATTTTTTTTTTGCACGAAAAATAACTGAAATAAGTTTTTTTCTTACACATGATAGATTATTAATTAGTTATCCAATTGTATTTTGCTTATATTAGTATTTGTGGTTCGTCAATCTAATTCGATAACGTTAAAATACAACAAAATAATAGTAGTTAAATTTATCAATTAAATATTTCAACTAATTCCTATAAAAACGTCTACATAATTCTATTATTATCTATTAATTATAATGTGACCCTACATAATTTTATTAAGATTTTGGTGAGGTAATGAGTAGTAATTTTATTAATATAGGAGACTGATTTCTTATATCACACATCAAAGAAAATATCGTAAATTTATTATGAGAAAATTAAAATACTCTACTATTATTTTTATTTTATATATTTACATGATATGTTCCTATATGATCTGCATAATACGCAATATCTGCATTTTTTATATATATTTACTATTCAGCCAATATTTGAGGGAAAACTCAATTGCAGATTTGCGACTAACAATTGTTAATAAAAATCAATGTCAAAACTAATGATAATTATTTTGGAAATTTTGATACAATATGCTATGAGTTTATGAGATTTCTTTCCAATTCCGTCAATGTTAAATACAATTTCCTGTAAATACTTTTGAATTAATCGCAAAACACAAATATAGAATTATAGACTTTCCTTAATTTGATTTGACATATTTTTTTGTCAACTTAACTCATAAAACAATACAAAATTTAAATTAAAGGCACAATGTCCACATAAACATGAGACTGAGAAGACTTTCTGGTTGTGCGGGCTAAGTGATCAGCTTTGTGGTTCAGTGTGCGGGGGACGTCGAGGACGGAACATGACCGGAAGGAGTTTCGAAGCTTGAGAAATCATCCAAATAAGATAGGAAAGCAGGCCAACCGTGAGGCTCCTCAATCATCTTAAGAAGCTCGGAACAATCAAATAGAAACTCAACCTCCACAATCTGACAAGATGAAAGACACGTTATAGCTCAGAGAAGCGCCTTAAATTTTGAATGCAGAGAAGACAAACTGCGTCTAATACATTATGCTCCAAAATTGATGCCCTCAATACCGTCCGGAAAAGAGTACCAGCCTAATCCTGTAAACATGTCCGATTTCTTCCACGATGCATCTACCATGCATCTATATTCTGAGAAGACTGGGTTAACTATATATCCCGAGGGAATATGAGGTAGCGTATCATTACATCCCGACACAATTGTGCTTTCTTTATATGCCTCGACCCATGCTCTGGCATCGGTTTCCGCCATTTGGACAATATCTTGAGGAATCTTATATTTATTTGAAAAAATCTTTTCATTTCGTGCTTTCCATAAAAACCATATGATCCATGGAAAACTATTGTTTTCCTCCTTACAAGGTAGTCTCCAAATTAGATGATCAATATTGGAGAAAATGGATTCCCCCGGAAAATTCATTCCTGCAAGGATTTTTGACAAAGCTCAGGCCTGAAGGATTAAAAAAGTACATGATTTATCGTTTTCGTATCAGTTCCACATAAATCACAACGTGCATCACAATTTATACCACGTCTGAGATGGTTTGATTTAACCGCCAGTTGTCCTGAAACTGCTTCCCAAATGAAATGCTTAATTTTCTATGGTGCCTTCACTTTCCAAACTTAAGATTGTAACTCATGTATATTAGGACCGTATGGTCGAAACGAACAAAAAGAGAGATTTTGTTCTGCCCAATAGCCTGATTTTACCGAGTAGACACCAATCTTATTGTAATGTCAGCCAAGGCGGTCCGAAACCGGTTTTCGTGGGATATAAATCCCTAGAATAAGATTCGCGTTATATGGGAGGAATAATTGGTTAACTAAAGCCTCGCGCCATAATCGCGTATGCTGGTCAATCAACTCGAATACTCTTAAATTTGGGTAAATATCTGAACCCAAGGCCCTGGCTGGTCAAGGATTTTGATCCGAGATCCAAGGGTCTGACCAAACCCGAATAGTGTCTCCAGTGCCCATTCTCTTAATTATACCCTTCATTACTAGCCCTCAAGCTGAAATGATACTTTGCAATCTATAGGAAAGAGAATACAAACGGCAAGGATCCAGTGGATTAGTACCGAAGTAATAACGCCCACGTAAAATCTTCGAGAGAAGGGAGTCCGGATGATCCAATAAGCGTCAAAGTTGTTTGGCAAGTAAAGCCGAGTTGAATTCCTTGATCGCCCTGAATCCTAAACCTCCTTCGAGTTTAGGCTTACAAAGTTTCTCCCACCAGACCCAATGAATACCTTCGAGGTACCAGAATTGTGCCACCAGAAATTTACAATAGATGATGAGATCTTTTTAGTTATCATCTTTGGGAGACAATAGAAAGACATAACATATGAAAGAATAGCTGTAAAACCGATTTGATTAATACCTCTTTATCCCCCCCCCCATCGAAAGAAACTTTGCAGTCCAAGAATTAATCTATGAGTTTATTTTCTGAGTAAAAAAAGCCAAACCCTTTGTTTTTACTCCTTCTAAACTCTCTGGGAGTCCCAGATAAGTATCCGTACCTCCTAGATTTTTGATACCCAGACGATCTTGAATTTCAAGTTTTTTCACCAAGTCAACGTCTTTTCCAAATTGGATTGAGGATTTGGAAAAATTGATTTGTAGTCCAGACACCTTTTCATAATCCGTCAGGATGCAGAGAATAGTGTCAGCCTCTTCCAGATTGGCCTTACAGAAGAATAAGCTATCATCCGCAAATAGAAGATGAGACACTACTGGGCTTGATCGTGTGATTGAGATCCCCAACAGGTTCTTTTGCGATTCTGCCTTCTTTAGTTGAGAAATCAGGAGGATAAAGAGATATGGTGAGATAGGGTCTCCTTGACGGAGGCTTCGTTTAGGTCTGCCACAACCTCGTGGAATTCCATTCAGCATAATGGAATAGATTACCAAGCTCACATAGTGCATTATGCCTTTTACCCATCTTTCGTGAAAACTAAGTTTGAGGAGGAGATGACGCAGGAAGTCCCATTCTATGCGGTCATATGCTTTACTCATATTGGTTTTGATTGTCATGTAATTACCTTTGATCCTTTTATTGGTTTTAAGGGCATGAAACATCTCTTTGGCTATCAGGATATTTTTTGAAATTAGACGCCTTGACACAAAAGCAGACTCGGTATCCGATATTAACTAGGGAAGAATCCTTTTCAGTCTTAGACACACAACTTTGGAAATGATCTTATAAATAACATTACACAAGCTGATAGGATGCAATTCTACCATAGTTGTTGGTCTGGTTGTCTTTGGAATCAGACAAATGTTCGTTTGATTAAGTTCTTGTTCGAACCCACCGGTCGTTATAAAATTGTTAACAACGCGTACTATGTCATTTTTAATAAAAGACCATGATTGTTGGAAGAAAAGTGTGGTCATTCCATCCGGTCTAGGCACTTTCTCTGGATCCATCATAAATAAAGCTCTTCAATCTTCCTCCACTGTCGCTTGTCCAAGTAATAAGCGATTATGTCCGTCAGTTACTAAGCAATCAATCCCTCCTAGAGACTCCTCAAAATCAATGGTCCCATTTGTTTTGAACAGCTTTTCAAAATAATTAACTGTTTCTACTTCAATGTTTTCCTCCTAGTCTACCCAGTTACCTTGAGCATCGAAGAGACCAATGATTCTATTTTTTGCTCTGCGTTGTTTTGTTTAGGCATGAAAGTATTTTGTATTTAATTCCCTCCCACAAGCCATCTAATTTTGACTCTTTTGTTTCCATTAAGTTTCTTCTTCTTTCTATGCCAAGCTTAGTTCAAAAGCCACTTCCCGAATCTCCATAGTAGGACTAGAGTCGAGATTTTTCATGCGTACCAATTTATCTTTGAGGTATTCAATTCTTTGCTTTCCAAATGGGCTTTTTTTTCCCGCCAACGCCAGATTTCTCGTCTACAATTTTGAATCTTGTCATAGACATAATTTTCTCTCAAGTTCCTATATCTAGACCAGCCCTTCGCGACAATTTTGTCGAATCCTGGTTTACCTAACCACTGCCTATCAAAATGAAATCTTGACCTGCGAATGGTCTCTGAATGCTTCATTTCTGTATAGATCAGTCTATAATCCGAACCGATCATTTGAAGGTATTCGGTTTTAGACTATGGAAAAAGTGTGTGCCACTTCTTATTCCCAAAAACTTTGTCTAGTTTACAACGGATAATCTCATTTTGACGAACACCCCTCTGTGACCATATGTCGCCGATTCATGGAAATTCCATAAAACCACAGTTTTGTAACATTGTATTGAACGATACAAAAGAGCTTAAATTTCGCATTCTGCCCCCTTTCTTTTCATGATGACCGGAGAGTTCATTAAAATCCCCTATAATAAACCAAGGTTCCGACCTTTGAATTCCAATCCTTGTTAATCTTTCCCACACTTGATCCCTCAACTTGTATACAGCCTCTCCATAGACAAAAGAGATATAAGTCATTTTTCCACGTAAATCTAAAGATATGTCTATAATGTTTTTATTTTTATGGGATATAATTACATTATAGTAATTTTTATATAATAAAGACATGCCCCACTCATTCCAATTGGTGTCACTGAGATCATATTATCAAATTTTAGATCACTCATTATTCCTTTCATGTAATTATCTTGTTTCTTAGTTTCTATTAGGAATAAAAAACCATATTTTTTATTGATATCCTTCAAATAATTAAGGAAAATACGACTCTCAATACTTTGACAATTCCAAGATAAGACTCTGATCATAATAAACGGAAGAAAACAAACTAAATGGACGATGCTGAATTGTGAGATGTAACACTCTCGCTGGATCCTTGTGGAAACTTGCTTCCTTTGATGTTCTTCTCTGGTCGCTTTTGTGGAGCAACAACATCAATGAGGTTTTGCTTCTTAAAACTCATACCTTTGAGACCATTCGTTGTCTTTGGTCCTTTTTTGGTCGCCTCCAATGAAGAGTCTCTAGATGTCTTGGTGGGGACTTTCTTAGTAGGTGGGAGTGGTGGCTTGGTCGCAATACTTAGAGACTTAGCCTTTGCCTTTAGTTAGCTCAGCTTTTCTTCTTCTGTGATATTACTGTAGGCTTTCAGCTTCTCTAGGTCTTTAGCTGATAGAATTGCATTGACTTTGTCCCCTCCACCTGATTTTCCCTCAGATAGGAGATCACAATTCATTAGGTCATATGCTTCTCATAGTCGGACATCTTTGGATGGTGCACCCTGAATAGCGTTCCCGTTTGTTCCAGAGATAGTGGCTTTCGATGATACCTCTTCACCTTTGGTAAGTAGTGGTGATAATTTATTTTTCTTGGATGAAGAAAGAGCTTCATCAGAGTGATTCTTTGCGCCATGCTCCTGTGAGTAGCAAGTCTGGTTCGCAACTAACGCCATATCCTCATCTCTTTTTGTCTTTCGAGACCCTGTGATATCTATTCCTGTCTCAAAAGTGCCAGCTGCATTGTTGTTTACATTCACATGTTTCTTTGAAGTCTCAGCATGTGCTTTAGACTTGGGAGCATACGTAAGCTCCATCTGAGGCTAGTCCCAATTGTCTTTGTCTCGGCTCTTTGTTCTTGCTCCTCTCATCCGCTTCTACTTTATCTTTATTAACTAGAGCCCCTTTGTAATTTTGGTTTCGGTCAGAATGTTAATCTGCCCTCTCAAGCCTCTCTTTATCAACTTTCCTATTTTCATGCTCCATCAATCGTTTTCAGCACGATACATCATGGTTGATATAATTACAGTAACTGCAGATCCCCTGATGACGATCATACTTGATCTTTACAAACGTTTCCTCACCATCGTGCGGATCACCAAAGCCTTCATCACGTTGATTTCCACTAATACTCTGGCTCCATCAACATCTAATTGTACCATCTTGCCGAGTTGTTTGCCAATCTCATTGAAGACCAATTCGGCTGCAAACTCCGCTGGGATATTTGACAGATGCACCCACATTGTTAAAGTAGAAGGATAGTCTTCCGGTGCTCTAGCTTGCCACCGATCGAGGGTTATCATCCACCCATCGAAGTGTATTGCTCAAAGTTTGAGGACTTCATCCATGTCTTCTTTGCTCTCGAAAGTGTACTGGAACCTATCAAAACCTAAGTCCGTACCAATCACTCGGTCCTCCATTCTCCATATGCGGGGAAAGCGTTGAATTAACGCGCTTACGTCTTGTTTTGCCGGGTTTATACACCTTCCCAACGAGACCTTTGAGCACTTAGCTAACAAAGCACTGTTGTCAAAACACGGAATTTTGATCCTTGGGATTGGTGCTGGAGAGACACCGATGTTCATCTTCTTCGCATTTAGTTAGGCCATGATAGGTCTGTAAAGTGTTGAAAATAAAAAGAGAACTAAGACGTAAAAGGTCCAAATGTAGTGCTAAAATAGTAGTCTTAATTTATAAAAGACTATGATATAAACTCCATAAATTGTTATATGGCCGTAATGAATATTGTAATATTCTAATTTCCAAAAGTAAGAAGATTGAATCAAAGTACAACGAGGGATTTCCCTTATATGCGTCTAATCTTTTGAGATCTTTTGTGAGTGAAGATTGATGTCTAAGGAGTCTTCCTAACTTTTCTTTTTGCTCCAATCAATTTGAATTCCTAGAGTAATGACAAAGAGAGTTGGATCAACGCAATAAAGTGTGAGTTTCCATTTTTCTTCCTAATTATATTCCGCCAGAATATAGAGTTATTGCGAGATCGCTATATAAGGAAGGTACGATTGACCTTCCAAAATGTGAAATAATTGCTGCTAGCTGGAAAAAACCGTCGTGTAACCCGTTACACCAGGAAAACTTGACTCTCAAATGCCCTGAACGTAGGTTAACGACTGTGAAGCATATGGATTGGTGAGTTTTAAGTCCGAAATCAGGATCCTTTAAATCCTTTAAATTGTTTTGCAGTTCCACCATTACCTCAAAAGTTTGTGAGATGAAACCCTGAGAACAAAAAGAACTTTCCGAAATCACCGAGCCCTTTGTGCTTACAACTCGCGATTTCGGGGTTAGGAATAATCCTTCGGTAGGTTTTAGGTTGAGTTTGTGAGGTAATACATCTGTAAGGTTAGTATTACCCCAATCGTCGAACTCGATGAAAAAATTAATAGAAGTCGTCGTGAGGATGAGCTCCGTATTGACTCTGTATCGAAAACCATTAACCGCTACACTGTTGCTTTTTGCCTGAGAGAAACCTCGATCCCTAGATACGAGCCTAGGGTTTTGAATCGCTTATTTCACCTCAAATTGATTATGATGACATCTAAATCGCTGTAGGTTATCTTCGGAGACCTCAAATCGCCTTGATTTGTGAAATCGTTCACGAATAACCGCCTTTGTAATCTCCGCTTCTTTGTGTTTTCCCCTCATGTAGTTGGACCTATCGCCTCTTCTCATCTATCGACCGTGAAATTCGAATAAAAATCCCCTTCTGTAATTGCCGTTTGCATCGCTGAAGAGATCTATTTTTCATACCAAAAATCGCATCTATTCGCCGGAAATCGCCATATATCTGTGTGTATTGGCGATTTGACATTTCTAAAATTTTAAAAATATTTTCTTTTCATGTAGTGAATAATCAATGAAAGATAAAATATAAAAATAAAATAAAAGATGGGTAAGCAATCAATGTGAAGGCGTGGATGCTTACCCCACCATTCGTCACAAGAGATTCCTCATTTAAGGCATCATATCCTAATTAATGTATACATTTTTCTACCACTTTTCTAAATAATTATATAAATCTTTATAAAAAATAAAATTTATATTTCTTCTCTTTGCTTCAAAACTTAAAACTCAGAAAGAGAGACAGAGAGACCAACGATACTGCTCAAATGGCGGATGAATCTCCAAAGTCTATCTACGACTTCACCGTCAAGGTATTTTCTTTTCAATTTTTTATTCTTATTGTTATTATGTTTAATATTAGATTCTTAATTCACAAAAAACATGATGGCGGAACTTCCAATGTTGGATCTCTTTTTGATTTTGTTTTTGGAGACTTTTAAAATCAAATTTGGATACAATTGAAGAAGAAAATTAAGGTTTTTTTAATTTATGAAACATGGCAGGATATATCAGGTAACGATGTGAGTTTGAGCGAATACAAAGGCAAAACTCTTCTGATAGTAAATGTTGCCTCCAAATGGTAATAACTCTTTTTCACTGTTTGATTTTCCTAGTGATTCGTACAAGATCAATCCAGTTCAGTTTGGTTTGATTAGTACCAGTCCTTGTCTTGCAGTTACAGTTTTTGTTTGCCACACAATTGGTTTGTTTAATCGAAATCAAGCACCATGTTCTTCTTCGTTTTTTGATTTTTATTCCTTGAAGTCAATCAATATAACATTTTTTTTTTGGTTTTTGGGTCAAAACAATTTTGCTTTTTTTTTTCAGAGATGAAATCAAAACTGAACTTTATCTTACTGCAGTGGTCTGACAGATGCCAACTACAAGGAACTGAATGTTCTGTACGAGAAATACAAGGACCAAGGTCTCTGATTTAATACTATATACTGTTTTAAACTGGATTTTGACAATAAATACTTAAAACGAATTTTAAAAAACTGAATAGGGTTGGAAATATTAGCATTCCCATGTAACCAGTTCTTAGGACAAGAACCAGGGAACAATCAAGAAATTCAACAAACTGTTTGCACCAAGTTCAAAGCTGAATTCCCCATTTTTGAAAAGGTACATTCATTTATCTTTATTACATTGGATGTGTAATATAGACAACTGCTTGACCACATGGGCATAGTCGAGTTGGTAAAGCGAAAAGATTTAGACAAAGTAGTATTCTATCCGAATTCGAATCTCACTCGAAACTAAATAACATTGTGTGTGTCACTTCTAAGAATTTTAACTAAGCTATCCTTGGCCCTCGAATGTAGTCGAACTTAGGACATGTAGTACTTTACCTGAGTTGTAAAAAAAAAACAAAAAGATTACTCCTTTATGTTTATATATCAATTTAAGAGGTGAATGTGAGTTTGATGTTGATGGGAATGTAGGTGGATGTGAACGGGAAGAACACTGCGCCGTTATACAAATACTTGAAAGCAGAGAAAGGTGGTTTGCTTATTGACGCCATCAAATGGAACTTTACCAAATTCTTGGTTTCTCCTGACGGCAAAGTTTCCCAGAGATATTCTCCAAGAACCTCTCCTCTTCAATTCGAGGTATGTGTACTTACCACTCCGGTTTTCTCCTTAACCGGAATCTACCTTATGACTACTTTGTTTTTGGTTTATTGCAGAAAGACATTCAAACTCTCTTGGGACAGCAGCTTTCTTCTTGATCATCATAAACCTGTTTCGACAACTTCCGGTTCGGCCGGAAATGATCTTAGAATTATCATCAATATTTGCAAACTTATTTTCTCTAAATTTGTCTTTTTATTTCCTAAATAACTCATGTCTTCCATGTCGTTTCATGGGATGATGTATCATCATGTGACTCTCGCGGTTAAACTTTAAAAAGAGAAAAGAAAGTATTGCCTTATTAGACAGTTATATACGTAACAAAGAACATGTGAACCGTGAAGGATTATAGCCTATCGTGCATGACACGTCAAGCTTGTTCACGACTTATGCCCACAAAAGTTTCTGATTCTTTCCGAATTGCAGCAGAAAGTTTAAAAGGAGATAATAAATCCAAAGGTCATGTGCCTTTTTTTAAGGACATCTTGTGTCTGATACGAAAACAAGACAAAACAAGATCATAAAAGCCTACAGAAGATGATTATGTTGTTAGCAAAACTCTTACAGTTAGATCAGTTACGTCAGCCAAAAGCAGAGGTCTTCAAAACCAGTTGGAGATCTCATCACTGTATATGAGAGGACAATAGCCCTGATTCAAATGTCAGATGTTAACGCAACCACATTGCACCCAAAATAAACACAGTTAGGGGAATGTAGACAAAGAAATTGAAATTTTCATCTCCAAATCGTTAGACTTAGAAGACTACTACTACACATAACATACATAGAAGTAAAAGTAAAGCCAAACCAGTTTATACATAGACCCATTTGCAGGTCTATTCTCAGCTACCAATTGCAGAGACTTCATTCCTACAAAAAGGTCATTTTTGCTGGTTCAATCAATTTTGTTCATACAAGAAGATGATCGATTCTTGTTCAACTGCACAATCGTACGGTGCAAGCTACAGCTTATGCCCAATATTTGAGTCTAGCGTTTACTTCATCTGGATTATCACCTGATATAGAAAATTGCAACGATCAGACAATGAAAAGTCCATATAATGTTGAAGGTAAACCAAATTCCTAAAACGACAAATCCAAATTTTCCAAACGAGAAAAAAGTAATTGAGAGGTTTACCAGGGCTAGAGATCTTCCAATTTGCGATTGGAGTGGTTGTCGTCGATGGTTGTGGCGACGAATCATCTTCGACCGGCGAAAACTCCGGCGATTTCTGATGGTGTTGCTTATCATCTAAGTACTTCTGGCTCATGGAGTAACAAAGCTCTAAGGCAGGCAAAGTGTTGCAGAGCTCAGGAATCTCATCGTAGCTGAAACCAAATCCAAGATCTAAACAACCTTTAAGCTCTTCGAGATCATCATCCGTCAAGCTCTTAGCTCTCGTTAAATCGTCTTATCATCTAACGCGTATCCCCAAGCTTCCTGAATTCCTGCGCCGCTATCGTCGTTTTCAGGTAAGACAGTTTGCAATGAATCAGCATTTGTTGATATCTCTTGGAGAGAACGAGTCCATAGATCTGATGATTCAAAGTGAGTACAATCCATTATCTTTTTCACCAATCATGTTCTTATCGCAACCTTTGAGTCGTGAAAAAAGAGAGATAACATTTGTGTGGAGTCTTTCTTTCTTTAAGAAGCCGCAACGCAAACAGCATCAATTATTGTATATGCCATCTCGTGGGTCCCATTTAACGAATCTATATTTCCTAAAAACAACATTATTTTATCATTTTAATCATTATTAGTTACAGATCTAACCAGGATTTGATTGGTAAAACATTTTATCAAGCTATATCAGTAGCTTCAAGCATCTTATATCAAAATAAGCCAAAAATACAAAATTCAGACTATCAAAACAATATATATAACATTCCTTAAGGCTGTTGTTGTTCTTAGAGTTAAGCCAATTAGGTTATTTTACGGCTCATGCTCTACCAGTCAGTCCAAAATAAACTTCTAATTAAAGCAATGACATGAACAAATAAAATTTTAGTTTCAAAGCTAAAAGGGTTCTCAAAATAGAAACTTCTGATCATTTTAGACAGGACTTGAAGAAATGTGTCTGATACGATAATACGAGCTATAAATTGTCAAGAGACACAGAAGAGAAAAAACACAAAAAAAAACAAAATCCCATGCTGTAGGAAAATGGTTATTTTAGGCGACTGGGATCATCTCTGGGTAATCTACGGCTGTGAGTGGAGCTTCCGGTAAGACAGCAGCTGGAGCAGCAACCTGAGCAGGCATGAAGTTAACATCTTCTTCCTTAGGAGCATGAATGATCACAACATCAGGCAATGGTGTCTTTGGTCCTGCTATGCCCTTAGGGTCCCAATCAAGCATGACCTTCACCTTGATTCCCAATACTCCCTGCACATTATCCAGACTCGGATTACATATTGATGGTTTACTAAATCACTAAGGATAACTCAGAAGACACTCACCTGTCTAAGCAAAACATGTCTAACTGCAGAGTCAATGTATTCCTTGGTTGGTTGACCAGATGAAACCATGTAACCATCCTTGAATTTCATTGATTTGGCACGTGCAGCACGGAGCTTTCCACTTACAATGACCTGCAAAGCATTTTGAAAAAGAAGATAAGAACAATGTCTAATGGGAAAAAAAGACAATTACAAAGTAATGAGAATTGTGGTCACCTCGCATCCCTTAGCTCCACTCTCCATAACAAACCTCAAAACACCATAGCAAGCCCTGTACGTAATTCACATCAATGAAACCGAAACTAGAAGACCAAATCTAACCCTACTTAAAAGACCAGGGTAAACAAATCTTGTATCTTAATTATGGAAAAAAGTCTATTTTGAAGAAAACCAATAATTGTCAACAGCATTAGATAAAGCATTCATCAAAGGTTCATATCCTATTCACCTGATGCTCAAAACCAAACATTTAGAATTATATCCTATACATATAACTAATAGATAATCAACGATCGCCTCAATTGATCAATCTAATCAAACAAAGTAATATACCAGTCGTACAAATATACAAGCAGAAACGTCATACCTACGAACAGCAAGACCACCGAGAAGCTTGTAACGTAGAGACTCAGCCTGAGCAATGGCACAGAGACCTCTGTTGTTCACCCTTTCAGCATAGAGCTCGACACTGTCTTGTGGAAACTTGAATCGCTTCTGGACAAGAGAAGTCAATTCCCTGATTCTCCTTCCCTTCTCACCTAAACCCAACATAATCAACATCAGATCTTGAACCCACAGTCATAGTCTCAAAATAGGGGAAGATCAACATCATACCGAGAACGTTTTGAGTACGAGTGGCTCTGATGATAATCTCAGTCTTCATTGGAGTAACCCTAACCTCCACACCCGAGTAACCATCTTCAGCAAGCTCTCTGGTTAAGACCTCATTCAATTCGGCGTAGAATACACCGTCCGCAACGAACTACAAAACTCAATATAGGTATGGATGCAGTCAATATACGATGCAGTAAGTGAGATCCATTGGAAGAAACAAATACAGTGAAAATTTACCTTTCTCTTCTTGCTTATTTGAGTCGCCGCCATACTTGTGTATGCCGTTGTAATCTGGCTATCGCGGAAGCCCTAGAGATGGGAAGAAATGCAGTAATCACCAAATATATAATGGGGACTAGGGTTTCTAAGTACCTTGCACGGGCTCACTGTTATGATAAAAGTGGCCTATTTCATGATAAACTTGGCCCACTAGTAAACAATGCAGCCCATATTATACAGTCAATATTTATTTGGTAATTTTCAATGGCTAAAGCGTAAAGAGGCGTGGAGTCAATTCGTTTGGTTTTCATGAAGCATCGCAAGACACATTTTCTCCCACTAGGACTTGAAGTACTACTTTAATGGGTATCTTAATGAATAAAATAATAAAATAATATTAAATTTTTGAAATACTTTTATATAATTTTTATTTTTTACAATTAGATCAACAAAATTTGATTTATGGTCCAACTTATCTCTAAAATTTTCTATTACATATAATGTAATTGAAGATTTAGAGCTTTTGGGGAACATGCGTCAGGAAGTTGGCATCCATTCCGAGCAAAATCATGACTAACCTGATCATCAAGTTGTAGCCGCCGTTCGCGAGGTCTCTCATCTCCAAATAAGTCGATCAACGGTCCCTAATCGTTCTAGTTATCAAACCGGAATAAGGCTTTGGGTAAAACAAATACGTAGCTCCAAAAAATAACTGCCATATATAATTTGATGAAATGAGTCTAACTTTCTATGCACATGAGAGATGTTGGATTGTCCAAAAATGTTGTCTGCGAGTGCTAACCTCTAAAAAAGGGTTGCATAGAAGATAGTGACAACTTGACTGGATTAAGGGGCAGTCCAAAGTACTTGGTCGGAAAAGGACCCAACCTTATCCCAAATATGGCTGATAAGGCAGATGCTTTTAGCTCACAATAACCTGAGAAGAACATCTCATACTTTGCTTCATTCGTATCTAGTCCCGAGTAAGCGTGGAACTGATGGAGAATACTTGTAATTCCATCAACCGATTGTTGTGGCGCATCCATGAATACCAATAGATCATCCACAAAAGAAAAGTGTGTGAGCATAGAGTAAGAACATTGAGAGCGAGCCTGGAATTGACATGCCTGCAATCCTTTGTCCTTAATTCTCGATAATATCTCCATCACCAAAATAAAGAGGTAAAAAAATAATGTGTCTCCCTAACGTAAATCTTTCTGGCCAGGGAAAAAACCTGCAAGCTCACTATTCAATGAAATGGAAAATTGTGGAGATGTAATGCACTCTTTAATCGGAGTACTAAAAACAGAGGAAAATTCATACCTTCCAAAATTTAAGGACAAAATCTGAGCACGCGGTGTCAAACGTTTTCCTAGTGTCTATATTAAATAAGGAACCTTTTGGAGCATCTTTTTTTGATATATGCGGATCAGTTCTGAAGCTAATAGTCCATTCTCTCTAAGACTCCTCCATTTTAAGAACGCTGCCTGATTCACAGAGATACATTCGTGCAGTAAATGCTCTATTCTAGCTATTAGCTTAGAAATAACTTTATATATGACATTTCAGCAACTTATGGGACGATAGATAACTCTTGTATATCGATACATGTGTTCAATTTATTATGAAATAATATTTAAAGACAACATGTCTAAACACTCTCCTCTAGAGTATGACCTATGATATATGCATTTTTGCTAGTTTAAGGAATTATTTGCCATTCATTTTGCATTGATTCATACAATGTTTGCATCATATTAGAGTCCTTTTAGGTTCATTTGCATAGTTTGCATTCGCAGTGTATACATTTTGCATTTGAAGCTGTTTTTTAGGAGCATTTGGCATATTAAAGACTGATCCGGATCAGAAAGGAAAGAATCCAGCAAGACTTGACAAGAGGGCATACTTTGCAGCTGAATAGGAGCAAAGTATGGATAGCTTTGATGCAGCTCGATGTGTCACTCCAGCAAATGGATCCAGTTGATTCCATTCTAGCAGGCCGCTCTAGTTGATTCTACTCTAGCAACCGCTCCGGTTGATTCCACTCTAGCAGACCACTCTAGTTAATTCCACTCTAGCAGATGGATCTAGTTGATTCCACTCGACCTTCCCGCTCTAGTTGATTTCACTATTGCCAGCTAGTTGGTTCCACTCTAGCAGATGGATCCAGTTGATTCCACTCTATCAGATGGATCTAGTTGATTCCACTCGACCCTCCCGCTCCAGTTGATTCCACTTGACCCTTCCACTCCAGTTGATTGCCAGATCATTAAATTTCTCCAGCGTGACCACACGGCTCTATCCACGTGGTCGAGTCAACTAATTTTGAAGATTTTTTGTTTTTTTTATTTTGGACTTTTTTTAGGGGTAAGTGGAAAGAGAGTATAAATACTTCTCTTATGTCATTGAAACCATTATCCTCGTTTTTGCCTCTTTTGTGAAACAATCTTTTGAGTTATTTTTTCTCTTTGTACTTCTAGAGCAAAACCTTACTACTCATGAATTTTTAATGCAATTCATGTTCTCTATTCATCTTGTTTATTCATTTCTTAGCTTTATGATTATGTTGTTTATTTTGATTTCTGCTTTGCTTGTTTCCTTAATGATTTATGAGTAGTTTATCTAGGGTTCTTGAAGATGTGTTAGATTAATGTGGAATCCTTGATATTCTAAGTTAGATCTCTTTTGTTTTGATGTGCTTAATGCTAATTTATCTTTAATCAATTGAGATTAGATTATGGGAATTTTCACACCCAAAAGGTGTTTGATGAAATTCATGAATCAACTAATTTCATAGATTTACAACTCTAACCTAAGGGATTAGTTGTCGAGAGTATTTATTGGCTTTAATAGACTGAATCTTAATGCTTACTGGGTTATTTTTCGGCTATGAGAATAGGGTCTGAAAGTAGCTTAGTTTTAGATCATTTGTCATGAGAGTGAATCTGATTGCTTATAAGTCTATTGTCTAGAGATCATCTTTGTTTGACTTTTGTTAGGCATATGTGGTAGGTTCAGGAAACCCAGTGGTCCATTATTCCCACTCCTCAGGAAACCCACTAATCCATTATTCCCACTCCTCAGGAATCCCTTTTCATATTTGATTCCTTATTACTCTATCTTTTGTTTAGTTCTCTATTTTACTGTAAGCTACTCTGTTTTGCCTGCCTATTGTTTCTTTCAGTTAATTGTGTGTTTAAGTTGCTCGTTTTGGTTGATATAAATCCATTGAATCTATTTGGCTTGGATTAAAATAGTGTGATCACATCTTGTAATGATTATTTACTCACTCATTTGGCTCGATAACCTATTATACTACAACGAACTAATATGTGTAATAGGTATTTGAAACTGAATAAAATCCTGTTATCAAATTGGCGTCGTTGCCAACTAGGTGTTTGTTAGCTACATCTAAGATTTTAGACTTTATGAGATCAAATTCTTTATTTGTGAAATGTTGATAACTAGGGGTGGGCGTTAGGTTTAATCGGTGTAAACGGTTTGGGTTTTTTGGTTTTTGGTTTTTCGGGCTAATCAGACTTTTTAATTTTCGTCGAATTGAACCGAATCTTTATTCGGTTCGGGTTATTCGGTACTCGTTTTAACCGAATTTTATGATTAAACCGAATTCAACCCGAATTGCACTAAAAAAACCAAATTTTTTTGACTCTTATGATTAACCAAACAAAATTAAACCGAATTAGATAAAATTAAACCGAATTACACACAAATAAACCGAACCTAGAAACACACAAATAACCGTTTAAATTACAGAGCAATACAAGTCAATGACTTTGGTTTCCAAAGCTTGAGAAAATGAAAGACAGTAAAGATCATTCTCGGTTTAAAGAGTGGCATTGATAAAAGAAACAAAGAATCACAAACCTCGGAAGTAAGAAATGGTCTGTATTGAATAAATCTCTTTGTCGAACTACGAAATGGAAGACAACCACTTCTAACAGGTACCTGCATAAAAGAGTTAAAACCAAATATAAGGGTTTAAGCGAAAAGATACAAACTAAGCAAAAGATCAAGCGTAATCCAAAATAATTTACATCTAAAACAGAGAGAGAAATTGAATTGGTTAGGTAGCGACAAACCGTAACCATAAGAATTAGAATAATAAGTAATTATTCAGCAACCAAGCATTGCCTAAACTTCAAAATATTCCAAAAACGAACAGCCAGATTGAATGTACAATTCAGGTAAATTCTTCAGTATAATCATACAAACTAAGTGACGAAAGTATGATATCTGAGAGCCAGAAGAAAATCAACATTCTAAAGAACTCAATTAATTCATCATTTCCATTTCACTTGTTTAGATTCGATCCAAAATTCATTTCCATTTCACTAGTATTTTGGATCACACACTTTTCCACCTCACACACGTTTGCCGATCTGTATATAAATCAAACAAAAAAGGAAAAAAAATCAAAACTTTTTAAGGGTTTAGAGTAATCACAGGAGCATGAGAGAACAAACCCAGAAGATTGACCCTTGACAGAGACGAACTTCGACAAAGAATTATCAATCGAGCCATAAAAACAAAACACTAAAATTTCAAGACCTCTAAATCAATCTAATAAGAACAATAGCACTATATAATAAAACATCTCTTTAATACTGAACAACTCTCCAACCAAGCAAAAAGGCTCAAGCTTTAAGACTATAAGAGCTAATGCAGTCTCAGGCCGGCCCAATCTCGTGTGTAGGTCCACACGGCCCATCAACAATCCCAAGTCTGAAACAAGTCACGCACTGCAGCTCCTCAGAAATGGGTCAGAGTTTTGTACCATTGCCACAGTAAAAAGAGAGAGGCTTCTATCCCTGCAAACCTGCAGCAAAAGTGTTCAATCCCAAGGCTTAGCTAGTTTGTCCTCTTCTAGAGTTATGACCGTTTGAAGTCATAATGACCGTTCTCTGCTTCCTCTATTTAAGTGTATGAAAGTCTAGAACTAAAAGGCATCTAAAAAATAAAAACAAATGAGTTAATAAAAATATAAAAGAGTTTCAGCTTTATTCACTCTCTGTTTTTCTCTTCTTTCTCTGTTTTTTTCATCTTCTCTGTTTCTTTCATGGTATCAGAGCCTTTCTAGAACCTTAACAGGTCAACAATGGCGGAAGCCCCGAGTCCTTATCCTCTACCCAGTCATATTCATGTCTCTAGTTCGGTAAACATCAAGCTCAATGATAAAAACTACCTACTGTGGAGACCTCAACTTGAATCTCTTCTCTCCAGCCAAAGACTACTCGGCTTTGTCACCGGAGGTGTTCCAGCTCCTCCTGCGACCTTGACAGTACAAAATGGAGACAATGTCACCACTGTAAACAACCCAAATCATGAAGCCTGGGTTTGCACAGACCATCTTGTTCGCTCATGGCTCTTCGGCACGCTATCAGAAGAGGTCCTTGGATATGTGGTTGGTCTTACTACATCTCAGCAAATATGGGAAGCTCTTGAGGAGCAGTTCAACCGCAGTTCTTTATCCCGTGTTTTCGAGCTCAATCGCACTCTGCAGCTCATGAACAAAAAAGGCAAAACTTACTCAGAATACTGCAGAGAGTTTCGCAACATTTGTGACCAACTACGCTCTATTGGTAACCCGGTGAACTAAGCTATGCAGGTTTTTAACTTCCTGAATGGCTTAGGAAGAGAATACGATCCTATCTGTACTGTGATTCAACACTCCTTATCTCGATTTCCCAGACCCACGTTCAACGACGTGGTCTCTGAAGTTGGCAGTTTTGATACTCGTCTTCAAGCCCATGAAGAATCTGAAACTGTCACTCCCCATATGGCATTTCAAACTCAGCAAGAGTGGCCTCCACAGTCCAACTATCACACAGAATATGGACGAAACAGAGGACGTGGTGGTTACTACAATCGTGGCACAAACCGTGGTCGTGGAGGAGGCTACACCTCTCGGGGAAGAGGCTTTCATCAGCAGGTTACATCTTCTGAAGAAAACAATCAAAGTGGTTCCACAAATTCGAGACCAGTGTGTCAAATTTGTGGCAAGACAGGACACATCACTATTAGGTGCTGGAACCGGTTTGATAACAACTACCAAGCCAATGTCGAACCTCAAGCTCTAGCTGCATTTCACACAAGTGACAACTCAGGACAAGAATGGTATCCAGATTCGGGAGCCACCACACACATCACAAATCAAATTGGTAACTTGACTCACTCAGTTCCTTATAACGGACCTGAAAATGTATTGGTTGCTGATGGGAACCAGCTGCCTATCACACATGTTGGCTCCACAAATCTCCCTGCTACCACAGGTAGTTTACCGTTAAATGAAGTTTTAGTGTGTCCATTGGTTCAAAAATCATTATTATCTGTCTCTCGGCTGTGTGAAGACTTCCCATGTGGTGTCTTTTTTGATGCTAATGCGGTTTATATACTGGATTTGGAAACTCAGAAAGTGTTAACCAGGGGGCCAAAACGTGAAGGGTTGTATAGGCTGGAGAACTAAAGTTATAAAGCGTTCTACTCCTCTCGGCAAAAGGCGACGAATGACTTTACATGGCATCACCGATTGGGACATGCCAGTGACTCTGTTCTCCAACATCTCAACAAGATCAAAGCCATCTCCATCAATAAAAGCTCTACTCTCTCCATATGTGAAGCTTGTCAAATGGGAAAAAGTCTTAGCTTATCTTTTTCAGTTTCAGAGTCTAGCTCTTGTGAGCCCTTAAATAAAGTTCATTGTGACCTTTGGGGTCCTTCCCCATTGATCTCTGTTCAAGGTTTCAAATACTATGTGGTTTTCATCGATGATTTCTCTCGGTTCAGCTGGATTTATCCTCTGAAACTTAAGTCTGAATTTTTTGGCATATTTCAAGCATTTCAAAGTTATGTTGAGAATCAATTCAACAAGAAAATAAAAATATTCCAAAGTGATGGTGGTGGTGAGTTCTGTAGCAATCAGTTCAAATCCCACCTGTCAAAGCATGGTATAAAACACCAAATGTCATGTCCCCATACGCCACAACAAAATGGCCTAGATGAACGAAAGCATCGCCATATTGTTGAATTGGGATTGTCGATGATGTTTCACAGCCAGGTTCCCTTAAAGTACTGGGTTGAAGGCTTCTATACAGCCAACTATTTGAGTAACATCTTGCCTTCAGCTGCTTTAAACTTTCAAACGCCTCATGAAACTCTTTTTCAACATAAACCCGAGTACACAGCCTTGCGAGTGTTTGGTAGTGCTTGTTATCCTTGTTTGCGTCCTTATGGTGCTCACAAACTCGAGCCTCGGTCTCTCCAATGTGTATTTATTGGCTATAACTCTGCTTACAAGGGATATAGGTGCTTATATCCGCCGACGGGAAAAGTTTATATCACAAGGAGTGCTATATTTGACGAAGGTGTCTTTCCCTTTGCTGACAAATACAAGCATCTCGTTGCTCGTTATGCCACTCCCTTGTTGAGTTCTTGGCAGTCTGCGTGTATCCCAGCACCTGCAACTGCTCCGGTGCAATTCTCTTCACCAACTGCAGGTGGTACAGCTAATCACTTCCCACATTTGCGACCTTCATTCCCGGCAACAGCAGAGAGCAGTACTCACAACTCTGCATCTTCTGTGGCTGCATATGACTCTGTGGAAACTCTCAGTCCTCTTTCAAGTGATCAATCAGCTGCTCCTCACATAAATGCTTATGTTCTTCCTGAGACTACACTTCAGCCAATGGTAACTGATAATCACACGTTACTCCCCATTAATAATCATCCAATGACCACCAGAGCCAAGCTTGGCATCACAAAACCAAACCCTCGGTATCTTCTTCTTACCACCACGTATAGTGAACCACGCACAGTCTCTGAAGCTCTCAAAGATCTAAAATGGACTACAGCCATGAGTGAGGAAATTGAGATACAACATGAAAACAATACTTGGCAGCTAGTTCCTGAATCTCCTAATATGAACATTCTTGGGTGCAAGTGGGTCTTTCGAATCAAATTGAATCCTGATGGTACCATAGACAAGTACAAAGCCAGGTTAGTCGCTAAGGGTTTTGATCAAGAAGAAGGTATAGATTACCTAGAAACTTACAGTCCGGTTGTAAGAACTGCCACTATCCGAGTTGTTCTTGGTGTGGCAACTGCAAAGAACTGGTCTCTTACTCAATTAGATGTCAAAAGTGCCTTCCTTCATGGTGACATTCATGAAGACATATATATGCATCAACCAGCGGGTTTTATTGATCCGGAAAAACCATCACATATCTGCAAATTAAACAAAGCCATCTATGGCTTGAAGCAAGCACCGAGAGCTTGGTTTGATAAGTTTAGCTCCTTCCTCTTGGAGTTTGGTTTCACTTGCAGCAAATCTGATCCTTCTTTATTTGTGTATCATCACCACGGCAAGACTCTCGTATTACTTCTTTACGTGGACGACATCATTCTCACAGGTAGTGATCCGAGCTTATACAAACACTTGATTGCTGCCTTGAGCTCTAAATTCGCAATGAAAGATCTTGGTACTTTACATTACTTCCTCGGCATTCAAATTGAGTATACCTCCACAGGGATGTTTCTCCATCAAGAACATTACGCAGAAGAAATACTCTCTCAATCTGGGATGTCGACTTGTACCCCAATGCCAACGCCGCTTCCTCAACAAATTGTTCATAATCCCAACTCTGCAGATCTGTTTCCTGAGCCTTCTTACTTTCGCAGCTTAGCTGGCAAGTTGCAGTATTTAACCATTACTCGCCCTGATCTTCAGTTTGCAGTTAATCTTATTTGCCAACGGATGCATCAGCCCACGCTTGGTGACTTTGCTCTGCTCAAGCGAACGTTACGGTATCTTCGTGGTACATCGTCCATGGGTCTCAACCTTCACAGGTCTGATGATCTCTCTACCACAGCGTACTCGGATAGTGACTGGGCAGGTTGTCGAGAAACGAGACGCTCCACCACTGGCTTTTGCACGTTTGTGGGTCCTAACATTGTGTCATGGAGTGCTAAGCGTCAATCTACTGTCTCACGTTCGTCCACCGAAGCAGAGTATCGAGCTCTTTCTGAAACTGCAGCTGAGCTTATGTGGCTGGCCTCTTTACTTCGTGATCTGCACGTCCCTCAGTCAGGCTTTGTTCCCTTACATTGTGATAATCTCTCAGCAGTTCACTTAAGCACCAACCCAGCCTTGCATTCCAGGTCCAAGCATTTTGAACTTGATTGGCACTTCATTCGTGAAAGAGTAGCTTTGGGCTTTATCGAAACACGTCATGTCCCAGCAGCTCTTCAGGTTGCTGATATTTTCACAAAGTCTTTACCACGAGATGCATTCCTTCGGTTACGATTCAAACTCGGTGTTGGGTATTCACCCACCACAAGTTTGCGGGGGGATATAAGAGCTAATGCAGTCTCAGGCCGGCCCAATCTCGTGTGTAGGTCCACACGGCCCATCAACAATCCCAAGTCTGAAACAAGTCACGCACTGCAGCTCCTCAGAAATGGGTCAGAGTTTTGTACCATTGCCACAGTAAAAAGAGAGAGGCTTCCATCCCTGCAAACCTGCAGCAAAAGTGTTCAATCCCAAGGCTTAGCTAGTTTGTCCTCTTCTAGAGTTATGACCGTTTGAAGTCATAATGACCGTTCTCTGCTTCCTCTATTTAAGTGTATGAAAGTCTAGAACTAAAAGGCATCTAAAAAATAAAAACAAATGAGTTAATAAAAATATAAAAGAGTTTCAGCTTTATTCACTCTCTGTTTTTCTCTTCTTTCTCTGTTTTTTTCATCTTCTCTGTTTCTTTCAAAGACAAGTGACAAGTAATTCAGATTCAACAGAGGCAAGTGAGGCAATTAAGAGAGAGCGAGATAAACACAAATTCGAAATTCCAATCATACGACAAAGACAAACATACCTCAAGCAACTCGGATTTGGGATTTGAAGATAAAAAACACAGAGCTTCGTTCCAAAGTGTGTGCACAAGCAGGGCCTTGGAATCTTTTCTTAAGGTTCTCACATTCAAAGACAAAGAGTCAAAGACTCGATCGATACTTGGAACAGAAGAGAGGCGGAGAAGAGAGCTCGTGAATTGAAGAAGAGAACTCGAGCCGGACTCGTGATGTGAAGAACGAAACGGAAGAGATGCGAAGAAGAGAGCTTGTGATCGGAACGGAAGAGATGCGAAAAAGAGAGCTCGTGATGATCGGAACGGAAGAGATGCGAAGAAGATCGCTCGTGAAGTGAAGAAGAGAACTCGTGAGTCGTGAAGTGAAGAAAGAAACCGAGATTCATTAATTATGGTTCAACTTCGATTTGGTAAAGTAGAGTCAAAGCCAAAAAAAATTGTTGACTTTATAAATTAATTTCGGTTCATGAATACCGACCCGATAACCGATTACAATTTAACATAAGACTGATCGGTTTAATTTTCAATTATTTTCGGTTTTCAAAAACCGAGTTTCTCGGTTTGAACCGATTGAACCAAAAAACTCGAACCGGACGCCCACCCCTATTGATAACTTACATGTGGTTTTGTCTTTGTCGTTCTATTTCATGTGATTTCACAACTTTGCTACTCAGCTCGACGTATCCACTCGAGTGCATGGTCGAGTTGATCTCTCTCATTGTATGCAGATTCCAGCTTTGTGCAAAAGAATTTATAATCCTTCGTTGAAGCTTGGGAGTGGTTCAAGACCTATCAATCTCAATGTCATCATCATGGTTTCAGTACCGATCTATACTTATCACTCTCTACAGAGGTGTTCTCCCTAAGATCTGCATGCTATTAGACACAGCCAACAATGGCAACTTCCTTAACAAAGATGTTGATGATGGCTGGGAATTAGTGGAGAATCTTGCTTAAGCAAATGGCCAATATAGTGAGGATTATGATAGGAGTATGAGAGGTACAATTGAATCCGATTTAGTTTGCAGAAAAGAGCTCAAAGCTTTGCATGAAAAAATGGACAAGGTACTCTTGGTACAATAAAAACAAGTCTGTTTTGTGTGTGAGGATGAACAAGTTCAGGAACGGTAAGATGATGAGGTTGAAGAGGTCAGTTTTGTGCATAATCAGGGCGGGTACAAAGCGTACAACAATTACGCACCCCACCCAAATCTTTCATACGAAGCAACAATGTTGCCAATCTAGAGGATCAAGTTTACCCACCCCAGCCACAACAAGCTCAACCTAAAGCTTACGTTCCCAAAAAATAGTATCAGAACAGTTTCCAACTGGTTCCAACCGTTCCACCAGGGTATGAAGCAAAAGCTCAGCCGCAACTTCAACAAGCTCCAGAGGTGATGAATTTGCTACAACATATTCTCAAGGGCCAGACCTCTACTGCTACTGAGTTAACAAAAAAGTTTATTGAGGTCAACAATAAGATAGCTGCATCTCACAATGACCTTAACTGCAAGTTTGAGACTTTGAATGCTAGACTGAAGTATCTAGAGAGTTAGCAAGTGTCTTCTTCTATGAAGACTACTGGGCAACTACCAGGAAAAGCCATTCACAAGCCCAAAGAATACACTACCCAATCTATCATTTTAAGGAGTGGAAACAAGCTATCTACACTAGCAGGAAATGCCAAAATCACCGAGGACAGTGAAGTTCAAGATGGGGACGATTGCCCAAACACTGAACAACTCAAAAACACTACCTCTGATGTTCAGCTTGATGTCCAAGTCGATGTCTAAGATCAAGTTGAATCTTCTCCACCATTAAAACATGTTGTCTCAAAGCAAAAAGAGCCACGCTTCATTCTCCCACATACAAGTCACCACTACCTTTTCTTGGACGGTTTGAAGAAGGAGTTAATTAAGAAGTAAATGGCTCTATTTGATAAAGTAGATGAAGGAGATTAAGTTGAAGATGCCTCTTTTGGATGTTTTCACGCTTATACCTCCTTATCATAAGTTTTTGAATGAGGCAATTCAAGAAAGAACCAAGGAAGTAAAGGGTATGAGAGTAGAGACTCATGAGTGCAGTGCCATCACACAGAAGAGAGTAATGCAAGAAAAGCTAGAAGACCCTGGGACATTCACTCTACCAAGCTCATTGGGTCATTTAACTCCATATGGTTTGCTGGAGGATTTGCCTATTAAGGTTAGCAATGTAAAGATACCCACAGACTTTGTTGTGGTGCTTGATATGAATGAGGAACCACATGATCCACTACTCCTTGGTATACCATGTTTTAGCTTCAACTGGTGCAGTAATTGATGTGAGGAGTGGAACAATTGAGTTAAACCTTGGGAAAGACCTCAAAATGAAGTTTGACATTAATTGGGCAAAGAAGAGGCCAACTATTGAATGACAAAGCTTCTCAATTGAAGGAATGGATCAGCTAGACATTAAACTTCTTAAGCTCCCTCGGGTTGTATTGGTCAAAAGTGGTAAAGCTAGTGATTACTGTAGAAAAGTCTCAATGTATGAAGAGGTTGTATATGGGAAAAAGCCTTGAATCTTTGTTTGCTTGCAATGAGACTACACATCCACATCCTAAGGAGTTATGCAAGCTACCAAAATTGGATCTTGGACCTGATATAATCTTGCAATTCAATGGGATTGTTGATGGAGTAATAGAATACAAGGTGAAGAGCAGCAAGCATCTAAACCATTTGCAAAAGTCAAGCAATTTCTCTTCCCAACAAAGCCCAAATCAGAATGGTTAGGACCTTTCAGCATCAAAGAAGTTATGCCTTGTGGAGCCATCACTTTGGTTAGCAAGGAAGAAAAGGATCTTCCAGTAAATGGGCAAAAGGTTAAGCTCTACATGGTTGCTGGAACCACTACATAGGGGATTTCCGCTCCTTTCTCTGAACCACCATAAGTCTAATGGGCATGAGAAGTCAAGCTTAGTGACTTAAAACAAGCTCACTTGGGAGGAAGTCCCATGGTATCTTTGTATATATTACTTTAAGTTTGTATTGTTTTCTTGTTTTTAAGGTTGACAAGCCGCATGAAGGGAGTGTGAGCATAAATTGAGCAAAACACAAAGGATTTGCACTAATGAATGCACAGCTCGACCTGGCACATCGAGCTGACACATCGAGTCGAGCAGGCCGAGCTTATTTCCTGCCACGACACGTCCAGCTCGACCACCTACCCAAGTCAGTCCATCAAGTTAAGCTTATATTGAACCCCAAGAACCCAACTCGACCTCACATGTCGATTTGAGAAAGCCATGAAGCCAAAAAGAGTGTAGATGCGCCCATTGCTTTCCACTTGGTTCTCCATAAGGTACCAACTCAATACCTTCATGTAAATATCATTGCATCAAGGGACTGTGTAATTTAAGTTTGGGGGAGGATTCTAGATGTGTCTAACCAATTTTTCTATGTTCTTAGTTTCAAATTTTTGTACTTGAGTCTGCATGCATAACATATCATTTAAGGCATAGGAAACCCATAAAATTTGGAGAAATTCAAAATTCATAAAAAGAGTGTCATGTAGGATTGAGTCTAGAATTTTCATTGAGAATTATGAGGATATAACCATTCAGACTTGCTGATTTTTGTGCTAGATTCAATGCCCTAGTTGTTAATTCTTTGATGCATACCTAATCTGCTCTGAAAGTTAAGACTGCATCATGCTAGAAATGTTTAGTTTATACTTCATGACTTGATTGAACCATGCTTTGATATGATGTCATTTCTTGCTAAGTGATAACCTTAACTTGACTCTTAATTATCAAGTCTATGCATCAAGTTTGAGCTTGTGGATTGCATAAAATACTTGGGTTTCCTTTTACCATCTGCATCTATCTTGTTAATCTAAGTAGAATCCCAGCATGAACCTTGTGTTATTTTAAACCATGCATTATTTGTTGTGGGATTGTGAGGTCTTATTTCGAATTCAGCTTGGTATAAAGTGTTAGGTGAGCGCCGATAGAGGTAAGAACTCATGTAGATTATGGTTCACATCTTTTGGATCAGCTAGGTCTAGGTGGGATTGATTTTGGGTGTTAGGTTACTTGTGATTTGTGTAGTGGAAATTAAAAAAATCTTGGAAGGGAATGGAATAAGAGAAAGAGTTAAGAAATCTAAGGGGAGAAACATCTGAAAAGGGAATAAGTGTTCTAGTAAGAGTGTTGGATAATTCAAAGTATTAAAAATGTTCTAAGCTGAAACAAATTAAAATGAAAAGAAGACAAGTGTCTAAACTATTATGTTGTATAAGAAAGAAAAGAAGAACATGAGCTAAAAGTAGTCCCAAACCGCTAGAAATGAATAAGAACCCTCTTCTTAGATTAAGAATGAAAAAAAAAAACTTGTGAAGTTGATTCATAAAAGGTCTCATTGGCAGAAAATAGTCGTGGATGAAAAGGGTAGTCTATGATCGATTTCTTAGGTAGCTGCTGATAGGATGAGTTCGATTATTGTGTGTTTAGGTAGATGAGATCTTATCTCTGTATGCATCTGTTGGTTCCCACCTTAGCTCAATTCATTCTTGAGTGATCCCCATTCGGGTTTAATTTGACCCATATATGATAGAGATCACTTTTATCTCTAAAACCTTACCCTTGACCAAACAAACTCTTTGGAGATGCATAGCTTGATCCATGGATTTGAACTAATGAATGTTAAAAGGAATGGCTAATGTGAATGCATATGAAGGTTAAGGCTGAACTTTAGCTAAATTGTGATTGGTATGGCTGCAATTTTTAAGTAAGGTTTGCTTAATTTGCATCTTAGAATTGTAACTAAGACATTGAGTTTACATTTGAATCAGCTTGTTTCAGTTCTGAATTCCCCATTTGAAACCTCTTTTCCTTCTTAGTTCTATGTGTTTGCTTAAGGGCAAGTAAAGTCTAAGTTTGGAGGAGTTGATATGTATGCATTTTAGCTAGTTTAAGGAATCATTTGCCATTCATTTTGCATTGATTCATATAGTGTTTGCATCATATTAGAGTCCTTTTAGGTTCATTTGCATAGTTTGCATTCGCATTGCATACAGTTCGCATTTGGAGTTCTTTTCAGGAACATTTGGGCATTTTAAAAATTGAATAGTTTGGATGCAACTCGATGGGCCACTCCAGCAGATGGATCTAGTTGATTCCACTTTAGCAGACTGCTCTATTTGATTCTACTATAGAAGACCACTCTAGTTGATTCCACTATAGCAGACCACTCTAGTTGATTCCACTATAGCAGATCGATCCAGTTGATTCCACTCAACCCTCCTGCTCCAGTTGATTCCACTGGAGCTTCCCACTCTAGTTGATTGTCAGATCATTAAATTTCTCCAACGCGTCCACTTAGCAATACCCACGTGGTCGAGTTAAACAATTTCGAAGAATTTTTGTTGACTTTTTTATTTTGGATAGGGTAAAGTGGAAATGGAGTATAAATACTCCTCTTAAGTCACTAAAACTATTATCCTCATTTGTGAAAGAATCTTTTGAGCTATTTTCTCTCTTTGTAATTCTAGAGCAAAATTGTACTACTTATGAATTTTTAATGCAATTCATGTTCTCTTTTCATCTTGTTTATTCCTTTCTTAGTTTTATGATTATGTTATTTATTTTGAATTCTGCTTTGCTTGTTTATCTAGGATTCTTGAGGATTGGTTAGATTAATGTGGAATCCTTGATCTCCTCGGTGTCTAAGCTTAGTTTTGAATAGATCTCTTCTGTTTTAATGTGCTTAATGTTAATTTCTCTCTGATCAATTGAGATTAGATTCTGGGAATTTCCACAGCCAAAAGGTGTTTGATGAAATTTCTGAATCAACTAATTTCATAGATTTACATCTCTAGCCTAAGGGAATAGTTGTCTAGATTGTTTATTGGCTTTAATAGACTGCATCTCAATGCTTGCTTGGTTATTTTTCGGCTATGGGAATAAGGTTTGAAAGTAGCTCAGTTTTAGATCATTTGTCATGAGAGTGAATCTGATTGCTTATAAGTCTATTGTCTAGAGATCATCTTTGTTTGAGTTTTGTTAGGCATTTGTGGTAGGTTCAGGAAACTCACTGATCCATTATTCCCACTCCTCAAGAACCCTTTTTCATATTTGAGTGCTTATTACTCTATGTTTTGTTTAGTTCTCTATTTTACTGCAAGCTACTCTGTTTTGCCTGGATGATGTTTCTTTCAATTAATTGTGTGTTTAAGTTGCTCGTTTAGGTTAATAGAAATCTATTGAATCTATTTGGCTTGAATTAGAATAGTATGATCACATCTTGATTGATTAGTTACTCACTCATTTGGTTTGATAGCCTATTATACTACAATGAACTAGTCTGTGTAATAGGTATTAGAAACTGCGTAAAATCATGTTATCAACCTACACGACATTTTTATTCTCAAAAATTTGAAGATTCCAGCTTTCAATTTGTGGAAGATAATAGTATCTCTAAGGTTCTTGAATTCTCCTCTGAAATCCAAAAAGATTCGGAAAGAGTCGCATTTAGAATTTGATGCAAGACTGGCCTTGGATGCACTTCAAGGGCTTCAAAGCTTCCTTCCATCATCTTTACTACTTTGTTCATCTGTGGGTGGTTTGATGGGTAAGACTGAATACACCATAAACCCACCAATGTCATCTTTTTTGCTATCTATTCTTTTTCACTACTGATGCCATTCTCGGTAAGCCTTTCAATGTCTGCCTTCTCGAGATCATTATAAATCCATTCAGAATAGTACATTGAGCTTGCATTTGATGCAGAGTTTTGATCAACTCTTTCTTTTTTCCTTACACCTAACATGTCCAGGACCAACATTTCATAAATGTAGACATCCGACTTGTGAGACACACTACCATACATTCGGGAGATCATTTATGGTGCAATGTAACCTATTGTACCTCTCATGTCTAGCCGCGACATGATGCTCTCCTTCTTCTCGTAAAGTTTTAGCAAGTCCGAAATCTGAAACTTTGGGAAAAGACTTTCATCCAACACGATATTCTAAGGTTTGATGTCGAAATGAACGATCCTTGTTTTGCAGCTATAGTGCAAGTACTCTAGACCATGAGCAATTCCTAATGCAATCCCATACAATGTTGTCAAGCCCAAATTCAATAAACTCTTGTCTTGAAATGAACTTATCAAGCCAACCATTCCCCAAATATTCATATATAATTACTCGTTTTGAACCATCTAAGCAGAATCCAAGAAGGGAAACAATGTTTAAATGAGATGTTTGGCTCATACTAGCAACTTCATTGATGAAATCTTCACCATTATTACCCTTTGATTCTTTTAAGACCTTCACTGCAACCATACGTCCATCACTAAAAGTTCCTCTATAAGCAATTCCAAATGCGCCTCTCACAACCACTTCGGCTGTCATTTTCTTCACTTGCGGATATATAGGTATAGTGTTTGAGTGGAATAAGGGCCTTCAGTTTTTCTTGTCTCCGTTCATCTGATGTCTTTCTCTTTTGAAAAAATTGGACTCCAAAACAAGGTCAGAATAGCACCAAGATAACAGTAAGACATGTTAACGAACCCCAAGCTATAAAAAACAAAAAACAGAATTTTGTTTTCTATTATTAAGTTTTTTGATCGAGGCCGATCGAAAGCAATTTGAAATTTCTCTGGATAGGAAACTAGCCTACGACAATCCAGATGAACACATTCACTAAAGAACCATTACATAAGTAAAAAATTTCACGATATGACCAAAGTTGATCTTGAAATGTAGTCATTAAGGAAGAATTAACTTAGAGAAGAAAATGGTTTAGGGAAGATAAGAACAGTAACTCCAAGAAAGATTACGCACTTATTGTGTATTTAAATTTTGCATATGCATTAATCAAATAACACCAAAGAGAAAATCAGATGGACTATAGACAGAAGTTTAACTTTGAAACCAAGTGGAAAATCATGTACGAATTAGAAATCATACCATCGTCTTTCGAAAGACATCTTACGTAATGCGGTGGTCCATCTTTACTATAGTAGATGAACATACTTGAAGTTTTATTATATCCACAAACACCACCAGATGATATATGTGCACGTTCAATAATCTGAGTTAACTCCAACCTTAAAACCATGTTCAAGAGTCTCCTTTAGATTATCTAGAGTATGATTTCTCTGTAATATCTCTAAAATCCTGACGCCAGAATACTAACGTTTCTTTTACACATTGTCCTAAAGTTGTTTAAAAGGCCTTTAAGGTCGTCAAGTAAAGGAGAGGAGAGGTCTCTCGTCACAAAGTAACTTAATCTGCCATCATAGCTAAGCTCTCCAACATAACTATAAGGAGAAATAGCAAATGAAAGAAATTGGCAGTTGTAATACAAATGTTAGAATTTCAGTGTCATCACCGAATTGAAGTACGCTTTCAATGAACTGTGCATTTAGTGGGTTTAGGGGACAAAGATCACTGATAAAATCTGATCTTGCTAGTCGTATAAAATAGTCATGGCTCACATATAAGATTATGAACTTAACAGCGATATTAAGCTATGCGAATGCTCCATTACAGTCAAGTTTGAAGTCAGGATGGCCACATTCCTCTCTACCATGAACACAGAAAGGGTAATGGGGAGCTTCATGATTGCCACAGCTAAACTGTTCACCGCATCATCTATAATGCTCATCAGCTAAGAAGAAAAGTTGGTGAAACACATAACTTTGGTCGGAACTACAAGTATTTTTCCCCTATAACTACAAATAATTTTACCAAAAGTAACCATTTCGAAACCGGGGCAGTCTAATACCCAAAAATAACAAAAGTAGTCCATCAAAACCGAACTAATACTATTTCAGATTTCATTTGATTCTATTAATTCGGAACCGGAACCGAACCGAATTTTAGTCAGTACATATTGGTTACCACATTTTCAGAAGCAAAAAACCAACTCGAACCAAACCAAAGAATCGAACGCCTAGTCCGATAGAAAAGCCTTGATTAGTGCTGCGTAGAACTGATGTAAATCCGATAGAAAAGCCTTAAGTTGTGGAAAGAACACTTATCGTAGAGGATGTTGCCAAAAAGCTCAACAGAAGACCACCTGATTCAAACCAACTCAACTGGTTTTTAGGGATGTATTAATTTTATTTTCGTTTTTAGTTAGAGATCGAACAAAGTGTACTGCTAATGTTCTATTCACTTGAAATGTAAATTTTCAACCTAAAAGGTTCTCAATATCGAAACATGCGAAATTTTAGAAACAAGATATGAAGAAACGCGTCTGATTCGATGTATACGAGAAGCTAAAAACTGTCAAAGTAACACAGAAAAGTAGTTAAAACAAAAAGCACAAAATCTCATGTTGTAGGATAAATGGTTCTTCTAGGCCACTGGGATCATCTCAGGGTAATCTACGGCTGTGAGCGGAGCTTCCAGTAAGGCAGCAGCTGGAGCAGCAACCTGAGCAGGCATGAAATTAACATCTTCTTCCTTAGGAGCATGAATGATCACAACATCAGGCAATGGTGTCATTGGTCCTGCTTTGCCCTTAGGGTCCCAATCAAGCATGACTTTCACCTTGATTCCCAATACCCCCTGCACATTGGGTTCAACCGGACTAAGGATTAGATATTGTTGGTTTACTCAATTACTAAGAATAACTCAGAAGACACTCACCTGTCTAAGCAAAACATGTCTCACTGCAGAGTCGATGTATTCCTTGGTTGGTTGACCAGATGAAACCATGTAACCATCCTTGAACTTCATCGATTTGGCACGTGCAGCACGAAGCTTTCCGCTCACAATGACCTGCCAAGCATTTTGAAACAGACAATAAGAACAATGTCTGCAATATCTAGTGCAGTAAAAACAATTAAAAAGTACTGGGAATTGTACTCACCTCGCACCCCTTAGCTCCACTCTCCATAACAAACCTCAAAACACCATAGCAAGCCCTGTACATAGTTCACATCAATGAGACTGAAACTAGAAGACCGAATCTAACCCTATTGAAGACCAGGATAAACAAATTTTGAATCTTAATTATGGAAATAAAAAGAGTGTTTTGAAGCAAACCAAAATTTGTCTACAGCATTGGATAAAGCATTCATCTAAAGTTTTGACAATGTATCATCTGTGAGAAGATAATCAATCCCCAGGTTGGATCTTAACTTTTGCAAGATCTGCCTATCTACTTGACATTTCCGTACCCAAGAGGGTCTTCACACTATCAGTTTGTGAGAAGACTCTTGACTTCTATCCACTTAAGAAGTGAATAATGACACATATGTTTCCTTTGTGCAACCTAAATTACTTTCTCCTTTCTATATTAGAACTTATAAAGAATAGGACTAATATCAAAGTTTCATCATTCTATTCACCTGATGCTCAAAACCAGATATTTACAATTATAACATATACATATAACTAATAGATTTTCAACGATCGCCTCACATGATCAATCTAATCAAAGTAATAAAGCAGTCGTACAAACATACACGCAGAAACGTCATACCTACGAACAGCAAGACCACCGAGAAGCTTGTAACGTAGAGACTCAGCCTGAGCAATGGCACAGAGACCTCTGTTGTTCACCTTTTCAACATAAAGCTCGACACTGTCTTGAGGAAACTTGAATCGCTTCTGGACAAGAGAAGTCAATTCCCTGATTCTCCTTCCCTTCTCACCTGAACCCGCATTTATCAACATCAGATCTTGAACCCACAGTCATAGTCCCAAAATAGGGGAAGATCAACAACATACCGAGAACGTTTTGAGTACGAGTGGCTCTGATGATAATCTCAGTCTTCATTGGAGTAACCCTAACCTCCACACCCGAGTAACCATCTTCAGCAAGCTCTCTGGTTAAGACCTCATTCAATTCGGCGTAGAATACACCGTCCGCAACGAACTACAAAACTCAATATAGGTACGGATGCAGTCAATATACGATGCAGTAAGTGAGATCCATTGAAAGTTAACAAATTCAGAGTAGATTCACCTTTCTCTTCTTGCTGATTTGAGTCGCCATACTTGTAAATGTTGTAATCTGAGTATCGCTGAAACCCTCAAGTTCGCAAGAGAAGCGGTAATCACCACAAAAGATAGTGGGGGCTAGGGTTTCTAAGTACCTTGCTCGTGCTCACTGTTATGATAAAAGTGGCCTATTTCTTTATAAACTTGGCCCATTAGTAACAATGCAGCCCATATTACATGCGATTAAGAAAATCTATTATTCAAATCGGTTCCGCTAAGTATGGCAAATATGCATCAAAAAGACAAGCATAAATAAAAGATATGAGGTGAAAGGAAAAAATACACAAGTCTCTTTTTGAGCTTAAGTCTCTCCTTCTCAATTAGAGTCTTTCTCTAAGTTCACATAGGCCTCAGATTTAATCTAATATGTTGATTCTAGATTTGTACTGTTTACTGAAGGTGGTAAAGTGCGATATCAGGTATTTTTACAGTGGGTGTGTGGCGCTTCGACATGCTTTTTCGAGAAAATTTGGTCAGACTTCGTGAAATTGATTTCAAGGTGCGATGTCTTTCGCGATGGACAAAACGATGATGGATATGTGTTTGGAAGAGGAAGACAAGCCCTTCACTATGCCGAACCTTTCGGGTTTCAGCTCTAACGAAGCCAATGAGCTCGGCTTAGTGGGTCGTGTCTTGAATCCAGCTAGACAGAAGATATCTAGTCTCATACTAGATATGCCAAGAAAATGGCAAAAGTAAGGGAAAGTCAGAGGTAAAGCTTTGTCTAAAGAACGCATCCAGTTTCTTTTTGATAATGCTCACGACATGGAAGAGGTTATTGAGAAAGGAGTCCAGTCTTATAATGACTGGACTATAGCTTTGGAGAAGTGGGTTGAGGTCTCTACCGCATATTTTTGGCAGTTTATCGAGGTGTGGGTTCAGATCCGTAACCTCCCCGTTAACTATTACACGGTTGCGGCTATAACTTCTCTTGGTGCAACGTTGGGTCAGGTTTTGGAGGTGGCTTTCGATTCAAACAAGACGTTGGTCAAGCTTTTCTCTTCCCAAGAAAGCTATAGAGGCCAGTTTAGGTTTGATAAGAGGTTGTTTAATAAACCGAATGTCATAAAGGCAATTACTATGGCTACGAAGCGTGATCTTTCTTCCACTTCTTTATCAGTTTATGATAGAATTCGGAATTGCAGAAAATCCTTAGTAAATGGAAAAGAGATAACCCAATTAACTCGAGCCAAAACATTGTTGCTCTACAATCTAAGTTGGACGTTGAACTTTCGGAGGAGAGACCAAATTTTCAGTCTGTGAGAGTGACTAAGAGACAGCTCTCCGAAGCTTACAATGAAGAAGAGAGGTATTGGAGCCAAAAGAGTATAGCTAAGTGGCTCAAGGAAGGAGACCATTACTCCAAGTTTTTTCATGCTTCTGTTAAGGCTAACAGATCTCGAAACATGTTGGATAAATTAACTGATATCAATGGGTTTGATCAATATGAAGAAGCATCAAAGGGTGAGGTGGTTGTAGCTTACTTCTTGGACTTATTTAAGTCCTCATCATCACCGAACTTGCAGGAAGTGTTTCAGGACTTTGCTCCTCGGGTTACAAAACAAATGAATACAAACTTGGCAAAGGAAGGTACAAGAAAAAGTGAAGGATGCGGTTTTCTTGATCAAAGCCGCAAGTGCTCCGGGGTTGGACGGTATGACGGGTTTTGCCTTATTGGGATGTAGTAAGGAAACAAATTGAGGATAAGGTGCTTTTGTTCTTCTCATACAATTTATTCCTAAAGGAATGGAATCATACGCACATTTGCCTTATCCAAAAAAGGTTAATACTTCCAGCATAAAAGACTTGATGCCTATTAGTTTATGCTTTGTAGTTTACAAGACCATCTCGAAGATATTGGTGAAGAGGTTTCAACTTTTGCTTTCGTTTCTTATATCCCCCTCGCAGTCAGCTTTCGTAGCAGAGAGACAAATAGCGGATAATATCCTAATTGCACATGAAATGGTGCATGCTCTTAAGATTCACCCAAAGATTTCAAAAGGTTTTATGGCAATTAAATCAAACATGTCAAAGGCGTACGATGTAATTGAGTGGGGTTTCCTCTAAGAGTTGTTGAGAGCGTTAGGTTTTGAGGAAAATTGGATAAAGAAGATCATGTTTTTTGGCTCCACAGTTACTTATGTTGTTCTTATCACTGACCAACTTTTTGGGATGATTAAGCCGGAGAGAGGGCTAAGACAAGAGGACCCTTTGTCCTCTTTCCATTTCGTGCTTTGTACGGAGGCATTTATACACATGCTGGTAAAAGCTCAAAGAAATGGTGAGATTAAGGGAATCTAATTCTCTTTGGAAGGCCATGCGATCTCGCACTTATTATTTGCGGATGATAGCTTGTTTATGATGGAAGCTACTGAAGCTCAGGTTCTCACGTTTTCAGCGATTATGAATAAGTATAGTTTGGCTTCGGGTCAGCAAGTCAGTGTAGAAAAATTAACAATTTCGTTTGGGAAATTAGTGAATGGTGACGTTGAGCAGAAAATTCAGCAAGCTACAGGAATTGTTGCAAAAGGTGGAACAAGAGTTTACCTTGGCCTTCCTAAGTGTTTTAGTGGGTCAAAAGTGCAGATGTTGAGTTACCTTCACGAAAAATTAAATGAACGAATGAGTGGCTGGTTTGCTAGGACTCTCTCCTTCGAAGGGAAGGAGATTCTATTGAAAGTTGTGGCTTTTGCTATGCCCGTATATGCAGTGTCATGATTTAAATTGCCAAAAGTGACTTGTAAAAACCTAACAACCGCGATGACATCGTTCTGGTGGAACTCTAACGAAAACTAGAAGAAAATCCATTGGCGCAGCTAGGAGAAGTTATGCTTGCCCAAAGATAAATGAGGGATTGACTTCAAAGATATAAAGTGCTTTAATAAGACTCTTTTGGCGAAAAAAGTTTGGAAGATTCTTCAAAATCCGAACAACCTGCTGGCGAGACTTTTGAAGTCTATATATTTCCCTAACTCTTCTATTTTCCAATGTGAAGTGGGTAGGTCTCCTTCATTTGGCTGGCGTAGGCTCTTGGCAGGCAGAGACTTACTCCAAAAAGGTGTCAACAAGATGGTGGGGAATGGGGAAACCATTAGTGTGTGGCAGGACAAATAGATTGGAACGGAGGAAATTCAGGCTCCTTTTTGTAAGCAGAGTCTTTATAATTTGGACCTTACAGTTAAAGACTTGATGAAACACAACTTCAGAATTTGGCATCAAGAGGTACTCCATGAACTGTTTTTCCTGCAGGACATTCATCTCATAAATCAGAGGAAGCCAACATTAAATGGTGAGGATTTCTGGTCATGGCAGCACACTCGAAGTGGGGAGTACACAGTGAAGACAACTTATTGGCTGGGTTTTAGAGAGGATAAAAAAAGGTTACTCCAACAAGCTGAGGCCCTTCTTTCCATTAACTCCATTAAAGGCCTTATCTGGTCGGTAAAGACAGCTCCTAAAATAAGACATTTTTTGTGGAGAGCTTTATCCGGTGCTTTCCCAGTAGTAGAAAACCTGCATCAGATAGGGGTGGACATTGAAAATGTTTGTCAAACCTGTGGTATGGTGGGAGAATCTGTTAATTATGTGAAGTTCTCCTGCACTTTAGCTAGACAAATCTGGGCCTTAACGGGGTTTCCAAGTCCTCATGGTGGTTTTGAGCATCAGTCTCTTTACTCTAACATTCACTATCTGGTGACATCAATGAAAAATAGGAGAGTTCTAGCATAAATCACAAGGTCATTCCCATGGATTTTGTGGTTTATCAGGAAGAATAGAAATTCGGTGCTCTACAATGGAAACCGATTCAATGGAGAAGAAATCCTAGCTAAGATATCAATTGAAATTGACATGTGGTTTGTAGCTCAGTTGGTTGTAGAGAACAGAGAGTTCGAGGAAACGGCTCCAATAGCTAGGAATGAAATTAAATGGCATCCTCCACCTATAAACTGGGTCAAATGCAACATTGGATGTGCCTTGTCAAAACGGAAGAGGCTGGGAGGAGTTACGTGGGTCTTGAGGGACTCAAATGGTTGTGTTCTTTCACATAGCAGACGTGCTTTCACAAGCGTGCAAGAGTACCAAGACATTCAATTCTTGTATCTGGTTTGGGCAATTGAAAGCATGGTAAGCCTTAAAGTTAGCAATGTAATCTTTGAACTACAAGCCTCAGATCTGCTAAATGCCATAAAAAGGCTAAAAGTGTTGAATTAAGCTTGAAAGTAGTAGCTTGTTGAGTAAGTTACTAAGTAGATAAGATTAATTTTGTTATGATTAGGAGTTATCTATTCATATTTTCCTATTATGATAAGGAGAAGGTTAGTCTTATCTCTATATATAGGGAGATACCAAAGTGTGGTATAACCTAAGAGTTTGTGAATTGAGAGTTTAGGTTTTAAGGAAGTTTCCTAAACTAATAAAGAAGAGAATTCTTTATATTTCTTAAGTTCTTAATAATCGAGATAACCTTAGATACAACAATTGGTATCAAAGCTAAGGTTGATTAAGGAGGAGCCTTGATCACGGGAGGAGAAGTTATACGTGAGGTATAACAATCATGGGGGAAAGTCAAGCGATTGTACCGTCGGAGAAGAAAGAAGGAGGAGGATCTTCTTCAATTCAATGTCCAATGTTGAATTCAACTAACTACACCGTATGGGCTATGAGGATGAAGGTGTGTCTCAAAATATCTAAGGTGTGGGAGGTTATTGAGAAAGGTACAACCGAGGAAGATAAAAACAACTTGGCGATGGGATTGTTATTTCAATCAATACTGGAATCTTTGATTTTGCAAGTCGGTGAGCTAGACACGGCAAAGAAAGTATGGGAGGCAATCAAAATACGGAATATGGGAGCTGAGAGAGTTAGAGAAGCAAGATTACAAACTCTCATGTCCGAGTTTGATCGTCTCAAGATGAAGGATTCCGAAAAAATAGATAGCTTTGTTGGTAAGCTATCCGAAATCTCTTCAAAATCGGCATCTCTAGGAGTAATTATTGAGTCAAAGCTAGTGAAAAAGTTTCTTAAGAGCCTACCACGAAAGAAATACATTCAAATTGTTGCCTCAATTGAGCAAGTACTAGATCTTAACACCATAAGCTTCGAAGATATCATAGGACGAATTAAAACCTATGAAGAAAGAATCTTCGATGAAGAGGAAGAAGCTCAAGAGGAAAAAAATAAATTGATGTATTCCAATTCAGAGACTCAAGTAAGGAATTACAATCAAGAAAATAATGGAGCTTCTAGAGGAAGAGGCCGAGGTCGTTTTAATTCTAGAGGAAGAGGATGAGGAAGAGGTAATGGAGATCGTGATTTATCAAAGGTCGAGTGTTATCGTTGTGACAAGTTAGGGCATTATGCTTCTAGCTGTCCGGATCGATTACTTAAGCTCCAAGAAGCACAAGAAGGAAGTGTTGATGATGATACACAAGATGCGGATGAACTCTTTATGCATGAGGTTGTGTATCTCAATGAGAAAAACTGCATACCAAGTAAATTTGAAACAAGTAATGGTGAATACACTTGGTATCTCGACAATGGAGCAAGTAATCACATGACGGAAGACAAGAGATACTTCACGAAATTTGATGAATCAGTGATGGGAAAGGTGAGGTTTGGTGATGATTCCCGCATTGACATAAAAGGGAAAGGATCGATCTCTTTCTTGGATAGAAACGGAGAAACAAAAACCATGACTAACGTATATTATATTTCGGGTTTGAAGAGTAATATCATTAGTCTTGGACAAGCAACGGAGTCTGGTTGTGACATTCGTATGAGGAGAGAATACTTGACAATGTATGATCGAGAAGGAAAATTAATTGTCAAAGCGAAAAGGTCACAAAATCGGCTCTACAAAGTTCGGATGGAAGTTAAGGAATCAGAGGCTCTTCTTGCCAAGGTGAGTGACTCGAGCAAGTGGCATGCGAAACTAGGACATGTTAATGTTGATACGTTGTCAAACATGGTCAAGAAAGAGTTGGTTAAAGGACTTCCAAAAGTCAAGATTGAAAGGAAAGTGTGTGGATCATGCTTACTTGGGAAACAAGCAAGACAAGTGTTTCCGAAAACAACTCTTTATCAAGCTGAGAAAGTATTGGAACTAATTCATGGGGATCTTTGTGGCCCAATATCACTTATAACAGCCGCAGGGAATAGGTATATCTTTGTTCTTATTGATGATCATTCAAGGTATATGTGGACGATCCTCATGAAAGAAAAGAGTGAAGCGTTTGGAAAATTCAAAAATTTTAAAACCGTGATCGAGAGGGAAACAAAAGAAAGGATCCGTGTTTTTAGAACTGATAGAGGAGGGGAATTCTTATCTAAAGAATTCAAAATCTTTTGCGAAGATATGGGTATCAAAAGACATCTTACCGCACCATATACACCTCAACAAAATGGAGTTGTTGAGAGAAGAAATAGAACATTAATGGAGATGTCAAGGAGCATGATGAAGCATATGCATATGCCAAATTATCTTTGGGGAGAAGCCATAAAAGATCGAACTCCGTATGAGATTTTACGAGGAAGAAAACCGAATATAGCACATCTTCGTGTATTCAGATGCATTGGTTATGCAAAGGTTGAGACTCCACAACTAAAGAAACTTGATGATAGATCTCGCATCTTGGTCTATCTTGGACCGAACCTGGGACTAAGGCGTATAGATTGCTTGATCCGATTACTCGAAAGATTGTGGTAAGTAGAGATGTTGTTTTTGATGAGTCAAAAGGATGGAATTGGAACCTCAAAATTTCGGAGGAGAGTGGTCAAGAAGGAAACTTTGAGGTAGTAAGTGTTGATTTTGACTCTACGATTACACGAATTGGCGATGACAATGATCATAAGGAAAGGAAAAATGATACAAGTTAAGATTATATAGGTAACGTGAAACAAGTGGAGTTACCATCTCATGAACAAGAACTATACGAATCACAAGAATTAGAACACGAAACATCTCCTGTATTAAGACGATCACAAAGGCAAGTTTCAAAACCTAAACACCTTGAAGACTATGTTTTACTCGCTGAAAAAGAAGGAGAGATATTGCTGTTAAACTTAGAAGATGAACCGAGAACATTCGGTGAAGCAAAACAATTAAAGGAATGGATTCTTGCTTGTGATGATGAGATAAAATCGATTGAAAAAAATAAAACTTGGGATCTTGAAGAACTACCGAGAGGAATCAAACCTATTGGACTCAAGTGGGTTTTCAAAATCAAACGTAACTCCGATGGAAGCATCAACAAATACAAATCGAGACTTGTTGCCAAAGGATATGTACAAAAACATGGGATAGATTATGAAGAGATATTTGCACCAGTTGCAAGACTTGAAACGATAAGACTCCTCATTAATCTATCTGCATCATATGGCTGGGAGATTCATCATCTTGATGTTAAAACGGCCTTTCTTAATGGTGAGCTGCAAGAAACCATTTATGTCATACAACCGGAAGGTTTTGAAGTTAAAGGAAGTGAAGACAAAGTCTATAAACTTAAGAAGGTTTTGTATGGGTTAAAGCAAGCACCAAGAGCTTGGAATATCAAATTGAATCAAGTACTTAGACAGCTAAAATTCGAGAAGTGTAGCAAGGAGCCATCGGTATTTAAAAGAGTTGTGTCTCACGAGATTTTGCTTATAGCCATCTATGTTGATGATTTGTTTGTTACCGGAACAAGCAAGGGAATCATTGACGAATTTAAAGAGGAGATGGCAAGCAAATTTGAGATGAGTGACTTGGGTAAGTTAACTTACTATCTTGGAATAGAAGTGAAACAACTCGATGAAGGTATAACGTTATCTCAAAAACGGTATGCACAAAGAATTCTTGAGAATTCGGGAATGAGTGAGTGCAATATTGTTCATATACCAATGGATGCGGGTCTTAAATTGTCAAAGGGTCTTGAAGAAAAGGAGATAGATGCCACGGAATATAGAAGAAACATTGGCTGCCTTCGATACCTTTTACACACAAGACCCGATTTATCGTATTGTGTTGGAGTTCTAAGTAGATACATGCAAAGTCCAAGAGAATCTCATGGAGCTGCCATGAAACAATGTTTGAGGTACTTAAAAGGCACGACTACTCTTGGATTAGTCTTCGTGAAATCCACCACGCAAGTACCAAAGCTGATCGGATATAGTGATAGTAGTCACAATGTAGATCCGGATGATGGAAGAAGTACAACGGGACACATCTTCTATCTAAGTGGAAGTCCGATTACTTGGTGTTCACAAAAACAAGAAATTGTTGCATTGTCTTCGTGTGAAGCCGAATTCATGGCTGGAACCGAGGCTTCAAGACAAGCAATTTGGCTTCAAGAATTGTTGAGTGAGGTTACGGGAACATCTTGTGAGAAAGTGATCATAAGAATAGATAACAAATCCGCAATAGCTCTTACCAAGAATCCGGTGTTTCATGGAAGAAGCAAGCACATACATACAAGGTACCACTTCATTAGAGAATGCGTTGAGAATGGTCAAATCGAAGTGGAACACATTCCCGGAACAAAGCAAAAGGCGGATATTCTAACGAAGGCACTTGGAAAAATGAAGTTCAAAGAAATGAGAGATTTCATTGGAGTTCAAGACATAGAAGAAGTCGAGTTCAAGCTTAAGGAGGAGAATGTTGAATTAAGCTTGAAAGTAGTAGCTTGTTGAGTAAGTTACTAAGAAGATAAGATTAAGTTTGTTATGATTAGGAGTTATCTATTCATATTTTCTTATTGTGATAAGGAGAAGCTTAGTCTTATCTCTATATATAGGGAGATACCAAAGTGTGGTATAACCTAAGAGTTTGAGAATTGAGAGTTTAGGTTTTGAGGAAGTTTCCTAAACTAATAAAGAAGAGAGTTCTTTATATTTCTTAAGTTCTTAATAATCGAGATAACCTTAGATACAACAAAAAGTGTGGCCTTCCTTTATAGTGCAATCGGATTCATTGATTGCAGCTCTTTCACCTATTCGGGAGTTTGATCTCGTTGTGACTCTTGCAGCAGCAAATAGAAGGGCATCTCTGATTGCCCAAAGTGTCACCAAAGAAGATAGGAGACAGTCTTATGTTGTTGTGAGCTTCCCTCTTTGGCTGGCCGATCTCTTTGGCCGTGAGAGCCACTTTCCCTCTGTTTAGATTATCTGTGTTGATGTATTTTGTGGCCTATGTTATATTTGTCTTATATGTGTATATGACATTTATGTCGAGTGGGTGAGTAGTTATGTTGTTTGTTTATTCAAACCCTCTGATGTAACCAAAGGGTCTGGAACTTGCTCCGTTTTATATAATACAAAATGAAAGAACAAAAAGTATGGCAAATATGTAGAGGATACTAATTTTAATCTAAACTGAAAAATAGCATCATCGTTTCTTAGAACTGAACCTAACTCAGTTATTTTGAAATATTTGAATAGGATCCCTAAATTTTTAAGAACTCCACTTAATAAAAATTATTTATACAGTATAACTAAATATATGCTAATATATAGTAAAATTTTGATGTAAAAATAGATAAACAAATTAAGTATAAGTTAAATACCAACAATTTTAGGTGGATTTTATGATGTAACTTTTTTAGAGTCCCAAATATATCAGGCCAACAGTAAACTCATTTTTAGCTTATTCTTAGTCATAAATATGATTTACTATTCACAATTTAAGGTTTCAATGTGAAGTGCCGAGAGGAACCGTTCCAATTATGTATGTCTAAAGTGACAAAAAGAATTTATACAATTTCATAAGACATAATTCTCCAAAATAACGCACAACTCATGGGAATAACAGACAGCTCAATAACGTAACAACTTTTAGCATTTTCTAGGTCATGATGAATCCGTAAAATTAACCAATCGGAAAAATTTCTTAAAACTTGTGAAATATACTACAAGACAAAGTGAATGTGTACAAGTAAGTTAGTGTCGGATAATGCACAAAAATGTAGTGTATTATTTTGTTGAGGAAATTGTAAATTATTAAAGGAGTTGATTATGATGTATTTTTTGCTTCATAGAGGATGAATCTGCAAATGTTTCTGATAAATCAAATGGTTGTGGATTTTCGGTTTGTTGATAAACATAGATTTGTCAAAGAAATTTTTTTAGGTCAAATTCATGTTAAAATGTTGTTTTGATTCATTGTTTGCTAATCATGAATTAACAATTAAGAAAAACTAATGGTTTGAGATATCTAATTTTGAAGGAAAATAATTCGGCACGTGCAGTGTTTAGTGGTTGTTGTGACAGTTGCTAACTAAAATACATTATACATTATGAAGTCATGAAATTTTTTGACATGATATTTATCTTACCAAATGTGTTGGAGGCATTGTCAAAGCCATAAAATTTATTTATGGTTGTCAACATATTTTCTCTAAAAAAAACTATATAAATTTAATCTAAAAACTATCATTACACATATATCATAAGCTTATTCATAATTTTATTTGTTACAATGATTTATTGTTTACTGGCTTTTTTCGTTAATATTGGGCTGCAACTGGCCGGCCCATGAACCAATTGTTTTTATAATGTAGGCAGTAGGACTCGATTTTGATTGTGCAAGTGCACATATCTTAGTGGACTTACCGCCTGCCACTAGACTAAAAGCCACTAAACTGTTTATTTTTTACACTGTTCTATGCTTATTTGTTTACTGTTCCATTTATTATGTTTAGAAAATAATTCTCTCATATTTTCTAATTTGTAAATATATTTAAATTTGTAAATATATTTTCTAACTAGTGAAATATTTGGTATAAAAACAAACCGATGTAACACGCACATTTTTGTGATGGAAAAAGAAAATAGATTTGTATTATTAAAATACTAATTAATTTCAACTTGAAAAAAATATGAATCTATTTGATTTTATATTGGATTAACATTCAAGGATTGTTTGTTTTTCCATCTAGCTGCTTCATCCAGATGGAGATATCAATTGTTATTTTTTTTAAATGCAGAATTGTACATCATCTAGATGGATCTGGTGGATGGAGCATCTCAACTTAGTTCTAATTTGTAAAAATTTCAGATGCTTTTATAGGAAGTACCGAAGTAATGTAGATGGAGTTTCAAAAAATAAAAAAAAGACTAAAATACTCTTTTTCTTCTCTCATATTTTTTCACTTTCTCTATTTACTCTCTATCTTCTTTTTTCTTCATTCTCCTATTATTTCTTTTTTCCTTTTTTTTCCTATATCACATCTTGTTTACTCTCTCCTCTTTTTCTTCTCTAATGTTATTCTTTGTTCTCCTCTTATTTTTACTTTTCTCTTATTTTTACTTTCTTTCATCTTTTTTATTTCTTCTCATCTTTTTTACACTCTCTCCTCTTTTTTTATCTCTTTTTTTTACTTTCTCCCCTCTTTTCTTCTCTCTTCTCTTTTTTTGCTCTCTCTCATTTTCTTACTCTCTCTCCATTTTCTTACTTTCTCTCCTTACTATTTTCTTATTTTTTAGTCTCTCTCATCTTTTTTAGTTTATCTCCTCTTTTTACTCCCTCTTTTTTTTACTATATCTCCTCTTTTTTCTTCTCTCTCTTATTTTTTTCTCTCATCTCTTTCTTCTCTCTCCTCTTTTCTTCTATCTCTCTCAATTTTTTTCTCTCACTCTCCTCTTTCTTTATTCTCTCATGTTTTTTCTCCCCTCTTTTTTTCTCTCTCATGTTTTTTCTCCTTTTCTTAATAGAAATAATATTTATAAATGTTAAAAATTAATTTTATTTAAATTATATATAAATTTAATTGAATTAATTAAAATAATACAAAATATATAAATCATGTTGCAAGAGATCTTTAGTCTAGCGGCATGTGGTAAATCCGCTAAAGGCAGACGCACTTGTACATTTAGGGATCGAGTCTCACTGTCTACATTATGTAGGAACTTGACTATGGGACTGACCAGTTGTGGTCCAATGTTGACCCAAAAAAAATTAAATCATATTTTTTTATCATTTTATTATTAAATGCATCTAGATAAAGATATATATTTGCAAAATAAACAAACATACATCTATATGTATAAACTAGCATAGAAACAAAAAAATATCTAGCTGTTCTATCCAAATTATGCATATGGATGGAACAACTAGATGATGAAACAAACATCACCTTAATCATTAATATCAAATATATTTTTGTTAGATTAGGACTAGATATATATATATATATATATATATATATATATATATTTCATGGGGTCAAAAATTATCTAAGAAGAGAGTCAATTTTTAAACAAATTTGAAATTTCATGGGTGTCAATTACTTCTTCTTTAGTTCCGCCTATGGTTAGAGGTTCTTGTAAAAGAAAAAATTTGATGCGAGAATTGCATTAAGAAGTAATTGAAAAAAGAATTAGTCAAAGTGAAATCAAGAAAAATGTTTTCGTAATTGAGACATTGAGACATGTTATATCTCATACGTATTAAAAGAAGATAGCCTTAGTTTAGAATATTGGAATTAAGTTTGAGTGAAGTTCCATTTGTTTGTTAATTGAAAACAAACCGTTTCCTTTCTTGTTTGGACCAACCAAATCTATTTTTCTTTTGACCACGTTGGTTTTCACTTTCAGTTTTAGTTTTAGGGCAAACTCATCAATATCTTTATTTAGACTAAAATAAGTCAAAACTCCTTACTTTATCGATTTGTTTACTTATTTTAAAGAAAAAAGCTCACAAATCCAGCTAGTCTCAACAAAACAGAAAAAGAAAAATTCACCTTATAAATACATCACCAAACAATACATTTTTCAAATTACAAAAAAGCAAAAACCAAAGACAAAGTAACAAAAACCAAAGTAAAAATGTTAACTTCTAAAACCATTAGCTTTATTCTCTTCTTCATCGCAACAACGCTACTCGCGTCTTGCAAAGCAGCCGCAAACTCTACAACAAAACCGCTTTTCCCAGCGATCCTAATCTTCGGCGATTCAACTGTTGACACAGGCAATAACAATTACCCTTTACAAACAATCTTCAGAGCTAAACATGTTCCTTATGGTATTGATCTCCCAAACCACCAACCTAAAGGAAGATTCTCAAACGGAAAAATCATCTCCGACATCATCGCAACCAATCTCAACATCAAACAGTTTGTTCCTCCCTTCTTACAACCAAATCTGACTGACCAAGACATTGTAACCGGAATCTGTTTTGCATCAGCTGGTGCTGGTTACGATGACCGAACTAGTCTCAAGACTCATGCGATTCGTGTCTCTGAACAACCAAACATGTTCAAACGTTACATCGCTCGTCTCAAAGGTATCGTGGGAGACAAGAAAGCAATGGAGATCATAAACAATGCTTTGGTAGTTGTGAGTGCAGGCCCTAACGATTTCATCTTGAACTATTACGATATTCCCACGAGGCGTCCTGAGTATCCTCACATTTCTAGTTACCAAGACTTTTTGCTCAAGAGGTTTGAAAATTTCGTGCGGGTAACGTCTCAAAACTTCTTTTTCTCAGAATTAGGGTTTTGGAAAGAACTTCAGATAGTAAATTTCTTATCATGTTGTACTTAACCTTCTCGAATCTTATTTTCTTGGTATGTTTACAGGAGCTTTACAGTTTAGGTAGCCGGAACTTTGTGGTCGCAGGTTTACCTCCTCTGGGATGTTTACCGGTTCATATGACTGTTAAGCTACACAACGTCCTAAGGTTTTGCTTGGAGCAAGAGAACAAAGACTCTGTTTTATACAATCAGAAACTTCAAAAGTTATTACCTCAGATCGAAGCATCTCTTAAAGGAAGCAAGATCTTATACGCCAATATCTATGACCCTATGATGAGCATGATCCAAAACCCTACAAAATACGGTATGTATAAATGTGTGTTTTCTTTCTTGTTTCGCAAGTTATTATATGAGATAATACTGATCGTGTGTGTGTGGATCAAAACAGGGTTTAAAGAGACGACAAAAGGATGCTGTGCAACAGGACACATGGAGATGAGCTTTATGTGCAATGTTGCGGCTCAGACGTGTCAGAATCGATCGGAGTTTTTGTTCTTTGACTCGATTCATCCATCGGAAGCTACCTACAACTACGTAGGCGATGTTTTGGATCCACAGATTCGTGGGTGGATTCAGGCTTAAGTCACCACAATTAGTAAAAAACTAAAACAACAATGTTATCGGTTTCTTATTGAGAAATCTGTGTAATTTTGTTTATTAATCAAATAAAACTCTGGCTCCTACTAGTGAGCTTTAAATTTATGACTGTTCTTGTCCTCTCGAGTTTAGAAAGGTTGGAATGGCGTTGACTATCTTCTACATAATCTTCCTGAATATTGCAAAAGCTCTGTAGATTTCAGAAGAGAGCATTGTACTCGGGTGTCTGAATCTCCCTCGTAAGATTATGATGCTAATGTGTTATGGTTCTTAATACAAATCATCTAATTCCTAATCTAACCAAACAAGTGCTACAGAAACTCTAAACTCTAAACATGTGATAATACATATGTATATATTTCTTTCCATTACTCCAATCTCGTTATACACCATACCTCTTCAACGCTTTATTCAAACTCGGCATTACATTGTAGGCATGGTAAGATCTTCTGAGTTCAATAATGGAACCAACCTGTATCCAGTCAATAGAGATATTAACACCAACGGAATTTTGTATTGTTAAATCGAATGATACTGAAATGTGGAAAGAGCACTTACTATGATTAAAACCGATGTAAATCCGATTGAAAAGCCTTGATTGATGCTGCGTAGGTAGTGATCAAGTACAGTAGAAGATGTTGCCAAAAAGCTCAACAGAAGACCACCTGATTCAAACAAACCCAACTGGTTTAGAGATTACAATTTTACCATTGATGCAATAACTCTATAATGCAGCATCGTAGCTTACCCCAAAACCTAGTTGATGCTTGTATCTTCGTTAGGTACTCTATTGTGGCTTTCCCAGGCTTTATATTGGGTATTCTCGCTCCCATTTTATTTAAATAATCTGCTATTTCCTTTGGCAAGTTGGCCTACATGACAAAACAAGAAACCCAGTATATGATATGTGTAATGTTTATTGGAAGATTGAAACTCAGATTGAAGAAAACGGGTAAGTAATTGCTCACAATGTCAAAAATGTTGAAGAGAAAGACGAAAAACGCGTATATTGAGTAATAAACCCAAGGTGGTGCTCCAACCGTGCTTTCAGGATTTAATATCTCCTTGACGTGTAGCAAGAACGGTGAACCCAGAATACTAAAAACAACAAATTACCTTATGAGACAGACTTATATGGTAATAATAATAATACAGAGAAATAAGAAACACGAATGCTTTAAACCAAAGTGATTCTTCAAGGGATTATACCTTGCAAGAATGCTGGGGAATGCCAAGAGATATGTGGTTGTGAGAACAGGCTGCATTCCTGCTGGGTTAATATTAAAAGGAATGTATGGTTCCACCTCAGTTATTGGAGAACCTTCTCTGCCCAAATGGCAAAAATATATATGAGTAAACCTCATATTTCATCCATATGTATATTAACCCTAGTCTATTCCTGCATATATTGGTAAAAATTGCTATATACATACACCAATCTTTTCTACAAAACACTGATGATGAACTTTATATTACCTCGAAGCAGAAGCAGGTTTAAAGCCATAATATTGCAGTTTTATCTTCCTGCAGCCCTCAGTCACAACAACAGCGAACATAGTTACTATTGTAAAAATGCCTAGCAATCCTAACAAGTAAGGCCACCAATTCGAAAAACTTCCTGCTAAGATGAAAAAGACTGAGGTTTCCTATTTATAAATTAATCGAAAAGAGAGGCTAGTGATAGCTGCTTCCAGGAAATGTGGAAGACATGCACGTCACATGTAAAGAATGTGGACTAAGCAAAACCAAAGGTACCTGAGATTTGATTGAGCATGTTGTGTAATGTCTCTGTGTAGCCCGTCAAGATTCCCACACAAATAATTAGCGATGACCCATGACCTGTAAAATGCACAGAAACAGGTTATGAGCTAGTTCTACAATTTACTCTATTTCAACATCACTATAAGCTACCAATGGTTATAGAGATAAAGATACGGAAACAAATACCAAATCCAGATTCTGATATTGTGTCACACAGCCATGTCATTGTCATTGCACCACAGACTAGCAGAGATGCTGTCATCATTACATGCTTGACCCTTGATACGCATGAATTCTAACTTTAGCATCAATTGTGGCAAAATGGATGATAGAATCTTGAAGCAATACATCCTAATTAACTTACTGGGAAGTGGCTGCAAAAACTGAATATTGAAGAGAAGTGTAAGCCACCACTAAAGCTTCCACTATAGCGAAGACAAACGACAACCACCATCTAAAAAATTGGACGGTAAAAAGCAATTTAGTAACTTTGGTTAATAAGGCAAAATAAATCACAAGAGCTGCCACCAAAGTAATTGCATGTTAGGAATTAATCTCACGGCTTGAGAGGTAAGAAACTAAACACACATATAACTCTTGATCTTCTCATGACCATCTAAGCCTTCCTTTCGAAGCTTCACCAAGGATGGAAGAACGTGACAAAGCACCTAAAAAAAGACATTTTCATGATCACTATATCATCAAATCATAATCTTAATATAATAAGAACCCACAAATGCTGGAAAACACATCAAATTAAGGGGAGATCATAACCTGCATAATAATAGATGCTATTATTTGTGGACTAAGCCCAAGCTGGAAGAGCGAAAGCTTGATCTCTGCTCCAAACTCACCCAGTTCCTCTATCAAAAAAAGTAGATGTTAACCACAAACTTAGATGTCTCATCCGAAAAAGGGCTTACAGGATTAATATGGCACAAGAACACTCACCAACGGAACCTGAGACAAAGCTAAGGTAATCTTGAGGTATTAATCTTCTGTCGAATCCAGGTAAAGGGATAAAATATCCAACACGGCTAAGCACAAGCAATACAGCGGTTACAAACAACCTCCTCCTTATCTCGCTCTTAAAGAATCTTTCTGCTGCGCTATTGAATACCGAACTTATGCGAACAAAATCAAGGAACCTATTTTTAAAAGACTTTGGCCTTAAATCCTGGACTGTTTTGGAGACAACAGAGTTCTGAGAATTGTGAATGTCCTGTGAATCTGAACGAATAATCTCCAAATCCAAAGCATCTGTAGGTATCTCCTTGCTGCTCATAGAATCATTTGCGAGATTATCGGAATAATTTATTGAAAACCTCTTCCTTTCTTCTATAACATGTCTTCTCTTCACCTGTATAAATTGGCTTTCTCTCGTTCTTGACAAATTCAAATTTGTAGTAAAGCATTTTGTTGATCGAAGTGGTTGATAACACAGAAAAGAGTCCCCTGCAAATAAACATACCTCAACATAGTTCGAATAATTGAGCAAATTTCAGGACTAGGAGAAGTTATCCAAGAGATAGTATCAGTAAAAAAGGTATGAACTTTATAGCAACAGTGGAAATACCCAGGTCGGTGGCCTCAAATTTAGGGTTTCATCAACTCGAAGAAACAATTGTATACGGACTAGTTTGGGTAAACAATCTGTTCACTTCGATTCCGAAAATCTTAATTTGAGGAAGAGAAACTTACTTTTGAAGTGGAAACCATAGGAGGGATTCGAAAACGAGACTGCCTTAAGAGGAAACTGAGAGAAGCAAGCTTGAGAGGAATTCATCGCGAGGATGATAGAAAACGCGGCGCAGAGCCAAGGAAGAACAACATCGGCTACAACCAGTGACTGCTATAAACTCTTTAAAATCTACATTAATTTAATTTTAATATATATAATTAGGCACTAAAGCCATTTTTGATGACATAATTAAGCACTAGTATGTTCACCACCATTATGGTATTGGAGGATTATGTAGTTTAAATTGTTGTTATTGTTAAATCACCATCTGTATCTATAAAACTATGAAAGCCAAAGAAAATGTTTAGTACTAGTACAATACAATGAGATAACAAAATGATTACTTTCTCTTAGAAGTAGAAGTAAAGAAAAAAAAAAAGCAAAGGTAAAATCTTTTTTTCCTCCAACATCATTTACATTTGTTGGAAGACAGACATGTAAGATTTTGTTCGTCTTTGTAAGTGATATAAGTCTACACTCTATTCCTTCAGTAATCGCAAACCCAACCGATCCAGTTTCTTTAGATTCTCTTCTCGATCAGACCGCAAAGTTGAATACTTTCGTCCTGTATAATCCTCATCGAGCTTCAATTTGGTTCTCCCAACCGCCCTTTAAAGCTGCTCACTACTCTCCCCTCTTGCGATTATCTCTCCGACAAACCCTAATTTGTAGTAAGAGGGGTTTCATCTAATTCCTGTAAATCTCGGGCTTTTTTCTTGCTCTTTCGTGTTTGCTGATCATGGATTCCGAAGAAGACATGCTCGATGCTCACGATATGGAGTCTGGGGAGGATGATTTCTACAGCGGCGGAACCGATGATTATAACGATAGTGATGATGGTGAACCCGATTACGGGTTTGTTGAGGAAGACGCTGATGATTCTGCCATGATCGCCTCGCATCGCTCTCAGGTGGTTTTTTTTTTAGTTCCATTTGGTTGGTTATTAAAGCGAATTGGTTTTAGAACTTGTGCATGTTTTATAACGTCTGCTGGAAATATGTTAAAATTCCGGGATATCTGTGATAAAGTTGTCAGTTTTTATTGAGGATCAAATTGTAATTGTGGTTACAAAGTATGTAGTAAACTAGTAACCTTTCGTTGATTCCTTTTCTGGATAGTTGGAGGACTATGGCTGTTAAAGTATAGTATTGTTGCCTGTTTGAGTTTGTTTGTGTGTGTTGTCATTTGTTTTTATCTTTTGTTTAATGGGAACTCTTTATTAGCTCATAGAAGGATGATTTCTGATGTTAGGCCTTTGCATTTTCAGTGCCATGCATAGTCTTTTATGTGGTGGATGGCCTGAGGAAGGAAACTTAGTTTTGCTGATGAAATTGATAGATTTTGGTGAATTAGTGCAGGTTCATGTGAAAAGCTATTGAAATTTACTGGAAATCTTGCGAATTGGTTGATTTCTTAAGACTTAAAGAGTGTTTATTGTTTATTTACCCTGCTTCCAAACTCCTTTGTAAACCTTTTGTGTTTGCTTCCCGATTTGGCAAAGATTCTCATTCCGGAGGATGATATTTTTTGGTTCTCTAGTGAAGTGCTTCTCTCCTGAGCATGTGTCTTTAAACATGTTCTGCTAACCACATATTTGGGTGGCACTTTTATGTCTTCCATGGAATTTCCTTCTGATGTTTTGGTTCCATGTCGACTCTTATTTTCTTATGTGGGCATTGACCCTTTATGACCTTTTCCCAGAAAAGCTATTGTGTTCTGAAGGAAGAAGATATTCGCAGGCACCAGATAGATGATATTGAACGAGTTTCCGTTGTCCTCTCGATAACTGAGGTTGAAGCGAGTATTCTGCTTCGTCACTTCCACTGGTAAAGGCCTTTAACAATTACCACGTTTTGGGGTGAGAGTATCAAATGGCCTTTGTAAATTTTCTGGGATGTATATCCGTGGTCAAACTTGTGTGATTATACTAGCCTCCTGATGCAGTGAGTAACATCTTATTTCAGGAGTGTTGGTAAAGTTCATGATGAATGGTTTGCAGATGAAGAGAGAGTTCGAAAAACTGTTGGCATATTGGAGAGTCCTGTTGTTCCACCATCTGATGACAGTGAAGTATGTTCTTTGAATTGTAGAATCTGAAGTGGTCTTACGTGTTTCTCGTCTGACAATTCATGTATCACTAACACATGATCTTGTGTTTAGCTTACATGTGGAATCTGTTTTGATTCATACCCTCCTCAGAGAATCGCTTCAGTTTCTTGTGGTCATCCTTTCTGCACTACATGCTGGACAGGTCAGTTGTGTTTTTTTTGTTTTTTTCATTTTCATCTCAACAATTTAAATTTTATCGAAGAATTAGAATCTCTTCAATTTTCTTGTATTTATATAGCTAATGTCTTTCCAATCCAATTGTTAATTCCATCTTTAAGTCTTCTGAAACCAATTTTTGTGCTCCATTATTTTTTATTTCAGTATTTGTTGAGTGGTAACTTAGGATATACTCTTTTGCAGGTTATATCAGCACAACCATTAATGACGGCCCGGGATGTTTGATGCTAAGATGTCCTGACCCATCTTGTCTTGCTGCGGTTGGTCATGATATGGTTGACAAATTAGCTTCTGAAGAAGACAAGGAGAAGTACAACAGATATTTTCTTAGGTCTTATGTTGAAGACAACAGGAAGGTAAATGCTCCATAAAACAATGTTACCAGAATACATAATTCATCCCACAGACTGATACTGATGTCACGGGCTCTTTTATATTTCTACATATTAACCCTTTAACATCAATTTCTGCCATTCAAGTCAATACCACGATAATCTTTTCTATCGTGCTCTCCTTTTTATATGTCCTTGATTGACACTATTTTCCAGTTGAGGAATATTGGGTTCTGTCTGTGGAGCATCCCAAAGTTTTTGTCATCATCTAGTTTTTTTAGAAGATTCTTTTCATAATTGCATATTGTTTTCCGTATTCTTGAACTACCTTCAATGTCTTTGCATTAAGTAAAGTAACAAAATATATTAATCTCTCTCCATACATACCCTTACGATGCTATGTTTCTAAACCTTATGTTGTTTTTGCTTTGGTTATCTGATTCAGATGAAGTGGTGTCCTGCTCCAGGATGTGATTATGCGATTGATTTTGCTGCAGGGTCTGGAAATTATGATGTTTCCTGCTTGTGCTCGTTTAGCTTTTGCTGGAATGTAAGTTCTTCAGTCAAAGTTCACTGATTTGATTTCTCCTACTTATTCAATTTTTTGATTGATCAGTAGTGATGTGTATAATTTGTTTTCTAGTGTACTGAGGAGGCTCACCGACCTGTGGATTGTAGCACTGTTTCAAAATGGATATTAAAGAATAGCGCTGAATCTGAAAATATGAATTGGTATCTACTTTACCTATTATTATTTTTCTTTCATTGGAGTTCTTGATCCCTAATCTTTTGTTTTATATAGGGGCATATATCTTATCACCTCTGAGAATCTTGTGTTTTCGTATATTTCTTGATAATCGAACTCTGTGTCCTTATGCACAGGATACTTGCGAATTCAAAGCCTTGTCCGAGATGTAAGCGGCCGATTGAAAAGAATCAGGGCTGTATGCATATGACATGCACCCCGCCTTGTAAATATGAATTTTGTTGGTAATGCTTCAATTTTCTCTCCGATGTCGTAGTTTGGTTGAAAATGTATCTCTCCAATGCTGTAATAGAAGTGTGTTCTTCGTGCTAATAATGGTTTTTATGTATTTACACCTATAGGCTTTGTCTTGGTGCATGGATGGATCATGGGGAAAGAACTGGTGGTTTTTATGCTTGTAACCGGTATGAGGTGGCCAAACAAGAAGGACAGGTAAGACCACGGGTACTTATTTGAATTTGGTGGTACTTTTATATTTGAACTGATGTTACTGAATATTGATATGGTTTTATCTTTGCCTGTTAGTATGATGAGACTGAAAGGAGAAGAGAGATGGCCAAAAATTCTCTAGAGAGATACACACATTATTATGAACGCTGGGCAAGTAATCAAACGGTATGCACGGTGCTATACATCTTATACCTAAGGAGGTTTGTAGGTCTTCATTATTGATTTATTTTGTTTTGGGTGATTTGGCAGTCGAGGCAAAAGGCTATGACAGATCTGCAACAAGCGCAGACGCAGAATGTAAGACTTCTTATGTACTTTGGAGTTTTGCTTCTTTCTAATCTTTCATCTTAGTGAGTTGTAGTCTTCACCTTCAAAATATATATAGAATTCTTTGGACGGCAATAGTCTTTTCTCAGCTGAACTGAGTAATCCCCTCGGTTTTTAGTATTCGCAAGTTCCCAAATTTCGTGGTCTTAAAACTCGTACTGCATTGTTATTCTGCTTTTCTTTTGTTTTTTTTCCTGTGTCTGTTTGAAGCATTGACATGCATATGAAACTCCTGTGTTTATCCATGGGAGGTTCTGTTTCGAGAAACTAATCGACTTGTCTCACTTTCTGCCAGCTTGAGAAGCTTAGTGATAAACAATGCACACCAGAATCTCAGCTCAAATTTATCTTAGAAGCTTGGCTTCAGGTTGGCAGATAAAATTATTTATATAAACGTGAGACTTTTCCATTGCAGTTTTCTTAACAATTTCTCATGTGATTTTATTACTGCAGATTATTGAATGTAGGCGAGTCCTAAAATGGACATATGCATATGGATACTACCTGCCTGATCATGAACATGCCAAACGACAATTTTTCGAGTATTTGCAAGGTTAGAACCGTGTTCATTTAATTGTGTATCATTTCTGCTTCAGAAGCAGCATTAACCTTTTCTTATTGTTCAGGGGAAGCTGAATCTGGTTTGGAGAGGCTCCATCAATGCGTAGAGAAGGACTTAGTTCAGTTTCTCAATTCAGAAGGCCCATCAAAAGATTTCAATGATTTCCGGACAAAACTAGCTGGTTTGACCAGGTAAGCTTTTTGTCTTCATTCATCTATCATGTTGTTTGACACAGGTGAAAAAGTTCCTCAGGGCTTTCAGACGTATCTATGAATATAATATGTTCAAGAACCTAAATAAGTGACATTAGTCTGCCACTCTAAAAGCAATCAAGCCATAAGTAATTAGGCCCCGGGGTAGTTTTCCAAAGTAGATTCCTTGACCTATTTGAGACTTTCAACACGTTATTCATCTATCAAATACCATTCACATATTTTGGAAAGCTAAACCCGGGTTTCTATATTTTTGTATTCTTACAGCGTGACGAAAAACTATTTTGAGAATCTCGTGAAAGCTCTGGAGAATGGTCTTGCTGATGTAGACTCACATGCGGCTTGCAGCAGCAAATCAACAAGCACTAAGTCAACAGGTTGCAGTAGCAAAACAAGAGGTAAAGGCAAAGGAAGTTCCAGAACTGGTGGATCCAGCAGAAACCCAGATGACAATTGATAGTAATGTTTCTCATACCCTCGCAAAGGAACAAAACCTGGATTTGGTCGTATGCAACTGGATGATGCACACGATCAAAGAAAAGCTCAAACTGCACCCACATAGTGAAACTCTAATTCTTCCCTTATGCGTGTGCAGGGGCTTTGATTGTAGGGTTCGTGATAAGTGTACTTTATGTATAGTTTATAAGAATATGCGTGTGTTGTCGCTACACACATTGTAACGAGACTTCTGTTACCTGACCTGCTCTGCTATGGCAATCTCTGTGAAACCAAAAAGGCCAGTGAACCTCTTGTGTCTGGTTTTAAAGAAAAAAAAAGAGAGCAAATGGTACCTGCTTTGTGTATTGCTTTACTTGACCATTTTACGTTTGTAATATTTTATTCAAGTTACATCTGCAGAAAGTGTTTCATATTGAACTATTTGGTGTTGAAAATTAGATACAAGAGTTTCTGCTTGAACTTAGCTTGGAAAAATTTTACAAGAGTTTCTGCTTGAACTTAGCTTGGAAAAATTTTTACACTACATGTGACGCCATTGTTAAAGCTACAACTTGAATGAAAGACTTTATGCTCTCTTTTTTAGATTTACTTCCGTTGTGTCCAACAAATTTTAAAGAAAAACAAAAGATGAACGACGCACTTTCAAGTCCTTTAATCACTTTTTGTTTTGTTTCACTTGCAGCACCAAAACTAAACACATTAAAAAGAGTCAAAGAGATTTTTCTTTCTTTTTTCATTTGTTTGGCTTCTTCAGTTTCTTAGACCTGAGGGTTTATAGGTTTTGGAGACCTGAAGCTCCATTGATTTGTTCTTGGGAGCATCAAGCAGCTTAGCCTTTTTCCTTGCTATAGGGAACTCCATGGAATATGATTTAGGACTATTGTCACCAAAATCATCTTTGAACATTTTTATGCTCAAAGCATTCAACAATGCCCTCGAGTACTGCCTCGAAGCCATTTTCCAGTCTGTCCCTGATTTCATCATCGCCTTAAACTCATCGAAGCTTATTCGTCCATCCTGTCACCACACAAATTGTGTTAAAAACCTGACATAATATTTAGTGCCTAACAAACATGATTCGATGCATAGAAACGTGTGGATTTCTCCAAAAATACTCAGCAAACAGGTCTCATTATCTCACCCTTTTTGGCTATAATTTTGTTCATTTACCTTGTTGAGGTCGACGTCAAAGAAGATATCTTTGATCCACTGGTCACTACCATGGCTTAGCTTATCATCGAAAAGAGCTTCCTTGAGCTCATCTAGCTCGATAGATCCGTTCCCGTTCTTGTCAAAGTAATTGAATGCTTCCTGTAAATGCTCATCACATCCTATTCTCTTCAAATGTATTGACATTGTCACAAACTCCTCGCAGCTCAACGTTCCATTACCATCTGTGTCAGCTGCATCCATTAGCATCTTCACATCGCCATCGGAAACAACTTGTCCAATCTTCTGCAGCCCATCTGTTAGCTCCTCAAAAGTCAAGTGACCATTCTTATCAGTGTCCATCGTTTGAAACATCTGTACTATCGCCGCTATCTCTTCGTTTGGTAGATTGTCTGCTTCAATCTGAAAAATTTTCTTACAAAATTAAAAAACTCCGTTTCCGGATAAGAAAATATTGTATAATCTTTGTGACAATCAATCAGGAAACTTATAATATACCTGAAGGACTTTCTTCTTGAACCTGTTCATCAACAAGAACTGTTGAATCTTGGTCCTTACGTTATCTCCAAGGTTCACATTTGGTGCTCTCTCTGCGTTCTGGATCCATGGATGTTCTGTAATTTTTTGGATGTCAATGATTAAATATGTTTTAATCTGAATCTGATAATGAAATGTTATCTATTAGTAAAGTACCAAGCACTTCTTGAACTGTGAGTCGGCTATAAGGATTAGCATCAAGCATGTTCTTAACGAGATCTTTGGCTTCACTAGAGACTTTTGGCCATGGATCTCTCTCGAAATCAATATTCCCTCTGACAATTGCGTGCGCAATTCCTTCCTCAGTCTCAGCCCAAAAGGGAGGAACACCACAAAGCAAGATGTAGAGTATAACACCGGCGCTCCAAACATCAATCTCAGGACCGTAGTTTCGTCTCAAAACCTCTGGAGCCATGTAATAAGGACTTCCCACAATCTCATTGAACCGTTGAGCTGCAATATCAGTTTCATTCAAACCAACTAAATCTTTCAAGAATATGACATAAACTTCACAATTTCTGTTTCTAAATGTTATCACGGAGATTTGATAAGTACCAGGTTTGAAGAAAATAGAGAGACCAAAATCAATTGCTTTGAGCTGTGCAGTCTCAGTATCATTTGAAAAGAGGAAATTCTCAGGTTTAAGATCTCGATGAATCACTCCATGTTCATGACACACCTTCACAATCCACAAACCATTAAACCAAAACAAGAAAGCAAACACAAAGCAACAAAGAAAAAAAGAGATTGCGATATTGTTATTAACCTTAACAACTTTGAGGATGGTTTTAGCGACAGATGCAGCAGCACGTTCAGTGTAATGTCCTCTAGAGACAATACGGTCAAAAAGCTCTCCTCCTTCACAAATCTCCATGACAAGATAAACCGCATCTTTGTCTTCAAAAGCTTCCTTAAAGCTAACAATATTTGGATGTTTTGGTAAACATCTCATGATTTCAACCTCTCTTCTCACATCCTCAACATCTATCTCTGTCCTTAGCTTCTCCTTTGATATCCTCTTACAGGCAAACCTGTCCGGTTATAACACAGTAAACATCAAACCCGTTTGAGTAGAAAAGAAAAGAATCAACAAAGAAACAACCTTTCGCGAGTGCTGATCTCGATACATTCATGAGTGACTCCAAATTGACCACGGCCTAGTTCTTTACCCAATTCATACTTGAGGAAGATTCCATCTCCAATAGGCTCAGGAAGAACACGGCTTGGTGGCTGGAAAATCAATCTCCGGGAAAGATTAGTTGGAGAATCGAAACCAGGAACAGAGGATGTTCTGCAATTACTACTGTTTCGACTTCTTACCGGTCTCTTTCCGAAAGGAGAACCTTTCAATGGCGACGAAACACAGCTTCCCATGGGATTTGTTTTTTTTATATTTGCTTTGTGTTAATTTGGAATAATATCCAACTGTTTCAATCGCTTGATCGATATAATCAATCAAACGATATGAAGGAGGAAATTAAATTCAAATGCACCCCATGGGAAGGAAGAGAAAAGCTTTTTGCGCTCAAGTTCTTTCTCTTGTTTATTTAGTTTTACTTTTTTGGGTTTTAATGGAGATATTGGCTTCTCTCTTGTGATATCTATCTCTTGTGCTTCGTTTTCTATTTCTCTATTTGTCCTTGTTTGAAGAAACAAGTCCTAAAAGACAGGAGATTGAGAGGGAAAACAAAAGATTAGATGGATGTAGAATATCTTCCTATTTTTGGTTTAGACACTCTGGTCTCTCTTCTTTTGTCAATTATCCGTTCTTTGTTTCTTTCCTCCTCCCGCCATTTTTTCTTCTTTTTGTACACAACTGCTTACGAAAATGTCATCATTGTTTTGTCTAGATGGCAAAATGTGGATTTACTTGTGACATGTGGTATTAATCTGAGGTCACGTTAATAACTCTACCAAGGTGTTCTTCACTTATATGTTAAAATCCTACACATTTGCTAAATCAACAGACGCAATAAGCATATCGAACCGAAGGGAAAACTTTCTAGTTTTTTATTTTATTTGCAAACAGGTAAGTTCATTACAACAAACATTTTCCGATATAGAAAAAAAAAGAGATTTAATATCCTTCAGATGTTGATTAAAATGGAAAAATAAAAGCGGGTTTTAGCATCCTTTTCTTGAGACTTATTGCAAAGGAGTTTACACTCACAGGAATTTTCTGTGGGGTCTGCCTGCATCTTCGTCTTGCATATGCTGTCAAATTCAAGTTTGGAATACATTAGCTTGACCTCCATATTGTGAAGAACTAAACAGTAGTCGAGGTCTCAAGAGTTTATAAACTAATATGGAGGCATGATTCACAAGTATTGTAGCAAAAACTCCTTATAGCATACCTAGTTGCACGAATCTATCTATATGCAAGGACTCGAGAGTTCATAAACTAATATGGAGGAAAAATTTACAATGATTGTAGCAATAAACAGCTAAGATTAAGAACTACGAAAGTCTTATTATTTCACTCCACTGACATGATTATTTCATACCAAAATGACTCAGATTTGAAACAATTTTACAGCCAAAGAACCAATTTTTACTATCTAAACGCATCAAGAAATGATGATAAGCATTTTTAACACAATTAGTCATAGCAATTAAACTAACTTTGTACCTCAACAACTACTTTGACAACAGTAAACCAAACAGAAGAAGATCCATATATACATTGAAACTAATTTGCAACATTAAGTAACTGCAGTGCCACATATATTGAACTTGAAAACCAATTTGCTGTGCCTCACGAGATGATATGCACAATAATGCTCACCCAAGAAAAAAGCTTAATCATTTCTTCAGCCCTAACTCCAAATCAGGTACAAAAATAAAGATTAATAATCAATTTTAAATATCCGAGCATGGAACCCCATCTAATAAGAATACTGATATGGAGGTGAAATGCATTTCCGAATCCAATCGTTACAGCAGAAGTACTGCTCTAATTCCAACAAAAGTAACAGCTAAATCAAACGGGGAAAGAAACCCAACTAAATGTATCATACGGTCCAAATTCATTCGATACATGATAACTAGAGAGAAAACGAAATGCAAATCAAATTGGGAGAAATCGAGAGAGAGAAATAAATTAAACTCACAAAATCTTTGACGATTCCCTTATAAACAAGGATCGGGAGTGCGATGCCGAAGATTCCGATGAGAGCGAAGTTGCGACGAGTCCAGCGGAAATTGTGCTCGAGATTCTCTCTGGCCGATCCCCAATCCTCGATGAACTTGTTCTTGTTCGTTTCCATACCTCCACCCATCTTCGCTTTCTTCGATTTGACCTTTCTCACTTCTTCTCCGAATCCGCCTTCTTCAATGCTTCTAGCTCAGTCGCGACTGTGAAATGGTGGTCAGGTCGGATCGCTTACCGGTTTTCTCCGACCCATCAGATTTTTGATTGAGACTTAAGCCCAGGGCCCATATAAAAAAGGCCCAAATTTTTATTTACGAATATTGAAAGCTGTAAAATTTAGCTTTAGGGTCCAACCATTCACAAATTTTATTTAGCTTTAGGGTCCAACCATTACTGAATTGCCTTAAGTTTGATATTAATTACGAGAGGATTTGCATATAATAAATGCACTGTTAGGAAATAATCAAAGAAGGAAAGATCTTTCATCTAATATTTGACTCTAAAGAGAAGAGAAGAACACACACACACACACACTTTCATGAAAAGAATATAATATCTCATCGAGAAAGTGTCGGGTTTGGATTAACGACTCTTCCATAGGATCTCAACTCTCACTCGCTTCGTCTCAATATGCAAACAATTCGCCGTACAATCGCAAAAGGTTCGTATTTACTTTTTTCGGTCTCTCCTCATTGTTGTTTCATGGTCATTCTCGTACCTAGTTGGTTCTTACCAACACTTATTTAGTTTACAGATTTCTTCAATTTGGTACTAAAATTTTTATTTGACCATTTAAGGAGATAAATCTATATGTTGAATATTCAATTCAATATAACCTCTATAAATTAATACCGTGATAAATTAATATATTTCGGTGGTCGTAAAGTTAACTAATAGTATATTGATAAATTAATAAATTATTTGATAGTTTTTATATATGTTTATACATACATGTAACTGTAAACATTGTGAGTTTGTGACAAGCTTATTTGTTGACTCTGTCTAAAACACATAGTGCTTGGTGTGTCCGAATTTATTAATTGATATTTTAGTGGATACATCAACAAAACATTTGAATGTTTAAAGAGTTTTTAATCTTTATATCAAAGCACAATTAATTGACATTTTCTGGTTCTATATCATTCAGAGAATGACAACAACTTTTCATGAATTTACCCTTTTTGGTTGTCTCCAGTCACACGCAAATGTACTTTGGTTATGTTGTGATTTGGTCTGCTTTTGAAACAAACAGACTTTCTGAAGTTTGGAGCAGCAACTACAATATGGCTTTTGCAGGAGGTGGGAAAGATGGATCTAAAGGTTTTATGAAGAGAGTTACATCAACTTTCTCCACTAGGAAAAAGAAGAACACAACAAATGATCCGAAATCGCTTCTTCCTCGATCGAAATCAACAGGTGCTAACTATGAATCCATGAGGCTGCCTCATGGGAAAAAGGCTCTTCCTGAAGTTAAAACAAACACAAAGAGGACCAAATCTGCAGGTGTTTCGCCACAACCAAGGCGTGAAAAGATTGATGAAACCGGGAAACAGTTTATGAAGATGAGATGTTTTGATGACAGTGATTCCATCTGGTTGTCTTCAGATTGTGCGTCTCCTACCGCTCTTCTAGAAGAACGCAGATTATCTGTTTCGTTTCATTTCTCAGTGGACGAAAATATTGTCTCATGGTTGTCTAATGTGGCTAACTCTTCCTTGTCTTTGAATAAAGAATCCACCAGCTCAACTAAAGACAACCATCATAAGCATCACACAAGTTCAAAGATCTCAAAATGTTCTTCAGAGAACGTTCAAAAGGATGGGAATATTTGCAACTCAGTTGGGAAATCTCGAGGAATTGGTTCTGCAAAGCCGTCACCAGAAAGCAACAACAAGACTTGGCCTCGGAAGTCATGTGAAAACACATCTGGTTCTGATAAAGTTGTGAGTTCTGAAGAAAAGAAAGTAAGCTTTTCAGTAGAACCAGAGAAGTCCTTTTCACCGGTTAACGCAACTGTTGTGCCATCTGATCTTACTAAAACTACACCGAAATCATCTTTAAGAGGCTGCTGACTCGAAGAGAAAGATTGCTGTGGAGCCACTTTTCTGGCCATTTGAGCAGAAGTTTGATTGGACACCAAAGGATATCTTAAAGCATTTCTCTATGTCTCCACGGAGAAAGAAGTCTCTAGGATCCAAAAATGCAGGTAATTCTCCAAGATCAATGAGGGCACAACTCCAAACAAGAAAGGTAGATCTCAAAGAAGGGTCAAAGAGAAAGCTCATGTTCAACGGTCCTGGATCAAATTCAAAACCAACACGGATCCCAGAACTGAAACGAACAATCAGCAATAGCAACAGCAACAATCGCAGTAACAAAACGGACCAAAAACCCATCAGGAACACTGTGAAGAGGAACAAAAGTTTGCCATCAAGGTTGCGAAAATCGAGCAAAATATCGTCAAAGGTGGTACCTGTTGAAGCAACAGAAGAGACTGTTGGGATACTCAAAGAGCAAAAGACACCTAAGAAGCTCATCATGACCCGCAAGTCCAGGACTTTCTTAGAAGATGACTTTGCTTTGATGAATGATTTTTCTATAGAAAAGGCGGTTGGGCTTTGCGAGTTTAAAGGAAGAGAAGGCATAGATTCAGATTTCAACACTGATGGTTTCTTGTTCAACGATTCTCTATGAAAAAAGAATAGGCTTTACATATTTGATAACCTGATGATACATCATCATACCTGTTATATAGTGTATACTTGCCATACCAACATCTGCATTGGCCACAATTTTGTTTCTGGATTTTATATCTGTAGGATAGTAAATACAGTTGCATAATGAGTTCTACACTATAATAAGATGGTTTGTTCCATATCAGAGTTTGAATTTTCTTAAATAAGATCAACGTACAGAAGAAGAGAAAGAAATTCATTGGAAAACCTTGTTTCTATATTAGTTGCATGCGATTAATTAGATTGGCGACAACTAGATTTTCAAACCTTATCAGAGTTGTCTGGCTTGCCTGAAATAGAAGACTTTGCTTATTTAATGAATACTGTTTTCTTTTATTGTTAAATTGTGTTTACCTTCTAAAGCACATGGTTAATGCACCTTTGTCCTCACAAAATTCTGGAAAATTTTGATGCTAATGAGAAGTACGAGCTGAAAACAGAGTATGTAAGGTGTAAGTGCAGAAAGTAACATCTATACTTGGCAAAAATGTTACCAAATTATATAGGTCCACTGTTTAGTACTGATAATATCAAAGATTACCTGGCCAAAGACAAAACAGTAGTAAGCTTATCCATTCCATTACCTGGAAAAAAACCAATCTCTGCAGCTTCTGAAAATAACACAAGGAGTATATAAAATGGTGAAATTTATTATTAGAAATACCATCATAGACAATGCCGTGCTCAGCCTATCAGATGCTTAGGGTGAACAAAAATATTGTGGCTATAGTAAAAATACATTCTCTTTGTTATAGAATACATATCTCTATATATAATAAAACCCTAACTTTAACTAATTTGTATCTTTTATAATAATAAAAAATATATTATTTTTTTGATAAGATTTAATAAGATTCTTTAACTGGCCGGCCCATTAGTGGATTTACTAAATGCCACTAGAGTAAAGGCCACCTGTAATTTTTTAATTGATTAATATTAATATCTTTATCAACATAATATTATTAGTTTGTTTCAATTTTAATATATAAATATTTTATTTAACTTAAATATATAAAGATGAAACAATTAAATATAATAGAAATTTACTATAAAAAACAATAGGAAAACATAATTTTTTTTGTATTACCTTAAACACTGTGTTATATTAGTCTGTTTTGGCATATAAAGTATTGTAACATTAACTTAAATATCGTGTTATATTAGTTTGTTTTGGCGTATGATTTATTGTGAAATTTTGTTACTAAAAAATAATAATCTTATAATATTTATATCTCTTATAGTAATTAAAACGTAATTATCTATTAATAAGATTCTATAATTGAATATTATTATCTACATGATATTCTTAGTTTGTTTTAATTTTAAATATAATAAAAATGGAAGGTTTAAATTACATATAACACGAGTCGAATTAACAAACTAATATACTTAAATATACAAAAAATTAGAATAGTGATCAAATCAACAAAATTGTTGATATCATGAAAGATGCTTAGATTGTGGATATTTGGACTATGATATATAGTGTATAATCTCTTATATGTATAATCTCTTATAACTGATAACGTTTGGACTAGGTGAACAAGCTATGAAATATATTTTTACATAAAAAAATTATAATATCGTTAGTATTACCTATAAGATATCTTATAGGTAAATAGTGTTTTCTTTTTAAAATATTTTATATTTGAATTTATCGTTTACTTTTTCTTGATTATAATTGTTAATTATTTCATGATTTATTTATTTGTTTTATAGATGTCATTGGACAGTTGGTCGTAGTAGCAATACTGAAGTTTCTGAAGTGAATGGAAAACCAAGTAAACGAATTAACATGAGCCTTAGGAATGTTGAGTAAGTTTTTGTTATATTATTTATAAAAAAAACATTTTACTATTTATAAAATATTTAATGGTACAAATTTTATATTTTATTTCATACCAGAGATCTTAGAATTATTTGTGTTTTGTGAAAAAAAATATGCTCAGATGGTTGAAGAGAAAGCCAAAAATGGATTTGTCCTCCAAACTGTAATTGTTTTGCAGTATTGCAAGATATATATATATCTTTAATATTTCAAAACTATAATTAATTTATAATTTATTCATATATTACTTTTTCTAATTTTTCTAATTTTTAGATATAAATATTTCTAATGTTATGAGAACTTAAATCTGATTTTACAATAAAAAAAATCCTAAATGCCTTGGATTTGAAGTACAAGTACTTAATTTTTATATTTCTGTTTTTTCCGTCAATTTTAATATTTTTATTTCTTAAAAAAATATTTTAACTTTACTTATACAAGAGATTATAAATCATATATACGAATTTGTGTTGTAAGTTTTCTAATGATGATTTGCAGATTGCATTCGCCAACATATCCAGAACAATAAGTGTTTTTTATATTCTTAAATTATAAAATAATTCATAGTAAGCAATTAATAATTATAATTAAATAAACACATATATATGACAAATAAAAACAAATATACATATATATATATGCTTATTATTAACAATACATATATATGTATATGCTTATTATTAATATATATATATATATATGCTTATTACTAACTTAGATATATAAAAATAGAATTTAATATTGATTTCTAATAATTTATATATGTATTAAAAACACACATAAAAATATAATTTTGTCATGTGTAAGACACCGAAATTCATCTAGTATATATATAAAACATACACAATTGTACTAATGGAAAAAAAGGCACAATATTTTCTTTTTAAGAAATCATTTATCAAATTCGTATAATTAACTTGTCAAAACATATTTACATTTTTTTTAAAGTCAAACATATTTGAAAAAAGCAAAAAAACTTAGGAGAATATGACAACTTTTTGAAAAATGTTTGGAGTTTTGTGTAAATAATTTGTTTGTTGGCTTTTCTTATTAATAAAATCAAAGAACAAATATTGAATAATTTTATTTTGTCAAACCATTAGATCGACAATGAATATTGAATAAATCTATATGAAAAAATTAGTAAACATTTAGGAAAGTGAGAAAAAAAAATCTAAATTGAAAAAGACATGTTAATCTCAGAGTCTTAATAAATTGAAATACTTCGTCGTCAACTAAATACCTTTTTATTCTATAAACTGCCCGTCTTATAAGTGAACTTGTATCAGAAGATGTACAAAGATATTTAGTTTAATCGCTTTCAATCTTTGGTACAACTATATTATTTTGAATTATTGTTTTCATTACTTTATATTTTAGATTGTGGTTTTGGTGCGGATTCTGTATCTTCTGTGTTAATGATTATATAAGTTATATATATACCACCCATATATGTTTTGACATCTATCCAATAGTGTAGAGTAACTAATACATAATCCTAATTAACATGAGGACGTATTAAATATATATATATATATATATATAACATTACAACAATTTGATAATTGTAACCACGCTGCTAAGATAACGTGCGTCTGCTATTCGTTGATCTGACTCGAGGTGTTTGTGTAAAAAACCAGAGATATGTGTATTGATTACGAACAAGGATTACAAGCGTTAAGCAGAAGCAAGCGTTAAGCAGAAGCAAAGAGCCGTGAGACTCGTTCTGTGAACAAACTATGCAGAAATTGAGGGAACTAATCTAATGGTTTGCATCCGTGGAAGAAATGAGAAAACTGAGCATGTTCTCGATATTCTCCACGGCTTGTGCAACATTGACAATTTTAATTGTCTTCTTGTACATAGTTGAAGGTAGATACATATCCAAAACTTGTACCGCTTAGGTACTTATGTCATTCGAGTCCTAAAAAGAATATTTTTTTAAAAACAGATAACAAGATCAAACCAAAATGATTCAATATCAAACCAAACAGAGAATCTGGCAAGCAATATCGACACATTTTATAGCAATTACTTTATCAAAGTAACTAAAATACATTGATAATGATTCTAGCAAAGCAATATCGATACATTTTATAGCAATTACTGTTAGAATTTTCGGGAAAAAAAAGTAGAGAATGAGAGATTGGAAGAGTTTAAGTATCGAAGAGATTTTAGTGAGATTTAGTAACTGAGAGATTTGAGAGATTTGGTAACCAAGATTTGAGAGATTAAGGCCATAAGGCCAAGTTTGAGAGAGAGTTTGTGAAGAAAATGAGTTTATTCTTTCTTGGTTTACAATGAATTACATGATGTTCTATTTATACACAAAGACTAGGTAGGGTTTTCTACAAATATACAAACACTATATGATAAAAATTATCCAAAATGAGAGTGACACAAACTGAACCAAGCAAAGGAGGATGCTCCTTTTTCCCAAAGCATCCCAACGGCTACAAAAGGTCACATGTGGTCTTTAAGCTTTCTTCTTCTTCTAGTTGAGACATGTGACCTTATGGTTGGATTCCAAGCGAATGCCTTCTCACTCAATGAAATACAAACCGAACACTTTCTTGTGTCTTGAGTTGCACATAATTAAGTGTTCTTCCTACCTTCACACTTAATTGTTTAGGTTTAACACAATCGAACCTCATTTCTCTTGATGTCTAGATTCCTTGTGTTAGAAGCAAGCTGAGTTCTTTCTTCCTTGCTTCACACTTAAGATCATGAGTTTAACAATTACCCTATCTAAAACGAAGAAAGAATCCTTTTGGTTTCCAATATCGACACAAAGCAATTTCACCCTAATCTAAATTCCAAACAACAAAACATTTCTATTCTATATTTACAATCATCAATTTCATCCTAATAATAACACTTTCATATAGTCAACCACGATTCCAAAATCAATTTTTTATTTTGTGTTCACCACTATGAATCATATCATGATTACATTTTAAATAGTACAAACTGTTTGAAATTGAATTCATGCCGTACCTTTGAATTTACGATCATAACAATTTAACTCGATTGTAAACTGAACCAATCTCAATATTCACTTTAAATTCATGATCATAACAATTTAATCCAATTAAGTGACAAAAAAATAATTTAACCCAATTTTAAACTGAACCAATCTCAACAAAACTAACTAATAAATTCCAAAAGCAAAACATTTCCATTAGCAAAATTTTCAAATTTCCTTTTACCTTCACAATCATCAATTTCACACTAATCTAAAACTACTTAGATCGATAAATGTTTCTTTTCATTATAAGATCTTCAAATTTCTTTGTACCATCCCTATAATCACTAGAATATTCTTAAAACACGAGATATAGAGTTCGAAAGGATGGTTTACACTTTCATATGATGCTTCATCTTCCCCATCTTCTCTTGCCAGAGGAGGAGAGTGGACTTGCGCCACCAGTGCCGCCTCGTATTCCCCATCTTTTCTTGCCGAATGAGGAGAGTGGAATTGCTTTTCTGGTGGTGTCTTGTATGCCCCATCTTTGCCGGAGGAGGAGAGTGGATTTGCTCTCTTGGTGTCGCCTCTTGTTCTTCCTCTTCTTTTGAGGAGTACAATCGACTGGATCCGATTCCACGTGGACTTTCTTTTCCAATGGCGCCTCCTCTTCTTCTTTGTCTCATCTTGCCAGATGAGTAGCCTCATAGACATTTAGATGAGGCAACCAGAATGGAACGGAGCTTATGTTTGTCCTGGGATTTACTTCTACCAAGTTTTTGCCAGATTCATTGTACGAACCATTGTGAATATCTTGTCCTTCGTTCAAAGAAATGGAATCGCAAGTGCAAAGGAGGATGAAAGAAGTGAAAATTGATTGAAAGTGTTAGGGTAAATTTAGGGATTTTTTACATTTGGTTTAATTAGATTGGACATATAAATTCTCGTTTTAGTGGGGTTTTATTTTAGATTTAAATCAAGTGGATCCGGGTTGTTTTCACTGGATTGCGGGTTCGGGTAGATCATACTGGTTAGATCATGTTATTGTTTTTAACTTAGAGGATAGCAATGTAAGATATTTAGTTATTTTTTCCCAAAATAATTTAATTTATTCAGTCATATTTGAAGAATATTTGAGGAGAGTATGTGAGCAACTTTCCATTCAAAATTTTGTTTTCCTCCTTTCAATTTCGTTGTTTGATCCCTTACTCTATTTGTCGATGTCTTCTTTCCACAATCATGAGTTCTGAAACTCTCTGGTTCTACAACTTTAGTGCTGAATAAATTTAGTGCCTTTAAACTTTCCATTAAGTTAAGATGGGCCTATGCAGCCCAATAATTTAGTGCCTTTAAACTTTGCATTAAGTTGAGATGGGCCTATGCAGCCCAATAATTTAGTGCTCTTTCGGTATTCTCTTTTTTATTGCGGATACAGAGGGAGCCAGGGAGGTGAAAAGTAGGGTTATTGATTTAGGGTTTCTTCGAAAGTTCAGTGGTTTCACTAGTAACTACAATGGTGTCTCCAACTCACGATACCCGTTCAGTACGAAAATCTCAGAGGACTCCTGCACCCAACAAACGTGCTACTTACAAAGAAGCAGGAGCAGAAGAAAAGTCGAAGAAGAGAATGGTAAAGAAGGAGAAATCGGCTTCGTCGGTTGTCAATCGGATCTGGAACAGCGAGGATGAGGTCATTCTCTTGAAGGTATCTTTCTTCTTTCTTTTCATCTACTGCACTTACTTGATTCGATTTCATGTGATTCTTTAAATCTACATTTTAACTGACTTAATTCTTCTCCTCTTCTATCATCTCTGATCTTCTTTCTCCTTCCCCATTTTCTCGTCTCCGTTTATACTCTGAATTCTTCTTACCGATTTCTTCTCTTAAACTCTCTTCTTAATCTCTTTTACTTCTTCATATAAATAATCTCAGATATATCACAGATTTGTCAGCTTCCTTATCATGCATGCGTGAGTCTCTTAATAGATTTCGTAAATGCTGTATCAATTTCGTCTTTTTTTGCTGTATCAATGCTGGGTCTTTAGTTTTGTTCAGTTCTTGTCTAGAGTTTCTCTTGCTCTTAAAGTTTTAGATTATATCGAATTATATTGCTAGGAGTTTAGTCCCTTTTGGGTTTGTGCCCGTAGATTCATATTCAGGATGATCAGGAAACTTTGCTGAATAAAGTATTGGTGAATAATAATCCTCTTGATTGCTCATCTCAAGTTTTTCTTCATCTGATGAAAAGTTAAATATTTTTAGGGCTTAACTGATTATAAAGCTGAGAGAGGAAGGGAATCCAAAATAGAATGGGAAGCATTTTATCATTTCCTTGGAGATTCAATCACTGCAAAATTCTCAAAGGAGCAGATTACGAGTAAGATAAGGAAGCTGAAAGGTGGTTTCTTTGATCATTTTGGGAAAATTAAAAAAGGGATTGATTCCCATTCTACTACGTTTAGTAATGCTGAAGCTTTTGAATTAGCAATGACGATTTGGGGAAAAAATGATTCTGACAATGATCAGAATATGTCGAAAGAGAATGAGGAAGCCTTGGATGAAAATGAGGCAGCTGAGAATGAGAATACTAAGGAAGCACAACACCGTGAGAGTGGTGAGGAGGTTCTGAAGGAGCAAAATGAAGTAGCAAATGCTCAGCCGTTAACTGATAATGGGGCACAACAAAATGAGATGGGCAAAGAGTTGTTGCAAGAAGAAAATGAAGTAGCCAATGTGGCACTCAAAACTATAGAGAAAGTGATTGCAGAAGAAGGAAAAGCAATTCATAATGTTGATGATGGGGTTGTCAAACCAAATGAGAAAGAGAAGCATGATGCTCATGTTGAGTTCTGCAATGTGCAAGATGCATTTGACACCCTCATATCACATGATTTAAGTGATCATCGAAAGAGAGTTCAGGTTGAGAAGCTGAAGAAGCTTGGGAGTGGGATGAGAAGAAAGCTGAGTGAAGAATGGACTGCTATATGTGATATGGACAGAGAGCTGAAAATTAGGAAGCTTCAATTTTCAGCTATTCTTGCTGAGGCAGCTAAGGAAAATTAGATGCAGGTTTAATGCTTTTGTTTAGGATCCTCATTAACTTTAACTAGCCTGTGTAGTAATCTATGGATTGTGATTCCTATGTTTTGGTGGCCGACTTGTTAAAATGATACTAATCGGTGTAAGCAGTATCCTTTTATATTCACTTAAGACTGAATTCCATATTTGGCTTTATTTTTCACATTCTTCTCTCATTTTTAACAGCATTTGGTTGACCTTTTGGGGTAAAATCAGCAGATAACATTACGTTACCTCCAAAGTCCAAATACTAAAAGAGAAAAACTCAAAGATAACATTACGTTACCTCCAAAGTCCAAATACTAAAAGAGAAAAACTCAAAAATATATGCTGAATGGTATGGAAGCAATCATCATATGTGATAAGCTCACTAGCATGAATAATTGAAGAAACCTAGTCAAAACATGATCTCGAAATAATTAACAACAGAGTTGATGGCAGAGTATGCCTTGCAAGATTCTTTGCTCGAAACTTCACATTTGGAAGACTCTTTACAAGACCGAGGGTTTAATTTATGTTTATATTTTTTTTCCATAAACTTATTTTAATAACAAAAAATAGTTAAGAGATTACATGCTATTGAACCAAAATGATACAACCCAAATACGAACTAAACCAAAAGATTAAGACAAGAGAAAACTAAAGAAAACAAACAGAGACGAGAGCCAGAGGGAACAAACAAAATAGAGCATGTAAAACTATCGAAATCTTCAGAGAGACTTGTGAGTTTTGGAGGAGGAGCCATAGTCAAAATCCAGGTATCATTTACTTTTGGACTCTCTATTGAGGATCACCTGAATCTTCTGTTGTGATACAGTTGTTGCAAGGTCCAATTCAAACATGGCCGAGTAATTTTCCACCGATTCATTTTGCTCGAGAATGTCTTGGATAGTGGCTGAGAGTGTAACCAGACCATCGAATTTGTCTGCAACGTCCATGTTTATGTAACGAGCTTAATTAGGATGAGTAATTAGAGAGTTTGTTGGAGAAACTTGAGAATGAAGCTCCATGGAGGCGTTACTATCAAGAGAGTTGTCTACATTTTGAGCTCATCTGGCTGAGACATGGTAGTAATCAATGGGAAGAGGAATGTAAGTGCAAGATGTAATTTCATGGGTAGATCTCTGACAGTTCAAATAGAAACGAAAGACCAACTCGTAATGGAAGAAGACCTGAGCTTTTTCTTCATTTTGAAAACTTGCTTGCTTAAAGAATTTGAGTCTAGATTTAGTGTTGAGCATGATCCTCGCTCTGGCCAAAGCCACTCTGGTTAATGAAGCATATTGGACGTCAATTTCCATAACCTCACCTAGAGATCTTGCGATTAGATGGACTGTAGTACCTGAGGGATACTGTAAAGCAAGCTTATGAATCTGAACCTACACATGGATAGTGGTGAGGAACTTGTCGTCGGGTTTGTCTTCCCAGCATTGGATGGCTACCAACCATCCGTTGTAAGTGATAGGTTGGCTGCGAACAGAGATGAGATCAGCCTTTGTCCTGAACATGAACTGAACGAACTTCTTGTCGATGATGCGACCGTGAACTCGTGTTTCCATGCCCCATTCCCTCGACAGTTCCTATGCCATCTCCTACAGGTTTTGCTCCATCATGTTGACTAGTTTGGCAATGAGGCTGAATCTACCGCGGGCCAGAGAAGAGGCATAGGAGTGACTGGTATCTGAATTGCAAGGTCAAGCCTGCCAAGATGAAATTGGCTCAAAGCACTTCAGAGGTTGTTATCCATGTCAAAGTTTGTGGGGATATTCTGTAAGCCTTTTGTGTACAGAGCAAGTTCTTATAGCAGAGAGGCGAGTCAGGTGGAATCCGATTGGATCACGTGGTATGAGGTGATAGGAGTTGTGTCTCTGCACATTAAACCGGACCAATGCATATCGAGAAGATGTTGAGTTTCGCCGCCTAAATCTTTTGTTAGGATCTTCTTGGCAGAGTGGGAAGTAAAAGGTGATGATTGGAGTTGATCCTCGCGCCTTGCCACATGTCAAGGCCTCACAGGGAAACACAAAAACATCCCTTTATAAATAACAATGATTACCTCTGAAGCCTATGTATATAGGGTGCAAGTTGTAATGTAAGCCAAATTATTGTAAAGGTAATGATAATGTTTGAGAAGTGTATGGGAAGGAGGAAAAGTGAGAAACTGAGGGGTTTAAAGTTGACCACGGTGTATTAAAGAAAATTAAGGAAAATGTGGGAATACAACAAAAGTGTTGGTAATAAATCTGTTAAGGTGATAAATGCCCAAACATTAGGTTTAAGGATAAGGAAGTAATGGTACTAGGAGACTTTAAGAGGCTGATAAATAAGATGAGATAATCATTGATAGTTATAAATGAGAGCAAAGGAGTTAAACCTGTGATGAGGGTTGTCGTAAATGATTGGTCCGTTCTAGTAAACCCCTTGCTATGTAGTCATTGAAAAGGTCATCTTGGGTTACATTTTTAGCAATCGCCAAAGCTACTTTATTTTGGTTAGGACTGATGACCCTAAAGGAGATTGACTGAAACTGTGAAGCTAATTGACATATTGGCAGTAACCAGCAGGTCCATCTTGGCCATGCTCGAGGCTTGAATAGAGCTTTGAATATAGAACTGGATTCTAGTCGAATCTCGACCGAGTTAATCCTTAGGTCTATCAGACTGTTTAAGGCCCATTTCAGTCCTTGGAGTTCTATTGTGAGTCTGGAATTAACTTGTGTGAATGTGTGTCTTGCGTACATATATGCTATGTTTTCATCATTTTCCAAGATCCAAGCACTGCCATGAAGATGTTGGTTTTTCTTCTAGTGAATTTGCCAATGTAGTTTGTAAGCTTTGTGAGTGTTTCCTTTGTAATTTAGGAAGTTATGATTTTCTTTTTTCTTGTTGTGGACAAAAGGTATGTAGTTGTTCATGTCATACCATAACTTTGATTCCTCTTGACATTCTGTTACCAACACACGCAAATCTTGAGTTAGACCTTGAAGAAGTGTTGTGTTCCGATTTTTCCAAATGCACCATAGGATCCAGGGGAAATTTCTACGAGTATCAGGTGGAATTTGTGTATTTTTACTCAAGTGTAGGAGATGTGAGATGTTTGTTGTAAGAGAAATATGAGAGAAACCATTGGTGGGCGTTTGTATGTTAGATAGTCTTCATATTTATTGTGCTGGTATACAATGGAAGAGCATATGATTAATTAAATCATTGGGGTCATTGCATATGGTACACATCTTGCTTGTGATGATGGTTATACTCCTTAGCTAAGCTTTGACTGATAATGCCCCAAAGAGAGCCCAACATTTTGATTCGGTTTGGTGCATGAATCTCTAAACTTATCTTCTTTAATATGGTTTCATGGTTTATCTGCGGAGTTTGAATAAAATTTCCAAATCTTGATAAATGTGTCCGTAGTCAATAATCGCTTTTCACAGAGTATGAACCAGAAATGTTGTAATTCTATATCCAGCTACATTCTCTTTAAGGCATAGTGTGGTGTAAAGGATTCTTGTGGCATTATCTGGATGGAAGGTTTCAAGTATCTTGTCATAATTCCATCCAGTATCTGATAGTAAATCTGAGACTTTCAGGCTGACATTGAATCTAGCTTCTTTACTAAGTGGTGGTCGTGGATAGGGGTCTGCTATCCAGTTGGTGGTCCAGACAATTGTGTCACACCCATTACCAATGAGTTTTATCAATCCTTTTAAGTAACTCTCTCCCATCGATGATGCTACGCCAAGCATATGACGGCCTTGAGCCTATAGAGATGTTTAAGAATTCCTTATCTTGGAAATATCTAGACTTAAAAATGCGAGACATAAGTGTGTCTTTTCTATTGAGTATTCTCCATGCTTGCTTGCCTAGGAGAACTTTATTGAAGCTTTAGGTTTACACATTTGTTTCCAGGAGACCCACATAATCTTTTGTTTGTCTTCCGAGGAGCTCCACCAGAATGAACGCATGGCTTTAGTGAGGCTGTGTGTTTGTTTTTTGCCCAATTTGAAGCATGACATTGCATAGATTGGCAGTGCTAGAGCAACAGTCTTGAGCATGATTTCTTTTCCCCCAAGAGATAGTGTCTTAGTGTACCAATTAAAAGTTTTTGCTTTTAGCTTGTCAGTAATGAATTAGAACATTTCTTTTTTGGATCCACTGAAACATTTTGTTAAACCCATGTATTTTCCCATGCCTTGGCCTGAATGAATCCCCATTATATCTCTGATTGTGGCTTGTCTCAAGGGTGTGATGTTGCTGCCAAATGTTATGGCATATTTATTGTAATTTATACATTGTCCCGAGACCATTTCGTAAACTTGTAAGCATGCTTTGAGAGTTTCTGCTTCCGCAGTGGTGGCTTTGCATATGAAGAGACTTTCGTGAGCATACAACAGGTGGTGAACTGAGGGCCCCTCATGGTGGAAACGCAGTCCTATGAGTTTATCTCTTCTTTCAGCTTCTTTCAGTTTGTTGATAATGCCTTCAGTTCCAAGGATAAAAAGATAAAGTGATAGAAGGTCACCTTGCCTAATTCCTCTATGGGGAAGAATGAGACCATGAGGTGTGCCATTTATGAGGACTGAAAAGGATACTAAGGAAACACAGTTCATGATCAGTTTAATCCATTGATCCACAAAGCCAAGTTTCTCCAGTACCCGATTCAGATACATCCATTCTAACTTATCATAGGCTTTGGAGATGTTTGTTTTAATGGCCATGAAATTTGTTTGACCATTCTTGTTTGTTCTTAAGTGGTGCAAGACCTCAAGTGTAATCAAGATGTTGTCTGAGATGAGATTTCCAGCGATAAAAGCTCCCTTTGTTTTAGAGACGATCTCTAGTAGAAGCGACTATAGTGTGTTCGTAATGATCTTGGAGAGTATTTTGTATAGGACTGAACATAGGCTGATAGGATGAAAGTCTGCCATTTGGGAAAGGTTCTTAGTTTTAGGAATGAGCCTGATGAGGGTATAGTTCCATTCTTTTGGAAAAGTCTCAGTTATGAAGGCTTTTTGGATTTCTTGAACGATTTGAGTCCCAACAATGTCCGAGTATAATTGAAAGAAGTTGCATGTCATCCCATCAGGACCTGGCGCGCTGTCAACTCCGATAGAAAATGTTGCATTCTTGACTTCTAGTGCCGTCACTAGAGCAATGAGCTTCAGGTTTATTGATGTTGTAACTTTGGATTGTATTGAGTTTGTGAGCATCTCAATATTTTGAGGATTAGATGTTTCAAATAGAGTCTGGAAATAGTCTGCTATAATAGAGCCTTTGGAACCCTCCGAGAATTGTAGAAAGCCCCTTTGGTCTTGCATACATAATATGTTGTTCTTTAGTCTTTGAAAGTTCACCAAGTTGTGGAAGAACCTCGTGTTCATATCCCCTTCTTTTAACCATTTTTGTTTCCAAAACCTCTCTTCCTCGATGTACAGAACTTCCAATTCCTTCCGGAGGCTAAGAATTTTCTTCTTATCAGGTTATGGTTTCCTTATTTCAGCTTTCAGGGAGAGTCTCAGCTTGTCAGTGCCTTGAGCAGAGTTGCTAGCATTCCTTTTTTTCCATCAAGATATAGTGTTGCGATAGTTGATAATCTAGTCATACATCTTACTTGTTCTAGTTTGGTCTTCCCTTTGCCATTCAGTATTGATAATAGCCGAGAAGTTACGCTTATAGGTTCATCTTTTGTCAAAAAAGAAACGGTGCCCAAAGTGTTGATTGTCAGTGATCAGGGAGGTGTAGATAGGCATGTGATCAGATCCCACAAGTGGCACATAAGTAGTATTAGCTCTGGGGAAGACCGAGAAAAAATCCACATTTCCAAAAGCTTTGTCCAGTCTTATTTGTGTCGAAATATCATTCTTGTATCCTAGACATGACTAATGAGGGCCAGAGCTTAGAATTTCCCTCATGCCGCATTCTCTAATGAGTCCTCTGAAAGGGTAAAAAGAATTTTTCAGGGCATAGTGGTCCCCCAAGTTTATCATTATTCCCTAGTATCTCGTTGAAGTCATCCATTATTATCCAAGGTTGATGTATGGTGTTGTTGATGTCCATAATTTGGTTCCAAACACCATTTCTCAAATGTCTAACAAGATGGCCATATATGAAGAGATGAAAATAGTTTGCTAGCCAAAAAAAATCCTAGTATATATTATATTTGGGTTGGCTTGGAGTATTGTCAGGGCCTCCTTATTTTTTCAAAAAATAGCAGAGCCTCTACTTAATCCTACTGGCTCTATGATATATGAAGAACTATAACCCATCCATTTTTGTACTGAATCTACAAAATCCTTAGTATTTTTAGTTTCCATGAGGAACAAGAAGTCAGAAATAATGTCTTACGTGTTTCCTTCAGACGTCGAACTGTCATGTGCTCCTCAGCCCCTTACAGTTCCAACATAGAGTAGTCACTGAGGAGTGGGTGGCTTAAGGATAGCCACCTGACCTGTGTTGCTGTTACTTTGCTCTATCTCGCTTCCTTTCTTCTTGTATAACTGCCTTTTTTGTTTCTTTAGTGAAACTGCTCCATCTAAACCAAGTGTGTGAGGTTCCTCGGCATGAGCAAGTCTGTATGTTGTAGATTGCATAGGAGAGGTTGCACTTGTTAGTCGCTTGAGCTTATATGTTCTTTTGAATTCATGTCCTTTCATCACTAGTATCCTCTGGTGCGTGTTAGCCTATTGAATGGTTAGGCTTGTCGAAGAAGGCGGATGATGGTCCATAGTTAATTGTTTATTTAACTGGAGGCTCCAAGGGTAGTTTTGATTTGGTACTTCTTTGGCTTCTGCCGTTGTCTGGAGGAAGGGGATCACTTTTTTACTTTGATTAGAGCTTGGTGGTTCAAATATTTTCCCAGTTGAGAAGTTATATGCAGCTGGATCCCCTTTTTCTCATTTGTGGTTGATATTGGGCTAGAATACGGTTGTTTGTGGTGAGGGTGGTTGGTTGAGTTGTTGTTAAGTGGTGTTTTTGTTCAGCAGTATCCTTGTTCCTTGTTTGGGTTCCAGACTCTGATTTAGATGGATTAGAGGTAGTTCTCGTTGGTTGATGTTCGTTGTGTTCGTTGATTACAACATTGATAGCATTGTCTTTCGCTTTGGAATTTTCATTTAGTTGAGCTTGATTTTGGGTTTCTTGTGAGGATTATGTGTTGTTCTTTGGGGACTCTGGTGGTGATGGTATTGATAACCACGAGCATTTTGCTTGTTCATGAGTAAGTCTATGGCAGTAATGACATGATTTTCGGATCCTCTCGAACTCAAAGTCAATCTTGATCACTTTGGCGTCTGGGAAGTGAAAGGCTCTGCTTTGTTTCAATGGGTCATTGATGTCGTATAGAATTTTGACTCGTATGTATTCATGCAAGTGTGTTCACTCTGAGTTGTAGTCGACCTCCATTACCTCGCCTAAGGTTTAAGCCACTGTTGTGAAGAGATCCATTGTATGATGTTTCGCAGGGATGTTGAATGTTAAACATGCAGATCCAGAGGGGAAACTTGTCTATGGTCTGATCATCCATTGATTTGTCTTTTCGAGTTACAAGTACACCCCAGTCTTCGTAATTCTAGTAATTGAATTTGAGGATCGAGGATAGTGATTTTTCCGAGGGAAATCGGAATTGGAAATATTATTTTAAAAGTACACTCTCAATGATCTTATCTTGCATTCTCCAGATTCTTGGCATAATTAACACCATTTTGGCCATAATCTGCTGTTTTGGGTTGAGTAATCTCCTTAAGAGAGTAAAGTGATCCTTATTGCATGCAAGATATGATCTGGTAAGAGGCAAATCTATGGGATAATCTTGGTGATTAAAATTGTTTTCATCGATTCGGGTAGTGGCGGAGGTTCCATAGAATTCAAGGTCGGGTGAGAAGGTATGTGTTGTTGTGATAGGTGAATTGCAGAAATTATTTCGTTGGTGATGAACTATTAAGGTTGTGGAACTTTTGGAAGAGGGTAGAGGTTTCAATAGCATGCAAGAAAAAATGCAAGAGTTATTGATGAAATGAGGTCTTGTACGTTAGAGGAGTAGTGTTTAAGAGGTATCACAACCACCTTCGAGGGTGATCGGAGAAGCTGATTAGATGTTATTAGGAATCACTCCGAAGGAGATACTCCTACACTATATCGCCGAGATGAGGAAAATATTTTATTTTTTATATATTCTCATTAATTTATGTTTATATTAGGTTATGGCATATGTGTTGTCGTTTTGCTTAATAGACTTATTAGGGTAAAGTTTAACAAAAAAAATTAACTGAAAATCAAATCTATTCCTCTTCTTCTTCTTCATTTCTCTATTAATCTCTGCAATCTTCGCTTGGTTCTTTATTCTCCTCATCTATCATATGATTCATATTTATTATTCTTTCTCCTTATTCATTCTCTCGTCTTCGTTTACAGTCTGACTTCTTCTTACCCTTTTATTCTCTAAAACTCTCTTCTTAATCTCTTTCACTTCTTCATATAAATAAGAAAATTGGCAAAATGACTCACAACTTTTAAATTTTCGCCATCGAGGACAACAACTATCGGGTTCGCCAAAACCAACAAATTATTTTTCATTGACTTCAATTTTCGTTCCAAAGTGTTGGTTAATTCGGCCAAATTAGGCACGTCGTTAAATTGTGTAACGGAACATAGTTATGTGCTTCAATGACAAAATAGATTTTCTGCTACAAACGTCTGGAAAGATTAGCTCATGAGGAGGTATTTGATGCACACATAACCAATCTCTGCTCCTAAGAATATTGATTCAAACACTTGTTGTTAATAATGAAAGTTTACGAGAGTGAGTAAAAGTGTCCCTGACACTAGGCGTCCTTTCGTCTTCCTTAGGAGCTCTTTTCTACTTTGCAAAGACCAAACTTTTGTTCAGTTTTTGTTGGAAGAAAGATGTTGCAGTTTTCTCGGTTTAGTGAATGATTGTAGTTAAAATCTCTTGTTTTAGAAAAGTAGGTTGCTTGATATGAAACTGGAGATATACGAAGATTCCATAATCTGTCACGACTTTGAATCTTCAAGAGAAATGAAAAAGCCGAAAATTAAACAAAATAAACAATAATTGAAATATTTACATTAACTAAAGGAGAATAATATTTGTATAACTTGCTAGAGAAGGTGAATTCGGAATGAAACTAAAGTCTTAGTTGATCAGAAAGAACAAATCTTTTTGCTTTCTTAATTTTCTATTACGCTGGTTTGTGTTGCATCTGCGCGTTGTGGACAAGCTTCATCACCATGTCCAGAATCGACTGGAGCTTCTTCATTCTCTTTCGAAATTCCTCGCGTCGATTTCCGTCGAGCTACAAATTTTGATATTCTTATCATTTTGCAAAATGGCTTTGGATTGAGTATCGAGAATCAATTTGGGGCTTTGATATCTTCTAGGGTTTCAGATTTTGATTGAGAATCAATTGGGATTGAGAGAAATTGATTTGGGGCTTTTTTTTAAGGTTAGTAAAATCAATTTGGAGATTATCTTAAAACGACCGCGTTTTTGACTTAATGCGGAAATTAACGGTGTTTAATTCTGTTTGATTGTTCTGTTACACGATTTAACGACGTGTCTAATTTGACCGAGTCAATCAGCACTTTGGAACGAAAATGAAGATTAATGAAAAACAATTTGTTGGTTTTGACGAACCCGATAGTTGGTGTCCTTGATGGCCAAAATTTGAAAGTTGGGAGTCATTTTGCCAATTTTTTCTCATCTAAATCTTTGGACTCGAACAAATAAAAATAAAATAAAGTATGTCCCGGTTCCATGATCCTCGTTAACGGAGCCGTTTCTTCAACTCTTCACAACGCCGCTTGGTTATCCCGAATTCGAACCATGAATCGCCAAATGCAGGGAACTATATCTTCTTGTAAATCCTTCTCCTGTAAAACCGAACATGCTCTCTCGGATTCAGACGAAGGTTCTCTTTCCCTTGCTCTTTCTGTTCAAATTCCCTAGAAATTTTGTTGCTGTTGTTGTTAATATCCTGCGTAACTGGTGCGTTTCAGCAAAAGTAACCAATGGAGCTTCTGGATCCGAGACTCGAGTCTATAGACGGAAGAAAAGGCTAAAGCAGGAAGCTTTGGAGCCTCTGGAGAAAGATTCCGGCAAAGGAGGCACAACCCACAAAGTAAGTTTCCTCTACCTATTTTAGTAAGAACTTTATGGGGGTTCGCATTTTTTAGGATATGATTCCGGAGAATGCACCTCCATGATCTCAAGTGAGATTATTTCGTAGGAGGAAGTTTACTTCTCTCAGATTTATCCCATTGATGTCTTGAGTTTGAAGTTAATCTGAGCCAACCTTATGGAATTTTTACTGGTCACAGTGTTTTTTATTTTGTTGTCTTGGCTCTGCTATGATTAATGCTTCATCAAATAGGATAAAACCCTGTTTGTGATATTTAGAGTCTTATGTGTTGATTAATGTAACGTCTTTGGTCTTTTTGTATCTAATGAATGCAGCAGCTATGCAGATTACCTGATATAGAAGAATTTGCTTACAAAAAGAATACTAGATCTTCTTCATCTAGTAAGTCTCATTATATAGACTCAGAATCTGCTCAGTTAGCAACCATTTATATAACTTAATATCATATACTAAGTAGGAAGAAATAGCAAAAGAACCGAACTACTTTCCAAACTAAAAGCATCATATGTTCCTGTTATTATATGTCTTTACAGATTTAATCTGAATTGAAGTTGGTAGAAAATATTCTAATCATCAGGCAGATTTTCAAACGGTATTTCTTGTTTTTTGCAGGGAGGTCAACTGAAACTAGCATCACTGTGTCTTCAGTCAAAACAGCTGGTATGCTTTCATGCAGCAAGTCCCTTAATGATAAGGTTGGCTCAGTCTCTACAGAATTCATCATAGACAGTAACTGCTTATGATTTTAATCTAGGAAATCCGCCTGAAAACTGGGTAAAAGTGCTCGAGGGTATTCGTCAAATAAGATCTTCTGAAGAAGCTCCAGTTGATTCTATGGGATGTGATAAAGCTGGAAGTTTTCTACCTCCTACGGTATATGTCTTTCTCTCAATTTACTGATTAAGATTTTGTGGAGGTATGCTATGAGATACACTGAGTTTCTAGCTACTTGAGGGTCTTCTGTTTACCTTACAAAATACAAAGAACACTTGTTCGATGTAATTATTACTAGCGAATAGTTTAGGAAAGGATTGTCCTTGTTTACTCAACCAAGCTCCTTTGCATTTTTCTTTGCTGTTTCATATATGCTTGAAATCAGAGGGATGGATTGTCCTTGTGTCACTTTTGATCATCTTTTATGCTATATGTAGGAAAGAAGATTTGCTGTCTTGCTCGGATCACTTCTTTCAAGTCAGACTAAAGATCAGGTTAATAACGGTGAGTTCTGTGTTTTAAAAATAGTTATTTTATCGTTATAGTACACAGTAATATCATCTGCATTTACAAGTTTCTTGATTAGAAATGCATGCTTACTATTCTGACGCTCTCAACAAGCAGCGGCAGTACATCGTCTTCATCAAAACGGCCTTCTCACGCCCGCAGCTATTGATAAAGCTGATGAATCAACCATAAGAGAGTTAATCTACCCGGTATGTTATTCAAGTTTTATCTTACTTCTTGACATCTTTGCCTCATGAAGTGAGCAATTTCTGAAAGTAGTAGGAATGAGGAAAGGAATGAAAGACTACAAAAGAAACATATTTTTTTTTCTCACTCGAATTTTTGTTATGAAATTAACAATTTGCCTTTACTTGCAGGTTGGCTTTTATACCAGGAAGGCTACATATATGAAGAAAATAGCTAAAATTTGTCTGGTGAAATATAATGGAGACATTCCAAGCTCATTGGACAACCTACTGTCTCTTCCCGGGATTGGTCCCAAGATGGCCCATCTGGTAAATATTGACTGTAATCAGTTATCTTGTGAGTTAGATGGATGTTTTCAAAAAGCTTCTCAAAAGTGTTTACTGTTATCACATGGCAGATTCTGCATATAGCATGGAATGATGTTCAAGGTATATGTGTAGATACACATGTGCATCGCATCTGCAATCGACTTGGTTGGGTGTCTCGACAGGGAACCAAACAGGTATTTCTAAATTGGCTTCAAATCAAGATTTGTATTGTGACAAACCAAGTCTGTTTGCCTGCTCTTTGTCACCCATCCAAAAGCTGTGATTTGCTAGAAAACTACATCTCCAGAGGAAACAAGAGTAGCTTTGCAACAATGGCTTCCAAAGGAAGAATGGGTTGCCATTAACCCGCTTTTGGTGCGTCATTCTTACCTTTAAGACTTATGACAGTTTACAAATGAAAATATTGAACTGTAACTTAACGGGCCTCCTGATCTGGATCTTGTCTCGTCTGGAATCTCACAGGTGGGTTTCGGACAAACGATTTGCACGCCACTGAGACCTCGTTGCGAAGCCTGCAGTGTCACTAAGCTTTGTCCAGCTGCATTCAAAGAGACATCAAGCCCATCATCCAAGTTGAAGAAATCATCTAACCGAAGCAAAGAACTATGATCCAAAGTCTCACGACTTGTGTATTTTGAAACAAAAGAAAAACCAATATTTTTGTGTTAATCTGCGAAAAGAAGAATTCAGTGTCCAAGATAACTGTTAGGAGCATTTTTGAGGAATGCAAGAAAATCCCCAAGCCTCTTTGTAATTTTTGTATGTTGAGGATGAAACTTGCTCATGTAATTAGGAGTAGAGCAAGTTGGGAAATATTAGGAAGATAACAGATACTATTATGGATGTTTATAATCAAGCTACTTTAATCTTATCGCATTCGCATACATACATAGCCTTCCAAGGTGTTCTCAATTTCAATGAAGGAAGTTTTTTCTTCAAAAAAAAAAAAAAAAATTCCCAAAACCTTAAAAGAACCAGTTTTTGCAGATTGATCGATTCAGGTCTACGTTTTGAGTAGAGTTTGATCATCGGCGAGTTTAAGCAACAGTAGCGACTACGCCGGTGCGGCATGACGATCGCGGCGGGGATCGGATACGCGCTGCTGGCACTGGGACCTTCTCTTTCACTCTTCGTCTCCGTCATCTCCAGAAAGCCCTTTCTCATCCTCAGTGTTCTCTCCAGGTTCTTTCTTTATCGCAATTCAGGACTAGGTTTTTGTTGTTACTCTCCAAAGTTAATCGAGGTGCTTTGATTAGAAAAATACGAAAAGTGTGTGTGCGTGGGTGGTGAGGGGTTCTTTGGCTCTGCTTTTATCTACTGTTTTGAGTATTTCGGGAAGACTTTCCTGGGAAAAATTAGGGTTTGGAATCGAAGTGGATATGTTCTGATGGCTCTTGTTCAGGGAGACTGATAATAGATGGCTTGATAAATGTAATGCAGTACGTTGCTGTGGCTTGCGAGTCTGATCATCTTGTCGGGATTATGGAGACCATTTCTTCCACTTAAAGCCAATGTGTGGTGGCCTTATGCTTTGCTTGTGGTCACCTCTGTTTGTTTCCAGGAAGGTCTTCGTTTTCTTTTCTGGAAGGTTTACAAGTAAGTACCAAACTACTCGTTGATTATGTTCTTCTTATTACTCCATCAACAGATCCTCCTTGAACTGTTTCTTTTGAGCTAGACCTACAACTTCTTTTGCTTTTGATCTTACTGTTGATATTGGACTAAGTTTTTACATATGTGCATCATAACTGCAATTTATCTGAGTTGTTATCCTTTCCTAATCTGATGCTGTTTGTTTACGGGCCAATACATGTATGATAGTCAGACTTGGATGTGTAGCTTGTTCTGAAATTATTTTATTTGTGTTTTTGTTCTGAAGGAGGCTTGAGGATGTCTTGGACTCCTTCGCGGATCGAATTTCAAGGCCCCGCTTGTTTCTAACTGATAAGCTGCAGATTGCTCTAGGTACGCATTCCAGTTAATATGTCAAAAATCGAATTTCTCATAGAATATCTGTTGCTTTTGTGGTTGTCTATATTATCAGGTCGAATAACATAATTGTGGACCCTTACTGTCTGAAAAAAGATCATAAAATAGTTGGGTTGTAGCTACCTTGTTCTAGAGTAGGATTTAGATTTGTCGAATTGGTCTTGAAGCTTGTCAAAAGCTCGAGGGCATCATAAATAGGCAATGTTTCTGGTTCTGGGAGAATGAGAATTTGAGAAACTAAGTGAAATAACAATACACCTGAAGCCATAATGAACGTTAGAACCCATCCGGTAGCTGTTATTGTGAATCCCATTAATTACTCTTTGACACGGTCTAAAACTGTTCCAGTCAATTCCATACAGCTGGTGGTTTAGGTCATGGTGTTGCTCATGCTGTCTTCTTTTGTTTTAGCCTCTTGACTCCGGCATTTGGTCCAGCCACATTCTATGTGGACAGATGTTCGCAGATGCCTTTTTTCTCACTTCTGGTGAGTTTACTGAACCCAAGTTTTTTTTTTGTTTTATGACAGAAATAATTGGTTTTGTGATTTCTTGATCTCGTTCAGTTGCTGGTGATTCAATTTACTCATGTTCTAGTTTTTCTACCATGTCTTACAGCAATCATTGCTCTTGCATTTGTTACGATCCACACATTCTCAATGGTCATTGCTTTCGAAGGGTATGCAAAACGGAACAAAGTAGATCAAACAATAGTTCCAGTCATACACCTTGCTGCTGGAATGTTGGTAAGATCTCTAGTTTTTGAATTTCACCGGTATTGTCTGTATCTTTTCTGATTAGGATAGGCCAAACAATTTCTTTTTGCTCTTTCGATATGTAATTTCTTGTTTGTTTTTTTCATTTTGACTTGGTTCTTTCCAGACATTGGTGAATTTTGCATCGGACGGTTGTGTGATCGGCGTTCCTCTTCTTTACCTTGTGGCATCTTTGACTCTTGTGTATTGTGGAAAAATGGTTTGGCAAAGGTTGTTGGAAAGCCGGAACCAAAGCGCCACAGTACTTGGTTCTTTTCCTTTTATTTAGGTTTTTAACCTATATTCATCTAAGTTATTAGACCCATGTTTATTTGGCTTGTGCATTTGTCATAAATTTATAATTTTTTTGTAAAAATGAAATAACAAAATCTGAAATACTCAAAATTTAAAAGGAAAGCAAGAATTCAACCAATATTGTTATTTAGATTTTTTGACTCATATTTATTTAGGTTCTTAGACACGTGTTATTTAAGTTTTTAGATTTGTGTTTATTTAGATTTTTATATCCGTGTTCACTTGAGTTTTTAGACTCATATTCATTTAGGTTTTTAGACTTATGTTCATTTAAGGTTTTTAGACTCATATTCATTTAAGTTTTTAAAATCGTGTTCATTTATATTGTTAGTTAGACTCGTGTTCATAATTATCGATTTTAAGGTAACTTAAATCAGTTATATATATATTTCTAATTAACAATATTAATTTAAAGAATGCAATTAAAAGGTTAACATCCATTATTAAGGATTGTTCATATTTCAAAAATTTCTATTAATTAATAAAGAGAAATATTAATAAGATATTTGAAATGAATATGACATGAATTCAAACAATATTTTTTAATATAATTAATGATTGGACATGATGTCCCGTGCATATATTTTTATGAAAAATACATAATGTGCCTTTCTAGTTATTAAATTTATACATAATAATTATACATGATATTTTTTTGTTTATCAATTATATTATGGTTGATTTGTATATGACAATTTATATGAAAAGATGAAATTCATATTAAAAGAAATAGTATTTAATATCCAAAAAATAAGTTAATAATAATTGGTAATTATATGTAACATGATAATATATTAATTATTATTTGCTAGTATTTTTAAAGGCGTCTTTGTAAATTAATTTGTTAGGATCCAAAAGGCACGAATGATCTTGACTTTGATCCTCCATTGTTAATTGAATGGTTTGAGAACCGTAATATAATTGAGAATCATTGTTACTAGCTTTTTAATTTTTTTTTGTTTCGTATATCTATTCTTGAATTGATCGGGGCATCATGTAACATATATATATATATATATATAATGAGACATTTTAACCTAAATTTAGGTTTCAGTGAATATTGTCTAAACGGAGAGTAAATACATTAAATTGTATTGTATTCATTTTCTCTGATATGTTATGTATTTCTCAATGAAAAATATAATCGCTCATATGATATAGATTTTTATAGTTCCTATAACTATAGAAAGCAATTACTAATAACTGTTTATAGTTAGTAAACGAAATATTTAATTTATGTTTACAATAAATAAATCTCAAAATTTCTCAATGAATCTATATTATTAAATACTATTTAAGTAAATATTGTATGTGTTTATTACATTTCATTATTAATTTTCAAAATACATGATTATTGAATTCCAGTTATATTATTATTTAATGATGGTATAAAAGGTAAAAAGTATTTAATACCCAAATAAATAAAATAGGTTAGCAATCAACAATTAATTGTATCATAATAATATATAAAACATGGTGTCTTAAATAATAATTGGTGTTTATAAATGGTAATATCAAAGCCAAACCATTTAGAACTATTGTTAATAGCTTTTTAAAATTTTTTTGTTTTGTATATCTTTTCTTGAATTGATCAGGATATCATGTAACATATATATATAAATAATGAGATATTTTAACTTAAATTTAGGTTTCAGTAAATATTCTCTAACCGTCGAGTAAATACATTATATTATATTGTATTCATTTTCTAATATATTATGTATTTCTCAAAAAAAATATAAATCTCTTTAGTTATTATATCTATAGAAAACAATTACTAATAACTGTTTATAAATGGTAAACGAAATATTTAATTTGTGTTTACAATAAATAAATCCTGAAATTTTTCTCTACATATCTATATTATGAAATACTATTTAAGCAAATATGATATGTGTGTTTGTTACATTTCATTATTAATGTCAAAAATACATGATTATGAAATTCCGATTATAGATTATAATTTAAGGATTATATAAAACGTAAAAAGTTATTTAATACCCAAATAAATAGAATATGTTAGTATTATAATATATTATAAATGGTAAGTATCTTAAGTAATAATTGTTGTTTATAAATGGTAAATGAAATATTGAATTTTGGATTTCAATAAATAAATCACAAATTTGTTTTATACAAATCTATATTTTTAAATAAATATTATTTGAGTAAATATGATATGTGTAACTATTACATTTCATTATTAGTTTAAAAAATAAATAATTAACGAATTCATATTATATTTATACTTTTGTAAAACGTACTTAATATCCAATTTAAAAGAATATGTTAGTAATGGTTATTAATTATATATATAATATTAATATATAAAATATGGTAAGTCTCTTATGTAATTTTTACAAATAATTAGTAAATTAAACTGGTCATTTAATCCGAATCAATTTATATTTAATGATGATATAAGTGGCAAATAATATTTAATACAAAAATAAATGATTAATTTTAAAATTATATTAATTATTTGTTCCATTTGGTAATATATAAATATAGGATTAAATGACTGTCTTTTAGATCCTTATATTATTTTCTTTGAGTTTTTATATATTTCAATTAAAATTTTTAATTACGATTCTATAATATTAAATACTATATAGATTAAACATAGTAAGTGTGTAAATTACATTTCATTAATAATTACTAAAATGAAGTAGTATTTAAAATTCGAATAAAAAATAAGTTAATAATTATTGAAAATTATTAGTAACATGATTATATATTAAATATGATAGGTGTGTTAAGTGATTTTTTATTAATAATTAGTACAACAAAATGTTAATAATCCCTATTCAAAATTCTATTGTTATTAAAGTAAATAAAGATTCAAAATATAAGATTTCATTATTTATTTTTGATTAATTATTCAAAATATAATTTTAAGAAAATATAAGATCACATAATAGGCGATGATTGAAATAAATAAAGATTCTAAATAAATAAATTATTATACGTCCTTGATTCATCACCACAATAAAATCAAATTGAAGAGTTCATTTGACTTTGAAGTAGCACAATATGACCAACTATATCCCCATAAACAATTCTAGTTTCAATAAATCTTCTTGACATTTTTATTATGTGAAGCTTTATTCTATTTAAAAGACCAGATCTTGCATCAATGTCTCTCATCAACATAATTTTAAACATAAATGATTTTGGTCTAATTCTTCTAGTCGCTGAAAAACGGATAAGTGATAAAGATAATTAAATAATTTGAAAATCTTGTAAATACAATGTTAGTTGTATAAATATAAATAAATAAAATAAATAATATACCAAACATCATTATTAGCATAAGATAAAGTGTTAATATAATAGTATGTACGTTTAATATATATCCGGAAAACAAATTATATTCAAAAAAAATAATAATACAAAATAATTAGATAATCTGAAAGTTTTGCAAATATTATGTTAGGTGTATAAAAAAGAAATAAGATAACTAAATAATATATCAAACATAATTATTAGCATAAGATAAAGTGTTAATATAATAGTATGTACGTTTATTATATTTATTATATATCTTAATTACAAATAATACAAAATAAAATGAAACAAAAGAATTTAAAACTATTCTAAACAATTCTTAGGATAAGACTTTACCTATATACTATAGTGGAAGATTTAAAAAAGTGAATGATAATTGTGAGGCAAATGCAATGTATATATATATATAATAGAGTAGGGTTTGTGGTAGCAAATTTGTCAGAATTATGTTTAATTTTTAAAATTGATGATTCAATTATTATGATATTATATATTTCTTAGTTAGATCTACATGTTATAAATTAAAATTAAAAAATAAATTTTCAAATATTCAGATATTAATTTTGATGATACATTTATCATAAAATAAAATGTTTAGCGTAACAATAAATATTATTCATTTATATGTTTAGACAAATTTAACCTTACTCATTTTCTAATTAAACAACTAATTTCTAACGACATAAAATGTAATAAAACACATCAATGTAAAGTTATTTTCATAAAAATTTAACTTTTTATTATATAAAGAATGTTACTATAGTTTATGAGTTAAGTTGACGAAAAAAATATGTTACTATTGTAGGCTCCACTAATTGACTTGGCATTATAGGGATTGACGAAGAAAAATAATAATTATATAGGAAAAATATCGTAACACGTTACTTACCAAAAATCATTGATTTAACGTCGAACAATTGAAATGTTGGATTAAACATCCCATTTATTGTTGATTTTTTAAAAAAAACTCCAAATTTTGAGTTGACTCAAAAAATTAAACATGCCGTTAATTTGTTTAATGGAATTAATTAACTCCGTTTAAAGGTCGTTAATGATTTCAGTTAATTGAAACGCGGCGTTTCATTACCACATGAAAAACATAAATCCCCAAATCGATTAAACTCTAAAATCGATTTGAAAATTGTGATTTCTTCATCTCAATCTTTTTCCTCTCGAGTCGATTTGGTGACAAATTAAGTTGATTCATGTGACTAATTTTTGATTTCGGATTCAAAGGAAAAACTGAGGAAGAAGAAGGATTCAGAAGAGGGAGAAGATGAAAAGTTTGCTGCAAGATTTGATAGATTACGATTTATCGAGACGGTTGTTACTGCTCATAGATAACCTTCCACTAATACGATTTATCATTAATTGTACGATTCACATCAAGAAAAATGGTTGAGGAGATTCATGTCTATTTTGTATCTCTTGCCAAATTTGACCGATTTCTTCATCCCAAGTAGAGTTTAATCGATTTGGGGTTTCTGTGTTTAGACCATGTCCAATGGTCTCTCATTTCAGGGAAAACATCAAAATGAAGGGAGAAATGAAGGAAAATCATCTCCAACGATACATTATTTTGAGAAAAATGAGTTTTTGAACTGTATCCCTTCAAATTTGAGGGAACACTATTCACCTCCCTCATTTTTATTTGCACTTTGACTATTAACTTTTTTTATGTTTATTTTAATGCGTAAATAAACATAAACTAATAATATTTATCTTTTTATATGTTCAAAATAATTTATATAAAATGAAAATTTTATATTACAATTCCAAAAGATAAAAAAAATCAATAATATTTGTTAAATTCAAAAGTTAAGAGGTGTTTTTGAAAATGAAAAAAGTATAACGAAAAATAGAATATACTTGGAATCTTTTTTTTTAGGGAAGAAATGAAAGTAACCATTATTGGAACAAAAGTCTCCATCATTTTAAATTAATCTCATTTTGAAAGAAAATATGAGAGTAACTATTGGAGATGCCCTTATGTGTTAATTCATTATGGCTTTTAGACAGAGTTAATTAATTCTGTTTATCAAATTAACAGAATGTTCAATTCGTCGGGTCAATTCAAAGTTTGGTGTTTTTCTGAAGTCAATAATAAATTGAATGTTTAGTCAACTACATCCGGAGTTCAATGTTTAATCAACGATTTTTGGTAAATAGTATGTTATATCAACATTTTTTCAATAATTATATTGTTAAATAAGAACATAAATCATATTTAACTCAATCTAACTGAATATTTATTTTATTTGCAGTTATATAATGGGATCAGTAGCAAAATAGAAAATCAAAAATACTTTGCACACAAAAATGAAGTATTGAAATTGGTAATTAGGGGCGGCCGTTAATCTTTTCCATAATAGGTGGAACGATGGAAGCTATTCTGCTAATAATCATGGAAACGACCCGAACAGGTGAATCTCCTTTAGGTCCATTCTTAAGCCATGACGAGAAGCATTCCATCACAACTTTGCTGCCACCATTCACCAGGTCATTTGCGCAAACTGTTTTTTTTGTCGCCATTTCATTAGCGGTTTGGAAGTTACTCGCAGCAATTCCATATTTCTTCAGGGAATTGCGCAAACTGTAACAAAATAAAAAAATTACATTATTATAGTGGGTAATATTGCAGTATCATGGAACTAAAATAAATTATGTTGTCCTAATGGAGTTGGTATTAGGGGCCGCTAAGCTTTCTGATAATAGTGTCAGCGAGTGCAGATCGCTTGGCAATTCTCATGGTATTTTGTCGGATTGGAGTCGTTTGTTTCATAGTAAATAATTTCAATGAACCTATGGCATCATGACACAGCTTTGTAGCCACCAGTCTCCCCACTTCCCCAAAAGATATTTTAAGTGCCCAATGAGTACAAGTTTCGAAGCAGCAATTTTCACACAAAGATCCATTCCTTTTTTCCCGTTCGGACCCTTGAATTGTGGACGGATTGCGTTAAGTTGGGCGGTTCCGTCACTTTTTTTTGTCAACCAATATATTATAATAACCAACTAAAGAGGTGGAATCGTTTACAACACTAAGCCATTAGCCGATTCTCTAATAGAAAGAGCGAGAGCATCAGCTTTATGGTTTAGAGATCTCGGAATTACATTGAGGGAAAAAGCACGGAAAAGAGACTTTAACCTGAGAAAATCCTCCTGGTAGGGATGGAACGTCGACTACTCCTCAGGATGCATCAAAAGCTTCAGTACGTCCGCACAATCTGTAGCCATCTCCACTTCTAAAACCTCGGCCACAATAAGGGATTCCATGGCCCACAGCACCGCTTCCACCTCTAAATGTAGCACGGAAAGACTTCTTCTTATTTGGGGTGCTCTCATGCATCCCTCAGAAACAGTGTCCGGAAAGCAAAACCAATCTATCCCGGAATAAATGTCAGACCTTTTCCACGACGCATCAACAAAACATTTGTAACCCGTAAAGGTCGAGTTCACCATCATCGGAAATGACACCGCTAGCCAAGCCGGAGCATTACTGAGTGATCCTGGTTGACTAGCATAACTATTTTGACGCCTACCATTAGACCATTCCACCTCATCTTACTTCGTTTGGGATACTACTTCACGGGGATCTCTATTCGCTCCAGAAAAACAATAATCATTTCTCGATTTCCAGATGTGCCAAATCACCCATGGAAAAATATTAATATCAACTGAATCTGGAATTCTCCTAAATAGATAATCTAGATTATACCATATCGAGTTTCCCGGGAAAACCTCAACTGATGAGGGAACATGAGATAATGTCCAAGCTTGAATCACTGGGGGCACTCAAAAAGAACATGATTAATGGTTTCCTCTTCCGCCCCACATCGACTGCATCTCGGGTCACAGTTAATTTTCCGAGCGGTCAGGTTTTGTTTAAATGCAACACATCCTGACAAAGCCTGCCATATAAAATGTCTAATTTTATTTGGGCAATCCAACTTCCATATTTTGGATTGTAATGCCCAGAAGTTTGGTCCATGGGAACCAACCTCCATTAGCGATACCATCTCCTCAGTTTTATATCCTGATTTGACTGAATACCTACCCGTTTTTGTGTAATGCCAGCCCCAATAATCTGATATTATCCGTCTTGATATTGGTATACCCATAATTAACTGGACGTCCGCAGGGACGAAATATTGTCGTAAAATAACAACCACACATAACACGAGCAAACAAAGGTAAGACCCCATATTCTCTGGGATATTCTCTAGGATACCAAGGTAAGATCCCATACCCCCCCCCCCATTGGTGGATCCCCAATGCTTGATGAATCAAGGCTTTATTGTTTTCAGGGAATGAATGTCCAAATTGTAACAAAGATTTGTCAAAATTAATATGTTGACATGATATCTATTCATACTATTTGAGAATCCTAATAATATGGCATGCTTCTTCAGTCGTTGCTTTACAAAATAAAATGCTATCATCAGTAAACAGAAGATGGATTACACCTCTTATTCTTTATCACTACTTCTGAGTGTGCAAAATATTTGGAGCAATTTTGAGGTGACAATTCTCCAACTATACTGTGCATGTGTTTCGATGCCTTTCAACTAGGTAGAGATTCAGATATCTTGACAGAAAAAATAAATCATAATCATAGAAAATATTTAATGCAAATTCCTAAGGAAAACAAGTGTGAAAGTGAATTTGGTGTTAAAAATAACAACACTTCTTAGAACAAGGTTTTTTTATCATCCAAACAAAAACATAACTAATTAGTCTAAAGATTAATTACATTATTGAATAAAAATACAAAACTATATTTGATTTAATCTAATTAAATATCTATGCTATTATCTAATAACATTATTAAAAAAACAAATTTTTGCAGTTATATAAATGCAATACTAAACAAAATAGATAATCATCTATTATAGTGTAAATTTGATTTAGTATGGCATTGTAGCAAAATAGAAAATCATATTGTTATACCGTAAAATATGCAATATCATTAAAATGAAAAAAAAAATCACTGTGACCACTAAAATAAAATTTTGCAGTCTCAGTGTAATTGATAATTAGGGGCGGCGGTTAATCCTTTCCATAATGGGTCGAATGATTGAAGTTATTCTGTCAATAGCCATGGAAATGCCCAAATAGGAGACAACTTGCGGGTTTTTATTAAAGACTTTGAAATTGAATTTAAAGAATTTAATTTGATTTATTTATTTTTATTTTATATTAAATTATATCCATTACATTTATTTTATTTTATTTCAAATCAGGACTCCAATATTAATTGTGTAATTATGTTCAATAAAAATAATCATAATTAATATCACATAATTTTTAATTGTTATAGTATAGATATAAGACTAGTTCACAATCAAATACATGACGACCAAAAAATATATATTTTACAAATACATAATTATTTTAACATCTTGTAATCACATAATTGATTTTTATTTTAAAATTAAATATCTTATATAGTATACTAGTGTAAGGAAAAAAAAAGGATCACATTATTATAGTGGTTATTATGCAGTAGCATTGGAATGGAAAAAAATTGCACAGTAAAATAAATTTTGAGAGTCCTACTGAAGTTGGTATTAGGGGCTGCTAAGCTTTTCGATTAAAACATCAACAATTGAAGATAGTCTGGCTATATTCATGGCCTTGAGTTCGATAGGAGTAGTTTGTTGCGGAGTACCCATAGTTAACTTACATTCTTCCACAAATTTGTAGCCAACATCCATTAGTCTATTCACTTCCGCATACGATTTTTTTGATGCCATATTAGTAGCAGTTTCAAAATTAGTCGCAGCAATTCCATAATTTTTCACGCAAATATCTATTTGTTTTTTTCCATTTGGATCATAGAATTGTGGACGGATGGCGTTGAGATGGACAGTTCCGTCGGTCGTTTCTTTTTTTAACATTGATATCTGATCAATTATAAACAAAATATTATATTACATTCTCTTTATTTTATTTTTAGCGGATAAATGTATTCTTATAAATATTGGCCAAAAAAGGCCATAAAACATTACCACAATTATAAGCACGTCGGTCATTTGGGGTGCGGTTCCTACTTGTGGATCCTTTTCGAGGAGTGCAACACAAGAGGGTGGATCATTGTCATTGTTGCATAGGTCCGTAATTTCGTTTTTTGTAAATGCGTTTGTTACCGAAAACGCCAATAGAAAAGTAAGAAAAAATATTTTGTTTAATTTTATTGTGGTCATGTTGGAAAAGAGATGGTATATAGTGTGTGTTTCAACTTTTCTTTTACCTTTTTATATATAGGAAAATTGAAAACCAAAAATAGTAATGATAATGTGTGGGTGAAATTTCTTACTAGATTAGTAACTAATAAAACTAATATTGTGCTAGAATGAAATTCCGCAAGTTGTGGTTTCTTTCTTTTAGGCTATTTTAATGAGTTTTTTTGTATCTTGTTTACTTCACACATCTAATATTATGGCAGCATCATTTATTATAACTGTTAAACTACGACCAAAAGGCGAATGAGTTGAGTTCTCCATCTTATTGCATTTGAGTTCTCCATCTTGTTGCGTTTGAATTTTTTACCTTGTTATATTGAATTTTCCGACTTGTTGCATTTGAGTTCTTTATCTTATTGTGTTGAATTCTCCGCCATTGCAGTGATTCTGATTTATAGTTTTGTAATTTTTACCCTAATTCCAAGATTGAGAGATCTGTGCCTCCACATTATTGCTAGTCGCACTGTTGGTCCAACTTTAAGTCTCAAGATCGGATGAAAGTTGGTGGTAGTGTGAAGGTTTGAGTATTGGTGTTTGGTTTGGCTCTTTGTCTTCTCAAATCATTCGGTATCGATCATCTTATTTCTCATTTTGTTACTTCTATATCCTTTGTTGTGAATATTAGGAGTCTTGAGAAAAAGATTGCGGAAACGATCAAAGCTTCTAGCAACTGCAATCACGAAGACGAACAAGTTAAACTCTCAAGCTCATCAATCACTCGGATACGATTTGCAATTGAAAGAGGTTAGAACACACAAGCAATTATAGAGTTTCCCAAAACTATGGGTATATCTCTCTTTAGGTTTTAACCTGGAATTCACTAATCTCTCTCTCTTTGTTTTCTTTGTTACACATACAATGAAGATTAAAGCTCACACCCCCAGCTTGAAGATGAACCTGGACCTTTATAAGACTAGATAGAATCAACATAACAAACGAGTCTGTTAAGTCTGTTAGAAATAGACTTCACTCTGCTGTGAGATGGGCTTAATGACTTATAGACCCAACTCGAATCCTTTCTCTACATTTCTATTTAATGGACCGAGATTAACAAAGGCCCATTCAGCTGAGTGAGAGTGAGTGAGTGACAAACCCAACAAATCTCCACCTTTGTCGCTCATTCATGTTTGAACGAGAAACCCTAGCCACCAAACATTCTCTGTCTTTGTGAATTCATGTCCTGATTTTCCGATGAAGATCTCTTCTCCGACTTCATCTCCTGTCAACGTTACTGTACTGTAAGTGACCCCTTTTCTTCCTTATTTCTCTCCTTGCTTGAGTTCCTGAGACTTAAACAAATTTAGACTAACTTTTCTTTCCTTTTAAGCTGAAAATCTAACCCGATATCCTTTGATTTCTGTTGATACAGCTCCCGATCAACAAATCTGAGATCTCCGCCACTTGCTCAAACACCAGCGAAGACTCGATGTGAGTCTCTTAAACTTCATCCTCAAAGTCTGCATGCAGCCTCTGAAGTTCTCTCCAGGTATAACTTTCGTGAACATATCAACAAGATTTATAGATGTATGGATCTTAGATACTTTTACCTTTTGATCCTCTATAACTTCTCTGATATAGTTATACTTGACATGTATATGTTTGGTTCTCTAGCTGCACATACGATTCTTTGCAATATATATTGCACTTTGTGAGTCACAAAATATCTGAATTGTTCCTGAATATACCTTGAATCCAAACTGCTTCTATGCTTGCTTCTGATAGTGATATGTACTCAGATTCAGTAGTAGATAGAGCCACAAATTCTGTAGCCTTGATCTCCAACTAATCATGTTGTTGCCAACTGTGAAAACATAACCTGATATAGATCCCCTTTTATCTAAGTCATAAGCAAAATCTACATCACAATAACCTATGATTCTGAAATCTGAATCCTTTTTGAATGTTAAACTGACCTTTGATGCATCTTTAAGATATTTCATTATCCAATTGACTGCTACCCAATGTGTTTTACCTGGTTTTGACATGTACCTACTCACAACACCAATGGAGTAAGCAAGATCTGGTTTGGAGCCAACCATTGCGTACATCATGCTCCCCACTGCACTTGGGTAAGGGACATTATCCATTCCCTCTCTTTATGTTTCTTCATCTTCTGATGTTAGACTCTTAAGTTTGAAATGAGATCTGAGAGGTGTTTGAACAGATCTGTAATGATGTATGCTTCTTGAGATAGGATTAATTCACTCTTTGCTAAATATCCATTCCTAGTATCTTTCTTGCTAGTCCTAAATCTTTCATCTCAAATTCCTTGTTGAGAAGTTGCTTTCACTTTGATATCTCTGATTTCTGCTTTGATGCAATGAGCATATTATCCACATATAGTAATAGGAATATCATGTCTTCAACTGCATTGCCTTTACTGTACACACATGGATCATATTCACTTTCTTGGAACTTTTGCTTGCATATGAAATCATTGAACTTTGCATTCCATTCCCTTGGTGATTGCTTTAGTCCGTACATAGATTTCTTGAGTAAGCAAAATTTGTCTTCTTTTCCTTTGACAATGTACCTTTCTGGTGGATTCATGAATATAGTTTCTTGTAGAGTTCCATGTAGAAATGCAGTCTTTACGTCTATTTGTTACAATTCCATATCCCAATTAGCTACAGCAGATAATAGCAACCTAACTGAAACATGTTTAACCACTGGAGCAAAAATATCATTATAATCCACACCCTCTACTTGTGCATAAACTTTTGCAACTAGTCTACCTTTATATCTAGGCTTCTCCACACCTGGAATCCATGGTTTAAGTTTAAGCAACCACTTACATTTGATGACTTTCTCATTAAGTTGCATATCCACAAGATTCCAACTATAATTTCTGATGAGGGAATTCATTTCCTCATCAGCTGCTCCCCCCCCCCCCCCCCCCGTCTTTTCTTATCTTTTCTTAACATAGCTTCTAGATAACTCTTAGGTTCATCAAGATCAATAACTTATGAGCTAGTCAAAGCAAATGTAACAATATCTACTTCTTTAAACCTTGATGGAGGTTTTATTGTCCTTCTCTGCCTGTCTCGAGCTAACAAATAGTCACTCAATAGTGAATCTTGACCTGATTCAGCTCTTTCTGTCGATGAATCTCTATATGTTCTCTCTGACCCTACTGTTCGTTTTGTTCTTTCTGAACCTTCTGTATGTTTATGTATCATCCTAACTCTCTCCATCACTTTCATTGACTGGTACATACTCTGGGCTTGCTCCACCTGATTCAGTAACATTTTTTGACAGAGAATCTTCACCCAATATATCTTATAGGTTTGCTCTGAATGAAACCCTTTTCTCTGTTTTCTTCCCCTTCTGAAATGTCTGTTTTTTAACTCTTTGATTCTCTGTGATGAACTCTTTGACAGAACTTCCTCATTGAATACAACATCTCTGCTTATCACCATTTTCCCTTTTTCTATCAGCCATATCCGATAACCTTTCGTTTCCTTTCCATAGCCTATAAAGACTCCTTTTATCTCTCGGACTGATTTTATCTTGAACATTATGGACATAGGAAATACATCCAAAACTCTTTAGGTGACTGTAATCTAGTTTAGAATTTAACCATAACATCGCAGTTAGTTGAAGCTGAATGAGACATGTTTATCAAATAAACTGTTGTATTAGCTGCCTCGGCCCAAAAATCCCCTCCCAAACCTGATTCAGACAACATACTTCTCACATTCTCCATAATTGTTCTGTTCATTATCTCTGAAACTTCATTTTGTTGTGGTGTATAAGCACAAGTTCTGTGCCTCTTTATCCCTCCCTTTTTACACAAATCTTCAAATTGGTTATTGCAATATTCGAGACCACTATATGTCCTAAGACACTTGATCTTTTTCCCTGTTAGATTTTCAACCATTACTTTCCAATCTTTAGATGCCTGAAATGCATCACTCGTTTTCTTGAGAAATTGGATCCAAACTTTCTTTGAGTAGTCATCAATAAATGTGAGGAAGTATTGATAGCCTGAGATACTAGGAGTTGTATTCTAAGATCCCCACAAATCTGAATGGATGTACTCTAAAGTACATTTTGTTGTATGTTTTGCCTTTTGAAAACTGAGTATGTGAGTCTTACCCTTTGCACACGCTTCACAAAATCCTAGTTCTTTTACTTCATCCTTCTTAACTTAACCCTTTCTGACCAATGTATCCATTGATCTCTTTCCCATATGAGCTAATCTGCGATGCCATCTTCTAGTAACATCAATGCTAGCTTTTGCCACATTAGCTTCTGAAGTTCCGACTTTACCTTGAAGGTAATAAAGGTCATTCTGATAATTTCATGACAGAAACTTCTTAGTTTCCTTGTAGAACTGAATTGTAAAATCTTTTCCTTGATAGTTACAACCCAATTCTTCCAATTGTCCATTAGAAATTAGGTTTATGCTCATATCTCGAATATATCCACATCTTCTAGGGTGACTGTAGTTTCATCAGCATTGTCTATAATGATCTTTCCAATACCCTTAACTGTGCAATAAGTGTTGTTTCCCATGTAAACTTTGTTGCCATCAAACTCACACAAGATCTGTGATGAACTCGTTTATGGGGGTAATATGAAATTTACAACCCAAATCAAATACCCATTCATCTGTAGTAGCTAGAAGGCTAACAGTGAATGATGATGTTTCTGAATCAATGACTATTAGATTTACTGAATCTTTAGGCTTTCCTTGCTTTCTTTGAGGACAATCACGCTTCTAGTGATTTGCATCGCCACAAGTCCAACATGCCTTAACATCATCATTCTGCTTTGGTCTTGACTGAGACCTTCCTTTACTCTTTGATATACTCTTGTTTTTTCCTGACCCCTTAGAGTTTCTCTTCTCTGATTTGCCTCTTCCTTCAACTGTTAAACCCTCTGAAACACTCTTCTTCTTGTATAACAAACCCTTCTATTTTAGATTGGATTCCATTCTATAGGCTCCTGTTATAACATTATCCATTGACAACATATCTTTAACATTACCAAGCTGTAGTGTATGGATTAATGGATCATACAAAGGTGGTAAGCTGTTTAGTAGAGCAATTGATTGATCCTCATCTTGAATAGAAACCTTAAAGCTTGCCAGATTACCAACCAATTTAAGAAAGACATCAAGATTTTCCTCAATCGTCTTGTTTTCTTCCATTATGTACAGAGTAAATTGCCTCTTCAAGTATACTTTATTAGCCATGGTCTTTGTTTGGTAATCCCTTTCTAGAGCTTTCCATTGTTTATATGTAGTAGGCTCATGCATGATCTTTCTGAGTACTAGATTTGAAAGACATTGTTCGAGCAAACTCTTAGCTCTTTTATCTTTCAGTTCCAACTTTGGATCCTTTGCACTTACCTGTGCTTTGACTTATTTTCCTTTTTCAGTAGTCGGTTCTTCTACTATTTCCACTCCATGATCTTCTTCTAAAACTGATAACAAACCATGAATCTCAAATTGTCCCAACATTCTATACTTCCACAATCCAAAATCTCCATTCCCATCAAATTTCTCCACCTCAAATTTCCCTAGTGTCGCCTCCATTATGTTCCTTTGAAAGTATTGGACTGATAACCTGCAGAATTATCAACCAATATGTTTAAAGAATCTTGAACAGAAATATCTCTTTATCACCTTAATTCTCTGTTAATGTTGTATTAACAAGATTAAGATAGGAGAAATGGCTCAATGATTTTTGATGATTTTGAATGATGGTGCTTAATCAATTTGATAGCCTGATTCTGATTTCTTGTATCTAACTATTCACTCTGATTACTTTCTGTTGTGATGCGAGATACACTACGCTTTCAACCAGATACTCTTCTACTCAAATCTCTGAGAGAAGATAATGCTGATGTGATCTTGATTCAGTCTGGTACAAATTCTTTTCCCATTGAATCTTTTTTTGATCTTTTAACTCTTGCCTGATAACCTGATCTTTCTCCAACCTGAGTTTGCTCTAATACCACTTGTTGTGAATATCAGGATTCCCGAGAATAATATTGCGAAAATGATTAAAGCTTCTAGCAATTGAAATCAGGAAGACGAACAAGCTAAACTCTCAAGCTCACAAATCAATCAGATACGATTTGCAATTGAAAGAGGTTAGAATACATAAGCAATTATAGAGTTCCCCAAAACTATGGGTACATCTCTCTTCAGGGTTTAACCTGGAATTCACTAATCTTTCTCTCTGTTTTCTTAGTTACAGATACAATGAAGATTAAAGCTCACACCCCGAGTTTGAAGATGTACCTAGACCTTTATAAGGCTAGATAGAATCAACATAACAAAAGGATCTGTTAAGTCTCAGACATCACTCTGTCGTGAGATGGGCTTAATGACTTATAGGCCCAACTCGAATCCCTTCTCTTCATTTCCGTTTAATGGACTGAGATTAATAAAAGTCCATTTAGCTGAGTGAATGTGAGTGAGTGACAAACCCAACATCCTTATAATAATTTTTTGCTATCGTTGTTCTTGGTATATTTTTCTCTTGTAACTTTGTTTACTTTTTAATGTACTCAAAGTTCTTTAACACACAAAAAAGAACATTTTATAAAATCTTACAAATAAAAACATAACATGTAAGTTTATTCCCCTTGGAGATTTTGTTTTTAAGCTCGAGACAAAGGGTTCTTCGAGCCCCCTTTGTGTTCAACTCACTTCTATTGTAGACCGAACTCAAATTAGTTCACGATCTACTTCAGATTCACGAGCGAAAATTCAACCTTTATTCAATATATACTTCTAGTGTGTTTGAGCTTCTCCACCTAAATTAATTGCTTTTATCGTTTGATTTCAATTGAGTTTAGTCTTGTTGTATCACAATTCCTATTTCATTATGATATAATGTTTGAACGTTTAATTTAATGGAAAAGGAAAAAAAATTCCGCAAATAAGATTATTCATTGATAAGAGGGGTCTATAACAAAGAGTAGCAGACTAAATACCATAAGAAGCAAAGCTCCATACCAGAAGGTATGATTGAGCAAGAAGAAAGCGAGCATGAATAGGCTCGAACAAAATTAACGAGAAAATTAGGCTGATTCTCCTTGAGCATCAATCATGTTTTGGATCCAAAATAGTCCCTTAGCTGCAATGTATGACTGGTATATGCGTCTCTCTATTATCGAACATTCAATTGTATTCGCAACCAGGTTCCCGGTGTTTGAAGTAAGCTTGAAAAACCACTCACTATCCGACCGAGGAGGTCACGAATCTCCTGCTTGATCGGAAAGTCTACAAAGTGAGCCGTATCAACGATGAATACCTCATAGATTAGGTATGAGCTAGTCTCAAATATAACTTTCCTCTTTTGGTTTCTTGGTTTCTTGTGCATTTTGAAAAGGATGTTTAGTGACAAAAAAAAAGTAAGTTTATTCCTACCAAAAAAGAAAAACATGTAATTTTTTTGGAATTTAATCAAACACGGTATCATAATTATTGATTAAATCATGAACTTATAACTAACTTTCATTAAAACCATGAACATTATGTCGACCAAGCCGATTTACCCCAACATTAAGTTTTTAAATAGAAATCACTAATTCCGTTAACAGGTTTTGTTAAGCATAAAACAACATCGTTTGATTTTAATATAAACTCCTAAATCATATGAACCCTAAATTTTCAAAATCAATTTCAAAGTCTTCTTCCTCTTCTTCTCACGTTGTCTTTATTTTAAATGATTTTGATTTCATAATCGATTTCAGATTTTAAAGACACAAAATTTTCCCAAAATAAGAATTAATGACGGAAAAACGAAGAATTATTGAAAATTTTCTTTTTAACTTGTTTGTAGTTAGAATTTTGGAGTTTTAAGATGCATTAATGGCATAAATATAGGTAAAGACCTTGTGTGAAGGGAAATGAAAACAAGATTGGTAAAATCAATTTGAAAATGGAAAAAAGAGAGAAATTGATTTGGGAATGATGAAGAATAGAGGAAAATTTGAGATTCTGGATTTAAATTTGGGGGTTTTAATGTTTGAAAAAAGATAAATGAAATGCACAATTTCAACTAATGAAAAATTATTAGTAGAGTTACTAATTTCCATTTGGTGATTTAATGTTGGAATAAATTGGTTCGTTCGATATAAAATTTTGGATTTTAGCAAGTAGTTTTTAGTCTAGTGACAAGTGGTAAGTCTATTAAAAGCATGCACATTTGCACAACTAGGGATCGAATCCCACCACCTATATTATGTAGGAATTTGGCTAATTGGTCGGTCAGTTGTGACCCAGTATTGATAAAAATAAAAAAAATTGGATTTTAATAAAAGTCAAATACAAGTTTATAATTTAATCAATAATTATGGGTGTTCAATTTACTAGTGAGTAAGATGATGTTTTTCCCAAAACACGTAAATTTATTTTTTCAAAAAAAAAAGTAAATTTATCTTATGGAAAAGTGTTTTTTGGTCAGGTTCCAATAACCACTTTAATTCAGTGTTGGTATTGAATCATGTTAACCGGCGTAATTGATTCACATCAATTCTGGTTCGGTTCACCTATATAGTAAGATGCTCGAGAAACCCTAAATTTTCTCTAAAATCTCACAGCCACTGAACGAAGGAGAAGAAAATGGCGTGCACCGTAGATTTCCGGTGCCTTGACGAGGGATTCGGCGGAAAAACCGCCAAACGGAAGCGCGAATCCGAAGATCAAGCCGCAGCCGAAGCACTAGCGGATGAAGCGTCTATGGACATAGATGGCGGCGATGTGGTTTGTCCTCCTTCTGCGAAACGCAGCGCCGTCGCATCCTCTGAAAATCCAGATAAACCTATAGCGGTGGCGATTGGGAGACCGACATACGACGGTGTAATCGCCGGTAAAGTCTCCGGACGGTCGTGGAAACAGCCACGAACACACAGAGCTTCAGGGAGGTTTGTGAAGAACAAGGGACCAGATCTAGAGGAGATGAAGAGGCAGAAGGAGATAAAGAGAGCGTACAGGGAGAGGATGAATGAGCTTAAAGAGGAGATTAGGAGTAACAAGGTGGAGAAGAGGAAGAAGAAGGAAGAAAGAGAGAAGAGGAAGAAGGAGAACACTTTGAGAACTGGTACAAAATTGCAGAAGATTACAAACCCTAAGACGTTGCAGAGAATCGCCAAGTCTAAGCAGAGGAAGCATCTCAAAAACGTTCCTGAGGAGATATTGAATGGTAACAAGAAGAAGACCATTCATTAAGGATTCAGTGATTTAGATCTTAACAAAAGGCAAGCTTCCAGCTTTTTGTATTTTCTCGTGAGGTGTTTATTAAGTGTTGTTAGTTAACAATCTGCAGCTATTACAGTGTTTTGCTTCAACAGAAATCATAAAAACTATCTCTTTTACAAGTTAACAATCAGTTGCTAATTTCTTCGAGAAATGAGAGTTTACTTGAAACCAAAATTAGACTTTGACGTGTAATGAATCTGACAAATTTATAGCTTTTGGATTAACTAAAGCATTATCTAGCTAATCCTATTTTTGATTATGATTGACTTGAATCTTTCGCATTTTAGTGATAGTTGTTGATTGCAATTTCTGGCTCTGCTTCCTGTTTAGGATCTTAGTGTTTCATTTCCATGGCGCAATTTTTGTATGTGTTTTAGTTTCAGTAATTATGAGACACGGTTGAATGATCCCATGAGTTTGATCTACTGTGTGCTCGGTTTCTCTTGCGAGTATTCGACTCTGGTCTTGTTCTGTGAAAGAGCATCATGATTTATGAAGCTCGTTTCTCTCAATTGTTTCATTGCCTGAGAGAAATATTGTACTTTCAATTAACAGTTAATAATCTTACAGAACATGTGAGCTAATGTTGGACGACAATATCAAGATGAAATCTTCGTTTCTTATGACCGTATTTCAGATATATGATCAATTTGTGACGCAAGCTTTTCAGTGTCTTTTAGTGAAAGCAAAATTTGTCAGAGAATGGTGAAAATGTAAACTAGACAACAGATAACATAGTTATGAGATTGTGTCAACAAATATTTTTTGCTATATTAGGTGGGACAGAGACTCGTGCAATGTCCAAATGTTCTCTACTACTCGTCTAGAGGTAGGTAAGTAGATTATATAATTTGGTGAGAGTTGGTCGCATAAAGCTTCACCAATAGCCAATATCATATCTTTCCTCAGAAAAAATTGTGATAGATTTATGGGATGAATAGAAATCTAGAAGAATCTTTAGAAAACAAAGCAAAATTGACACAAATTATTAAACAGAACAGAGATACAATTGGAAAACAAATATGAGACAATTATTGATGATTGATAAAATAGTTAATACGAAAAGAAAGAAACAGAAGAAATTAACCATGACTTTTGTGAATTAATCAATTTCGGAAGCTAATATTAAAAAAATCAATTTTCGAAGCAGAGAGCTTTCTCTCTCTCAAATCAAAGACCTATCTAAAGTTTCAGTCTTTACGAATTCCCAAAGACCATGAAAAACCCTATCCTTATGTAGTTCTTCTGAATCTGTAATCACCAAAACTCTTTGCTTTCAATGGCGTCAACGCCGCCTCACTGGGTCACCACCACCAATAACCACCGTCCATGGCTTCCACAGCGTCCACGTCCCGGTCGCGCCGTTACCTCAGCTCCTCCGGCTTCTTCGGCTTCTGTTTCCGCCGTCGCTTCTGTAGCTTCCGCGCAATTATCACAGTCTCCTAAATTTTCTCCTCTGCAAACCCCTAAATCGGATTTCTCGGGCTGTCAATCGTCCCGATTCGTCCCAACCGCCACCAATAACCACCGTCAGACCCGACAAAACTCTAGCTACAACCACCGTCCGTTGCTTCCACAGCGTGTCACTTCCTCTCCTCGTGGCTCAGCTCCTCAGTCTTCATCGGCCACCACTGTAACTCCAGCTCAACTATCAGGGACTCCTAATTTTTTGCCTCTTCAAACCCCAAAATCGGATATTTCCTCGGATTTCTCGGGTCGTCGATCGACTCGATTAGTCTCCAAGATGCATTTCGGGCGACCTAAGACTTCAATGACCATGCGGCACAGTTCTGCTGCGGAAGACGCACTCCAAAACGCTATTGATTTCTCAGGAGACGACCGGATGTTTCAGAGTCTGATCTCAAGCTTTGAGTCAAAGCTGTGTGGCTCTGACGACTGTACCTATATACTCCGTGAGTTAGGGAATCGTGGTGAGTGCGATAAAGCCGTTAGCTTTTACGAGTTTGCGGTTAAACGAGAGAGGAGAAAGAATGAGCAAGGGAAATTAGCCAGTGCCATGATAAGTACTCTAGGTAGATTAGGCAAAGTAACCATTGCTAAGAGAATTTTCGAAACTGCTTTAGCTGGTGGATATGGAAACACGGTCTACGCCTTCTCGGCCCTAATTAGTGCTTATGGGAGAAGTGGGCTCCATGAGGAAGCCATTAGTGTCTTCAACTCCATGAAAGACTATGGCTTGAGGCCAAATTTGGTTACCTACAATGCTGTGATTGATGCATGCGGTAAAGGCGGGATGGAGTTTAAGCAAGTAGCCGAGTTTTTCAACGAAATGCAGAGGAACGGTGTGCAGCCCGATAGAATAACCTTTAACTCGTTGCTTGCTGTATGTAGTAGAGGAGGGTTGTGGGAAGCAGCAAGGAATCTGTTTGATGAGATGTCGAATAGAAGGATTGAGCAAGATGTCTTTTCTTATAATACGCTTTTGGATGCAATTTGCAAAGGCGGGCAAATGGACCTTGCTTTTGAAATCCTTGCTCAGATGCCCTCGAAGAGAATCATGCCTAATGTTGTAAGTTATAGCACCGTTATTGATGGGTTTGCAAAAGCTGGAAGATTCGATGAAGCTCTTAACTTGTTTGGTGAAATGAGATACCTCGGTATTGCATTGGATAGAGTTTCTTATAATACACTGCTTTCTATTTATACGAAAGTTGGTAGATCTGAAGAAGCTTTGGATATTTTTAGAGAAATGGCATCTGTTGGGATTAAGAAGGATGTTGTGACTTATAATGCTCTTCTTGGAGCGTATGGGAAACAAGGAAAGTATGAAGAAGTGGAAAAGCTTTTTACTGAGATGAAGCGAGGGCACGTGTTGCCTAATTTACTGACTTATTCAACGTTGATTGATGTATACTCGAAAGGGGGTTTGTATAAAGAGGCAATGGACATATTCAGGGAGTTTAAGAACGCTGGATTAAGAGCTGATGTTGTTTTGTACAGTGCATTGATTGATGCATTGTGCAAGAATGGGTTGGTGGGTTCTGCTGTTGCTTTGATCGATGAGATGACAAAGGAAGGAATTAGTCCGAACGTTGTAACATATAATTCCATTATCGATGCCTTTGGACGTTCTGCAACGATGGAAAAATCAGCTGATTATAGCAATGGTGGAGCCAGTAACTTAGAAGTTGGATCATTGTCTTTCTCTTCTTCTGCTCTAAGTGAATCAACTGAAACAGAGGTTAATCGGGTAATACAGATATTTGGGCGGTTAACAAGTGAGAGTAATAACGGGATGAAAAAAGATTGTGAGAGTATGCAGGAGCTCTCATGTATATTGGAAGTTTTCCGCAAAATGCATCAGCTGGAAATTAAACCAAATGTTGTAACGTTTTCAGCGATACTGAATGCTTGCAGGTTTGTTCCTTTTTTGATTCCTCTTGAAGTTAGCAAGTACAAGATATTACCCAAATTTTTAGGTTATCATAGATTAGCTTACGTGGTTTCGCTGTTTGGCTGCATTTTGGTGAGAATTCTTATTTTGTTGACATGTTTGTATCAATGTAGTCGGTGTAACTCATTTGAAGATGCATCAATGCTGCTAGAGGAGCTTCGGCTGTTTGATAATAAGGTATATGGTGTTGTTCATGGACTTCTCATGGGCCACAGAGAGAATGTGTGGCTCCAAGCTCAGAGCTTATTTGACAAAGTAAATGAAATGGATAGTTCAACTGCTTCTGCCTTCTACAATGCTCTAACTGACATGCTTTGGCACTTTGGTCAGGTAAAATCTCACGGATAACCAGTTTTATACGCATTACTATTAGTACTATGACTTACTTTTGGAAACCTTTTACAGAGACGAGGAGCAGAACTGGTGGCGCTTGAAGGAAGATCTAGGCATGTTTGGGAGAATGTGTGGTCTGATTCGTGCTTGGACTTACACCTCATGTCTTCTGGAGCTGCACGTGCAATGGTCCATGCATGGCTTCTAAACATACGTGCCATAGTCTATGAAGGTCATGAGTTACCTAAAGTCTTGAGGTACGCACATTTGGTTTAACTACCAACTTAAACCAGCCTACTACACTGAACATTTTGTTTTACAGTTTCTTCCTAAAACTTAATCGTAGCCTAAGTATTTAGTACAATCTCCTTTTTTGTGTGATAACTATCAAGTAGCTTAATAGGTTGAAGTATTCGTACATTAGGATTACAATGTCTTTGAAGATAGTCCTATAGGCAGTTTGGTCTTGTTTCGCATGTCTTTCATGATCCTTGACTTAACTTGAGATATGTTTTTGATCAACCTTTTGTCTTTTCCTGTGGCAGCATATTGACTGGTTGGGGGAAACACAGCAAAGTGGTTGGAGATGGAACATTAAGGCGAGCGATTGAAGTCCTTTTGAGGGGAATGGATGCACCGTTTCACCTCTCAAAATGCAATATGGGAAGGTTCATATCAAGCGGTTCGGTTGTAGCAACTTGGCTGCGTGAATCAACTACACTGAAACTCTTAATCCTGCATGACCACAGAACCACCACAGCTACTGCAACAATGAAATCAGCAGACCAACGTGAAAAGACCTCGCTCACTTTGCAACCTCTTCTTTTGTAGCTCTGCTGTGTGATATGTAATAAACAATTTATAATCATTAAGTTTGTATTGGTCCTAACAATGTTTGAATTTGTGCTAATATTTTGTACAATCAATTATGTGAAAATGGTTCTTTTTTATATAAATAACCAAATTAATATGAATTCTTTCCCTTTTCATATCCAATCAGGTTACATATGGTGTTAGACAAAATAGTTGAAAAATCGATTCTAAACCGACTCGAAAAAGAAAAATTAAATTAAAAATCCAGAAAAACCAGAGTATAATCAGTCAATCACATTCTTAATAGTGGTGAGATATTTCAACATATATGGAAAATACCATTATTGGAAAACTTTAAGGAAAATAAGGACAGATTTATCTCTCAATTGATATTGTGATCCGTAGCTGGTTTTATGGGAAACAGAACAGTGTAATCCACAGGTTTCTAAGGTAAAACCAGTACCATTACAATTAAACACTTCAACTTGTAAACATCCACTAATCCATTACTTTTCTATTACTCAACTTTTGCTAGTATTTGTTTAACATTTCTCAGACATTTACTCGGACTAGTTCGCAACTACGCCGTCATCACAAAATTCTCTTTTGTTTTAAATATCTTTAAATCGCACTAAATATTATATTATATTTTACTTTTATTTCTCATCCTATTTAGAACTAAATCTGTTATTTCTTTTATTATATATTTGCTATACAAATTATTTTCCAAAAATAATATTCATATTATCTTCGCAGAATTAATCATGACCATATTCTTAAAATTATCTATTTGCAATGGAAAGAAAATAAAAATCTAATCCCGAAATACAGAATAAATCGAGTCAAAAAATTCCTATAAAAATTGAACCAAAAATATTGGCATCATTAACCGATACTAAGATTTTAAGGATAGACACAAAAAAATCAACGATAGATACAAATATTTTTTTTTCTTTTTCGTTTTCTTTATACAAATAAAGTTGTATTTTTCACGAGAATATATCATTTATTTCAAACGTTAGACATACAGTAAGTAATATATTATTTACGCAACATAATGACTACAACTACCCAAAAACAATTATTAGGATTTTAAATTCTTTAAATTAAATAACAAATAAAATACAGAGACGATAACGGAGAAAAAAATGACACAAATAATCAAAAACTCGGGCAATGTTGAAAAGGTAAATAAGATTTTTGTATTTTAAAAGAAACTCTTTTTTTTAATGTAATTTTCAAGTTATAAACAAAAATCACATAAAAAATATCAGTAGGCTCTTCACTAGTCACCAAGTCTCATCGATCCTCTATATAAACAATTCTCTCCTTTCTTCATTTTATATTCTCTGTACTCTATTTGTCGTCTCAATTCTCCGATTTGATTCAACAGATCTCGTTTTCAATGGCATCCAACAGCGGCAAAGGACTGATCGTCAGCTTCGGCGAGATGCTAATCGATTTTGTTCCTACCGAATCCGGTGTTTCCCTCGCCGAAGCTCCAGGATTTCTCAAAGCTCCAGGCGGTGCTCCTGCTAACGTCGCCATCGCTGTTTCGCGACTCGGTGGACGCTCTGCTTTCGTTGGTAAACTTGGAGATGATGAGTTCGGGCATATGCTCGCTGGGATTCTTAGGAAAAACGGCGTCGCTGATCAGGGGATTAACTTCGATACAGGAGCTAGAACTGCTCTCGCTTTCGTGACGTTACGTGCTGATGGAGATCGTGAGTTTATGTTTTACCGTAATCCTAGCGCTGATATGCTTCTCCGTCCTGATGAACTCAACCTCGACCTCATCAGATCCGTACGTAAATTCGAATATATCCTTTCCTCTTTCTGATTCCATATATTTACGATTTACGAGATTTAATCAATCCTGTTTAAACCAGATCTTCACGAGATCTATACGAAATTTATAGATTTATATGCTTTTTTTGTATATAATTTGAATTTTTGGGAGACGAAACGTAGAACCGAAGTTTGATTTGGATTTCTCATCGTGTGGTATTGAGATTCGCGCTATTGAATTTAGAAACGTAGAAGATGATCTCACTGCCGGTGACTTTTCTCGCGATCGATAATTTTTTCGCGGGCGTTCTTAGATCCACGTGATATCACGTGATTTGCCCAATTTCTTGATTTTTTTATATAGTTTTTTACCCAAAACAACTAAAAACAAAAGCTTTACTTTTTAAAGCCGTGTAATGTCGTGTATAAGTGTAGTTTACCATCAGCATGAAGGTCTATTGGGGTAAATCTGTATTCCAAATTTAAATTATGGAAGTCTTGAGTTTTCTCGGCTTCATTGCAATGGTAAAAGGTGGATGTGCACACAAACGTGTATAGTCGATTTATTATAGCAATGGTCTGAAATGATGTCAGGTTGAATTTTTTTTGTGTAAAATTGTTAAAAGTATTACCTTTACAGCTATTCTCATTGGCGAGGATCTTTTGCTTGTTTCTACAGTTTTGATAATGATTGACCCCCATCTGGGTCCCTTCATTATTATTCCTTAGGATCCAAGTTGTGATCTTTTGTGAGTTTTGGGTACTAGAACTGTTGTTTAAGTTTTATCATTTTTGTGACCGATGTGATGTATTTTTGTGCAGGCAAAAGTGTTTCACTATGGATCAATAAGCTTGATAGTGGAGCCATGTAGGTCGGCTCACTTGAAAGCCATGGAAGTAGCGAAAGAAGCAGGAGCTCTTCTTTCCTATGACCCGAACCTCAGGGAACCTCTGTGGCCATCAAAGGAAGAAGCCAAGACTCAGATCATGAGCATCTGGGACAAAGCTGAGATCATCAAGGTGAGTGACGTCGAGCTTGAGTTTCTAACTGGAAGCAACAAGATCGATGATGAAACCGCATTATCCTTGTGGCATCCCAACTTGAAGCTCTTGCTTGTTACTCTCGGTGAAAAGGGCTGTCGGTATTACACCAAGGTAAATACTCATCTTTATGTGCATTGAACATCATCATCATAACCATAATCAACATGATTGTCTCTTGGTTATGTCTTTGTATGTTATGTCCATTAGGAGATATGAGAAGGCAGAGTAATGTGCTATATAATATAATATCATGATTGCTTTATGTTCATGTTTTTGAATAGGATTCGACAAAGTAATTTATTTTTTAAATAACAATTTAGGACAAGGATTTCAACACTTCTGCAGGAATAATTTTGCTACTTGATTTAATATTAGTGGGTATTTAGTAGGTTTGGTAGATCTCACCAACTGCAGAATAAAAAATTTGAATTTTACCTCGTGGACCCTCCAAAATATTAATACTACTTTAATCAATTAAGGGTCGCACAAGTCGTGATCTCTAAGGTTTTTTTTCTTTTCGTTTTGCAAACATTGCATATTCTCTTCTTGTCTAGAAAGGAAGTTAATTTTGTTTGTTTCATTTGCCGAATCACATGAACATGAAAGCAACTTGTTCTTTAACTTATCTACGTCAATAACTTTGTTACTTCCACTAAATTGGGTGTCTATTCTTATACACTTTACCAAACTGTGTAGAATTTCAAAGGATCCGTGGACCCTTTCCATGTGAACGCTGTGGATACAACCGGAGCTGGAGATTCCTTTGTTGGTGCTCTTCTGAACCAGATCGTCGATGATCAGTCTGTTCTCGAGGTATAACATTTAAAAGAAGCATCTAATTAGTCAATGGGCATCCATTGGATGAATCCTTCTTTAGCTTCAAGATGATACATATCGGTTCTTAGTTCAATATCCAATGACGTCTTGGGTTTGTTTACAGGACGAAGAGAGATTGAGGAAAGTGCTGAGATTTGCTAATGCTTGTGGAGCAATCACCACGACCAAAAAAGGAGCAATCCCAGCTCTTCCCTCTGATGCTGAAGTTCGCAGCTTTCTCGAAGGAAAATAGAAACAAAAGCAACACAAAGCTTTTCCCAAGTAATCTGTTTTCGAGGCTTTCTTCTCTTTTGTATTCTTATCTTCCGATCGTTGAAGTCTGAGGAGAGCAACAAATTGAGCATTCCGCTCTGTTTTTGTTTCTTTTCTTCAAATGTAATGATTTACAAAAACTAATGTTGCAATTTAAGGCATCACTTGCTAATAAAATGATAGTTTTTTCCAAGTTTGAACTTAACACCAATCTCACGAGATTGTATTCTGGAGTTCTCCAGTAGACAAGGTTCTGTTTCCAGAGGCAGAGTTGAAATTTGAGATGGCAGGTTTTGTGAGTATCTTGAATTAAAGTTTATTGGCTCTAAGCCTTCTGGTGGAACACTGAGTTGCTTAATGTTTGCTTCCACTTCTCTGTATAGATAACACAGTATAGTTTAATTTTAAGTTTTTGATAGTGAATGTTGGAAAGGGTAGCTAAATGAGTTGTGATATTTATCTAAATTGCTCAGATTTATTATATATATCTGCAAAGTCGATGCTATATTTTTTCCTCCAAAGCCGGCTTAATTACTTTAAGCATCCAAATTGCTGGATTGTATCCACTTGAGATTGCAGGTACTCCGTTAATCCCTTGTAGAGAGGTTTAGGGTTTGCCACTCTTTACTTGGAATACAAGCATATAAATGCCAATATCAAAGTAGACGAAGAGAAAGCCAAGAGAAGTGCCTGAAAGTAGTGTATTAAAACCTGTGAGTGTTTACCTAATTTCCCATCATATATAACCTGTCTCCTCGTTTCATTAGCAGCTGTAGTTTTAAGGTTGAGCACGTTAAGACCATCCATTGATAACAACAGTTCATAAGAGATCTTGTAATGCAAGCAAAACTTATAGCAAACCTCGTCAAAGGCCTCAAAAATGTCAATGTTGGGTTGATGAATGGTGCAAACCACTGTTCTTCCAGTGTCAACAGTGTTCCTAGGAGTTTTAATCACAATCGCAGTTGTTCTCAGATGTTAGTTCATCCATGAAAATCATTGATGGATTTGCTACTAACTCAACCGCAATTGTGATTAAAACTCCTAAACTGTGAGGACTCCTACACTCAACCGCAATTCATAAACTGTCAGGATTCCTTTGAGATTTTGGTTGTTCTGCGGTGAGGATTTGCAAAAAAACATGGTATCATCTGCAAAGAGAAGGTGATTGATTTTTGGGCATTCTTTTGCTAATTTGATCCCATTAAGAGTTCCATTTGATTGAGTATTAGTGCACATGTCAGACAGCAGTTCACTACATAAGATGAAAACATAGGGAGAGAGTGGGTCACCCTATCGAATCCCTCGTTGTGGGAGTACCTTTTCTTGTACTGAGCCATTGATTATGAAGGAGTAAGACACCGTTTTAATACATTGCATCAGCCAATGCACAAAGGTATCATGGAAACCAAATCCTTGTAAAAAAAGTTCAATAAAATTCCATTCTAATCTATCATTTGTCTTGCTCATGTCAGTTTTGACAGCCATGTAACCATTTTTCTTTGCTTATGATTTTTTCAGGTAATGTAGACATTCATGGGTTATTATGACATTATCCGAGATGGCACGATCTTGCACAAAGGCTGACTGGTTCTCGGATATTGTAGCATCAAGTACTGGCTTCATTCTTCTAGTAAGTATTTTTGCAATGATCTTGAAGTAGGTCCTACAGAGGGCGATTAGTCTGTAGTCGGCTACCGTTTTAGGGCTGTGTATTTTTGGAAACAACCGAATATTGGTTTCATTAGCCTTGCTCGATAGGTATCCAGTCTTAAAAAAACTTAATATCTCTTTTGAAAGGGCTAGTCCCACAGTATTCCAGTTGGAATGGAAAAAGGAAGCAGAAAACCCGTTAGGTCCGAGTGCTTTGTCAGGGTTGATAGCAAATAAGGCTTCCTTAATCTCCTTGCCATCTGGTATCTTAATCAGTTTAGAGTTCATAGCTTCAATTATACTTGGTGCAATGACTTCTGTCAGGACCCTAGTTCGCCTCTCCTCATCCATAGGGATTGACGTGAAAATCTCTTTATAGTACTCAGTAATGACTGACACTATTTTTGTTCCTCCTCATAGAAGGTATTTCCTTCTGAATCCTCGACTGTAGTACTCAGTAATGATTGATCGTTTCCTTGTAGATGCATGGAAATAACCAGTGTTTTTGTCGCCTAAACCCAACCACAATTGTCTACTCCTTTGTTTCTAGAACTCTTCCTCTGCTTGATATTCTACTTTTAGCTTGTCATTTAAAATCTGAATGTTGTTTCCATCATGCTAGCGATCAGACATTGCTTTGTCTAAGTCTTTTTTTAGCGTCCCAATCACTTCCATGCTACTCTTCATGTTTTCACGATTCCATCTAACAATTGCAGATCGACATCTAGAGATTATGTTCTGGATTGTGGCTCTCTCATCTGATAGCCAGGTATCTTCCACTACCTTTTTAACTTCAAGATTATGATGCAGCCGGCGGTCGTATCTGAAAATTCCTCCTTTCTTTTTAGTGGATGTTGTAAAAAAAGTGGCTATTGGACGGTGGTCAGAGCCTTCAAAAGGGAGGTACTGACTTCTTGCTGTGCGGAAAAGTTCATCCGACTTACTATTGGCCATGGCTCTATCTAGCTGACATTTGACAATATGGCTATGACGTATGCCTCTCCAAGATAGGAAATTACCAGAGTAACTGAGGTCATAAAGATCACAAGAAGAAACAAATGATCTAAAAGCAACAAAGTATGTTTCAGTCCTTGGAGGGCCACCTTCTTTCTCAGCGTTGTTAAGGATGTCATTGAAGTCGCCTGAAATAAACCATGCAGAGTCTCGTACAACAGTGAGCTCTTTTAATTTGTTACAAATTTCTTGATGTTTGGTGAAATCTGGTTCTCCATAAATGAAGGTAGCATAGAAAGTTTTTCCTTGAGCCTTAATTTTTGTATCGACATAGTTCACACATGAGTTTAGGATTTGAATATTCACATCTTGTTTCCATAATAGGGCTAACCCCCCCCCCCCCCCCCCCCCCACTATTAGGTTGTTGAGGAGGAATTAGATGCACATGAGGGTAGTTTAAACTGTTCAACATTTTTTAAACATTTTCATCTGAATTTTTCGTTTCATAGAGGAATAGTACATCAAGAGGAAGCTTTTGTGAATCTCTCTAATTCGCTAGATTGTCAAGGGATTCCCCAACCCTTGACAATTCCAGCACACAGTAGCTAAGGAATAGATGAACGAGGGACTTGAAAATTTCCTTGTTTTGTTGAACTATTCGCTGCAGATTTTCGAGCTTTGCGAGGACATGAGGCTTCCTGCGTGAGTTCGGTCCAGCCTCAGATGCTCTAGATTGGTCACCCTGAGAAGGGGAGGGAGCTGGTCCATGAGTAGCTTCCTGCGGGAAGTTTGCTAAGCCGAGGTGAGTCTCTTCTTTTTTGTTATTCCACGTCCTAGTATGGAAGGGCTGTAATGAGCCTTTTTTGATCCAAGGGGTCTGCCTAGACGCTTCTTAACAGGTACCCGAGGTTGATTTTGGGGAGGAGAGTTTGAAGTGCTCACAGGTCCCAGCCTGAAAGTAGCAGGGCAATGTTCTACAGAGGGGTTGGTAATTTCCATCATGGTAGTATTAATAGTAGGATCATGCAGATTAGGGTCAGAATGGTTTTGTACCCTCTCTGCTGACTACAGCATCCTAACAGTAGCTTTTTCCATTTGTCCTTGTTCTTCAGCTAGGCGGACACGTTCTTTATGGGCTGGGCTTTCAGACGGGTCAGTGCATGAAGTATATTGGACCATGACTTCACGCAGTTCGCCAAGTGTAGAGTCTAAGGCCTCTTTAGAAAAACTCATCACTGATGGCAGAGCTTGTAAATCTCGTTCTAGAGGGGATCTTCTCACCCTGGCAGGGTCATCAGGTAATGTGAGATTCTCCTCTACTATCTGAGGTGTATCCTCATTACTTCGAATATACTGGGATTGAGTGCTCTTAGGAGATTCTCTAGGAGTATGGTATCTCATAGTGTCTCTGGGAGGGGATAGCCTTTGGCCTCCCATATGTTCTTGAGATTTTGCTCTATATTCTCTATTATCTCTGCTTGAGTAGTAAGAACGATGGCTGTAAGATTAACGAGCTCTTCTGTTTTGGTAGTTTCGTTCTTGGGAATACCTCGTTGAGTGTGTGACAAGTTTGTAACTTGAGTTGTTCTGAGGGTTGGTGTGGTGTGGAGGCCTTCTTCCCAAATTCAGGGAGTTCTTTCAAGGAGATACAGAGCGATCAAGTGCTCTGGAAATTGGAGGAGGCAAAACTCTAGTTTCCCTGCGCTTGTCGTATTATATTCTTCCATTTCCTGTGGATGAGCTAGGAGGAGTGGTTTTTATATTCTCATTGCCAATAAGAGAAGGACAATCCTTCACCTCATGTGTAAGCAGTCCACATTCTTCACAATGTCTTCCTAGTTTTTCATAGACTAGGGTAGCTTCAACTTCATCACCTTTCTCAAACTAAACTATGAACTTCTTAATGAGAGGTTCAAGTCCATTTAACTGAACTCGCATTTTTTCATAGGTGGAAGTAATATCTATAGCTTCGACAAGGCCAATAGCCTTTCCAATGCTTCTTAAAGTAGCTTCCGACCACAAATGAATGGGTATACCTTGAACTGCAATCCAGAAGCTAATCTTGGATGGGAAGGAGGGTGAAGTAGTTGCTTCCCATCTCTGAAGTATTACCATCCAATGCGCGAAATGGTAAGGTTGATTTTCAAGGACTTTGAGGATATCTTTCTCATAAGAAAATTGAAACTGCACCAGGCCATTGCCTAGATCTGAGCCCGTAGGTCTAGTAGACACTTTCCAATGTTCAGATAGGAAAGGGATGAGAGACCACACTCTTTGGGCCTTAGGGTTTGTGAGACGGCAAAGTACTGTGAGAGTAGAGTTCTTCCTTCGTTCAGCATCGTCAAAAGCTGGGACTCGAGCATATCCAACACGAGGAGGGAGACAAGAAGGTTTAGCAATACCTTTGCCTTTCTCGGAGTGAGGGATTCGGTACATCATTTTGCCAAAGGGATGTTTCCACTATGAGAGGTCTGTAGGGTACCAAAGGGACTACCTTCAGGAGCAGATTCCTGGAGTGAGGTTGTAAAGGTGGTAGAAAATGTTCATATTTCGGACGAGAGAGTTCTTGTAAGTCCCAAACTCACTTCAAAAGAAGGAGAGGTTCTTACAGAGGGTAATAGTTTTCATAGAGAATGAGCGAGCTTAACCATTACAAGCTGTAGAAACTCCTCACAAACCATAGATCCGTAATCTTAGCCACAAGAGGAAGAGATTGATCGGAAGGAATTTTTCCAGAACTGCTTTAGGCTTGAAAACCGCTTACCATGTTCTAAAAGAGGATAGAAACGAGGTAGATATTTGAAAAATAGAAAGGTGGTATTTGGTTTTTAGCTAAATGTGGTAACAAACTACCAAACTAAAACCTTCTTGAAGAACTGTCTGAGAGCGTATTTTATTTATTGTTTTAGGTAATGTTTTTTCCATAATATTCCAACATTTAGTCGGTATCATCATTCTTATCACTCATTGTTATTGTTACAACTAGGAATTAAAACCGCGCATTGTCGCACGATCACTCATATTTATAAAAAAAACTATTTATAATTTATTGAAATATTATCTATTTATAATTTTAATACATGCTGTTTTATAATTTATTAATTTTAATATTTTTAATTGTTGACAAAAAAAAGTTAATTTTAATTTTAAACAGTAAAATATACACACAAAATAGTGAAAAATCATAATTCTAAATGAATAGACATTATAAACAAACATATACTAAAAAAACTATAATAAATTATATTAATGAAAATTTTACAATGAAAAAGTACAAGTTTAGAAACAAAAGAAATTAGTTTGAATTATTTGAAATATTATCAATATCTAAATTTAGTATATATTATAACTTATATTACTATACAATTAAAAGTTAAAGTAATACACATTTGATTGCCAAAGGTTGTCCCAATAATACATATATTGGAAGATATGTTTCAAAACTTCAATAATTTTTTTGTCTTGTAAAAACTGTTGTGTCAATTTTATGTTTGTTTTTTAGGTGTTTTGATTGTATGAGAAATAATCTTTTGATGCCGATATATATATATATATATATTGATGAATAGATACAATATGAATAATTTCAATTTATCATGAATAGTTCCTAGTAAACTAATTACTGTTGGTGTCTTCTCGTTCATATATATTCATTGATGTTTATTCAGCCACAATTATTCATTATGTCTATTCATTCAGTTGCAATTGTTCATGGGCAAAGTTGTAATAAAAAGACACAACTATAGAATATGTATTTTTATAAGTGAGAAGTAATAGTAAAAAGATACAACCATATAATGCATTTTCATAAGTGAGAAATTACAATAAAAAAGATAAAACCATAGATTGCATTTTTCATAAATGAGAAGTTAGAGTAAAAAACACAACCGTGAAAAGTTTTTCATAAGTGAAAAATTAGAGTATAAAGACACAACCATATAAGAAGAAATTACAATAAAAATACAATTAAGTTGTAAATTTTAAAATTAAACCACTTAATTTTAAAACAAATGATATCTTTTCAAATATAACTTCTAACAAATGATAAGTTGTAACTTTTAAAATTAAACCACTTAAATAATAGAAAAATAAAATTATATAAAGAGTTTTGTAAAATCTTCAAAACAACAATAGTTCATATTTTCCTTGTCAAGTATACTGAATATTAAGAAATTCTTTTTTTTTGTTAATACCGGACCACAAATAGTCGGTCCATTAGCCAAGTTCCTAATAAGCGGTGGGACTCGATCCCTGATTGTGCAAGTAGGTATGTACTAGTGGACTTACCGTCTGCCACTAGATTAAATACCACTTGCAATATTAAAATTTTTAAAAAATTTAGATTTAAAGAGGAAATAAAAAATCACAATACAAACTAAACCAGAACAACAGTTACAGTAATGTAACCATATTAGATATATAAAATAACGAATAGTTCAAATGTATTAAATATATTTTAAAAAGTGTAAAATTTGATGTCGTAAATTACATTTATTGGAATCATTGCTCTTTTCCTAATTGATGAAAGAATTTCAGGACTACAATACCATCCAAAATGATTCATTTGATGACAAGCACGTTTAAATTGGCCACTGAATTAAAAAATATAGAATTTAGTCATATCGCTTGAGGATATTCTTCATATTGCGATCTTGTAATAATGCTAATGCAGCATCTAAAATATGTTGTATGCAACCCATATAAACTGTTTTCATAAAACAAGGGTCAACTTTTCCATATATGATTGATAAGTCAAAAAATGACTATAAACAAATTCTTTTTTGGAAAAGAAAATATTAAAAAAATTTATTAAACTTTTATATTTAAATTTTAAAAAAATTTATGCATTGGTATTATCACTCCAAATGATTTGGTAGGTATTTTCTTTAATTTAAAATAATGAATTTTGTAAAATAATTTTAAGAGGATAAAATAATCAAAAGTAAAAAAGTAAAATTATGCTTCTTACACAAGCAGTTGCAAAATATAATTCAAAAGTGAATATATATAAGTTCAAAAAAGTGTTATCGAAAAGATGTTATGTAAAGTCACAACCGTATAAACCAGTCTTTTATGAAAAAAACACGACTGAAAAACATAACAGTAGATCGTCTTTATTGAGATTGTTATTATTATATAGATTAATTTTGCAAGTTAAAGATTTACAGAAACTAATGTTACAATTTAAGGCATCACTTGCTAATAAAATGATAGTTTTTCCAATTTGAACCTAGCACCTTTGAGTTACAAACTATAGTGATGCATACAAATAAAGACATATCACTGGTTCGGGTCAGATCATGGAGAAAGCAAGGCAGATACAGTAGAAGAGCACGTATAGATACATCATACATACATATGTGAATCAAGTGGCGCGTAGATACATATGTCACATGATATGTGAATTGAGTTCTTCTATACATAGCGTTACTAGTCTCATCCCTCTAGTTTAGCCTAGGTCAGGAACAAGGAAATGCTCTTCATCATCATCATCATAACGAATCTCAAGCCTTGGCTTCTTGTTCGAAACATTAGACTTCATGGGTCTGTTGTAGGAGTGAACATGAGCCAAATGTGAAACCGAAAGCTCGGGAACTTCAGCTGCTGGTAGAGTCTCTTGATCAGGCTGGTCACCAAAGAAACCCATCTCTGCAATCCAATCCAGCTCTCCAAGATCAAGCTGCTCTTTCTGTTTAAGTACAACAATACATGTGATCAGAACAAACTAACATCAAGATTGAATTAAAGACAGATATTATTCATCAATTTGGTAAACCACTTCTCACCTTATTACTGCACTCAAGATCAGAGTAACAAAAGAAGTCATCGGTAGCCCACAAAGGTGATGGTGCGGAGGGTTGCAGAGTTGGAGGTCTAGAGAGAACCTGCTTAGCGTTCTGCTGATTAGATGGGTCGAAGTGATTCTTCTCAACTTCTTGACTGCAGCTATTGGAACTTAGAGCGACTCGAATTCCAGTGGCTAAGAACCTCTGGTGATTAGCAGAGCGAGTATTTGGCGCATGTGTGGCCTCATCACAGTCTCTGCAGAGAAGAGCTCTATCCTCTACACAGAATATAAAAGCTGCCTTCTCCTGCAAGTCAACAACAATGAACACAAGCAACCTTAAGCATGTGTTTCTTGAGATTATTTTATGAATATTTACTAAAACTTAATCTGAAAATCCAACCTTTGCAAACTAAAACATCCAAAAACTTCTTGAGATCCAACAATTCAGATCTAACTATCCAATCTTTATTCACTAATAGATACAAACCTAAGACACATCTCGGTCATTACTCCTAAAGAATCTGCTAAGAACAGCTCAAACACAACAGAGAAACACCCAAAGATCTCGGAGATACAGACATAAAGATAAACAGAGACAATAGAAGAGAAGAGGATATATGCTTACAAGGCAGATGTCACAGGGAGGGAACTTAGTTGAGAGAGAGTTAAGAAAAAGGCGTTGGTGTTTACTAGCTAGCTTATTAGCAGCGTGAACCTCAACATCGCATTTAGCGCAAAGAGCAGCTTCATCGGCACAACATATAAGCGTCGCAGGAGCTTTCTCACACACATCACATTGAATCTTCATCTTTTACTACAACAGAACGTCTTTCCTTTGAGGCTCTCTGAAAAGTGAGAATCTGAATATCAAAGGAATCTATAAAGGACTGAACCTTGAGAAAGAGAAAAGAAGACAATTTTGCTTTGTAGTCGAGTTGAGTAGTGATTGGTGAAGTAGAAGATAGGAAGGTTTTATCAGATTCTGCAAATCAAAAGAAACCACAGGACTGCTGGTTTGTATGGTCCACTCTTCTTCTTCTTCTGCGGCTCTCCTTCTTTCTCTTTTTCTGTCTCTTTCACTTATATTTCCAATATTGTTATGAGTTCATTTCTGAATATTATTCTTGTTTGTTGTTTATTATATTTCATTTTATATATATAATTGTCTTGCTTTTGGACCATTTTATACTACTAATATTAGCTTTCAAAAATATAGATGCCACAAAAATATTATATCCACATATTTGAATATATTTTCTTTTCATATTTTAATATTATATATGGCTTAATCTATAGCTTTTTCGAAAATATAGTAATTAAAAGTGATCTTACTCTGCTTTATTTAGAAAACTTAGGATATGTATCAGACTTTGTCGTGGATCTCATTGTTACTTATTAAAAGAAATTGATCTAAAAGACAAATAATGTTTTTTCTGTCTGTCCACACCGTAGCCGTAAATTATAACAACAAATAGTCAGCTGAAATTTTTTGCGGTCTGCATTAAACGTTACATATTGGTGAAGACAAATATAATTTCGTTAGAAGTAGTTGGTATTATTGACTAATCTTGTGGCTCCTCTTCTTTGCTTTAGTATACAATAAATTTAGCATTTAATTCTGGGAAAATGGCTTCAATATATATATATACACCCAAAAATAAAATGGTAAACAAATATCATATTGACAAGTAGGTCTGTTGTATCGTAACACAATTGTTATAGATTATAACAAATTAACAATTTCTGAACGTGATTACATTTTTTACATACTACGATTCCAGGATCCAGTCTATACCAAATGACCATATTCAAACAACCAATAATTGCGGTGCATTGTTTTGCAAGGAACACTGTTCCTTTGGGCTTATCCAAACTTTTTCCTCAATGACCTTACCAAAAGGCTTCTTCTCTTTTGCACCCAAACGCCAATACCCTGTAGGCCAAGCCATCCGTTAAGCTGCGTTAGCTAAACCCTAAAATTCAACAACTCCAAATCCAGGAGACTGCAATTGATGGATGGTAAAGGAATTGTTTAGGAGAAGTACCTCAGATTTCTTTCTGGGTTTGAGAAGGCTTGAGGCTTCTCATATCTGCAATTCCATTTTGTTGTTCCTGCTGTTGAACTCGGTGCTGCAGAAGCTGCTGCAGCTGTTGCTGTTGAATTTGATACTGCTGCTGCTGTTGTTGTTGCTGCTTCTGTGAATGAATCTGAAGTTGCTGGAACTGTTGTGCGGCTAAAATTGTTTGCATCGACTGTTTGTTGGAGTAGAACTGCTGGTTTGATCCATACGACCCATAGTTCATCGTTGGTGTAGCAGCTTGGCCTGTCCACACCTTCAGATGCTGGATTTCCTCCTTAAGTGCTTCGTTTAGTTCTGTTTAAAGACAAGAGTCAAACAATTTTATGTACCAAATAGCAGTGTTCACACCAAAGAAAGCAATTATTTGTGATAAAAGAGACTCACCATCCTGCAAGTGAACCTGATTCTCCATTGTTTGTAACCGCAGTTTTAGCTCGTTGTTTTCTACAGTCAAGCCATTTGTGTCCCTCTGAACAAACAGGAATAAAAGAGCACAAGTTCTTAATCCATAAAAAAGATCACAATATATGAACGGACATTGGAACACTACATTAAATTTCATTTAGCATAAAGAAAGACCAACCCTACAATGACTCAAACCAACCTGTAAGAGAGTCAACTGGGCTGAGAGAGTTGTAGCCTCTGTTTGCAAAGTCTGTACTTTTCTCTCAAGCTCGAATATGTACCTCGTCTTCCTTTCCTTTGACCTTGCTGCAGACTGCCTGTTTGCCCATATCCTATTGTACAACACAAACAATTCATACACTTGCTCCACACATAAGTAAAATTTCATCCTACAAACGTGAACGCTTGTGTTTTTAAAAAGTGAACTCGAAAGCATTCAAAATATAAAAAGAATCAAGCAGCAATTTCACTTAAGTTTTTGAGGTGTTAGTTCATTCCATAAGTTATGTGTATACAGTTGATGTACCTAAAGGGCCAGTAGAATTAAAGATTGAAATCAAAAGCACAAAATATTCACCATATTCATCCAAACTTTATAACAGGATTTTATAAAGCCAGCGAATCACAGAGGAAATGACGAAAACTAATTACCTCTTAGCTCGTTTTGGATCGATGAGAGCAATCTCAGCAAGTTTAGTAGCAGACATAGACTTCTTAGCATTAACTGCAGAATCATCTTCATTCCCCGACAAAAGCATCTCACTGACATTCATTGAACCATCCATAGACTGGCTATGTTGATGCCTGATTCTAGGTCTTTCGCCAAAAGTATTGAGCGGATTTTGAGGATTGTAAGAAGATCCTGTATACATCGTTGACTCATTTTTCCAAGCAGTTCCTGATGGCTCACCTACTTGAGCAGAAGATGTAGCCGAAGAATCAAACTTATCCATATCAAGATACATGGAGAGTAAGTCTTCTTCAGTGTCATCAGAGAAAGAAGCTCCATCAGCATTAGTACCAACCACACCAAGTTCACTATCAAAGCTCAAATCATCAGGGAGAGTGAGAATTTCCGAGTGAGCTCGACGGTGTCCAATCTTCTTTAGTGGATTATCCAGCATACGACTAATATCATGGCTCATTCGGTTACCATCTGATCCATGACCAGTGAGACCAGATTCTGAGTATGCTGAGCATCGACCCGATGGTGACGGAGGAGGAAGACCTCCACTAGGTGCTGGAGATTTCTCCTTATCCATTTTTAGTGACTTCTCAACAAATCAACTATCCTGTAAACAATTATCACACAGAAATATTAGTAAGTGAAAATTCAAGCTAGCAAATTTCTTGGTTGAAGTGAAACAGTGAAGCAACCCTTAAAAAAGTAAACGTTTTTATCCTTAACCCTAAATCAAAATGAAGAAATGAGGAAAACCCCTAATGAAAGTAGATCAAAAGAGACGACTTTGTCAAACCCACTAACAAAATAGATCTAATTAGCTCAAGTATATGACCCTGCAAGTAGCGAGAGATGAAGGAGAATAAAAATGTAAGATTTTCGGACCAAAAGTGAAGGGTTGCTGGAGAAGTTAAGAGAAGAAAATTGAGTTTCGGAGAAGGAAATGAGAGGAAGAGAATTGATCCGCTATGAGATGAGGGAAGGAGAGAATTCGATTCTTACAGCAGATCATGAGTAGGTAGTACGTTCCGAAAACGCGTCGTTTCGCGTGTTCCGCCATTTCCGTTACTGACGATAAGAAGCAGAGAGATTTACAACGAATGATTACTTAATTATACTTAATTAATTAATGCAAATGCAATTTTGTCACCACTAGGCCAGGGCCTTTTCCTTTAATACCTTATGAGCCTAAAGCCCATTAAACCTATGCCCGGGAGATCCGTATATATGTACTTCTTTTATTGGAAGGTAGTTTGATCATGAAAATAGTTGAATGAAAATTTTCAATTACGCAATATGCTTTTTAATGGTAATCAACTCAAAAGTAGGTAAAATATTTGATATATAGATTATATTTCACGTGTTATTTTTTCATTTATAAATCTCTCAGACAAGAAAGAGTTTTGTAGAATTTGAACAAAGTTACTTTTAGCAAAGAGTTGAGAGCTAAAAGAATTGTTATTTGTTTTCTTGTCAATAATTAGATCGATAAGTTTTGATCTACAATTTAAATTTTTTTTATAATATATTAATTATAATGAGGAAGAGTCAAATTCTTAATATCGTAATCATTAACTATATCATTCTAATTCGAGAATAGTAATTTATTACTATAATTTAATTATGAAAAGTAGAATAGATGAATTTATTTATTTTTTATTTTACAGAAACAATAAATATACTATACCCTGAAAATCAATTAATATAAAATAAAAGATGAGATATTATTTGTTGAGTAACAAAATGTATTATCTCAACAAGGATATAAAAAGTGAATGAATTCATTGTCCCAATGTAAAAATTATTTAAAATAAATACATGGTTGTGGTTCCACATGTATATTTGTCCTTTTCTTAGTTGGAAACGAATGTTACATTGGTCCATTTCACATTTAATAAAATAAGTAAACCGTTTTACAACGGTTCCAAATGTTTGAATTAATGAACCTACAACATTCGACACTATAAACTCATAAAAAAAATCATTCGCAATCAATTTCATCTGCCATAGTATTTAAAGTCACTTGGTTTAATTATCATTATTCCCCATTTTCTCGTACTTTGACTCATCTTTAATGGAGTTGGTTTTTTATTTTTTGTGATAACTTGAATGTTTCGGTTTAATGGACACCATAAATTCAGAATTACAGGCTGGGATAACTTTTTTCTTATCAAATTTTTGGTCTAACAGATTATACGAGATTCGTATACATCTAAAAATCAAAAGTAATCATCTGAAAACCTTTGAAAAATGTCACATACAAACAGAAGTCGAGAGTGATTCAAAATCTCCATACTGTTGAAATGATGTTCAACCAGTAGACCACATTAGTTGGGAGAAGAGGATATCCATGTAATCTTCTTGAGAACAATGATGAGTCCAAAAGCTTTTAAGTAGAAGCAGTAACCACTTATTGTAAAATTAATTTATCTTTTGTAATGACTTATGAAAGTTTGAAAGTTGGAGAGGATTGAGAAAGTAAATTTGAGGAAGTGGTTCACTCACGGTCTACTTACTATTCAAGTGGTCGTCAGGGACCATTCCTATTATCTTCCATATTCCTCCTCTATGTTACACATGTTACGTTCATTATCGTTTTAGAATAATTTATTATCAGAAAAATGAAATAAAGGATTCGCATATATAATAATGGGGTACAAGTTCTGATATTTCTACAAATAATTTTTGAGAATACGAATTCAACACCAGAAAAGACACGTGACGACACTAACACTTACACACATATATATATATATATATATATATATATATATATTCTTCTCGATTCACGAATTATGAATGTGATTTTCTGATATTTTCTTAACCGATATATATGAATATATTCCAATTTTAAACGTCACAAAACTTTTACAGAAAATATAGTACTATAATGATGACTATCCTCCAAACACTAAATATAAATTTTACCTGCTTCAAAATCCTAGTATCCAAAATTTTGGTAAGGTTTCATGTTCAGATCTTTATGAATATTTTCTGTTTGAGTGTTAACATCTTCTAGATATTTTATGTGCACCATATACCAATTAATGGTCACTGGTTTTAATCTAAATGACGGATTTCGTACTATTTGAAATTTTGAGTTATAACTAAAAATAAATAACTTCATATAGTACATAGCTTAAAACTTATTTCCTATCACCTTTTATACGTTTTCTCTTATAATGAAGAGGAATCGAAGACATATCGTCAGAATTATTAGTTGAAATTAATTAAAAAAACTGATGTAATTTCATTATATATAGGGCATTTCAACTTTCTTTTATTTATTTTTATTTTATTTTAAAAGTAACTTTACTATTTTTGTAGGACACTTTCAATTTTCTTATAATTATATTTTATTTTTATTTTTTTAATATATTTTTCGTCTTATTCTTCCGGAGTTAGCGAGGTTCTCTCATCTTCCAACTATAGTGTTTAGAATAACTAAAGTGTATTGCTATTTTTAAGATCTAGAACCGAGGATCTAGGAATTTTTTGGGACATTTCAAACGTGATAATTTATAAATCAAAATAAAATATTTATAATACAGTGATTTGTTATGTCTATAAACAGTGTGCTGAACACTTACTGTCGCAACAAGATTGTCCTGAATTGTCTAACTAAACTTACAAGTTTTAGCACATGCTTATGTCTAAATTACGGATCTTAACATGTGGAAGTTTTACAATTACGATCTCATGTTATCTTTTGATTCAACAATACACTACTTGTATGGTTTCAGTTTCATGATTTAGATACTAAAAGCATAAAAGTTGTGGGCAATAGTATTCGGTCCGGTCCCAAAGGTTTGAAAATAATATACTGTATGTCTCTCATCATTCTTTTTATTTAAAAAATTTGTGGAAATGTGTGTATTGAGAGCGATATCATTGTAGTGTACAAAAGACGATATCATCAACATTCGCTGGAAAAGATTAATTTATATATTATTCAATAGTGAGATTTATTTCGAGTATTGTTGTTTGTGTATGGAGACGTGTATGCATCAATGATCCAATGTTGCTGGTTACATTTCTAAGATAAGGACTTAAAGAGGAAAATAAAAACCTTAAAATTACATGAACTCCCCTACTTCTAATCCATCTAAACATTTGTGAATCAAGGGCTAGCTATATTATCTATGATTATCACATCTCTAGGATTAAATTCATAATCATTCCAAAGATGAATATACTTTCGCTAAATTAAAACCTGAAAAAACTAGTTTTTTTTTTCAATCAAAGATATTATTAATAAATCCAAACTAGGGAGAATTTACGTATTAAGAACCATAAGTTGATTCTCTAATATTATGAGCTAGATAATCAGACTGATGATTCAAAGATTTAGAAATTACATATAAAGAGAACACACAGAAAAAACTCTTTAACATTGTAAAATCTTCTAGGTAGAAAAATTGGACTATCTTTACTGAGATAAAAAAAAATACATGATAATCTATATAAAATAAAATAGCACATTTTGTTTTATATATAGATAGAATTTTGTTTAATAAAATATTAGTTTGTCGAGTTTTTGTTAGTCTGGTCATTATGATGATCTATCTAATGATTTGGCATCAAGGATTTAAATATTCTCCACTATACTATAGTATATTAAAAAGAGATTTTAGGGGTAAACGTTAGGTTGTGGATCGAGGTTTGTCGATCCAATAGTTGACAAAAAAAATATTGGTTTCAAAATCATTACTTTAAATTTGACATTTATATAAAATATTTTAGATAATTTGAATTTTAGAAAATAGGTACGACTTTCGAATTTACAAGTAACTTTTATTAAAAATGAAGCTCTATATAAACTAAAATTAGTAACATCTTATTTTTGTACAGATTGATGCGGTTTTATTTAATAATATATTTATTTTTAAAATATAAATTTAGATGTAATTTGTTTTTTTTCTTAAAAGATAAAATGTAAATAACATATAGGGAAATAATGAATATTATTAAAAAATTGAAAAAAAAATAAAAGAAATTTGTGATGTGGCAAAAATTTAATAGTATATATTTTATAAAATATGCAAAATATCAGATTTTTACTATTTTGGGTAAGCTCTAAATTTTGATTATTTAAATGGTTTTTTTCTCAAAATCTCCCATATGAATTAGATCTTCTTCCATTTATACACACACAGTAATAGTACAAATATACATATGATGTGGCAAGAATATACAAACATATATTGTATAATATATGCATAATATCATTTGTTTCCTGTTTTATGGTTATTAAAATCTATATATGAACTAATATAAAATATAACTATTTCAAAAGGAAAAAAAACTTAAAAATGCATATGATCTGGAAAAAAAATATAATAGTATATATTGTGTATAATATGCAAAATATCATTTGTTTCCTGTTTTATGGTTAAATTCTAAATTTTGTTTCTCTTTATAGTTATTCTAGCCAAATTCTCTTAAACCAATAATATCCTAATTATATTTTATTCCATTTATATAATTAATATTCATTATTAAAATCACATATATATACATATATATATATGAATATAATTATAATACAAAGTAAGAATATATAAATATATATGAATAAAAATATAAAACTTTCATATATAAATATCTGGACTACATTTTACTATAAATGTACTATTTCCTCTTTTTGGTCAATAACTATGTACAATTGGATTTGGATTCTATATATAAATAAAACAGATAAGTTGAAGTAGTACTAATATTAGGAATTGGGGTTATACATATTTATCTATATTTATACTTGGGTACCCAGTTTATATATATTTAGACATTTTCCCATAAATTAAATATAAATTACAAAAAGAGTATATGCTCACCAGTATACTGTGTTATTCCAATTTTATTCATTAAAAAAAAAAACTAAAAACAGAGTCCAGCTACCTAACGTGATATTAGCCTGTAATCACGTACATCCATAAAGCATTGTATATCCAACAGTAGAATAAGTCAAATATTTTGAGCCCTGTGTCTTCTCTATATTTAACCCTTTTTTTTTTTTTTATATTAAATAATTATATTTACTGTTTGCATGTAAAATACACCTATACACTTACTTACGTGCCAAGTGCAAATCAAATAATATCTACCGATCCCATGATATTTTGTTTACAGTAAATTAAATTTTTTATTCTTGGATTCGATACTATAAATTAGTAGAGAAGCATCTCTTTTCATTCTCCTCTCCATTAACAAAAACAAAAAAGCAGAGAAAAAAAAGAAATTAGATCTCAAATGTCGGTTACATCAACGGTGGAGGAGAATCACCGGAAAACTCCATCTCCAACGGAGATAACGACGGAGAAGAAGAAGAGACGATGGGTGTTTTGGGATAGAAGGTGGAGGAGATTAGATTATGTGAAATTCTCAGCTTCCTTCACTGTTCATTCTCTTGCTCTTTTGGCTCCATTCTATTTCACTTGGTCTGCTCTTTGGGTTACGTTTTTGTTCTACACCATCGGTGGTCTTGGTATTACCGTCTCCTATCACCGGAACTTGGCTCACCGGAGCTTTAAAGTCCCTAAATGGCTTGAGTATCTCTTAGCCTATTGTGCTCTTCTCGCTATTCAGGTTTTTTTTCTCATTAATTTATTTAACCTATTGAGATCTTAAATATTTTATTTGTAGATCTGAATTTTTTGATTTGTTTATTAAGGGAGATCCGATTGATTGGGTGAGTACACATCGATACCATCATCAATTCACAGATTCAGAACGTGATCCTCATAGTCCTAAAGAAGGTTTTTGGTTTAGCCATCTTCTTTGGATCTATGATTCTGCTTATCTCGTTCAAAAGGTAAATTTCAAATCTGGTTGTTCAAATAAAACGTTTGGTTTATATCTAAAAATGACGAAATGAATAAAATTACAGTGTGGAAGAAGAGGAAATGTGGAGGATTTGAAGAGGCAATGGTTTTACAGATTTCTTCAGAAAACAGTGCTTTTTCACATTTTGGGATTGGGTTTTATTCTCTTCTATTTTGGTGGCATGTCCTTCGTTACTTGGGGAATGGTAATTGAAAATTTCTCTATATTGTTTTGGTAAAATTAAAATAAAAGTAACGAATTGATTGATGAGATCTCTTAATTGATTCTTCAGGGAGTAGGAGCAGCATTGGAAGTGCACGTGACTTGTCTCATAAACTCACTTTGTCATATTTGGGGCACTCGAACATGGAAGACCAATGACACATCTCGTAATGTTTGGTATGTGAGTCAAATATTAATTGGTTTTTTTTAGTACTCATGAATAGGAGATAGCTCATGTTTCCAAAAACGCAATCAAAAATTATTAAATTTGATTTTGGTATTGTCTTTTGGAAGGTGGTTATCGGTATTTTCATTTGGAGAGAGTTGGCATAACAATCATCATGCGTTTGAGTCATCTGCAAGACAAGGACTTGAATGGTGGCAAATTGACATTTCCTGGTACATTGTTCGGTTTTTTGAAATTATCGGTTTAGCAACTGATGTCAAATTACCAACCGAGGCTCAACGACGTCGTATGGCTATTGTTCGTTGAAATTTGCGGGTGCTTTATCAAAAAAAAGAGAAAAAGAGAGATATATTCTATGTAATTAGAATAATTTCTAACCCTAAAAAAAGAGTTTTTTGTTTTTTTTTTTTAATTTCTAAGTTTTGGGCAAACTAAAAAGAACGATTCCGATGTGTTTGGTGTTGGACCAAGTTGGTGAAGACATTTGTCGTAATGGATACTTATAAATCTAGGGAAATTGGAAAATTTTATACATTTATTATGATCTCTTTTATCTTTATGTGGGACTGTTTTAATATTTAAAAATATTTGTATCGAAAATATCTAATCGTCGTTTAGTAGAGACCGTGAAATAAAAAGAAAAAGCAATGACAGATGACTTTGTCAAATCTTTTTTTTTTTTTTTAAATGTTTATTATATTATACATGTGAGATATTTCAGTTGTAAAAAGATGTTTATACATGTTTGATTTTTCAATTTAACTCATAACGGTACTGTGCACTAAGGATGAAGACCGCATGAGACCGAGAGTATTTTTTGACGGTAGGAGTTAGGTGATCAGTTTTGTGGTTTAGTGTGTGGAGAAGTGTGGGATAACATAACATATGATTTAAAGGAGTTTTGAAGTCTTGAGAAATCATCTTAGATAAAAAGTATAGGAAGGTAGGTTAACCGTGAGATTTTTCGATCATCTTTTAATCAGTTCGGAGCAATCATTTAAAAACTCGATCTCTACCATCTGATGGATAGATAGAGAAGATATGTCATTGTCCAGAGAAGCACTTTAAATTTTGAGTGTAAGAGAAGACATACTGCATCTAATACATTGTGCTCCGAAATTGATATCCTCGTTATCGTTCGAAAAGGAATACCATTCTAATCCTGTAAACAGATCTGAAATCTTCCATGATGTATCGACCATGCATCTAATATATCTTAAGAATGCTGGATTAACTGCCAAAAGGCAAAAAATTGATCCCGAAGTAATTTGAGGTAACGTGTTATTACATTTTAACATAGCAGTGCTTCCTGTATAACCTCGAACCATGCTCTGGCTTTGCTTTCTGCTATTTGAACAAATATCTTTAAGATTCCTATCTTTATTTGAGAATGTTTTTTTATCATTTCATGCTTTCCATAAAAATCATAAGATCCATGGAAAACTTATTCTCCTCCTTGCTAGGGAGTCCACATATCAGGTGGTCAATATTGAAAAAAATAGATTCTCCTGGGAAGTTCATCCCTGCAGAGATTTTTGACAAAAGTTAGGCTTGAAGAGCTAGCGAGCATTCAAAAAGTACATGATTTATCGTCTCCGTATCAGCTCCACATAAATCACACCGTGCATCGTATTTTATACCCCGTCTTAGAATATCTGTTTTTACAGCTAGTTGTCCTGAAACTGTTTGGCAAAGGAAATGCTTAACTTTCTACGGTGCCTTCACTTTCCAGACCTGAGATTGTAACTCTTTTATATTAGGACCATATGGTCAAAGCGAGCAGATAGAGAGATTTTGTTCTGCCCAATAGCCTGATTTTACCGAGTAGACACTAGTCTTGTTGAAATGCCATCCAAAGCGGTCCGAGACATATTTACATGAGATATGTGGATCCCCTAGAATTAGATTAGCGTAATGCGAGATAAATAATTGGTTAACTAGGGTCTCACGCCATAAATGCATATGCGGGTCGATCAACTCGGATACTTTCAAGTTCGGGTAAATTTCTGAAGCTAAACTCCTGGCTGGTCGGGGAATTTAGTCCCGAATTCAAGGGTCTGACCAAACGCGAATAGTTACTCCGATGCCTACTCTCTTAATTAAGCCTTTCATTACTAGCCTCGAGCAGAGGTGTTTCTTTGCCATCCATAGGAAAGAGAGTTTAAGCGGCGAGGATCCAGTGAATTCGTCCCAAAATAGTAACACCCACATAAAATCTTCGAGAGAAGGGAGTCCGGATGATCCAATAAGCGCCAGAGTTATTTGGTCAGTAAAATCGTGTTGTAATTGCTTTAAAATCTAAACCTCCTTCAAGTTTAGGCTTACAAAGTTTGTCCTAACGGACCTAATGAATACCTTTCGAAGTACCAGAACTGTGCCACCAGAAATTTGCAATAGCTACTGAGATCTTCGAGGTTATCATTTTTGGGAGACGGTAACATGACATGAAGGAATAACTGTAAGAACCGATTTGATTAAAATCTCTTTTCCCCCTTCGAAAGGAACTTAGCCGTCCACAAATTAATCTGTGATTTTATTTTCTTAGTGAAAAAGGCAAAACCTTCGTTTTTACCCCTTCTAAACCTTCTGGGAGACCCAGATAAGTACCCATACCTCATAAACTTTTAATACCAAACCGATCTTGAATTTTAAGTTTCTTTACCACGTCAACTTCTTTACCAAATTGGATTGAAGATTTCAAAAAATTGATTTGTTGACCAGACACCTTCTCATAATTCGTTAGAATGCGGAGGATAGTATCAGCTTCGTCGAGGTTCGCCTTACAAAAGAACAAGCTATCGTTCGCAAATAGGAGGTGAGATACTGATGGGCTTGATAGTGCAATCAAGATGCCAGACAGATTTTTTAGATCTTCTGTCTTCTTCAGTTGAGAGATTAGGGCTTAAGTATCGAGGATAAATATATATGTTAAGAGAGAGTCTCCTTGATGGAGGCCCCGTTTAGGTTTAACATAACCTCGTGGAACTCCGTTCAACAAAATTGAATAGGTAACCGTACTAACACAGTGCATTATGCCTTTGATCCATCTTTTGTGAAAACTGAGTTTGAGGAGCATATGGCGCAGGAAGTCCTATTCTATATGGTAATAAGCTTTACTCAAATAGATTTTGATTGCCATATGATTACCCTTAATCTTTTTATTGGTTTTAAGGGAATGAAACATCTCCTGGCTATCATGATATTTTTAAAGATTAGCCTCCCTGACACAAAGACAGACTGGGTATCCGATATCAACTCGGAAAGGATTCTTTTCAATCTTAGGCACGTTACTTTAGAAATGATCTTATAAATAACATTACACAAGTTGATGGGGCGAAATTCTACCATAGTTGTCGGTATGGTTGTCTTCGGAATTAGACAAATATTCATTTGGTTAAGTTCTTGTTCGAAAACACCCGTCGTTATAAAATTGTTAACAATAGGTACTATGTCATTCTTGATGAAAGACCATGATTGTTGGAAAAAAGTGTTGTCATTCCATCTGGACCTGGCACTTTTCTTGGATCCATCATAAATAACGCCCTTCTAACTTCCTCCACTGTCGCTGGTCCAAGTAATGAACGATTCTGTTCTTCGGTTACTAAACATCCAACTCTTTCTAGGGACTCCTCAAAATCAACGGTTCTATTTGTGTCGAGTAGTTTCTTAAAATATTTTACGGCTTCACCTTCATTGCTTTTCTCCTAGTCTACCCATTGTCCTTGATCATCGAATAGACCAATGATTATGTATTTGCGCATGGAAGAATTTTGTATTTTTATCCCCTTACACCAACCATTTATTCCTACTTTTTTTGTTTCCAGTAAGTTTTTTCTTCCTTATATGTCATACTTAGTTCGAAAGCCACTTTCTGAATTTCCGTTGTAGGGCATGAGTCGAGATTTTTCATGTGTTCCAATTTTTTTTTTAGTTCTTCAAATTTTTTTTCCAAAAGGGATTTGTTTTTTCTGCCATCGCGAGATTTCTCTTCTGCAATTCTAGATTTTATCGGGGACTCGATCTCCTCTTAGGTTCTCGTATCTAGACCAGCCCTTCGTGACAATAGTATCAAATCCCGATTTTCCCAACCATCGCCTATCAAAGTGGAACTCTGATCGTCGGAGAGTTTTTGAATCCTTCATTTCTGTTAGGATTGGTCTATGATCCGAACCAATAATTTTAAGGTATTCGATTTTAGTCTGTGGGAACAGTGCATGCCATTCCTCATTCCGGAAGGTTTTGTCTAATTTACAGCGAATGATCTCGTGTCACCAATATATGGAAATTCGATAAAACCGCAGTTTTGTAACATTGTATTAAATGGTACAAAGGAGCTTAAACTCCGTAGACGGCCTCTTTTATTTTCGTGATGACCCGAGAGTTCATTAAAATCGCTTATAATGAACCACGATTCCGACCTTTGAACTCCGAATCTTGTTATTCTTTCTCATACTTGTTCTCTCATGTTGTAAACGAGTTCTCCATAGACAAACGAGATATAAGTCTTTTTTCCCATAAATCCACGGATATATCGATCATATTTTTGTCTTTGTATGATAAACCGACATTATAGTAAATTTTATAAAATAAGGTTACGCTCCCACTCGATCCAATTGGTGCCACTGTAATCATATTATCGAATTTTAGAACATCCATATTTCCTTCCACGTATTGATCTTGTTTCTTTGTTTCCATTAAGAATAAAAAATCAAAAAGCAAACTTTTTATTGATATCCTCCAAATAATTAAGGGAAATAGAGCTCCCAATATCTTAAAATTTCCATGATAATATCTTAAACATTAAAAGAAAACATGAAAAAATAATTAAACGGACGATACCGATTTGTGAAATGTAGCACTCTCATTTGATCATGCTGGATTCTTACATCCTCTGGTACTCTTCTCTAACCGCTTTTGTGGAGCAATTGCATCAATAAGGTACTGCTTCTTGAAGCTCATACCTTTGAGACCACTTGATGACTTTTGGCCCGTTTTAATTGTCTCCGAGGCTGGGTCCATAGGCGTCTCTGTGATGGCTTTCTTGGTGGGTGGAAGTGGTGGCTTATGCGTAACTGTTTGATTCTCCTTTGTTGTTATCATCGCCAATTGTTTTTTTTCCGTGATTATTCTGTAGAATTTCAACCGTTCAAGGTCATCAGCCGATAATAGCACATGATCATTATCATTGGCTTCTGACTTGCTTTCGGATAGCAAGTCACAATTCATAGGTTCTGAAGCCTCTACGTCAGAGACAACACCAGACAATTCCCCATTCTTCAAACCAGCCATTGTACTTGGAATTGCATCCCTCTGAGAGGAAGATACTTCTTCTCCTTCTGCATTTGGGGGCTTTATCTTCGTTTTTTTTGAAGAGGATAAAGCTTCGGAGCAGGTGTCTTTGATAAGCTTGCCCTGCGGAATCTGATCATCCTCTGATTCCTACGTTTATTTCCTTTTGCCTCGTCCTAATGCACTGCCAAGCTTCTTGTTATCCTCGGTCCCTTCTTTAAGCGCATGCTCCACCTTTTATGGTAGTGTAGAAAGGTCATTAGGCTTCGATAACTGTTTTAATTCCAACTGCAGCTTGTTGAAGTTGGACCCATATTGATCCAAGTATCTTGGTTTCGTTCTTCTGTGTTTGGCTTTCCCACCAAACTCACTTTTGTCGTTGTTAAGTAGCGCCCCTTTAAAGCATTGGTGCCTGTCGGAGGTGCGTTCATTCATTTCCAACCGTTCCTGATCCTCCTTTCTATTCTCCTACTCCATCAACCTCTTGCATCTGGATACATCATGGTTGATGTAATTGCAATATCTACACATTCCTTGGTGTCAATCATACTTGATCTTCACAAGGGTTTCCTCTCCATCCGCGAATTCAACCACTGTCTTGGTTAATAACGCCTTCATGATGTTCACCTCCACTAGGACTTTGGCGCCATCAGCATCAACTATGACCACTTTCCCTAACTATGCATTGATGGCTTCGTACACCATCTCAGCCGCAAATTTAGCTGGGACATTGGAAATATGAGCCCGCATCGTTAGGGTCGAGGGATAATCTTTCGGTGCACGCGAAATCTATCTAGCTAGGGTGATTATCCACTTGTCGAAGTGTGTAGCCCCCAGCCTTAGAACCTCCTTCATATCATCTATGTTTTTAAAAGTGAATTGAAACCGACCAAAGCCAAGGTCAGTCCCAATTACTCTATCCTCCATCCACCATATATGCAGAAACCTTTGGAGCAAGGCACCCACTTCCTGCTTCGCCGGGTTTAAATACCTACTCATAAGGACTTTCGAAAATTTGGCTAGCAATGCACTGTTGTCGAACTTTGGAATTTTTATGCGAGGAATTGGCACTGGGGTGGCATCCTGGGTTATCTTCTTTTTAGCTTTCAGTTGCGTCATTACAATAGTTCTGTGGTTCACGGGAAAACAGAGAGAAAAGTGGTTGTGAATTGCTGTGAAAAGCTTAAACGATACCTTCGAGATATATAATCTGTTAGGTTTCTTCCTGGTAATGAAAAGTTTCTTATATTGACTCCCGATATCGCTGAAACTTGGAAAGATAATGTCCTTTGATATTGAGCCATGATTGTGATTTAAGAGACGAATCCTTTTTTCCAAAAATGTGACCCTGACTTCATATCTGAGCAACACCGGTTTTGGAAAACCTAAATCAAAATCATCGAATATTATAAATGACAATTGAAAATTCGAGATTCTGAGATTGATTGAATGATTTGGAAAAAGGAAACTACACAATATTGTGTGTAGTTTTATGGAAATCTATCTTTAAGGAAATAATCTATGGAGAATCTGCACGTGGAGAGGTATTGGATTAGATTCGTCCCGACCAATCGAGGGATTAGCTTTCTGATGCACGGGACAAAATTGAACGATTCTCACCTTCTGAAAATCTTTTCTTCGCGGATTCAGTGACGGGGCTACGCCAATACCTTCAATGTGGTATGTCCCCAAGTTTCCCGGTAAGGACTGCGCCACTATCTGTAAATGCCATTTAGAAGAAACTCCAATCAATGTTTCCGAAATTTTCCTCCACATCACGATTTGTTGATTAAAAACCCGACATTGTTTGTGCCCTTCCCCTTCTTTTCCTCTCCATGTCGAAGAGGATCGATCTTTCCTCTCAGATAACTTCTGATAGCTCGCCGGAATATTCTAGATCTCATGCCGGAAATCGCCGCATAACAAATATAGAGATATCTATATTCTATGTTTTTTTTAAATGTTTATTTTGTAATATTATACAAAAGTTGTAAAAAGAATAAAAGTAAAAAAAAAAACACAGAGACCTTTTCCATGGGAATACATTGGTTTTTGGAGTTTTTTTGGCTTTTTGTTAGCATTATTTAAAGTTTGATGTATCTTTATCAATATTATCATTTATTTGGCTTTTGTTATATAATGTAAAGTTTTTATGTATCGTATATCACTATACTTTTACGTTGAAGTTCATCTACATATTTTATATTTATTTGAAGTCGGTATCTTAAGTGCTTGGATTTTCTTGGAAGATGGAAATAAATGATTTGCCTTTTAGATTTTATTCTTGGTGCATTTACTTTCGATATTGGTGGTCCTAGAATTAAAAAGTATGGATTCTATGTTTCATTAAATCGAAATATGTTTTTAATTTGTGAAGTTGGTTAGAGTATTTATTAATGCTGTAATAGTTATTGTGTGACAGTGACTAACTTATTCTCTTCTTCATATATCAAATCCTAATAGCTTATCACCAAACATTCCTGAATTCTATCAACAACATAGAAAACGGCGAACTCTTCTTTCGGAATAATTTAAGGTTAGACTAGCCAAATAAAAGCTTTGCTTTTTCTGTTAAGGGTATTCGAGATTTTTTTTTTCTCTAAATGATTAAACAATAAAATCTAATTTATTTTTTAATATTTTCTTCATATAATTGACCACGTATATTTGGAGAAAGATTTGTTTGTTAAATACTATAATTAGTATGTGCTTGTGTTACTTCAGATGTAGTAGTGACAAATATTTACAATGGTATAAATAAATACTGAATAGCAAAATATGTTATGTGCACTCTAAGTCTCTAATTGAATTATATGAAAACCAAAAACTAATTGCGGTGTCGAACACAGGTTTGATTATAATTTTGGCAGAAAATTAGAAAATTTAAAAATTAAACAAAAAAAAAAAATCTTTTTTTTTTTTTCTCTTTGAACTCAAGTGAAATTGTGTACACACCTTATTTGTGGGTGCAAAGCAAAGGTTTATCTCAGAAAACAAAAGCCTAAGCTTTGAAATTATCCTTTGCTTCTCGGATAATCCCTAAAGCTTCTACTTCATCTGCTGTCTCTGAAATGCCTAAAGCTCGACGAATATCTGAGTTCGAACTGCGTAGGAACGGGTTACAAGCTTTCTCCATCTTTATTGTTGTCGGAATCTGAGGTTTGGCAACAGGAAACAACTCTATGTTAAAACCAATGTAATCGAGCAATGCATTAGGATAAGTGATGGTGAATCTTTTTTACCGTAGGTAATTTCTTGCTACGGAGTTCTGCAACATGAGCTGCATAAGACTGGATTACATTGTTGTTTGGCTCTATAGACAACGCAAACTTGGAATTGCTCTGCACTCATATCGAATTTAAAACCATTTAAGAACACCTCTTATGCTTAAAAGCCTCTTAATAACACTAGAATATCAAAATCTAACAGACCAATGTATATTCATGACCACAGTATATGCTTGTGTCATCTGGTAAAGATATGATCTTTTGGAGAGAACCAAGCATCTGCAGAACAAGTGCAGAGGATTTCAATAAATTGACGCTGGAAGTTTCTTTCCTGAAAAGAAATGTAATAAAGCTGGAAGATAAAAAGAAATATGATGTCTTTACCTGCTTAAGAGTACCTTCAAAGAGTTTACCACATGATAAGCTAAACAAGGTGTCCGCGGTGAAGATAGCTCGTGATCCTAGAAAGTATAAGCTGATATGGCCTGCAAGTAGATTAAGATCATTAAAGAAAAGAGTATAATGCAAGACGACAAGGCTTAAGTGGTATATATCGTGGATTGTTTTCGTGAGCAGAACAGAAATTGTCAAGACCTCAGATTTTAATTTGGCCATATGCGTATCTAAATTTGAAGAAGAGCAGAACAAGACTATTCTGGTAACAGAGTGTATGACAGAACTGTCATGTTTCCTCAATCCAATCACGGTACAAACTTAAACCCCTGGTTATTCAAGAGAATCCCCAACTTTTCCAGACCCTCTTAACTCAACAAAATGCCCCATAACCCCACAAGTCTGTTGAAAAGTATTATAACTTCTGATCGTTTAGATATTCAAATAACGTCTTTCAACTACAGAGACAAATCTATCTTCTGTGCCAATTTTAAGACCACATAAGGAGCACACAGTGACAGTATCTATTTCTATGCAATATGAAAGGAAATACAACCATTCTAAACCAAATCTCCCGTCTCAGCATAATCTCACTAGTCATTCAGATACAACAACGCCATAAAACATAGACTGAAATAATAGAATCTTGAACACCTTTAAGTGGAATTCATTAGTAAAGTAAAAATACTTATCGGAATGCAAGAACACGCTGGGAATAACATTCAAAGCTTCCAAAGTTAACATGAGAATTATAGACAACCTTTTGTGTGGCCAGGAGTATTTATAACTTGGACTTCATGGCCAGCAAACATCCATTTGTCACCATCCTTCAAGGCTATATCAATACCAGGAATTCGGTCTCTATCCACAGCTGAGCCAATCACCTGCATTCCAAAAATGTAACCTTTGATTATCCCAACAATTTTCTTACCAAAATGGTACCATTGCAAAATAAGTTCTGAAATGAAGTTAAATCGACCTACCTTTGCACCGTACCTATCTTTTAATTCCAGATTCCCACCAGTATGATCATAATGATGATGTGTATTCAATATGTATGTTAGATTTCGACCGCTCCTCGTCAATGAATCAATAACAGGTTCAGCTTCAGAAGGGTCAACCACCCCACTGTACCAGTATCTTCGTCATGCAAAATATAAGCATAGTTGTCCTTAAGACAAGGCACCTGGAAAGAAAAATAAAACCGAAAACTTAATAAAAGGGATTGTGGCATGAAATTCAAGAAAAAAAGAAAAACAAATCTGTGGTCCAAGACAATGATTTAGGAGACTTTTCCTACAGCACACACACCAGTTCAATTTGCAATGAGGAGACATTGGAGACACTGCAGAACTTTGAAACTCGAATAGATTTACCAGCACCACGCAAAGTCCTAAGAGGCGCAGAGACCAGCTTCATCACTCTGCACACAAGACCCTTTCTTAGGTTAAGCTGTCTCGCGAGACATGGCTGGCAAGTCAGCTTCTGAAAGAAAAGAAAACAAGAAAAAAAACAAAGAAAGGTTACACATTTATTTCACTATGCTACGAAAATGAACAACAAGAACACAAAAAACTCCTAACTAGAGGCAACAAGCTGATATGCATAAATGAATGAAACTTTTGTTTTTCAGCTTCACAACATCACTGCAGCCAAATATCCACGGAATAATTCAATAAAGCTAAGAATTTATACAATAATCACTAACTTTTCTTATACTAACACAGCCTAAAAAGGCTTTCTTCAATCTACCAGTTCTATTTTAAGATCATAATTCCTCAATAACATATTTGAGGAAGTCATGAAATGTAATCATCAAAACGGTCATCATAGAATTAAGAATATATATAGATCATATGTTGTACTGACAAAATACTAAAATTTTCCTTTCTCATGAATCAATTTCGTAGTTTTATAAAAACAAAGTATGGTTTCAGATGGTAATGAAAAACAAACCCTAGAACATCGAAAGAGGGAGATAGCAGCAGAAGCTTTTGAGACGGTTTGCATCTCTCTCTGTCTATCTTCAAATATAAATTCTCACTGGGATCAAAGAATTTAATCTCTCCACTCAATCTCCGAGACAATTCTCTCTTCGATTAAGACGATCTTCGAAGAGAATTAACGGAGAAAGAGCGTCAGAGAGGAGAAGAAGAAGCCGTACAGAGTCCAGAGAAAAAGAGAATAAGAGAAAAAGAGGGAAAGAGCAATGTGTTGTTCAACGTTCATACATACAACAACCAAAACCGACCGAACCGGACCTGGAACTAACTGTACCGAAGGCTAAACCAAAACAATAAACAGCGAGGCATCTCTAATTTCAGGTAAGACGTGACTTCACGATCACGACTCTCAAAAAATGGATCAAAGTTATGAATTTAGTCAATTTATAAGGAAATGAATTCAATTACGTTACAGATCCAAACTTGAGTGAGTTGTGTTTAGCATACCAAACTTTGCATTTTACTCTCCAAGGCATCTTTGCCTTTTTCCGACAAAAAGCAGTTCCCATGTAACTTTTTTTTAATAATCAATTTGATGATTTAATTAGTTTCAAATTTTCACATTTACCTGTTTAATGCAAAGAAAAAGGACGAAGCATAAAGCATTTCCTCCTTAAATTTTTATGATAAACAATTTTTTAATCAATGTTATGAAAGAAATTACAAATTTACAGCATGAGTCGCACCTAAAAAAAGAAAAGAAAAAGAAGAATCATGCCGCGATCATATATGTATTTAAAACTTGTTTTCTTAACTTCCTTTTAATTTAGTAGACACGCAGGCTAATATGCAACAAAAACCATTGAAAATTAATTTCGTATTTAATAAACTTAGATACCGGTTTAGTTGGTTTGACCCTTATTTAGCTAGACACTAAATACTGAGTTTAAATCTTACATTATTCTAGTTGAAGCATTTAGGTTATGTATCAGATTTTATAGATCTAATGGTTGTTTGTTGAAAAAAAAAACCGTAGACTTTGAAATATAAAACTAGCTTGTCTATTATACTATCAATCCCTCTTTACAAAAAAAAGAGTCGGCATGTAAATATGGTATCGTACCGGATTAGGATAAGCTATGAAACCAGGAAACTACTCCGGTATTCAGAGAATGGTTTGGTTCTTGCGTTAATATGCAATGAACTCATGGTGTAGTAAATTGTGCACCAACTTCTGCCAAAAATATATCAAATTTTTGTTGTTCTAATGTCTTTATGCCGATTTTCTTCCCAATTAATAAAAGTGAAAAATCTAAAGACAAAAATGTTGCGAGTCAAACAAAACAAAGTCATAAACACATATATTTAAGTTATAACCAAATTAAATATAGAATTAAGAAAAGTCAATCTAAACTCTACTTCGATACATAGATGATGGAGTAAAAGAGATTCGATTCTTTGCATAGTTACTACCTCGGCATTCTCTTCTCATGTAGCTCACAACTTGATGGTAAAGTTACGCAGGTTATGTGTAATTTCTCCCTTTTACCTGATTTTATTACTATATGAAAAAAACCTTGTATTCCTTAAACCATATAATAAGCTATTTAATATGAAATTATTTAAAGTAAAATGACCACATGAGAACGCATTGACATGAGACATGAGACATGAGACATGAGACATGAGACATGAGACATGACGAGAGCATCTTTTTTAATATTTTTTTTTTAAAATACTATCTTAAACGAATTAGCCGAATTCTTTTAAATACTATCTTAAATAAAATACTTACATGTCTTAACTAACAATTTAGATATTTGAAGTTTCGTATACTCCATTTCATTGTAAATAAAGTTTATGGGTGGATTGAGGTTATAGATCGGTCGCTGGTTGAAATTGAAAGGCTTCATTTGGAGATAATATAATATTCATCAGCTTATATAAAATAGTTGTTTCGTTTATATGGGTCGATGTTATGGATGAATACTCAATTCCGGTTCTCATGTGAACAAGAACTCCCTCGTGTATTAAGCTTGTTTGATTCATTCCAATATGTGTTGCTCAAACCCAATTTCTTCGCAGATTAAAATTCAAATGTCAAGAAAATACTTAGAGACCAAATTCAAGAGTCAAACCTAGCTACCTAATGATGACGCAATTGAAGTGATCCGATTCGTTTTTCTACTAAGTCCTTTGCATTATCTCTTCGAAACCGGTCATGTAGAATATACATTATTTATATACGTAACTATATTTGTTTTGTAACTTAAATGTAGCATAAATGCGACTTTCATGTTTCCTATACACGTTTTTATTACCTCTTCAAATATTAGTATAAATGTTATATGTAAATATATAAGACAAACGTAAACACATAATCATTTTCCTGATTTTAAACATGAAACTATTAAGTATTTAATAATTTCATTATATAAATTACTGTATATAAATGCGGCTATATATATGTGGAATTTTGATTTGATGGCCACATGTTTTGTACGTTTGATATATCACCAACCAACGGTGTAGTAAAACACTAGCTAGGACCGAATGTTACCAAATTCGCATTAAAATACAATTTATACAAACTACAAAAGCAATTAACCAGTGTCAGCGGGACAGTTGTAAAGTTGTAGCATTGTTATCTTCTGCTAAACAATTCTTTTACCTTTTTCTTTTGTGGTGTATAACTCGAACTCATATATTTAACGATAAAGGATATTTATTTACGACAAACCTATACTTATCAGTAAATTATTGTGTATATTTTGTAAAACAAAATTATCATTCAATTAAAATAGCCAACTCATCAAACAAAAAAAACTCCACTTTTATCATAGAAAGGATATATTTTTTGGTTTTATGTCTCAAAAATAACTTCCAAATTCTCATAAGTAACCGAAAATCATTTTGAGATTTAAAAACAAAAAAAAAATTATATGCAAATCACTTTGCAAGTTATTTTCATGGTTAGAATGATCTAGCTAATGATTCTGAGTTCGACACTTTCCTAAAAAGATCTTAAACTATATAAATTTGAGGGTCGTCAAATTTTTCCCCTCTACTTATTTTTTTCTCACGAAAAATATGAATTTTTCGCTATTTATTTTATGTCTTGAAATTTTCCAAACTTACGAAAAATCATCAACTTTACACTATTATCCATAATAATTCATTTCAAATTAAATCATAAAACCGTTGACTTATTGTTTCATCAGTGTTTTAATTTTGTGTTTAAGGACAAAACAACGTCGTTTTCATTAATGTTTTGGATTACGAAACAGATCAAAACGATGTCGTTTTGCTCAATAAAAAAAACAATGTAAACCGAAATCAGAAATTGGTATAGCATGCGTCACCTAGGGCCAGGTCATGTTTATTTTCAAGCAAAAGCCCATGTGGACTTGGACAAACCGTGTGATAGTGAATTGTTTAGTTCAATATCCTACAATTTTGGTTCAAAATGTTGAAAACTAAATTCTTTTGTAGTAAAGTCAAAGTCAAAGTTCATATATTTGTGTGTATACATAAACATACGATAGTGAGACCAAACCTTGCACAAGTCAAACAATGACATCTCTAAAGCTCTATATATAAGACTTCTCATCGAATTTATTACACATACAAAACAAAAATATCCAACACTCACCAATAAAAAGCTCATTTTTGTCTTCTTTTTCTTTTCTCATTCAAAAAAAGAACAAATTTCTAAAGTAAAATGAAGAAACAAGTGGTGGTTGTAGTTATGTTAGTTGTTATTTTGGCTGTTTTCTTGGATGTTACGCAAGTTGAAGCCATAAGGCCTTTCCCGGAGACCGTCAATGAGGTCCGACTTCTGTTTCAGGCGCTGGCTAGAGGTCCGGTCCGTGGCTCTCGTCCTAACGGTTGCACCAATATTCAACGTGGTTCAGGCAAATGCCATGGCGGATGAGCTTTTGGAACACGAAACTTCGTCATCTTCTTCTTTTTTTTTTGTTAAAACTTCGTCATCTTCTTCATTCTTTGATTCTTTTTTCACATTAATGTGTTACGTCCATAATTACATATACGTAATTATACGATAGACTTCGACTAATGAAATTGAATTGTAATCAACGAAAATTCAATTAATTTATTAGTATTTTTTACTCAATTCAAACATGTTATATATTTTCGGTGTTCACTAGTTGGTCAAAAAAAATAATATTTTTGAAACAAATGTAATAATCAGAAGAATTTTCATTTTAAACATAAAAGAATCAAACGACTTTATTGGACTTTGAAAATGTAGAGAGTACAGTGAATAAGTAATTCAAGTAAGCCGTTCTCGTGGCAGTGTGTATTGGGAGATGGAGAGATCGACCCAGGCCGAATCGAGATGGACCAACATTATAAACCGAAATCATGAAAGATTTAGAAGATTGTTAATATTTGTCAATGCCTTAGATTAGGAAATTTGTCATTATCTCGAAATATATTGTTTACATATAAAAATATCTTAATTAGGAAACTTATCTCTAAATCCAAGAACTATAGTAAGTATGTTCATTCCTATGTGTAATAAATCAAATTAGAACTCCATTTTACTATAGCAAGAATAGCTGCAACATGACGACTTCCCAAGGTGATTTAAAAGTCTTTGTTGTTAGTGGATCGCTTTGAATTTGAATCCTACAGGTTTTCTCTTAAGTCGGCGACAATCCCAGATATGTTGTTGCTGAGAGAGTAAAGGTCACAAACTTCAAACTTGCATTAAGCTAAATAACATGTGATGTTGGTAACATGTTTCAATTTTAAAAATGTATACATATATAATGTTTAAAAACTATATATTAGCAAGTTGTGTCAAGGGTTAACAAAATAATAATTGCGGGGCCAAAGATTAAGCTTTACCTCCACAAGACGAAAACTAACTAATGTCAAGAAATAGACTTAAGGTTTGGTGTTAGTTGTTTTATAAAGAAATGTTGTTCAAATTTACCAAGGTTGTGATCCATTTGGGGTTCGAATTTAAACTCCATAAAAATGTATATCCTCACTATGATTCTATGCAAAAAATGTCAATAATTACAATTTACAAAAATATAAACCAGAATTTTAAATATACAAAAAAAAGTTGTTTAGTGATAACAATAAAATAAAATAAAAATAGAAAATAATTTTATACATATATTAATTTATGATAAAAAAAATGGACATAGTCCGGTATAATCCCTAGTACAGAAAAATGTGAAAAAGGTGATTGAGATAAGATGTGTTCCATCTTTACCATATGCTATTTTGGTTTAATATGAAAACATACATTAACTTGAGCAACAAATCACATTAAGAATTTAATGGATACAACTTTGCTTAAGATGATCTTCCAAACAACCATCTACTATATGTGGCATGAAAGGACCTTGCGGGTGCATGGTAAGCAAGACTCCACAATCTCGGTCCTCACTCAGAAGATTGATAAAGTCTTACGGAATCACACCTCATGATTGATATACACAGCTTTTCATCGGCTAAAAGACCTACTTAGAAGATGGTTTGAGATTTGTCGAGTTTAACAACCTAATATTTTTAGCTTAGCAATTGGTTATTCATAAGCTTTTAACCTCTCTTATAAATATCATTTTTTGTTGATTAATGAATTTAAATTTTCGACAAAGAAAAAGCAAATCACATTAAGAATAAGCTCAAATCACATGTGTTTTAAATAATATTTTTCTTAATCCATTGGGTACCCAACGGGTACTCATCGGGCTTAAGCCCATATTTAACATCCCTATTTGTGTGTATACATAAACATACGATAGTGAGACCAACCTTGCACAAGTCAAACAATGAACACCTCAAAATCTCTATATATAAGACTTCTCATCGGATTTATTACACATACAAAACAAAAATATCCAACACTCACCAGTGTGTTCCCACTTACACGATTAATCGTTTCTCGCCGGAGGTTTTTCCCTCCGACGTCTCTTCATGATGACGGCGTTACTGAAAGTCAGACCTTGACGTCAATAAAAATAACGTCCCTATATGTTTCGTGTTTCTGGGTACCTAATGATTCAGATATGTTTTGGCTTGGGATTTACGTGCACCAGATACCAACGTACCTGTGAAAACAAAACCTGTATTTGTGTTTAAATCTTGGGATAACTAGCTTAGACGATAACACAATGAACCTGAATCAGATACCAACGATATTTGGTGCACGTAAGTTAATGCTTAGACGATAACACAATGAAAATTCTGTGAAAACAAAACCTGTACTGGTGTTTAAAACTTGGGATAACTACCTTTTCCGGTAACAGTAATGTAATGCTTAGACGATAACACAATGAAAATTCTGTGAAAACAAAACCACTACTGGTGTTTAAAACTTGGGATAACTAGCTTTTCCGGCATCAGTAAGTAAATGCTTAGACGATAACACGATGAACCTGAATCAGATACGTTTTTCAATTGGATGTAATGCAAAGGCCGGAAAATCGCATTCTTTTGCCATGTACGAGAGCTAGAAACAGAGCATGTAACATGTGTTTACCTGTGTGAAGCTGCCTATGTTCTGTAGCCAAGCATCAAATGCTTGTAATAACGACCCCGGATAATTCTTTGCCACCAATATTTGGTTGAGCTCCGGTAACTCATCTGCATTCGCTCTTGTATGAGCCTGTAATGCGAATTATGCGAATACATGAGGACTAGAAAATTCAAAGATTTGAACGAGCAGATCCATAAGATAAGGTTGCCAACCATCTAACAAGACATCTTTTAATGCCTTGAGATATAGGACGGAAAAAAGACGGATCTCGCTGAGCATATAGTATTCCAACCTAAAACAGAAAATCAACCCTTTTTAGTTAATAGGGTCTCAAAGTTAGTGTCCAGTGATTGTGAATAGACAGGACTCATTACCTCAACCAATGCCATAGCAGAAGGGTCTTCAAAGATCTCAAGGCTATAGTCACCCAAATAATTTACCTAAAGAACCATTCATGCGTATACATTATCACTGATGCTATACTCATTGGCTTCATTTCTAATAAGGTAAAACTAAACAAACTTTGGCTTTATTTTCGTTAAGGGTCTAGAAGAGTAGGTACCGCAAATTCTGTATTGACCAGAGCTTGGACAAAATCCATCAGCTGAATTTTAGTCCATTCAGAGTTCAAAGTAGGATCCTCAGTATGCGGAGGATGCCTCCATGCAGCACCAAAACGTAATTTTTCATCAGGAATGCTTCCATTTCGCGCATCATTGGCATATCGTTGCAGGCGCAACAAAGCCTTCTCCATTGCAGGATTAACCACAGCAACCTATACAAGAAATGAAAAATAAGCATATCAAAACAAATTAATGATAACTTTCAGGTGTATTTTGAAAGTAATTCCAACTTCCAAGCAGTCATTTTAAATGAGCTTACTTGTAAATATGCCAAGTATGCATCCACAATATCTTCAATTGAACCTGCTTTACTCCCCATCAAACTGATAAAATACAGGCTTGGGTCAAACATTTGGAAAATGAAAATAAGGTTCAACCCATGGAGGAACAAGAGGATACAAAAGAACAGAACAGGGAACTGTTACCTTTGGTAATGATTACTTTGCTTAAGCGCATAAAGCTCAAATAGATGCCGCGAATTGGAACCAAGAACATCAGCAATGATAGTCCACTATAATTCCAACATAATGTTAAAACTCTAGTACTATACACAACAATCAATAAAATATAAACAGTATAGCAGAAAAAATCATTGAGCCTTTCTGGGTTGATAATTAGGTAATAGAGTTGCCACACTAATTTTCAATACATTGGTTTCATTAAACAGGCAGTGCCATTACCTACAGCATTTTTCTCACCTCCGAAGCACTGAAGTAATCAGGAACCATATGTAATTTGGCTTCTTGAGGAGTCCATCCAAATGTCTACAAATAGAACAAAGCCAAATTGCAATAAAAGGTTAAATGCAGGAACTCTCAAACCAGAAATGTTATATTGAAAATGAAGAAGAGACAGGGAAACTCTACATAATCTACCAAACATGTTCACACAAATGCATACAGAATCCATAGTTTAGTTAGATATATTTGTGTAGCTTTTATACCTCACGAGAGATGAAAATGTCTGGAAACCCGAAGTCAACAAAGGCTTGATATGAGTAGTAGCTGTCATGATTCACATTATAGCCATCAGAGGAAATGATAAAAAATCGTTTTAAAATATATGGTAAAGCTAAGAGTCAAGTTCAGAATGCGAATTAGCTGAATCTCTGTAACTAAACGACATACGACAAAGTGATACAAGTTCAAAATCAGTTTTCCAACTAGTGTATTGAGAAAATGAAACATAAAACGTTTAGCGTAGGAGACTAAACAATTATCATATAGTAACAGCTTTAACTTATAGAACCCAAATTAGCAATCAAAATACAGGACCAACCTATCCGAAGTCACGAATACAACAGGCAGACAACGCTCGTTTGCACCTAACGCTATTATTCTCCATACAAGATTGTCATGGTACATTGATGCTGAGACTGTTGAATCATCTGTCTGGGTAGCACTCTTTAAGATTTCAATGTTGTTTAAAACCAGCTTAGGCTGCCAAGTGAAACAAGAAACAAAGAAAAACAAAACTACGACAGATTACTTAGTGCAGAAAGTAACATATCCTTGGAAAAATGTTTTCAAATGATTAAGCCACTGTTTAACTACTCATAAGACCAAGGATTTAATGATCTTAGACAAAAAGATAAGTAATACTTATACATCCCATTACCTGGAAGAAACCAATCTCTGCAGCTTGTGACAACAACTCGAGCAATAGCATAGGCCAGTCAGTACATGAATTTGCTAATGTTCTTGAAAACCCATTAGTTCGATTTAGATGGGCAATGGCATTGGCTTTCCAACCCTGGTGCACCTTTATAACCTCCTTAGCCAATCTTAACGCAAAGGCTGTCTCTCTATAATAGGAAGCCTCCTCCACAGACAAGCTAGTACCCTTCTCTTCCAGTTCGAGCAACCCGTCAATCTCATCGGCATTTTGTCGAACAGATAGCGCATACACCGCCCGTTCCCAGAGAAATGAAATTGAAACTTTCTCGGGGACGGCGACGTTATAGCCTTGAAGTATACGGCGAAGTGCTGTATTAAGACCGTACCATTTGTTCATAGTAGTGAAAATCTGCTGCGAGCTTATACTCCCAAGTTTGATAGCTTTGTGGCTCATAGATTCAAGACAATTCTCGAGCTGGGTTTTGCAATTCGACAACAATGGTGGGTCAACACTGGTCCAAGACGTCCATGGATATGATTGGTGGTGATCCGGATGGTGTTCCGTTACCGATTGTGCAAAATCTACATAGCCAGCGCGATGAGGCCCTTTGTTCCAATCTCCGAGAAGACCTAAAAAGAACGAGATCGGAACAACTCAATGCTTTGATCTTGCTGAATACAAATTCTGGAAATTTAGGAATTTAGAAGGGCAGAATTTACGATTAAGAATTAGGGTGGTTTTGCCGACGCCCCGAGGACCATGGAGGATAAGCGGCTGAGGAACACGGTGACGTTGGACATGATTGTTGAGAACAGTTTCTAGAAGCGGCCTTGGAATTATCTTCCAAGGTTTATTTACCATTTCTCTGCCTTCTCCTCCTCCTTCGTCCTTGAACTCTGAAGTATGGTTTTAGGGACACTCCCAAAATCTCGGGAAAATGTTCAGTCAAGGTTTAAGCGTTTAACGATCGTCACCAACGAAGAACATAATTCAAACCGAACCGACGTAAACCGGATTATGCAATTTGAACACGGTTTAGTCTTTTAAATTCAGTTCTTTGAACCGGATACGAATAATATTGAGACATAAACACCAAATAGACATAACCGGAACCTGCAAACTGATTACTTTTCGGTTTAGTTTCGTTTTTTATGTTTTGATATGAGGTTTGTTTTCGTTTTTTTTTAACAAGATGAGGTTTGTTTTCGTTTTGATCACTCGAGATATTTATAGTAAGAAGTGAATAAGACAAAACCAAAAACTTTATTGATAAATAGTATATTCTAGTTAATCAAACATAACCACTACACAAATCTGTAAATGAACTTTCAAAATAATTAAAAATTCGTATGAATAATGTCAACAATGAAACATATATTTGATTGACCTATGCTACAATAACAGTTAACCATGATTTCTTGTAATGAAAATATTAAATAATAAAAAATAAGTTCAACACATGACACATATTGGGATCAAGATTCACGTGAGGTTTCGTCCACGATATGAACCCGAGCCTTTGGGAATATGAGAGCAACCATTTACACCAGAGCCAGGGACCAAACCCCTATGCAACGACATGAACACGAAACGGATATTACTATCGACGTTGGTTAGTAACAGCCTCGTAGCTCCTACTTGTTTGGTATCAAATAAAATCAAGGAAAAGACAAACAAAAACACTACAAGCATTGAAGCATCACTTGTTGTAAAGTCTTACACTTTATGTCACACTGAGTGGCATTTCAAATACGAGAGTATGAATAGGATTTTGTGCAAAAAAAAATTTTAATTGTTAGATTATCCTCTAAATAAAAAAATGCAAGTGTGTACAGATTATTAAAATTATGTCGTTTTGAATACCAAAAAAAAAAAAAAAAAACCGCCAAAAGATAAATTTGAACTCACCAGCTCATTTATAAAAATGTAACACTTTACCATATATGCTGTAACAATAATTGAAACAAATTCAACAATATATATATATAATAAAACAATATAAAAACTGACATTAAGGGTTTTAGATCATGTTCGGATTGGTTGCAACTGATTCCAAATCTAAACTGATTCCAATTACCGAAAATTTTGATGATTATTTTTAGATTTGGAATCAATTGCAACCAATCCGAACATGATCTAAAACCCCTAATGTCAGCTTTTATATTGTTTTATTATATATATATATATATATATTATTGAATCTGTTTCAATTATTGTTACAACATATATGGTAAAGTGTACACTTTTATAAATGAGCTGGTGAGTTCGAGTTTATCTTTTCGCGGCTTTGTTTTTGTTTTTGTTTTTTTGGTGTTCAAAATGATGTAGTTTTGGTAATTTATACACAGTGATATGCAAATCATAAAACTTATACACGTTCGAGAGCTATATTGCGTATTACTTTTTGAGGGAACCAACAATGTGAAAAGAACTCGAATAGATATGCTGGCATCAAAATTCGAGACTCTGACTATGGGTGAAGATGAATCTGTTAAAGAATTCTGCAGCAAGCTATCATCGTTAGCTCATTGGGAAAAATATACAAAGACAAAAAACTAGTCAAAAAGTTTCTGAGGTGTCTTCCTTCCAAATTTCATGGACATTGGTCTGCTATAGAGGTATTTCAAGATTCTGATACATTAAGGTTTGGTGAAGTTGTTGGTGTGATGCAGGCTTATGAGTTACAAATCAACCAAAAGTGTCCACTGAATAAAGGAGAAGGCATAGCTCTAGTATCTGAAAAGTCATCGAAAGAAAAGGATTCAACTGAAGATTTAGAAGAAAAATTGGTTCAATCGTCAAGAGACTTCTATAGAAGGCTGAAAGAAGTCAAAGAAAAGAGTATCAGTCACCTGCTAAGTCAACTTCTGGCAAAGACAACTACAAATCAAACAAACCGTGTCTCGAGTGTCTAGGTTATGGTCACTTCAAAGTTGATTGTGCTTCAATCAGAAAGAAGATGGTTATTCAATGCTATGGATGCAAAGGGTTTGGTCATACAAAAACGTGTTGCATTTCAAGACAAAGGGGAAAATCTGCAATGGCATCATGGAGTGATAGTGATGATGAGCAGGAAACCAACGTCCTGAACAAATTTATTGCACAACTGGGTATTGTAGAAGTTTTAGATGATGAAGATAACAGTGTTCAGACTGATAACGGATCAGGAATGGCTGAGGAACATGACTTTGATGATGAGTTGGATATGAATATGGAAGATCAGTTGAGCATCTTGGTAGCTTCCTTAGTTGAGACTCGTGAAGAAACAAACATCTGAAGGCAGAAAAACAGGTCACTGATGATATGCTTCAACAAGCAGAAAAAGAGATTATGGATGTCAAAGACAAGAATACTGAGCTGGAAAGCAGATTGTTTGAACAAATGAAGCAAATCAAGATGTTGTCGAAAGGAACAAAGGACTTAGATTATCTGTTGACTATAGGAAGGACAGAGAATACAAGTTATGGTTTGGGTTCTAAAGAGAAGGAATCCACATAGATGAAGTTTGTGAAAGCTCTACCAAAAGTCAATAAGTTGACAGAGCCGTGTGTGACTCACACCAAAACCAAGCAGAAGCATTCAACCTCAGAAGGCTACAGAAAGCCAACGCCTAGAAAACAACCCTCTGTTCTACCTAAATCCACAAACAAACTTGTGATGACCCAGAACAGAGTAGATCAAAATGTTCACCGCAACAACAGAAGATGAGGTAATCAATATATGAGTAACAACAAAAGAAATGTTGCTAACAAAGGAGTTGTTGGTTACTCCTGGAAGCAAAGGATTGATTGTTGGTATTGTGGAAAACATGGTCATGTAAGAGTTGAGTGTCATAACTATCTAAATAGAATAAGACAAGCAATTAAGCATAATAGAGTATACTAGGACAATCAGAGTGGAAATAGTTTTTGGGTTCAAAGGTATTATCTGCATTAATGTTGTGATTCACTTAACAACAACTTGTTGACTAACTATTCAAGACACATGTGATGTCGTTCGCGGTAACCCAGAAACACGTGTTTGTTTTTGTAACACCCCCAGTCCGTTCTAGACTGGAGACGCCACATTGATGCGCATCCAAACCGACAAGCCAAGGGATCCAACACACATTTGGTCCTTGACCTAAGCTCGAACACACATCCCGTTCTATTCAAGGCTTTGCAACCCGAGACAATAGCCCGTTAGTTTGCCCTGGACCAAGGCTAAGCACATACGAACCCATTTTTATATGGAAATACTAGTATTATTTCAAAAGCGTTTACAAAGCCAAATCCAGATCCTCGGCTGAGTTTAAAATAACTCTTTACAAACCATATTTTTATTTACATACAACTGCAAAGGGAGAAATCTACACCGGGTCTCCTAAGCTTTCATTCGCGGCCTAGAGGTTCTTACTATGGTCTCCTGCAAAAGGGAAGTGAGACGTGAGCAAACACTTGCTCAGCGAGTTTGGGAACCATAACTAGGCAATGTTAGCAAAGAATGCACACAATGCACGTAAAAGCAATAATCATCACATCCCATTACCACTCACCAATACAACGGGCCAGTCACAACGCAATATATTACAGTACCGGCGTTGCTGGTCTGCTATGTACCACGTACACACAGTACGAGTCACCCGACGCCTCACGTACCTTCAGGTACGCAGCACAACCACACGCTTCACGTACCCTCACCTGGTACGAAGCGACAACACAATCAACACCATCCGCTTCACATACCCTCACTTGGTACGAATCCACTTTCTCAACACACAATCCACAATCAATCTCAATCATGTGCGTTTATTAACAATTCATAACAATTATTCACGCACTCATAAACAAGTCATCACGCATACACATCATTCTTACACCCCTTACTCATATACTATATGACACATACCAATTCACGTATCTTCTATTTACTTTCCATTCCCATATTACCATTTTATGATCATTTTACTTTAGCAATGTACCCATAATCACATTTAACGGGTTTACTCAACTTTAATCAGTTTACTAGGTGCAATTTCACATTCATGATATGGACTCTAGCACCTTAACCATCACTTAATGCATGCAACTACCACAATAATTCCCAATCCCACAATTATTAACCTGTGATTCACGCAAGGCCTTTCTATGAAGATTTGGCCATAACTTAACAATTTAACACGCAACATACAATCACGGTACAGTCCTTAGACTAATTCATCACGCAAAGATGGACACACAAACACTTTCCCTTAAGCAGACCCAACACAAACTCACCTTGATAGCTTCCTAACTTTGATCGGTGAGAAATTGTGAATTGATCATTCTCTTAAGTATTAACTCTTGAGCTTTTGGTAAAAGTTTGTACTAAAGGTTTTGGGCAACACTTAGCAGTAAATGCTTGGTTTCTCTTCGAAAAACTCAAAAGCTTCATCCTCTATTTATAGGCGGATTAAGCAACAAGGTAAACCAAGCACACAAGGAGTTGAAGCCACTTTCTAAGCCTTCTCGCCTCTTTCGTGACCAACTTAAACTCTCCCCATTACGAATTATTTACTTTCGATAATTTATCCGAACACTAAACTTCGGACCATTTCCTTGATCCTTGTGAGTTACTAGTCGGATCACAGTTGGGGCACTACATTCTCCCCCCCTTAATAGAATTTGTCCTGAATTCTGTCAGCTTACTAAGGCCTTTCTACGTCCATGAACAACTAAGGGTAGTTCTCTTGAATTTCCTTCTCATCTTCCCAAGTTATTACGATCTGGTTATGTTTTCCCCAAAACACTAGGATCTATGGGATTTCTTGGGTTTTTAGCTTCTTGATCCGTCATTCTCCCACTCGGATTGGTCCTTCGGGATAAGTTAGGTTGCTACGAAGGTTTTCTACTCTTTACGGTTCTATGGCATTTGGGTCGGGAACATACTTTCGTAACATCAAGACATGGAATACCGGATGTAAAGCCATGTCCAATGGGAGTTCCAATCGGTATGCTAGCTCTCCGACTCTATCCCGGATACGGTATGGTCCAATGTACCGAGTTGCTAGCTTTCCGACCTTCTCAAACCTATCCCTTCTTTTTTGGACTGCTACCTTAAGGTACACCCAATCCCCCTCTTGGAACACAACTTTTCTTCTATGCTGATCGGCATACTTCTTTTGTCGATCTTGGGCCTTTCTCATATTATTCTTTACTACCTTAATCCTTTCGGTAGTTTCCTCCACTATACTTGGCCCATACAACATTCGTTCTCCTACCTCTGTCTAACATAACGAGGTTATACATGGCCGTCCATACAAGGCTTCATAAGGTGAGACACCTATACTTGAATGATAGCTATTGTTGTATGAAAATTCTACCAAGGGTAGGTAACGTTACCATGTACCTCCTTAATCCAAGATGCAAAAGGCGTAACATGTCTTCCAATGTACGGATCGTCTGTTCTGTTTTTCTGTCGGTCTCAGGATGGAAACCCGTACTCATGAACACCTCCGTTCCCAACACTTGTTGCTCTCCAAAACTGAGCCGTAAACCTTGGGTCTCTGTCCGACACAATGTTGGCTGGAACACCATGCAACCTGACTATCTCCTTTAGGTATAACTCTGCCAAAGTCAGGACCTCGTCCGTTGACTTTATGGGTAATAGATGTGTGGATTTGGTCAGTCGATCCGCTATGACCCAAATCGAATCATTTCCTCTTCACGGTGCCTTAGGTAAACCTGTGATAAAATCCATTGGAACCGCTTCCCATTTCCATTCTAGGATCAGTAAACTTTGGGGTAATCCTCCAGGAACCTGATGTTGCACCTTAACCTGTTGACATACTTGACACTGGGATACCCACTTTGCAACTGATCGCTTAAGACTAGGCCAATGGTAGTACCTTCGGATGTTCCGGTACATCTTTGTACTACCCGGGTGTATACTAAGTAAGGAACTATGGGCTGTCCTCAAAACTTCATCTCCTAGCCCGTGACCTTGAGGTATAGTGATCCAGCCATTTAAAAGTAATGTCCCATCATCCGCTAAGTGATACCCATTATAACTATTTTCTCCCTTCCGCAATGCTTCTATTATCCATCTAAACTTTGGATCCTCCTTTTGTGCATCACGGATTCTTTGAACCAAGCTGGCTTGATTCACAGCTTGTATCCCTAAGGGTCCACTTTCTTCACCATCAAGTGCGGTTATCCTTACTGCCTTAAGCTCGGTCACTAATGCTCCTAAGTCCAAGGTTATGTTCACATCTACTTTACGTCGACTTAGTGCATCTGCAACAACATTTGCCTTTCCGGGATGGTAGTTAATCACCAAGTCTTAGTCCGTGATAAACTCCATCCATCTCCTTCGCCGTAGGTTGAAGTCTGGTTGTGTAAATAAGTACTTAAGACTTTTGTGGTCAGTCCGAATCTCTACTTTCTCACCATATAAATAAGACCGCCAAATCTTAAGTACAAACATCACCGCAACCATTTTCAGATCGTGTGTTGGGTAATTCTCTTCATGCTTTCTTAGTTGCCGGGATGCATACGCAATGACCTTGTCATCTTGCATCAATACACACCCAAGTCCTATCCGGGATGCATCCGTATATACCGTGTACGACCTTCCCGGTTCTGGTAAGGACAATATAGGTGTTGAGGTCAAATCCTCCTTTAGTTGACTAAAGGCCACTTCAGCCTCGTCCGTCCACCTAAAGGTAACTCCCTTTCCCGTAAGGCGAGTTAATGGTTTTGTGATGCTGGAGAAGTCCTTTACAAATTTTCGGTAATATCCCGCAAGTCCTAAGAAACTTCTTACCTTCGTGGCATTCTTTGGTTGTGCTCAATCCTTTACGACCCTAACCTTTTCAGGGTCTACTGATACTCCTCGTTCCGATATCTTATGCCCTAGGAATCCTACCTCCCTCTTCCAAAAAATACATTTGCTGAACTTCGCAAAAAGTTTGTGTTTCTTTAAGCACTGTAACACTTTTCTCAAGTGTTCCGCATGATCCTCGACATTTTGGGAGTAGATGAGGATATCATCAATGAAAATGATGACAAAGTCATCCAAGTATTCTCTGAAGACTTCATTCATAAGCCTCATGAATACTGCAGGAGCATTGGTTAGTCCAAACGGCATTACCACAAACTCATATTGTCCATACCTTGTTCTAAATACCGTTTGTGGACATCTTTCTCAGCAATTGGAATTTGATGGTATCCAGAGGCCAAGTCTATCTTTGAAAACCAAGTTGCTCCTTTCAACTGGTTCAATAACTCATCGATTCTTGGTAGTGGGTACTTGTCCTTAATAGTTAGCTTGTTAATTTCCCAGTAATCAATGCACAATCTCATGCTTCCATCTTTCTTCTTTATGAATAATGCCAGTGCTCCCCACGGCAATGAACTAGGTTTGATGAATCCTTTCTCCATCAGATCTTCTAATTGTTTCTTTAATTTCGCTAGTTCAGCCGGAGCCATTCGGTAAGGAGCTTTTGCTATTGGGGTTGTTCCCGGTTCCAATGTAATGGCAAAGGGGTTACTCCGAAGTGGAGGCAATCATTCTAATGGTAAGAATACGTCCGTAAACTCTTTAACAATTGGAATTGATTCCAATTCCTCTTCCTTTCTCGGATTTATTTCAACTGTACTTAACATTCTTAAGTATACTTCTCCATTTTCCAATTCATGTTCCATCCGCAAGGCAGTTACTAATGAGATTCTTGCACTTGGGCAAATTCCATTGTATACACACGTTTGGCCTTTCTCATCTGTTAACATCACTCTACCCTTATAGCAATCTATATTTGCCCGGAACTTTGACAACCAATCCATCCCTAAGATGACCTCATGTTGCTCCAATGGTACTATCAAGAGGTTAGCCGAGAGTATTACCTTCTCAAACTCAACCGGTACTTCTAATATACAAGCTCGGGCATGAAGGGTATGTGTTCCCGGTGTTCTAATTGGTACGTTCACTTCTACTACTACAAAGGTTCCTTCGAACCTTCTCATAATTTTGGGGGGCACAAAACTATGCGTCGCACCCGAGCCAAACAATACATGCGTGGGAACTTTACCAACTTTTATTGACCCTATCATTTTACATTAACATTTTCACATACCCAAACAAACATTGTACGCACCAAACATTCATTCACACATGTAAGTTAGTTACTTACCCGATATTGGCCCTTTGTTGGGCTGGGAAGAGTTATATTTATCTATACCTAATGCATAAACCCTTCCCGCAATTGCTTGGCATTTTGGAGCAGGTCTTGCTGGTACTAGGTCGAGTTGGCCTGCCGAATGAGTTCGCAGGCATGAGGTCTCATAATGTCCCCTTTCACCACAGTTGAAACATACAATATCTCGGGGAACACTTGAACGGTCACGACTCAAATTGGGACATCCTCTTGCAACATGGCCTCGGCCATTACACAACTGACATAAAGGTAGTTCCCTTTGGTCTCGAACTGACATACGAGCACCCCTTGGAACTTGCCCTTTCCTTTGTCCTGGAAACCTTCCACTATGATGACCTTGCGGGTTATGTTGATAACCCGGCCTACTCACTGGTGGTGGCAAGGTTGGTTGTCATGTCACGGCTTGCTCTGCTGCTATACCTTCTTCCACGTTTACTGCTCTTTCTATGGCTTCATAGATGTTGCTAAATTGAACAACTTGCAACCGGCTCTAGATTATGGGTTGTAACCCTCGCAAAAATATTCGAACTATGGCTGGATCTTCTATACTCATGTTCCGCATGAATCTTCCCAATCTCATGAATTCAGCCTCATACTCTCTAACGGTCATGTTCCCTTGTTGTAAGTGTAGGAACTGTACTTCCAATCGGTCTCTTGCCTCCAGTGGGAAGTATTTCCTTTCAAATTCTCTTCGAAACTTATTCCATGTATTGATACTCCCTCCATAATTACTATCCACGTTCTTCCACCAGTAATTATCATCCTGGTGTAAGTAGTAAACCGCCACATCCCTCTTAAAGTTCTCTGGACACTTTGTTGCATTGAAATTCCTTTCCATGTTACGGAGCCAATTGTCCGCTACTATTGGGTCCGTGCTTCCAGCAAACTTATATGTGCCCAGGTTGTGCATTGCTGTTACTATGGTCAAGAAATCAGGTTGCGCCCTTCCCCTAGGTCTTTCCATTCTATCGGCATCACGTTCATTATTCTCTAGTTGAGAGTCCCTCCTATGACTTCTCTCAGGTCTTTGACTAGACACATGATATGTACGCTCAACTTGTGGTATATATGTCCTAGCGGTTGTTCCGTCTAAACTGTCAAACCAATATCGCGTCCCACTCATATCATGTCCCCTTGTACTCTGAGTCTGTGACTCTTCTAACTCAAAATTGTTTGCCCACGACTCATCACTTGTACTTGGTCCCCCTGATGACTCATCCGGGTACCACTCGACATTTCTTTGATATGGCCTCTCTGAATCATAAATAAGTCTCCCACGAGTAGGTGACATCTATAAAATACGTTATTAGTGCAAAATCTTTTTTGACTCCTTTAAAACCGAAATCAAGTTCCATATGTGCGGAGCATGGACCATGCTCTGATACCAACTTTGTAACACCCCCAGTCCGTTCTAGACCGGAGACGCCACATTGATGCGCATCCAAGCCGACGAGCCAAGGGATCCGAAACACATTCGGTACAATAGTCCGTTAGTTTGCCCCGGACCAAGGCTAAGCATATACGAACCCATTTTTATATGGAAATACTTGTATTATTTCAAAAGCGTTTACAAAGCCAAATCCAGATCCTCGACCGAGTTTAAAATAACTATTCACAAACCGTATTTTTATTTACATACAATTGCAAAGGGAGAAATCTACACTGGCTCTCCTAAGCTTTCCTTCGCGGCCTAGAGGTTCTTACTACGGTCTCCTACAAAAGAGAAGTGAGACGTGAGCAAACACTTGCTCAGCGAGTTTGGGAACCATAACGAGGCAATGTTAGCAAAGAATGCACACAATGCACATAAAAGCAACAATCATCACATCCCATTACCACGCACCAATACAACTGGCCAGTCACAACGCAATATATTATAGTACCTACGTTGCTGGTCCGCTATGCACCACGTACACACAGTACGGGTCACCCGACGCCTCACGTACCTTCAGGTACGCAACCCTATTCACAACCACACGCTTCACGTACCCTCACCTGGTACGAAGCCACAACACAATCAACATCATCCGCTTCACGTACCCTCACTTGGTACGAAGCCACTTTCTCAACACACAATCCACAATCAATCTCAATCATGTGCGTATATTAACAATTCATAGCAATTATTCACGCACTCATGAACAAGTCATCACGCATACACATCATTCTTACACCCCTTACTCATATACTATATGACACATACCAATTCACGTGTCTTCTATTTACTTTCCATTCCCATATTACCATTTTATGATCATTTTACTTTATCAATGTACCCATAATCACATTTAACGGGTTTACTCAACTTTAATCAGTTTACTAGCACCTTAACCATCACTTAATGCATGCAACTACCACAATAATTCCCAATCCCACAATTATTAACCCGTGATTCACGCAAGGCCTTTCTATGAAGATTTGGCCATAACTTAACAATTTATCACGCAACATACAATCACAGTACAGTCCTTAGACTAATTCATCACGCAAACATGGACACACAAGCACTTTCTCTTAAGCAGACCTAACACAAACTCACCTATATAGCTTCCTAACTTTGATCGGTGAGAAATTGTGAATTGATCATTCTCTTAAGTATTAACTCTTTAGCTTTTGGTAAAAGTTTGTACTAAAGGTTTTGGGCAACACTTAGCAGCAAATGCTTGGTTTCTCTTCCAAAAACTCAAAGGCTTCATCCTCTATTTATAGGCGGATTAAGCAACAAGGTAAACCAAGCACACAAGGAGTTGAAGCACACAAGCTCCTCGGTGATTAGTTTCCCTTAAATGCGACACGTGTCATTGTTAATGATTAAATGGGACAAAGCTTACCTTCCACTGAGATTTCTTGTAAGCTACCTGCCTTTATGCTGGATAAAGACAATTAAACTCAAGCATGTCGATTTTTACCACTTGGTCCTAAAGACTTCGCAACCACTTTCTAAGCCTTCTCGCCTCTTTCGTGACCAACTTAAACTCTCCCCATTACGATTTATTTACTTCTGATAATTTATCCGAACACTAAACTTCGGACCATTTCCTTGATCCTTGTGACTTACTAGTCGGATCGTAGTCGGGGCACTATAGTTTTTGTCTTGATGTGCACTCAAGCAGGGGGAGATGATGGATACAAATGTTGATTATGGGGGAGACATGTTTTAGGGGGAGCACAACAGGAACGTGATTATGCACAACAAGAACTTGTTAGCTCAAGATGAACATCAAGCCAAAAAAGGGACGATTGAAGATGTGTGGAGGGCACGTGAAGATAGAAGTGTTTCCTAAAAATCAGGAAGATTTCAAGAAAAAAGGAAAAGATGAAGATTTGGTGAATATTGAGAAAATCTACTCTAACAGAATTTCAAATGGAAGGAGAAATCATTGGATAAGACCAAATCTCTTATTGGACATGATGTAGGGTTGAAAGCCAATGTTATAAATAGGTTTCATTATTGTAATTTAGGGTTAGAGCTTTTGAGAGAGAGTGTTTGAGAGAAACTCTAAAAAAGCTTAAGCTCGTCAGGGTTTGGTTTCGACTTGTCAGGGTCGTGTTTGGAGTTAAGAAATCTAGATTTAGGTTGGTTTCTGAGAGAGTAATTTCCAACAAAGTGAGAAGCTTTTGTAAAAAAAGTTCTACTTGAATAAATCTAGTTTTTCGTGTGTTTACAGTGTTTTGTGTGCAAATTTATAATTAGTAACCTCTCTTGTCGAATTCTCTGCATTTTCAATATTGTGTCGGCTCATTCAGTTTCTAAGGACTTTGTTTATTGGAAGGCTCTTGAACCGGCCATTTATCCCTCAAAATGGTTCGACATTGGAGGTACATGGTCCGGATCAACAACACTCGTACCGGGAAAAGGACCAGTTATTCTTTACACGGGTATTAACAAGAACAGAACGTAGTTGCAAAACTATGCAATTCCAGAGAACATGTTAGATCCATACTTAAGGAAATGGATTAAACCTGATGATAATACTAGATTATACCATGAATGGTTCATCATTTCGTGACCCAACCAGAGCTTGGTTTTCTATAGATGGATATTGGAGAACTCTTGTGGGGTCAGTAAGAAAGCATAGAGTAATCACTTATATGTTTAGAAGTTGAGATTTCAAGCATTGGGTCAAATCCAAACACCCAATTCACTCCAAACAAACAACCGATATGTGGGAATGTCCTGATTTCTTCCCGGTTTCCACAACCGATTTCAAAAATGGTTTGGGTTTGGACTATGTTGGTCGAAATACCAAACATGTTTTGAAGGTTAGTTTAGACAAAACTCGGTACGAGTATTACACGTTGGTAAATACTATTCTGAGTTTGATCGGTATGTACTAGACAATGATTCTGTTGATGGTTGGGAAGGTTTAAGATTCAATTATGAGAATTTCTACACATCTAAGACATTCTTTGACTACAAAAAAAACAGAAGAATCTTGTGGGATTGGGCAAATGAATCCAACGCAATTACAAATAACATTTTTAAGAATTGGGCTGGTATTCAGGTAAATATATATTATATATTAATCAACTTATAATTTTTTTAATATAATGAAATATTATGTTAATATAATGAAATAATAGGTAATTCCAAGAACGGTACTTCTTGATTCAAGCAAGAAGCAACTATGTTTTGGCCCGTTGAAGAAATCGTGTCACTAAGAGGAGATTACATTCGGATGAACAACCGTGACATCAAAATTGGTCAACACATAGAAATCAAAGGAATAACTCCCGCTCAAGCTGATGTAGAAGTAACGTTCTATGTCGGAAGTCTTGAGAAAGCTGAGAAATTTGACCCAAGCTTCACTCTAAAACCGTTTGAGTTATGTGAGACAAAAGGCTCAAACGTGAGAGGCGGTGTAGGACCTTTTGGTCTGATTACATTAGCTACTAGTGATTTGGAAGAGTTTACTCCTGTCTTCTTTAGGGTCTTTAAAGACACTTCCATTAGCAAGCCTAAGGTTCTTATGTGCGCCGATGCTAGACTGTACGTGAACATGATCTCTCTCACTACGTTTCATTACACTTTTCATTTAAGTAATGAATACATTAACTTCTGTTTCATTTAAGTAATGAATACATTAACTTCTGTACAGATCGTCGTTAGAGCAAGACAGTGGTCCACTCCCAAAGGATAAGATGTATAAACCATCTTTTGCTGGTTTCGTGGATGTTGATCTATCTGATGGAAGGATCTCTCTGAGGTGTTTGGTACGTATCTAGATAAAAATCTAATCAATATTTTTGCTTGTTATATTATGTACGTAGTGTGACATAAAATGGAGTGAAATCTTTACACAGATTGATCATTCGGTACTCGAGAGCTTTGGAGCGTTTGGAAAGACAGTGATAACTTCAAGAGTGTATCCAGTGAAAGCAGTAAACGAGAATGCACATTTGTATGTCTTTAACAATGGAACACAGAGCGTGACCGTCGAGAGTCTCAATGCTTGGAGTATGGAGAGACATTCGCAGAAATAATGGAGCTCATTGATTCAACTCGTCCTTTCATCTTCAGTAGTTATTGAGAGATATTGTGTCATTAGGAAGAAACCTTTTGGGAATTTTCTGATTTTACTATCAATCTGGTTTGCTTAAGACCACATCATATGTTATGTATTCACTCTTGTTACGAATTTAAAACAATAAAGCATTTCTTGGTTATTTTCTATAATGACATCTGTTGTTTGGTGTAGAAGTAGCTTCGAATACCTTATATCCAATATTCTCATAGTGTCAAGAGTCTCCTCCACTAGATAGTTAGGGGGTGTTATTGGATTTGGTATTTTAGAGGATTTAGATGGATTAAGTAGGATTTTAAAATTCTGCATAAATTGCAGAGAACATTGATTTGTAATAGGATTGGATAGCACAAGTTGATTTATATATATACAATAATAACTTTATCCAAATGAACCAAAGAGAGATCATGTCTACACAAAACAGTAAGGGATAAGAAAAGTGCTTCTATAAATTTAATCTTAGTTCTTACTTGAACGAGAACCTTGAGAGTGAGACCAGTAGCAAAAGCATAAACGCTCTGCCCAAAGTTATTCCCTTTCTATTCCTCTCACAAACTTACCTGTTCAAAATTCTCAACTGTTACAGCACAAAGATGGCCAGTACTTCTACTAACACCAAACTGATTGCTCAGTTCTTCCACCTAAATTTATAACAAAAGGCTTGCTTCTTTTCACATTCTTTGCAAACGACACCATCATAACAAGTGATATACTACTAAGAAAAACAATCACAAGGGCTTTGGTGCAGTGCTTGAGATTGTTTCCTTAGTATTCAAAATTACTGAACATTTTTATAAGGCACGGTTACCTAATTATATCTTCAACTACTCAACTGCAGAGACCAAAATAGAACAAAAGAGTAACAGAGTCTATATTATATCAACTGCAGACACCAAAAGGTTAGATCGAACTGCAAAGAATTCTCCTAAACCACCACAGCCAAAGATGGTAAAGACGAAACTTATATTTAACTCCCAACTCTTATATACAAAACTCTACTCAACTTCATATACGGTGACATGTCGAACACATCGGAGTTACGAAATGCTTTGTAAAAAACAAAAGTCCTTAAATATTTTGAATGAATGTAGAGAATAACAAAGAAGGAAGCAAACGATTTGGGGGAGAAATTGAACCTAGACTTTCTTCGACTGACAATGTGAAACACTAGCAGGCGAGTTATATACGAGCATAAATCCATAGTCAAAGAATACGCTAGATTCTTAAATCTTTGTTGGTAACTTTTTAGTTAAAATTTTTCTGCAAAAAATTTATTTTAAGATATTGAATGGCTATAACCTTTACTGAATCATTTTTTGGTTCTATTTTGTGATAACTTTTAATTTTTAATTTTTTTTTTTGATAAAAAACTTTTAAAGACATTTTATGTACTACAAAATTTCACTAAATTACTTTGTGATTCTATTTTTTATAATTTTTAGATTCTAATGTTTTTGGCTAACAACTTATTTAAGATACTTCATTAACCATAGAACTTCCACTATTACACTTTTTGAATCCATTTTGTGAAAAAAAGAAGTTATCTTTTTATTTTAATGATTTTGGTTTTAAACTTATTTTAAACCATTTCATAGACTATAACTCTTTTAAGTAAGCTTATATAGTAAAGTACAGACTCCGATCTAAATAAGCTCATATAGTAAATTACAGGCTCCAATCCTAAAAGGAGATGTATTTGACATCAACTGAGCAAATAGAAATTTCAGTGTCGTGATCACTTGTTTCTTTTCTAATAACGAGAATAATTTGAACAAACCCACCTAATTTTATGGAGATGAACGACCGAAATCTAGATTTGAAAGAGTACAATTTCCGATACTAGATATTCTGGCATCGTACATCTTAGTTTATGTTACAATGTGACAAAGTTACAGTTTTTTTTGTATGAGTGAGTGTGTGATATTGGTGTAGGACGATGGACATATTCTTGAATTGAATTGTAAAAGATAAATATACAAGAGCATAGATAAGAAATACAACTTTGATACTATGATATAATCATAATCAGAGATGAAACAGAGAGATTTTTATCTCTTTCTTTAATTTTTTAAGCCTCATAGTGTGTCGGTTTGATGCGTTCAAGAATCCCAAGATAAAACTATTTTGGTTTATCTCATCTCGCAACACTTGAAAATAAGAGGTAACTAACTCTATAACCATGTTGTACTCTCAGACTTAATAGAAGAGAAGAGATGAAGAGGAGTGTGATATTGTAGCTTCACAAAAAAAGAATTGTGGTTGTCTCAACGAGGAGATGAATCACTTGGCTATATAACCAAATATTCAACATAAGAAATTAAGAATATAGAGTAGTTATGAGAATTGATTCTCAACATTTAAGGATTCGATTGGTGACAGTAATTTTAAACAATGCGGAATAGAGTGAGGTGCGGGATAAGGGCGGTTCAAATGCAGTTTTGATGAAAAAAAGCATGACAAAAAAACTATGATTGGTGACAATATAAAAGTGTAGGACAAATCCAAATTGTGATTGGTGAAAATATAAAAGCGATACAGTTTCGTGGATAATATTATAAATTAAAGTTATTATAATGGATTTACTTTATTAATTATTAAGAGAATTTTAAAATTGAATAATTAAATTTTTTAAATAATAAAATAAAATAAAAACTATTAATTCAAGAAAAACGACATGATATTAAATTTCAACTTAAATCTAAGGAATTCAAAAATCGAAAAGCAAATACTACTAATAATATTATTTTAAGTTACCTTATGATACTTTTAATCACCCTCTACGTTCCAAAAAAAGTATTGAAAGTTATAATTTGTTTTGATAATGGTCTAGAATAACTGCATTGATAAAAAAAGAAATAGTAAAGAAAGAGCAAAAAGTTATCCACGTACAAATAGTATTTAATATTTGCAACCATGAATCTCTCTCGGAGGCGAGTCACGAATTAATCTTCCTTCAACTGGACAAAAGAAGTTTGGTCGGCAAAATGTTCTCCAAAGATACAAACCCTTGTATGGAAACTGCTTAATAAGGGATTGCCAACAGGTGAAAGGCTGCTCCAAAGAGGAATTGTAGAAGAAGGTAACTGCAAGAGATGCGGAAAACTCATGCCTCTAAAAATCCAGACTATCCCAGGACCAAATCAGAATATACAAGATATAATTAGGCAAGGGAAGAGATCGGTTACTTTACTTCCAGTGGGAATTAGCTCGGCGGTGTTGATACCATAGATCCTCTGGACATTATGGACATTAAAAATAATATTTGCATACTAGCAAATAATTAGTTTTTTAAATATAAATAAATATTTTTTTTCTTGAACTATATTGCAAATCATATATGGTTTCTTAAACCATAATTACTTATAAAATGCAATAATAAACGATTCTTCAAGCTTAGTTATCGAGGAAACTGTAGATCCGTTTATTTCCGCCGCCAACGCCGGACCTCTTGCTCCTCTCACCCTGTCGTTTGCTCTGCAACTCTTTATTTCTTTTATCTCTCTTATTTCTCTTCCTCTTTGTCGGATCTCCTGCTTGAAGTGGAGGTGGCTACTGGCTCTTCTCTTCAGAACTTTCCTGTTGGCTTTTTACCGTCGAAAATTATCCCACTTCACTCCATCTGCCCGCACTTTCCAAGCCCCATCGCTCAGCTTGATGAGGACTCTTGTTGGCGTTTTCTGGGCGAAGTTAGTTGCTCCATCTCACCCCAAACCAGATTCAAAGCTTTTGAGGCTCGAGACCTCCATTATCATCTAGATATGCAACACAGTCGTGGTTTCACCACAAATCTGATGAGTTTAAGCGAGGTCCACCACCTCTCTCAGTCCATCACTACACTCATTGATCTATCTCCTTTGAGCAAATGTTTCGTCGTCCATCAGAGGAATATCTATGGTTTGTCGTGAATCTGTGTCTCATCACTTGTGGTCTTTCAGTGCTCCAATCATCTCTACTGGTGCTCTGCAAGGTCATATTTGTTTATCTTCGACCGCCGGCGACGTGAAGCTCCAAATCTGAAAAGTGTTGTGTTAGTACAGACTGCTACTTTCTCTTCTCTCTTCATTAGGGCAAACTCTGTCTTCAAGACTGGGCCCTTTTGAATTGTCTGGCCTTTTGGGCCTTTTACATGGGCTTAGATTTTATTAAGGTATGTATTATTTTTCCCTTTAATGTTTCATTTAAAATGAGCCTTTGATGACATGGAAATGGACCATAAAGAGAATTATATTAGATATTATCTAATTGTGACATCATTGACTAGGCTATTTTCTTCTAAAAGGAATTTAGGTTTTAGTTTATCCTCCTTTTGGGACAGAACCCAGTCTAAACATGTCTTAGTTTTGAGATTGTTGTTATCAAAGCTCATTACCATTATTTTAATGAACTCATTTATGTGTTCGATCGTCTTTGTGGCAACAAAACAATGAGTAATTTCGAATATATGTAGATTTGAGATCGCATCTCTACCATCTATCCAAAAATTCCAAAGTGTTAAAGCTTCTTCTGCCTAGATGTGTTTATCATTTTATTTATTTTTGGTTATGATGTATTTTGCTTCTGTTGATGTAAAACTCATGTTTTAATTAATGGAAGTTTCCACTTAACAAAAAAATGATCCGTCTGAAAACTACTTTTCAAACAACCAAAAATGAGTCGAAACGATTGCTTAACATGATTGTTTCAAAATATCTTATAGCTTTTTCGGCGAGGTCAAGTACATTTTTGGTGACACTAGATCTCAGATTCTCCGGAATCCAACTTTTATCCGGCGGGGCTTCCTTGCCAAGACCTACCATTCATCTCCCATCTTCCTCCGAGGTTGTCTTTATGATTAAAGCTACCTCTCCACCTGTTCAAGCACCGTGCAGAAGTATGCATGACTCCCATGGCAATTTTTCTCTCCCGCCGGCCACCATTGTGGAGTTTCTCCTCCACCTGTGAAGTGCTTAGACCACTCTGGAGCTTCATCAATTTATCTGGGTCAATGGTTTGAAGGTTGGATCCCTGAGCGCAGGTGTTCGGCCTTTGGCGACACCGATCTAGGCCGTGATGTATTTCAGCATCTCCGGTGAGCCTGTAGCAGTTCAATCCACTTACAACGAGATCCAGGCGGTGAATATTGCACCTTAGGCGGCGCCATTCTCTTTGGTTGAAGAAGTGAAGGGATTAGGGTTTTCAACTGTATTGGGCTTCTACATTCGACTTCAAATTCTCTAAGGTATTGGTCCAACTTCACTCCTTAAAGCCCATTAGATTTATGTTTAGAGGATAAACATTTTCTCTTTGACTGTAGGGAGAAGTTAAGCAAATACCCAATAATTTTAAAACATCAAGTTGGGTCTCCAAATTGGACTTTATTTCATTAAGGTTTTTTATTATTTTCTCTCTAATATTTCCACTTGATGTGTTTTTTGAGGACAAACACTATCTAAGGGGCCTTAGATTAAATTTTAATAAAAGCCTATTAGTTGTAAGACTCGAAGTTAGGTATAAACATTATGTTTAGACCTTAGAACCCTTTCCTTATGAGAGAGAATAAGTTCTTCAATCTCCTCCATTGTAGAGGAAGTTTCTCAAAGCTCAAATTTCAAGTGTGAAATAGCTCTCCTTATTGTTCGACTACCGATCATGGCGGCTGAACTTAAATCAGTTTTGGATCTGTCTCAGGTTCACGAATGTTTATCCAACTCCTCTCCAAGATCGCCAGTGTGTTCAAATTTCTCTACCCGAATACGTTTTTATTATATGTATGCTTTTATGTTGACCATTGCTAGGTCTTATTTTTTAATATTCGATGTATGTAGAAATTTTGGTTAATTAATGGAAGAAGTTTAATGGAAAAAAATTTAGAATACAAAAGAATGACTTTTGAGAAAATTTCCTCCTAGCTGCAAGATAAAATTTTTGTCGGGTGTTAGAGGAAAAGATTAAAAAATTGAGATATTTTATTTCATCAAAAGAACCTAGTGAAATGAGATTTTCTTAAAAGATACTTTAATTCATTAACCTAGTTAAACCAAGATACAATAGTGGCGAATAATGGAAACTAACCGAACCCGAACCTCTTGTTGTATGAGTAAATACTTTTAGCTTCTGTATATCTGTTTTCTCTTACCTTGTAATCAAGTTTTCGTTTTTGTTTAAAAACATTTTGAGTTTTTATAGAAGAGAATAAAATGCAAAAGAATGACATTTATGGTCTTACCTCGGAGATTAGATCAGGTTTTGCTTCTCGGGTCTTGATTGAGAGTAGAGATGCATAGAGTGTTATAATTATTACTTCTGCATAGTTGATGTATTGAGACATTGAGATCTGAATTTGAACGAATTAACACGACAAAAATTGTGAATAATTTCATAGTGGTCATTCATTTTATTATTTGGTATATATTGGGATTTTTCTGATACGAATTGAATTTATCAAATAATCATTCGTAGCTGCAAAAATGTATTTAACAGACACATTCAACTGTTACCGATGAATTATCTTCCACTGAAACAAGAATTTTTTCTTTTCTTTTCTAATTAATAAACTTAAAAATGTATGTCAATTTTGGTGTCATGAGTGGATGGTTGAACACTGAAGATGAATTATCTCCCTCCTTTATCTTTTTCCTTGTTATTTTTCGATTCAATAGTTATTTGGACAAAATATCTGAAACTGAAAACTTGAACCGAAATTAATCTGCAATAATAGGTATCAGATAGTACCCGGAACCGAGAAACGTACCCGATGGGTCCTCTTCATCTATATTCGTGGGTATCGTGTAATTCCCGGAACCAAACCAATACCCGAGTGGGTACCCGATTGACCCAAATACATGTAAATATATATATAATTTTAGGGTAATTTTTCAAAAAATTTAGGGTTTTTAGGTATTTTTTTGGATATTCAAATATTTTTCGGATAAATAATTATACTTCTGGTATGAAACACTAGAATATATAGTAGAACCGTTAAAATTTGTATAATATATATACCCGACCCAAACAAAAATGGTATCGAAACCGAACTGAATTGTATTTGATTCCTAAATAGGTACTGAAAATATGGACTCGAACTGACTCAAAACCGACTCAAACCCAAACCAAAATATATGTGGGACCTAAATAGGTATAAAAGTTTCATACCCAAAAGGCTCATATCAAATAGATATTACCCGGAACTATTAGAGTAATAATCATTTTGTTTGGTTTGGTTTAATTTTTTGGTTCAGTTCAATTCAATTGATTGAAGTGTTCACCAGTTGAGTTAATCATTCTTATTATAAAAGAATGGTTGTGTATTCCGTTACAGTTAAATGAATGTTCTTCAACGAACACTTTTCTCTTAAACTCTCTTCTTCATCTTCTTTCTCTTTTGATTACTTTGATATGGTATCAGAACGGTGTCGATCCGCCTCTTTCTTCATCTGATTGTTGATCGGAATCTACTCTCTGATTCAATTTCATCGTTTTCTTTGTGAACTTCAGTTTTTCTGCTGAAATTTACTTCTAGTTCAATTCTCAGCTGTCACTTCCACCAAGTCAAGATACTCAGCCTTCCACCTCTAAAAGAATGATAACTGCATCACTAAATATTGAATTCTCAAAATCTACACTTCATTTTGTAGGTGTGAGGAGAAGTACAGGTTCAGTTCTTTCCTCTCAGTCTTGGATTGTTAATAGTGGTGCAACATACCATGTCACTCATGAGAAAGATCTTTTTGTTCATATGACTGGTATGCAAAATAAATCAGTGACTTTACCCAATGGTTTAGATATTCAAATTGCAGGCGTTGGTGAAGTTAAGATAAATTATCATCTTATTCTTAAGAATGTTTTGCTTAGTGTGAGTCAACTCACTGCAGATTTAAACTGTTATGTTATTTTTGACCCTCTTACTTGTGTGATCCAGGAGCCTATCAAAGGGTTGATGATTGGACAATCTGAGCAAATTTCAAATCTCTACATTCTGGACAGAACTTTTTTTCGAATAAGATTGTCCAAAATTTTCCTTTCTTTGCTAATCTTTTGGTTAATTCTTCTCTTTGGCACCCTGCTACTTGTAAAGTTGATTCTGTGATGAACTTACTTGGTATTGATAAAGGAAATAAAGATAATTTTCATTGTGGCATTTGTCCTTCGGAAAAACAGAAGCATTTACCTTTTAATTCTTTAAATAATATGTGCAAAAATCCTTTTGATTTAATTCATATTGATGTTTGGAGTCCTTTTCTTGTTCTAACTCTTGAAGGTTATAGATATTTCTTTACTATTGTTGATGATTTTTTCGTGTGACTTGGATTTATCTAATGCGTTTAAAGAGTGATGTTTTGCAAGTTTTTCCAACCTTTCTTACAATGATAGAAACGCAATACCAAGCACTTTTAAAGGGAGTTAGGTCGGACAATGCACCTGAATTAAAATTTGAAGGCTTGTTTAAGTCAAAAGGAATTCAATCCTACCACAACTGCCCAAAAACTCCTGAGCAGAACTTAGTCGTAGAGAGGAAGCACCAGCACATTTTGAATGTGGCACGCTCTGTTATGTTTCAAAGCAATATGCCACTTGAGTAGTGGGGAGATTGTGTCCTTACAACAGTATTTCTAATCAACAAACTACCTACAACTCTGCAGAAGAACATTTCTCCTTATGAAATGTTGAATCCAAAGGTTCCAGATTATGAAGCTTTGAAGGTATTTGGTTGTCTCTGTTATGTCTCAATGTCTACAAAACAAAGACATAAGTTCCAACCAAGAACAAAAACCCATGTTTTCCTTGGTTATCATGTGGGCATCAAAGGCTACAAATTATTGGATCTTGAAACAAATCAGATCCATATCTCTGGAAATGTCAAATTTCATGAAGACATCTTTCCTCTACAGATTAAAGAACAAATCCAATTAGAAGTTTTTTTTCCTAAAGAAGCTACAGAGGACAAGAAAGATATGTCAGATATTCAAAATGAGCCACCAAAACATTCCCACTGCTTCAGTTTCAGAAAACATTGAAGCAGTAGATGCTACACCTTCGTCATCAACGTCTGATTCTCAGAAAATTCCTTTTGCATCAGTTTTAGAAAACATCGAAGCAACAAATACTGCAACTTCATCATCCACTACAACTCCTCCAAGCAACAAAGATGTTGCAGATAATACTCTGCAATCAAAATCAGGAAAGAGAAAGCAGAAAGTCCCTGATTATCTTCACGATTATTATTGTGGAGTGACAGAAACTGATTTGCCTTTTCCTCTAGCCAATTATTTGACTTATGATCAGCTGTCAGAAGAATACAAGTCTTACATATGCTCTGTAAGTCTTTTCTCTGAACCTACTAGTTTCTCTCAAGCTAAGAACTTCAGGGAATGGCTACAAGCTATGAATGAGGAATTGATAGCTTTAGAGGAATCAGGGACTTTGACAATCTATTCTTTAACAAAAGGAAAGCGTGCTATAGGCTTCAGGTGGTTTTATAAAACCAAATTGAATGCAGATGGAACTCTTGAAAGGTATACGACTAGGTTAGTTGCTAAGGGGTTTACTCAAAAGGAAGATGTAGATTTTGTTGATACTTTCTCGCATGTAGCTAAATGACTACGATTAAGACTTTGATTGGAGTTGCTACAACAAAGGGATGGAGTCTTACCCACCTAGATGTATCAAATGCATTTCTGGATGGAGATCTACATGAAGAAATCTATATGTTTCTGCCACCAGGATATACACACAAGAAGGAGAAGTTTTACCAGAAAATGCAGTTTGTAAGCTTCACAAATCCCTCTATGGTTTAAAACAAGCATCAAGACAATGGTTCTTAAAGTTTAGCAACACCTTACAATCCCTGGGTTTTAAGAAATCTTATACAGATCACACACTCTTTATTTAGAGTGTTAAAGGCAAGTACATTGCAGTGTTAGTCTATGTTGATGACATAGTCATTGCTTCTAACAATGATGAAGGTGTAATTCAGCTTAAGAAGACCCTTCACAACCAGTTTAAGATCAGAGATTTGGGTCCTCTGAGATATTTTCTTGGTTTAGAGATACCAAGAAATTCAAAAGGAATTTCAATCAGTCAGAGAAAGTACACCTTAGAATGCTTGAAGAATCTGGTTTATTAGCTTGTAAACCATCAAGCATTCCAATGGAACCAAGAATTAAGCTATGTTTAAACAGTGATGAACCCTTGCTTGCAGAACCAAAACAGTATTGAAGACTTGTTGGGAAAATTATGTATCTCACAATATCAAGACTTGATATTACCTTTGCAGTCAATAAACTCTGCCAATTCACATCAGCTTCTAAACAGTCTCATTTACAAGCTGCGTACAAGGTCCTTCATTATCTGAAAGGTACAATAGGAAAATGTGTGTTTTATGTTGTGGATAATGACTTAACTCTTATAGCCTTCACAGATGCAGACTGGGCTTTATGCAAAGACAAACATCGATCAACATCAGGTTTTTGCATGTTCCTTGGATCTTCACTCATAGCCTGGAAATCCAAGAGCAGCAGACAGTTTCACTATCCTCTGCAGAATCAGAATATCGTGCAATGAGGTTTGCTTTAAAAGAAGTAATGTGGCTTGTTAACTTGCTTGCAGAATTGGAAGCACCACAAAAACAATATGTTGCTTTCTTCTGTGATTCAATGGCAGCAATTCACATATCCAATAATTCAGTTTTCCATGAAAGGACAAAGCACCTAAAATGGACTGTCACAAAGTAAGAGAGAAAATCCTCAATGGTTTGATCAAGCCTCTTCATGTGAAATCAGAGGACAATCTCGCAGATGTCTTCACCAAACCATTAGCTACAGGGCGTTTTACTTCCATTATTGGCAAGATGGCAATGATATCTATATATTTGCCATCTTGAAGGGGGTATTAGAGTATTAATCATTTGGTTTGGTTTGGTTTAATTGTTTGGTTCACTTCAATTCAATTGATTGAAGTGTTAACCGGTTGGGTTAATCATTTTTATTATAAAGAATGGTTTTGTATTCCGTTATAGTCAAATAAATGTTCTTCAACGAACATTTTTCTCTCAAACTTTCTTCTTCATCTTTTTTTTTTTTCCGATTACTTTAATAGGAACCGATCTGAATACCAGAATACCTGAATAGGAATGGTATCTTTGAATCAAAAGGATTCACCAATCCTTAAACAATTTTCCAAAGCAAAAATCTATACATCCTGGTGATTATTCATCTTGTTATTTGGTATTGTGATTTTTCTACAACAACAAATAAAATGTTAAGTGTGAGTCGATTCTAGTTTCAAGGTTGGCTTTTACAGCCAAACGGGTGTATTGCCGTGTTTGTCTATCCAATAATGTTCTTGTAACAAAACAGCTTCTTTTTTTTTTTTAATAACCCAAAAGACTAAAATATAGAAGTAAAACCGTGCTAATGATGTATGACCCAACCTTCGTTTGGTCACCATTTAAAAAAACTAAAATCAAACCAAATTTCTTTTGGTTTACTAACAAAATTAAAATTATTGATTGGTTAAATAATCAAAACCAAAACCAAAACACGCTTATTGTTAATGTTGGGTTGGTATTTTGTCGAGGTTTCTATAAAATACGAAAATATGATTTTTTCTTTGAAAAATATGTAAATACCACATAAAAATAGATAAAAATAAAAACTACTGCAAAGTATGTAAAATATCGCCGAGGACAGGTGATCCAGTGGTGTTGTCACTTTATAAATCTTCAAGGCACCAAGGTTCGAACCCCCTACCTGCAGTATAAAGGAGGGGATTAAAGGCCACTAGGCCAATTGACAAAAAAAAAAGTATGTAAAATATCTATAAGAATAAAAAAAATTAACAAATTTGTTGATTTTATTTGATTTTGTTTGACTCAAAAGTTGTTTAGCAGGCTAACTATTGAAACTGTATACAAAACAAATATAGCAACAGAGTTAAGAAAATTTATTATATTATTCATTCTTTGGTCAGCAGTCAACATCATTTTTATAGAATTTATTTTCTGGTCAAGCCCATTAAGGCATTGACTAACGTTTTCATTCTTTCTTGTTGAAATTGAATGTGATTATAGAAACATATGCCTATTAAGGTATAATCTATCAGATTTTTTATATATATAAAGTACCAAACCTACAAACTCATTAAGAATACATACTATACATTTTAATCTTCTAATTTATAGTAATATATCTATAATTTATTGAGAAAAAAATGAAAATGATTAAGATGATGATGGTGATGATGGTGATGATGGTGATGATGATGGGAGTTACGTTCGGAAGTTTAGTAGAAGATATATGCAAACGAACACCTGATTACAATCTTTGTGTTTCTCTTCTTCGATCTGATCCACGTAGCTCCACCGCCGATACGGTCGGTCTTGGGCTTATCCTTATCGACAAAATTAAGGTTTCTTTTATCGTATTCTCAAATTTAAACAAGATCAAATTTGTCGAATCTCGGATTTGGTCTATAACTTATTTTGTCTAAAACCGTAACCGCCTACGGTTTAAATGTAAATGCATTGATATAGGCGCTTGGGACGAAAACGATCGGGCAGATCAAGTATATGTACAAAACGCAACCGACATTGAAACATGCATTAGATGAATGTAACCGAAGATACTCAACGATCTTTGTTGATGTCCACACAGCCATTATAGCTATCAAAGGTGACCCAAAGTTTGCCGAAGATGCTCTGGGTGACGCTGGCGTGGAAGCCTACATTTGTGAAGAAGGGTTCCCCAAAGGACGATTTCCATTGACTGATTTGACCCAACAAATGCAAAATATCTGCGATGTTACTAGAGCCATCGTCCGGAACTTACTCTAATATTTATATGTAAATCAAATATATAACTAAAAATAATATTTTATAGAATTTAAAAATAAGAAAAAGTGGTTTGCTTCAGTAGTACAAAATATTTAACTCTTAAGATTTATATTATTGAATTTTTATTTCAAATAATGGCGTAAACCAACATAACATAATTTAGAGTTTAAGCTATATTGAATTTTGTTCATACTTTCAAAAGAAAAAAGCTAGGGTTTTAAATACGAATTTCGGTTCAGTTTATAAAAAATATCTACCATATTTAAATCATATATATATATATATATATTGGCTTGGTTTGATTTGGATCATCTCGGTTTTATCAGTTTATTTGATTTTATATCAACTATCCATAAGTTTGTTTAGTTTAATTTTTAATATATTTTCAATAGTACCCCTCCCCTATATGACATTATCAACACTATCTTCTAACTATCCGAAAATGATGAGATTGCCCCTTTCATTTTATCAGTAAAATATATTTTTTTTGTTTATTTTGTGGATCTAGTAATTTATATATTTGATTGTACAATATACTATATAATACGTCATTAATTTTAAATTATATAATATATTTTTCGTCAGTTAAACTTATTATATATATATTTTAAAACTTATATACAACTATGTGAGTATTTTTAAAGTTATATACAATTACATGAGTATTTAGATGTTGTACACAAAATATATTTTTTGACCATTGTTTATTTAGATTTTGATATATTGAAATTTTTGTATATAAATTTTTTCGAGTTGTGTCATTTAGGTTTTTAGACTTATGTTTATTCATTATTTTAAACTCGTATCTATTTAGCTTTTTAGATCCATGTTCATTTAGATTTTTAGACATGTGTTCATTTAGGTAAACATGGGTCATATATTCATTTAGGCATTTAAACTTGTATCATCCTTAATTAAAATAATATAATTAGGTATACGATGAATAATACATATATGATATTAATAAATTTGAAATATTAGTTTTTAGATGTGGACATGCGCCTACGCGTGTAGTTGGTTAAAATCTATTTAAGAAATATAAAAAAAGTTAAATAGATTAATATATTGCATATAAATAAACGAAAACCAATATGAACTATTAATAAATTTAAAATAAAATTTACATAAAAATATATAAAGTAATTAATAATATTCTAATCGTAATATTTATGATCACTTTACATTTTTAATTCAATTTATACATAATGTTTCAAAACTAATAGAGTTGTTATTGTATATTAAAAATAAATCAAATTTAATAATAGAAACTTAACATTTTCTCTGATTCATTAAATTTACTATACATTAAAATACAACCAAATTCTATCTTTCATTATTGATAATTTAAATTTTAAAAATACAATAATAAAGATTATACGATGAACTTATACTATAAATAATAACTATAAACTAATACGATAAATGCTTGCCCTAAACTTATAAGATACTAAACTCTAATTTATAAAAAATAAGATAAAGATAACATAAAAAATCTTAAAGTAACCAATAAGTTTCTTTATCCATATACTTATACATTATATAATAGCCTTTATAGGAGGAATTTGTATTAAACTCTAAAGGGAGTTTATCGGAGGGTAGATTTTAATGGATTTAGATATCTATAAGGATTTCTAAATCTATACAGAATTCATAGATTTTAAAATCAAATAAAATGAATTTTAAAATCAAATAGATTAGATTTCAATGCTTGAATAACACATGATTTGAGTATGAATTTCAAAATCCATGCTTGAATAACATATGATTTGAATATGGATTTTAAAATAATTGATTGAATAGCATATGGTTTTGTAAGGATTTCTAAATCCATTAAAGTCTACCCTCCAATAAACCCTCCTAAGTTAGAAAAAATTAAGATAAATATAGGATTAACATAAAACAAATCGTAGAGTAATTAATCATTTGATTAACTCTAAATATATATAATGAATTATAAACTTATATTATTGATTATTGATTATTCAAATAATCAAAACTTTAAACGAATTCAGCAAAACTTTATATGTTAATTATTTGATAAAATCCAGTACCATAAAAGAATTAGGAATCATATTAGAATTCATAAAACCCTAGCCGCCATCTGATTTAACCAACTGAGAGAGAAAAGAGAAATGGAAGACAAAAACAACTCATAATAGAACCCTAATATCTATGCGTAGCCAAAAACGGAATCAAATTCGAAGTTGTGATACAAAAGTTATGGTGGTTTTCCCAAAACACATCTCTAGAGAACGAATTCCCGAATTTTAATATGCGGAAGCAGTTTTCCATCAAACCAGAAGGACCCAAACGACGATAAACATATTGTTCGAAAGCCCAATGGTCTAGTTTTCAGATTGGTTTATCGATCCAGATTCATAGGTAGAGTTCATCGGTAAATCGTGTTTTAAGGCATCGGTTCGTAATAAGTTTATCTTGCAAAACGAAAAAATAAAATTTAATTAAACTAAAACATATTTTTTTGTCAACTAGATGATATATTAGAGACCCATAGGGTTAAATATAAAGCTACAACACTAAACCATAAACCGACTCTCTACAAAGACAGGCGAGAGCATCGACCTTATTATTCAGAGATATCGGGATTACATGAAGAAAAAAAGAATGAAAAAGTGATTTCAACCTGAGAAAGTCTTCCTGGTACGTCTCAACAGCAGACCACTCCTCTAGTTGCATCATAATCTTGAGCACATCCGCATAATTCGTTGCATCTTCCACCTCTAAGAATTGGAGTGAGAAAAAGGATTCCATCGCCCACAACACTGCTTCTACCTCCGAGTGCAGAGCTGATAGACTACGTCGGATCCTCCTAGCCCTTATATAACTTCCCTCGACAGAGTCCGGAAAGCATATCAACCCTAGTTTAGTATGTAGATCAGAGCTCTTTCACGAATCATCAACAAAACATATGTATCCTGTAAAACCTGGATGACACACAGTAGGAACTACCACCTCTAACCACACCGGAGCTAAACTAAGAATCCCTGGTTGAAGGCTTCTTGACTCAAGTCGCCTAGCATTGATCCACTCCGAAGCCGCAGCTTCAGCTTGTGAAATAATATCTTGTGGATTTGTATCTACATTAGAGAAACATTTGTTATTTCTTGTCTTCCAAATATGCCAAATAAGCCAAGGAAAAGTTGTCACATCTAATCGATTTGGGATTCTCCAGAACATATAGTCAAGATTATACCAACATGAGTTTCCTAGAAACATATTTATAGCTGAGGGAATGCACGAAAGAGCCCAAGTTTGAATTGCCGAAGGACATTCAAATAGAACATGGTTTATCGTTTCCCCATCGGCCCCACATCTAGAACATCTAGATTCACAGTTGATACCTCGATTATTCAGGTTTTGTTTTATTGTAGTACACCCTGATAAAGCTTCCCATATAAAATGTTTAATTTTATTGGGACAATTTAGCTTCCATATCTTGGCTTGTAGAGCTGTGAAATTCGGCCCTAAACTCCCTACCTCGAGTAATGAATTCATTTCTTTGGTATGGTACCCAGATTTTACTAAATAACGTCCCGTCTTAGTAAACTGTCAACCCCATGAATCTGGTCTTGGTCTGTGGGGTAAAACTAAAACATATATAATATCAAAAAATTTATTTTTCTAAATTTCATTAAATTTTTTTAAAAAGTTGCATGCTCCTACAAAACAAAATTAAATTTTTTTTATCATATTAAAACATATACCAAAAAAGAAATTATATTTGCATAAAACTATCATAAAAATCTAAAAATACTTACATTCTTGGATGAATCCATAAAAGAATTAGGAATCATATTAGATATTCTAAAACCCTATCTGCCATCTGATCTGACCACCTAAGAGAGAAAACAGAAACGGAGGACGAAAACAACTTATAATAGAAATAAAATTGGTGTGCACCTTGATAACCCTAATATCTATGTGTAGCAGAAAATAGAGTCGCATTCGGATTTGTGATACAAAAGTTATGGTGGTTTTCCAAAAACACATTTCTAGAGAACGAATTCCCGAATTTCAATGTTCGAAAGCAGTTTCCCGTCAAACCAGAAAGACCCAAACAACGATCAGCATATTGTTGGAAAGCCCCAATGGTTTAGTTTTCAGATCATCTTGTCGATCCAGATTCAGAGGTAGAGTTCATCGGAAATCGTATTTTAAGGCGTCGGTTCGTAAATTATCCTACAAAACAAAAAGCAAAATTTAATTTAACTAAAACTTATACAATATCAAAATTTTTATTTGATGATGTATGACATGTGAGAGTTGCTTTTACATAAGAAATATTAAGGTTTTATCGATTTAAAAATAATAGTTTGTTCTCGTATATTTAACATTAATTCAAAATTTTATTAAGCTTGATAGTATCTATTTAAATTGACAATTCTCTATATTTAGTTCATAAGATTTAATAATTATAGGAAATTTATATTTTGAATTCAAAATTGGTTAGTTTGCAGATTTTTGGAATATTGTAGATATTGTTAGCAAGTTAAGATATGAATATTCAATAATATGAAAATATCCGATATAATAGATGGTTTTGGAATCCTCCAATTATAAGCAATGAATATGTCAAAAGTTACATGTAGATTTATTCACCAAGATTTAAAAATTTGTTTCCAAATCGGTTAGAAAACAATATTAAAAATTCAAATATGGATATATGTAATATATTTTATATAATGGTACTTAAATTGTAATTTTTTAATTTGATTATTAAAATGTAACATAAAGTTTTTTAGATAGTTATGTTATAATTGAATACATATAGAATATCTCTATAATTTCAACAATTTATAAATTTAATATGTACAACCATAATTTATATTTTTATATAGAATATCTATATATATTTATTCATAAATATAAACTTAAAAAACATTGGAATTATAGTTCTACATATTAAAGTAATAATGTTTTTTATTCAAATAATTTTTAGTTAAAACAATAAGAAATTTGGAATATTCTATAATTAGAATTTTGGATATAACCTAATAATGTTTTTAATTAAAAGAATAAGAAATTTGAAATATTCTATAATTAGAATTTTGGATAATTTTATGTAGCAAATATAGAGAAGATTCTAAATAATTTCTTAAAATCAAAAATTTAAACTTTAATTGTATTTTAGTTCAAAAATATTTCATTGATTTTAAAGGAAATTAAAAGTCGGTTTTCAGAAATTTAGGATATTCTATGTTTGTATAAGAAAAATAGAGTATAATTCAACTAAAAATAGGAAATAGATTAAAAAATCAAAATCATATTTTAGAGGTTGATTTAAATCGACTATTCGAATTTAACAATTTCCATTTTTTCTTCAAATTAGTTATTAAATTATTATGAATAATATAATAAATTTATATTATATTCAAGTTTTTTAAATATTTTATAATTTTGTAAAACAACTTAAAATATATACTACTAATCATAAGAAAGTGAATTATATTTCAATAAAATACAATTTTATATAGTAAACCAAATTATTTGATTGTTATATATATCTTTTAAGAAATATAAGTATACTAAATATTAATTTCGAAAAAAAATTCTCAAATAGTATAGAGTGTATACAATTTTATTATGAAAATATCGATACTATATATATTTTATAAAATATTAAATATTAGTAAACATATTAAATAATATTCTATATTATGTATATAAAACTAAATTTTAGAAATAAAAATCATAAAATATATTTTAATATATATTATGGAATACATGGAATTATATTTCATTGTATTCAGTTAAATGTTTCGAATATGAAATATTCTATATTTTGAATATTGGATGAATTATATAATAAATATAGAGAAGATTCAATGTAGATGTACCATAATAAAATATGGTGTAATGTATAAGATAAAAACTAAGGTAATTAATTCATTAACCTTTCCCAAATTTTCAAAGCTATATGATTTTAATTAAAAATCTAATGACATTCATTGCAATTAAGTAGCAACTTTAAGGGGAATCATTGAAAATGTTTTCATTTTATTATATAGTATATTTTGTTTTGAGTTGAAAATATAAGATTATTTATAAAACTTAACAAAAAGATTTTGTCTAAATACTTTCGTTACGTTCCTCCTCTGAGAACTAAAAGCTTCATTGAAAGATTCTAATTTGAAAAATTGGATGTCTTTAAAGATTTATAATGATTTATAAGATTATAATGATTTCTAAGATTTCTAATAAAATCTACTAAAAGCTAACCATTTTAAAGTTTGTTTTCTGTTTTGAAAAGATGGATAGCAATAATTTTATAGACTTATTATCTCAACCGAAAAAACTATACACGGCAGGAAAAAAGTGAGATGAAGTAGTATCAATTTTGAATTATTCCAACTTGGGATTGGTGCAGTTGATATAGCGGAAATTAAAGAATTTTTCAAGAAATTATAATTAAAATTACAAAATTAAAAATTATAAAAATTTTAATATTATCTACAGAATTTTAATTAAATTAATAATAAAAATAAAATAATATTTTAATAATTATTAATGAATTAAGCTTAGAAAAAACTCTATATATTTAGGATCATTGAATTATTAGAACATTTAGAGAACATGTTATTTTTAATGCTCAATTAATAAAACATAATTAACTTTTTAAAGGACATTAAACTCAACAAAAATCATTACGAATCAACCCCTACTAAATCTGTAAAATATAAATACAAATTTTCTTTTGTAAAATATGTAGAATATAGCAAGTGACTTTTAGTTCATTGGCAGTTGGTAAGTCTATTAAAATGATAAGGCGCACTTGCACCCGAGATCAAGTCACACCGCCTGCATTATGCAGGAATTTGGCTAATGGATCGGCTAGTTGTGGCCCATCATATTATCTGTCGTTGACAAAAAAAAAATATGTAAAATATCTATAGAAAATGAAAAGACAGATAAAAATAAAAACTACTGCAAAATATCTAGAGCTAACAATTTTATAGATCATAATCTCGAATTTTGTTGCCCATTTCTCTTTGTCATTGTCTTTCTCATTTAGACATTTTGTTTGTAACAAGAACTATTGTTATGCTGATAGTTAGGGTTCTAGTTGGGTTGGGTTATGGGTTCTAACTGGGTGATGAATGATTTTTTAATGACTCAAGTGTCAGAAGAGGAAGTTCGTAAAGCGATTTTTATGATGAATCCAAAAAAAACACCGGGTCCAGATGAGATGACTGGACTCTTTTTCCAAAAGTTTTGGTGGTCTATCATAAAGGGCGATTTGATGAACTTAATTAATGATTTTCTCATTTCAGGGCACTTTGACCCTAAATCAAATGAGACAAATGTTTGTCTCATCCCTAAGAAGGAAAAACCCACATTAGGTTCCGAATTTCGGCCCATAAGTTTATGTAATGTGAGATACAAAGTAATATCAAAGGTATTTTGCCAAAAATTAAAGAGATATTTAACTGATATGGTTTCGGAGACTCAATCGGCCTTTACCTCAGGAAGGCTTATCTCAGATAATATTATGATTTCACAAGAAATGTTTCACGCATTAAGGACGAATAAATCATATAAAGGCTCCTTTATGGCTATTAAAACGAACATGAGTAAAGCATATGATAGAGTAGAATGAGATTTTCTAGATAAATTATTCAGGAAAATGGGTTTTCAGGAATCTTGGATTCGATGTGTTATGTGGTGTATCCGATCAGTGAGCTATTCATTTATTATAAATGGACAGCTGAGAGGAAATGTAATCCCTCATAGAGGAATTCGACAAGGTGACCCTTTATCATCTTATATCTTTATACTGTGTGCAGAGGTTCCCATCAATAATCTTAAGAAAACTGAGGATAGGAATTTGATTAAGGGGTTAAAGTTTTTTGATTATGGGGTTAAAAATTGGAAGAGACAGTCCTTCCGTTTCACATCTTCTTTTTGCTGATGATTCTTTATTTTTCTGTAGAGCAGATGTTAATCAGGCTAGAGCCATTTTCGATGTATTAAAGGTGTATGAGGCCGCCTATGGCCAACAAATAAACTTTTTGAAGTCATCAATTCAGTTTGGACACTCGGTAAAATCAGAAGACAAAATAGAAATTCAGAACATTCTAGGAATTTCTAATATTGGAGGTATGGGCACTTATTTAGGCCTACCAGAGAGTATAGAATGAGCTAAGACAAAAGGTATGCATTGGAAAAAATTGTCATATTTATGCAAAAGTAAATCTGAAGGAGGTCTGGCTTTCATATCAATAGAAGAATTTCATTCAGCTTTATTAGCCAAACAATTGTGGAGACTCTTAGATTACCCTGAGTCTTTGTTCTCAAACGTCTTTAGAGGCAAATATTTTAAAGATTCTAGCCCCTTAGTCCATATAAGGACTTATTCTCCATCATATGGTTGGAGAAGCATCATCTCAGCAAGAGCTCTTGTAAGTAAATGTCTCATAAAAAGGATTGGGAATGGTAAAAGTATCTTAGTATGGCATGATCCTTGGACTCCGGGGGTAATTCTGAGGCCTGCTATTGGTAGAGAACCAAATATATATATTCGGATCTTACAATAGATAAATTGACTGACCACTCTACAGGAATGTGGAGGGTTCCTCTTATTAAGCAATTAGTTGATCAAAGAGATGTTCCGTTAATTTTAGGTATCTGTCTTCCAAATCTAGGAAAACCAGATTTTTATGGATGGTAACAAATCAGGCAAGTATTTAGTTAAGTCCTGGTTATAAGTTAGAGTCTTTTTCTAGGGAGGGAAAAGAGGTAAGATTTGGCCCATCAACCCAAGAAATCAAAGCCAATGGACGGAAGGTCGATTGTCCTCCAAAAATTTGCCACTTTCTATGGCAATTGGCTTGGGGATGTCTTCTGGCCAAACAAAATTTAATCAATAGAGGGATTAGATGCGATTCAAGATGCCCACAATGTGGAGGAGATGACGAAACAATTAATCATATACTTTTTGAGTGTTCTCTAGCTCTTCAAATTTGGACCCTATCAAATATTCCTTCAAGAGTAGGAGTATTTCCAAGTTCATCAACATTTACTAATTTGGATTACATGTACTGGGGTTACCAAATTTAAAGGAATTTGAATATTTTCTGTGGATACTCAGGAATACATGGAAAAAAAGAAATGATAAAGTATTTGGTAATTTGGACAGAGATCCAAAGGATATTCTTCGTTCTGCCGAGGCGGAGGCAAAATAGTGGTTTCAAATGCAGGCCAATAAAGCTAAAGATTTGGTCAATCAGAACTATATTGCACCTCCAAATGATCTTTGGGATGCACAAGCAAACCCTATTATAGGTGATCAAAGTTTCTCAAGTGTTTGGTGTTTTATTGATGGTTCCTGAAAGGACTCTTAGTACTTCTCAGGAATTGGATGGCATTGCTTTTCAGATTCATTCGCAGGAGCGTCTATAGGTGCAAGGGGAGTTTTTCGGTGCTTATCTCCTTTGCATACCGGATACGAAGCACTCCTCTGGGCCATGGAGTCTCTTCTTGCATTGGAGTATCAAGAAGTCCAGTGTGCCACTGATTGTGCAGAGATCCTGAAGATGGTGACCTCTCCAGAAGATGGTGACCTCTCTAGAAGATTGGCTAGCATTTTCACAATACCTACAAGATTTTGTCAGACTCATAAGCCTTTTCTTTTCCTTTATGCTTTATCAGATTCCAAAAACTCTAAACAGAAAAGCGGATTGGTTAGCTAGAAATGTCTGAAATTTATAGATTTATGACAATTAAGAAATAAAACACGTGCTCCAAAACAAAAGACCGAGCAAGTCTAACTTTGTTGGCCATTGTTGGTTTAGAGGGCCACATAAGCCAAATCCAATCATCTATTTTCTCAGGTTAATTTGATGCATCTTACCCAAAATCTCGTTATTTTCAAGTAGATTTAGTTTCAGAAAAAATAATTTTTTTTTCTAACACTCGATCTTAATTTATTAGCCAAATTCGTACATAATATAAATAGTGGGACTCGATCTCTAGATGTGCAAGTGTATTTGTCTTTAATAAATTTACCATTTGCCACTAGACTAAAAACCAACTGGATAAATTTTAGATAAGTGAAAGGTTTAGATAAATTGCAATTTATTTTGGAAAAGAAAGAAAAATTTGATACAATACTAGTAATTAATTGATGACACAAAACATTAATAAGTATGAAATAGCGTTGGTAAAAAATAAGTTATTTTCAAGAAATACACTCAGTATACATACACTCAGTCATTTTCAAGAAATATACGGTATACTCAGTCATTTTCAATAACTATTTCTAGTCACAAATATCTATATATACATATATATATAGATATATATTTACATTTAAATACACCACATGCACATTAGAAAGTAATCAAGAGGAAAAAACCTGCGTTTTGTTTGTTGTCTAGTATCAAAATTGCTCTCTTTTGTTCTAGTCAATCTAATAATATGTTCTCTAAATATATTACCTATATGCAAGGTTCTGCTCAGGGTTACCTAAGACGACTGAAACAAATATTTGCAATATAATTTTTATACGTATAATATAGTTTTAAAATAAAATATATTAATAAAACAAAATTATTTACTTTTATTCAAATATAACTTTTTTTTGGTTTTAATAAATTCATAGCCTAAGTTCTAACTAGTTCTCTTTCTATAAACATGTTAACTAAACTATTTTTATGATATATTCGGTTTCAAGTAAGATTTAATCAGTTTTGGATTTCAAAAACTTCTTCCAGCACACACAGTTGAAACTAGATCGATCTAGTTTAAAAGACCTTAGTTCCCAAAAAAATATTTACAAAAGATTAAACATTAGCTTTTTTATCATATGATGGTTTTATTAGTACAGTAAAAATCCTGCATAGAGTTCGAAACAAATAAATCAAAAGGCCAAGGCCCAGAAAAACGAAGGTCTCGAGGACCAAAGAAACATTGTCAAGCAAGGAAATCAGATCAGACACTCGGTCTGGTCTAAGAATCATATGAGACCGGTAATGATCTCTACCTATCTTCTTCTATCGGTGATGCAAGCCATGATTGGCCTCCTCTCGATAAGTATGATGTAAGTCGCAAATTTTGTATCACACTCATAGCTAGTTTACGTGTTGTTGTATTAGCCTTCTGCGTGGAGCACTAGCATCACAGAAATTGAAGCTCTGTTTCAAAGATTCAGTCTTCGCTGTGTAAAATCTGTATTTTGGCCATTTGTGTGGATTCTGGATTGCTTCCACCACATTCTTGTTTTCAATCCATAGTTCTACCTCCTTGATGCGCAAGTCTCTCAAACTCTGCATCGCCCATATCGCACCTCTAAAATCTGAGATCATTTTATTCTTTGAGGCAGTGAAAGCATCTCGTGCATGAAATAATCTCGGAGTAGCCAATAAGCATTGGTCTAGTCCAATGCTGAGATTGTCCTTTTAGCCACACATTGAGCATTACGTTGTGCTTGTTCTGTCACGTTCGCGTCCTCCCAGCTCTTTGTCTCTTCTAGAGCGTGAGCAATTATGATCTCACATGTATTTGTATTTCCAGTAAATACCATCACATTCCTCTGTTTCCATAAATTCCAGAGAAGCCATGGAGCCGCCTTCCGCAAATGTTTGCGGTTATCATTTACTTTTATCTGGTCAAAGAGGTGTGACATATGTTCTTCAATTGTTAAGGCCCCTCTTCGCATACCAATTTGTGCTGATCGCCAAACTGTTTCTAAAAACTCACACTCAAACAAAACGTGGCTTATAGTCTCTGGATGTTGCTTACACACATTACAGAGTTGATTCACATTCATTCCTCGAGCTCGTAAACAATCTGCCACTGCCAAAGTTTCGGATAATGCACGCCACACGAACAGTTTGATATTTGGAATCGTGTTGATTTTCCATATCTTACTCTTGAGTTTATTAAGGCTTTGAACCCTTTCGGGTGCTGGTTCAGTCCACACTAGAGGTTGAGAAACAAACCGCTTTTCACCGTATATGTTCCTTCTTTGGAGAAAGGCCACACCCAAGAGTCTTCCTTATCTGTACAAGGAGGGAAAATATTTAGATACGCGATTAAAGTAAACAATTGTAAAGCACTTTGAAAAATTATAAGAACTGCTCTTCTTATTGATTTAGAAACTTTCTCAAACAAAACTTTGTCTCTCAAAGTCTTAATGGAACAACTCTTCAAATACTCTTATTTATAGTTGTAGGCTAAGTCTCTAATTCTATTAGAAATTAGACTAACTCCCTATTCTACTAGAATTTAATTTACAAACTAACTCTTATTATAGATAACTTGGACCAGAAGTTTAGGAATTATCCAACATTCACCCATGTAATTCGGGAAGAATGATCTCGTTAACTTCGATCTTGCTTCTCATTTCCTTGAACTTGATTCTTGCTAATGACTTAGTAAGAATGTCTGTCTTTTGTTCTTCACCAATCACTTGAAGAAGATACCGTAGACAACCTATGGTCCTTATATATTTGCGGTGTCAAGTTCCGGTTTGTCTTCCGCCTTTGAAAGTTTTAAATTTGACTCCATTGGTGCATGAGTTAAGTTACATGAATCCATCTTGGTATCGGCAAGAATTCCTTTAGCATATCCATCTTGCTTGATTTTAATCCCATCATCACCTTGACTCACTTCCATTCCAAGGTGATAGCTTATAGAGATCCGACATCTCGAATTCCTTAGACATATCTTTCTTGAATTGATAAATGATTTTTTGTGATTTTCGGTTACAAACAAAAGTCAACATAGATGGCCATAATCAATAAGTCTTTCTTTTCTTTCTTGAGATATATGGAAGATTCCTTTATACACCTCTTGAAACTCATTCCCTTTAAGACATGATCAAGTTTCACATTCTATGCCCTATGGCTTTGCGAAAACGATACACTTTATTATCTCCTCCCTTCTTCACAAATCGTTCGGATTTGTCAACAAGTTCCCTAGTCTTGTTTTTGATGATTGAAGCTAATTCGGCTTTCATTGCATCAACCCATTCTTGTAAGTCCTTTGTTTCTAAGTAATTGTCGGGTTCTCCAAAAGCGGCTGATTGTGCTGCAAGACCTGAAATCTACCCTGCAAAGTCATCAATTGTATCAGTGTCACTCATATTCAAATTCTCTAGGTCTACCATCAAATTTGGTAGTCTCGCTTCCTTCTTACAATCAAATTTGGTAGTACCGATAAAACCGAAGCATTTTATCTTAAACCATAACTATCTTCAAAATTCTCATCTTATTATTTATCCAATCAGTTCCTGCTTTTCAGCATAAAAAATATCACTTCCTCCTTGTTAAATATTTTGCTTCTCGAATCATCCTCTCCATAGATTTGATGCATTTCTTATCTAAGTCTCTCAACAAGCTTTCATCTCCTTTTCTTGAGGATAATCGTTGGCACAAGTTTCCTTTCACAAAATTTTTCGCCATGATCTTCCCCATGTTTATACTCATGCTTGACTCTATTCTATAATAGCATGATAAAAACCTTTATTGTTCAAGATGGAAAAAATATCCGAGATGTTAGAAATTGCTTCTAGTAACACTTAGTCCATCGAAAATCTAAAAATTGAAGTTTTAAAAATATCATAAATATGTTGAAATGGAGGTAGTGATAGGGGGAGGTGTAAGGTTTTGTGTGAGAAAATAATCTTGTTACCTTGTTCTTTGCAGCAAGATGTTGAGGTATTTAAGGAATGGATTCTGGTGATACATGCAACCAAGAATTCCAATAACTATTATAAAATTCTCAAACAGTTGGACAAAAATATGAGGGAAATCAAAGAGGGTGTAACAATCAAGATTTATAGCAACTGAAGGTTTGTAGGAATCTACCATTACTTATGAACTTACCCACCAACCATATGTCAATTTATATCTATATGGTTGGTCTTCTAATTATGCATGACACATGCCGTTAGAAATACCTGAAACCTAAGCAAAAAAAGTAGTATTAAGATATTTTGAAAAAATCAACACAAGTTTAAGAATCAAATGAACACGAGTTAAAAAAAAATAAAATCCCACGCTATATAATCGTAGTGTATAGTTATAGCGTTACCACATGTCTTTTATTCATATATACCAACATAGCATAACAATGTAGTAGTAGTTTTGACAGAAAAAATATAATAATGTAGTTTTTCCCTTTTTAGGGGAAATTAGAAAAAAAAGATAGTTTTTTTTATAGATTTGTCCATTTATACCTTTGCAAATTTATGACTAAAATACGCTTAAAATCACTATTCACGTTTTTTTTTTTTTTTACATGTTCTACAAATTTTAGAATACACATTCTACGATTTGTTCTATAGCCTACGAAAATTAGAAATTACATTCTACTAAATTCTCTATGTTCTACCTACCGCAGAATGTAAATTCTAAATTAGGTAGATTTCTCATAGATTTTAGAATTTGTATTCTGCGGTTTATACTATAATCTACGAATTTCAGAATTTACATTCTACCGATTTCCTTATGTCCTACCAACCGCAGAATGTAAATTCTAAATTAGGTAGTTTTCTCATTGATTTTAGAATTTGTATTCTGCAGTTTCTACTATAATCTACGAATTTTAGAACTTACATTCTACCGATTTTCCTATGTCCTACCAACCGCAGAATGTAAATTTTAAATTAGGTAGATTTCTCTTAGATTTTAGAATTTGTATTCTGCGATTTCTACTATATCTACGAATTTCAGAACTTAAATTATTTTTGTTTATAATTTATAAATCATAATTCACTAAATCATTATTTTTTTAATATTGTGGTAGTAATTAATCACAGTTTAAGTTTTTGGTCGTGAAGGGGCAAAGCCACGAAATATTATTTAATTTAAATCAATCAGTGCATCTTACAAAACGATGTTGTGGGCGTATTTAAAGAGCCAAAAATAGTACCAAAATTACAAAAAGTCAATTCTCAGTCTAAATCTACAACCTCGGAATCAAACTGGGTACATTCATACTTCGACATGCGGTCAATTAGAACAATATCATTTGCTGCATTCCATAGATCAACTGCAATCTTCAGCCGAGCTTCTTGAATGTTCTCGTCGTCCAACAATGAAAAGTCCAATCCTAACAAATGACACTCGATATACTTGATCGCATACACTCCAGAACAACAAGAAGATTTATTTAGTCCATGCTTCACCTGCACATTTTTGATAGAATATGGAGACACATGAAGATGTTTTGCAGCTGTATGTGGGTGGATTGCCTTCACAATTCGAGGGATGAGAATCGTGAATGGTTCGATGTTCCTCCTATTGTTATTACCTGAACAATCGAAGACTTCTATTGTTCTTTACAAAAAATTGATGCACATAGATATCCAATGGTTTTGGTTGACGTTGAGCGGAACGTAAATTCGGTCCAAATCTGTAGCACATCGTTTATTTGTCTTCCCATGTGAAGGTATTTCACCGTTACCATAAGCAAGAATAAAATCTTCCCATTTATGGCTACGACCATTCTTCTGAAACTTGATGAATTCATTCTTTATTTGCATTCCAAAAATAGAATTCATGAAACCAACACGTTCAATTTTCCATCGGTGTAATGTTGTATTTTCTCGGAATAAGTACATCATTGCATCAATCTCCTGAAAGTTATGAAACAAATCATAAAAAAGTTTGTCAAAAACCATCCGAACCTGATATCAACATTATGTTCTGCGTGATTTTAATTAGTCATTATAATCGGGTGATAACCGATCAGATTTGCACAGGGTTTTATAGACCACAATGGACACCCAAAAATCTTAAATTGAAAACTCACCTTGTTTTCAAGCCATCATGTCGGTCTAATAACTCTGTCAAGTAATTTGTTGTTCAGAACAGTTGGACCAAATTTAAGCTCCCTTCAATATAAAAATGCAAATATTAGACATGAGTTGAAAACTGAAAAAAAGAAAGAAAAAGATATGTCATAACTTACTCGTTCCTCAGACCCCACTGCCTTAGATTTTCCCAAGCATCTTCACTAACGAACACCAAAGGATAATCTCCATCTTTTTTCCTTTTCTTGTCAGTTTTTACTGTATCATTAAAGAGCGTTGTAGGAATACCATCACAAATTGTTTTTTTGAACACCTCTGTCCCGCAAGTCAGAAGGTATGAATCGGAAGATGGTGACAAAACGACATCATCTACATAGGCATTAGAAGTTACTCCGTCTGTTTTTTCAACCTATTAATATAAGATCCGAAAGATGCTTTTACTATAACTTACCCATGTGCAAATATCAACTCAACGACTATATAAGGTGTTACAAAAAAATAATTTCAAATCTTACCGTTGATTTTTTATGATCACTGATATTAGATGGTTGCGAATTTGTCGATAGCCCTATATTATATCTCGTTCCAGCTATAGGGTCTTTTAGTCCTGATGAATCGCTCTCCAATTTTGCCAATCTCTCACCAATCTTACTCTTATAACATTGTTATAAGTACGATCAATAATCATAGATATATATTATATAACAACATACATACATTCATTAAAATAACATAAGAAATTTTGTACGTAGTTACCTTAGATTTACTCTGAGCACTGGTATTTGATGGTTGTGAATCATTTGATGGTCCTTCATTCTTTGTCGTTCCAGCTATGTTGTCCTTTAGTTTTGAAACTTCTTTCTCCAATCTTCCTAATCGTTCATCAATCTTACTCTCAAAACGAGAAAAAGAATCCTCAAAAAGTTTTTGAATAAAAACTTTAATGTCTTCTTCGATAACTCCTTGATTTGAACCAGCTCGCTTACATAGCAAATCTTTTTTGCGTTTCTCTGCACCGTGATCGGGAAGTTTCTTTTTACACTTTCTTACACCAGAAATTGGGGTTTGTTCATCATTGTGATTTGGATCAGCATCTTTATCTTCATAATATTGATTTCCTGCTTCTTTGATTTCATCCTCAACTGCATTTAGGGTATTCTCATCCAGTTCCACAAACCCCCAAGTATGGTCACCAAAATCATACCCTGTACTTATTAAAGAATCGAGATCAATAACTTTATCGTCTCTCATCTCATCAGACCATAAAAAAGCAGCAGATTCACAGCTTTCATTCTTTCCGTTATAACATAGGTATGGATAAATAACATCCTACAATAAAAGTGAAGGTAAATTGTTAGCATTATTTATAACAAGATTAAAAACAAAAAAAATCACATATTAATAAATAAGAACTCACACTTAATCCGAATGAGTTTTCAACTAAGATGATGTCGTCATATGATACTTTTGCAGCACCTTTCCAATTAGAACATCGAGGACCTTCTGTAAGCTCCTCATTGATTTTTTTCCCCAACAATTTCCCTATTTCTAGAATAGCTTCCATAATCCATATCTGAAATGCGAAAGAGAATCCATCCAAAACATAGCTCTTTGGGTTTTTTAAATGATCTCTCGTTTTGATGATGGACTTTACAAGAAGATTGAAGGATTCGACACCCCATGGATAAGTTTGAAGCTTGTCTAAATCCATCACTAACTTGATATATGTGTGAGGAATATTTGTTTTCTCATCCTTCGCCATTACGAACCCTGCTATCAAACAAATATAAACCAACCTTATTCTGTCCACATGACTCCATTTGTTCACACAACCAATATATTCATCCATCAACTTCTTGATGCTTATCTTGCCTTTTCTCTTTAGTAGTTTACTCCAAAACCCAAAATCATCTTTCCATTTTTCTATATCATAGTTTCCATCATCTATGGACTTAAGTCCTGTAACTGCGTGAAATTCTTGTAAAGAGAATCGCAGTGGCCTCCCTCCAAACACAAACCAAAGCTCATATTTTTTTTCTGTAATCAATTGTCTGCACATGATGCTATGTATTAATCGAGCTGAATATCCAATAGAGTTTTCATACATTCCCAAAATATGCTTGAAAGTTGGATTTCTCTTCACTTCATTGTATTCCGATGGTATGACATCTTTTATTTTGCTGATGAGCGACATTCTACAACTATTGTTTATCTGGGATACTTGTGGCTTATTTCCTGTTTTAAACAGACGTTTCGGTAACCTATCTTCCATACCTATACAAGTTCAACTAGCTATATAATTAAATCCAAAGAAATCACAAGAGTTAATATACGTATATTTAAAGGAATCACAAGTTCAACTTTCTTTGCAAACTTGCTATATAACAGACATATATTTAAAGTAGCAACAATAATAGGTGCAGAGTTAAGAGTTTCAAAATTATGATAAACATTAGCAAAAACAAAGCAAACAAGACATAAAGCAAAATATTTTAGCATGTCTCATAGCAAAAACATGAAAGCAAACAAACCGTAATCGAGCTTTATCTCCAATTTGTTACGAATGAGTTAGAATGATTTAGAGAAAATCTTGCCGGTTGTTTCCTCAGCTCCGGTTTGAACGATGGCAAACCCAATTCTTTTTCGTCAAAGGTGGTCTTCGTACCTAGATTATATACAAAAACCTTGTCATCTCTCCTCCATGTATACTAAAAACTTCATCCAAGATGTGCTCTAGATAACAAACTCAAAAAGCAAATACTTAAATTCCTTACCAAAGCTTCGATGCAAGGTTGTATCTAATCACCAAAGCTAATAGCGTCTAGTGTTAATCTTCAAAACTATAGAACATTAAATTAAAAATAAAAATTAAAAATATTAGAGATTGTTCATCAAAACCATAAGAACAAACATGACTAATTTTAGACAAGAAAGAGAACCAATACAATCACTAATATATGGCTGGAACAAACCATTCATGTTTATTGAACCATGACACAAACCTGAATAATAAAACAAAATAATTGCTTTAGACTCTTTCTACGAATCTCGCTGATTGACTCTCTGTTTTTAAAGCCTATCAACCTTATCTCTTTGTTTTCAACTATTAAATAGGATTTGTATTTGTTTTTAAATTTTAAACTCTATCTACATAGATTCAAAGCCTATCAACCTTATCTCTTTGTTTTTAACTATTAAATAGGAATTATATTTGTTTTTAAATTTTAAACGCTATCTATATTTGTTGCGTCTGCGTCTACGTCTAACCTATCTTCCACTTCTATCTTCTTTTATTCAACTTAAAAGTTTTTATAAAAAAATTTCTCTCAAAGATTGATGGCAATTCAAATATATCTTACTTGTGGTTCATGGAGGTTAATTGGAAAGGAATGGAAATTTATTGTTGATGGAGGAAAATTTGCTAGAGTACTCAGTTTGGAATCTACTACTACTATTGAAGAGCTAAAGGTTATGGTTTCAGAAGAGTACAACATTGATCATAGTAAGTTTGAAATGGAATTCAGTTATTTACCTTCTAGTTTGATGATTGATTCTGAATCTCCTCCAGTTCTTGTGAATACCGATCGGCAATTGAGAAATTTTCTTGCTTGTTCGATGAGAACGTCAATGTTGAAATTATGTCTATGGCTACAACCTAGCGATGATGAGCTGCAAAGTAAAAACATTGTAGATGAGTCTCAATATGAATCAACCGATGGAGATAAAGATGGGGGTACTTTTAGAGAAAATCCAAAAGATTTAAGGAATAAGGGAAAGGGTAAATTGTATGACGATGTTGATGTTGATAGTGCTGATTCGTTGATTCCTGAGAACACTGAGGAAGAAGGTATGAATCATTGGGTAGTTGATTCTTTCAACAAGGAACAACTTTTTAGAAACAAAGATGCTTTAAAGGCAAGAGTGGAAATTTGTGCAATGAAGTATAACTTCAACTACAAGGTTACAAAGTCTGATACAAAATTGTGGTGTATACGTTGCATGGATAATACTTGCAGTTGGAGCCTTCGTGCAGAGTGTTGGAGGGGTCTACTTATTTTAAAATCAACAAAATTGTGACTCACCATACTTGTGCTCCTTCAAGTAAAAGCAAATTCGGTAGGACACCTTCAGCAAAAACAATTGGTAATCTTATTATGCATAAATACGAGGGGGTAAAAGAAGGACCTAAGCCGAACGATATCCGGAATTTTATGCGTATAGAGCATGGTTGTGAGCTCTCTTATTCACAAGCATGGGAATCTCGTGAGTATGCAGTTAATGAAGTGCGAGGAATACCTGATAAAAGTTTTGGTAAAATACCAAAATACTTGTATATGCTACAACAAGTTAATCCTGGTACGCATACTAATTATGAAACTGATTGTGACGATAGATTCAAATACCTTTTTATTTCGTTTGGTCAATCCATAAAGGGGTTCTACAAAGCCATTCGAAGGGTGATTGTAGTTGACGGAACTTTTCTGAAAAGCAAATATAAAGGTGTTCTACTAGTTGCTACAGCAGTAGATGGCAACTCGAATTTGTATCCGATTGCTTTTGGCATCGTTGATTCTGAGAATGACAGTTCATGGAAATGGTTTTTCGAGCAACTAAAGGTTGTTATAGCGGACGAAAAAAATTTAGCTTTTGTGTCTGATAGACATTTCTCTATTGGAAAGTGTATTGAGAGAATTTATCCATTAGCTAGCCATGGAATTTGCATACACCATTTGTTGAATAATGTGGTAACATATTACAAGGCAAAAGGTTTAGTCGCCTTGGTTGCTAAAGCTTCAAAGGCTTACAGAATTGTTGAATTCGAAGAATTATTCAACCAAATCAGCAAAAGTAGTCCACTAGTAGGAAAATATCTTGAGGAAGCTGGTGTCAAAAAATGGGCTCGATGTCACTTTCCTGGATACATGTTTGACATCAGAACAACCAACTCTGCTGAATCTATCAATTCAGTGTTGAGATTAGAGAGAGAATATCCGGTAATTCCTTTGGTAGAAAGCATTAGAGAAATGTTGACACGGTGGTTTCATGAACGTCGATCCTTGAGTTCAAAGCATAAAGGCCCTTTAGCTATTGAGATAGAGAAAAAAATTGCTAGAAGGATTGAGAAGGCAAAAAGTTTGATCGTTTCGCCGGTATCATCTAACATATTTGAGGTCAAAGGTGACAGATTTGATTGTGTGGTTGACTTTGGTAAAAAAAATATGTTCATGTGGAAAGTTTGATTTAGTTAAGATTCCTTGTAGACACGCCATAAAAGCAGCTTTCAATATAGGCATAGAACTACATACACTTGCCGATGAAGTGTATAGCACAGTTTCGTGGAGAACGGCGTATGCGGAATCAATTAATCCAATTGATGTTCCTGAAGAAGCATGGTGTGTACCTCCGGAAGTCGCAAGTGCCAACGTTTTTCCACCCGAAACACGAAGACGTATTGGAAGACCAAGAAAACGAAGACACGAATCCGTTGAAGACAAGATAAGATCTTCGCAAGGATCACAAGGGTCAAAGAAGCTACACAAGTGCAGCCGTTGTGGTATTGAAGGGCACAACCGATCGACATGTGACAAGCCAATATAACGATTAAGGTTGAATAATATTTAAGTTTTGATAATTTCAGTTTGCTTTAAAGTTTTAATCATAATTTCAGTTTGACACTATCTTCGTATATAACGATATTCTCAATAGACGTAAGCGTATTTAAACCTCTAATATGTGTTTATGCTACTCATAAAAAAACATGTAGCTGTACCTCTTCCAACTCATACATGATACACGTAAAATGCATATATTATGGTCGATCGTGTTAAGTAATTTGACTTGTAATGGTGCTCTAGTTATGTCAAAGTTATATAGTTTTGATTAGTTTATTCCACAAAACGTATTAATTTGCTCATCATTATTTAAAGGAATCATGTTACTCAACAACTCAACTTTACTCAAACCGCAACTGCATGCAAATTTGACATATCTATAGTTTTTGTTGGATTTTTCTTCACTTGGAATCGTTATTTATTTTTTCTAATACATAATTATAATCGTTACACGTAAGCTAAATCAAAAATCTAATATTAAATCATCCTAAGTTATCGTCCAATTAATAATCTATGTCGCATTTGATAAGTTTTTGTTTTGGGACCAAAGCTTCATGATGACTCGTGATTATCGTGTCGTCAACAAAACCAGTCTCATTAATATTTGTGTGTATGAAACTCTTTAATCTAGCTCATTGTTCAGAACTTATTAGCAGTGTTTTTGCAAAAAGTAATTAACAAAACAAGTAAAACCTAAGTAAATAGCCTTTTGATGATGTATCAATCGCAAAGATAGTTTCACCAACTCTCACAAAGAACAATCTAAGACACTAAAAGAAAATAAGAATTGCAGGGATAAGAGACACACCACATAAAAAGCCTCATCCCCTTTAAGAAACCCCCTTGTGCCATCGATTGGATCCAAAACCTGCAGAATTAATGTAAGTAGTATCAAAAAGCAAATTGCAGAGAGCATGAACATTGAACAGTATGTTGAAAAGTACAAAATGAGAGTCTTCTTCAGCCACCAAAAGTATTGAAGGAAACAGTTTCGAAAGCTCTACAATTTAGAGATAATAAGCAAAGATAAGTAATAGGTTTGATTAAGAATCTCTACAGGAACACGTCGTAGTACCTTAGCACCATAACTGAAACACACAAAGAAGAGAATTGAGATCATTGCATGAGTTGTTAAAAAATGATCACATTGAAGTAAGATGACTTACATATGCTCTCTTGTTTCTCTGTAATTGAAGCATGACATTATCAAAATCTCATTCCCAAAACCTCCACATATCTCACAACACTTGTTCTTCTTTACATAATAATTAGCAAATTAAGATTAAGTAACATCATTAACAAGCTATTCGAAAAACAGCTCAATTCGACAACTATCATCCCACTATAAACACTAACAAAGGTAAGAAATAAATAAATCCTATGATTGTTAAGATAACCCACAGATGAGTTTCACAATACATTACTTGATTATTAACTTGAGTTTGGGTTCAATAATTAAAAGCTAGATATATAAGTGTCCGTGAAGAGAAGTTGATCATCAAAGGGAAATAAGAAGAATCAAAACCAGGCGTTAGTGGTGAGACGAAACTTGATCCAGTAGACATCTGTAAACTCCGCACAGTCTTCAGCATCCATAGGTTTACATCTATTGCAAATAGAAAGTTAAACAAATCAAACAAACGAATTGACAATACCATTGTGGATAAAGCATAATACGAGAAACAAAAAGAGAAAAGGAAACAAGAGCACAACGCACTCTTCAACCTCTCCGTAAGCCATGAATAATTTCATGAGATCGTCACCGCAACCCAAAGCTGGGACATTTCGTACTACCAAGTATCTAAAACCAACAAAAGGTTCAAAATTCCAAAAAAATTGGGACATATAGCACGAAGAATAAGTATAATTACAATCAGACCTTGATTCATCGCAAACTGTATAAACGCTAACAGCTGGAGGATCATCGTTCCCTCGTTGTTCATGTTCAATTTTCCTGCAGGAATTTGGCAAATTCAGATAATGGGTTTCTTAAATTTCTGCTTTTAATTGTTTTTGATTCATAAAGATGACTTTTTTTTCTTCTTTTGTAGTTTGATTGAAGCTATCGATCTGATTAGAATTTTTTTCAATTGAGAAAGAAGGCATGCAATTTCTTTGATGATAATCGTAAAACCCAGATCAAAATACCTGCAAAGAGAAGATGTGATTTTACGGGCTTTTACCAGAGAATCAGAGAGGTTGAAATCTGAATTTTGAGAACAAGCCTTGAATCCACTTTCAATTACCATTGTTATCGATGAATGGATCTTCAATGAAATTGGACTGAAACCAGGTTCGATTGTTATTGAAATTTTTTTTCTCTTCTTCTCTGATATCGCTCTTCGCTCTTCTGTTACAGGGCTAAAATGGGTTTAACAATAATATAAAACCTATCTCAACAAAATCAAAAATTAAAAGTATATATTACCAAAGATATAAAAAAATATCCTTTTTTATCAATTCTCCCTTTTTTTTATAACTAAAGAGTTCCTACATTTTATGGGATCTAGGAAAATGTGTTTTAGTTTCGCATACAAGAAAATCGAATCTACAAATTGTTTAAATTTCTAGGTCCGTTCCAATTCTAAGTTTTGTTTTTAATTACTATTGTTAGTTTATGATGAAATATATTTTGTGTTAAGCAAAAGAAATATATACAACAAAAATATATATATGACTAAAAAATATGACCTTGGTCCAGTTTGGCATTGCCGCCAAAAAGTTATTACAACAAAATATATATATATATATATATATATATATTTTAGTTTGTAACCTTGATTTATTGGCATGTGTCATTTTTTTTGTTTTTTTTGTTAACATTAGACCATAACAAGTCGGCCTATTAGTCAAATTCCTACATAATATAGACGGTGAGACTCTATCTCTAATTATGTAAGTACGCATATCTTGTATGAATTTACCGCCAATAGATTAAAAGTCACTTGGGCAGGTGTCACTATCTCACCGATAAGTTGTGGCTAATATTGTCGGAAAAAAAAAATGATTATCGACATAGATACGGTGATAAACTCATAAAAGTAGCTTTCTAGGGTTAAAAAAGGGGAAAAACAGAGAGGGTAAACGGTAGAAAACTATCTGTAAAAAGGCGTCGCCGAGAAACAACCGTCGTCGTCGTCATCATCATATTGATCTTCATCGAGAGAGGCATATGTATAAATAGTCCTAACAGTCACTCACTCTCGCACTGTGAAGTCTTCTCTTACCGACGAGACAGAAAAAGAATAGCAAGCGGAAATGGCGAGCCCACATAAGCCGTGGAGAGCGGAGTACGCAAAATCCTCCAGGTCTTCATGCAAGACTTGCAAGTCCCCCATTAACAAGGAGACCTTTCGTCTTGGAAAGTTGGTTCAAGCCACTCAATTCGATGGCGTCATGCCGGTACGATTCTCTCTCTCCCAAAATTTGAACCCGTCTCTGTACTGTAATCATTTGCTTGTGAGTGTGGATTCTATAGCTGGTATCTAGAGAAAGTTACTTCCTTTTATGGTTTCTGTGATGTAAATTGGTTTTCTTTTTCTTTGAAATTGGCGATAAAGGTTTTATCTTGTTCAGTCTGCTGCCGTTATTCTACATACATTGCAACTTTTGTGTGCCTGCGTGTGTGGGTTATTTTCTGGGTCTACTTTTGTGGTCAAGCTTGTTTCCTTTTGTAGTTTGTAGCTTTTTTTCATTCTCCTCACATAATGTTCGTTCCTCCATTATACCTAATTGAACGTGATAAATCAGCAAATGCCAGCTAAAATTTTAGTCACTTTTTTAAGTGTATATGGTACTGGATTATGATTGCAAAAGGCTTGTGTTTTTGCAATGACATGTGTGAACTGCTGTTTTCCCCTGACAATTTCGAACTCGGGCGTTTTCAGTTTTCTGTTTGAATGATGATCATCAGTTGTTTACCTTTAAACTGTGTTATTCATGCGCTTTTGTTCGTGTGTTTTTTGTTAACTTCTCCCATTTTAGTTATAGCTCCAGTAGACATGAAGAATTTTTAACTGACGTTTCCTGTCTCTACTTTTTTTTTTCACACACAGATGTGGCACCATGGTAGTTGTATACTGAAGAAACAGAAGCAGATAAAATCGTATGTGAAAATCAATTTCACTTGGTACAAATTTTGGAAATGTTCAGCTGTCAACCCTTTTTATGTCTCGTGGTTTTGCTAGGGTTGATGATGTTGAAGGCACAGAATCACTTCGTTGGGAAGATCAGCAGAAGATAAGAAACTATGTCGAATCTGGAGCAGGAAATAGTAAAAGCACTAACACGAGCAGTAGCGGTGGCAATGCCAAACTGGAATATGGGATTGAAGTGTCACAAACCTCTCGTGCTGGTTGCAGAAAGTGTAGCGAAAAGATCTTGAAAGGAGAGGTGAGATGTTGTTCTACTTTATCTGTCATAAGATCTTACTGGTTGTAGCGTTCTGTATGAAATGGTTCGTCCTGCAATAAGTCATTGTTATTCTTTCTTTTTTCCAGGTACGTGTATTCTCTAAGCCTGAAGGCCCAGGTAACAAGGGTTTGATATGGCATCACGCAAAATGTTTCCTCGAAATGTCTTCCTCTACCGAACTGGAAAGTTTGTCGGGATGGAGAGACATACCAGACTCAACCCAAAAGGCTCTTCTTCCATTGGTTAGAAAAACTCTACCGGTAGCCAAAATTGGTAAGGTCCTTAGGTGTTTGGTTAGAAAGTTAGTTCCTTGTTTCAGAATTATAATTTGCAGTACTACAGTCTGGTGTCTTATTGTTAATTTCTTTTGGCACAACTGGGACAGAGACAACAGAAGCACGTCAAACAAATTCAAGAGCAGGCACAAAACGAAGAAAAGAGGCTGATGATAATGAGAAGTCGAAACTAGCTAAGACTAGTTTGGACATGTCTACAAATGGTGCTTTACAACCTTGTAGCAATGAAAAGGAATTGGAGGCCCAAACTAAGAAATTGTGGGACCTGAAGGATGATCTGAAAAAGCATGTAACAACAGCTGAGTTGCGGGAAATGCTTGAAGTAAATAAACAAAGTACAAGAGGATCAGAACTTGACCTGCGAGATAAATGGTAAATTACATTGTTAGCTGTTTTGGAAGTGGATTCCTTGGAAAATTAGTTATGAATTGTCTTCTGTTAAATTTAAAACTGTTCTCTGGATGTCCTTAAAAGGTAGTTTGGAGTACAGAATCCGATATATCATATTCCTGACCTCTCCTCTTTGTTTCTTTTTAGTACTGATGGCATGATGTTTGGTCCACTTGCTCTCTGCCCAATTTGCTCTGGTCATCTTTCTTTTTCTGGGGATATTTACCGATGCCATGGTTACATCTCGGAATGGAGCAAATGTTCTCATTCCAGTCTTGATCCAGAACGCATCAAAGGGAAGTGGAAAATTCCTGAAGGAACAGAAAATCAGTTCCTTCTAAAGGTAAATCAGTCTTTTTGTAGAGTTGATATTGGTATGGGTTAGGTTAGTTGTGGTGTATGTCACTCATGAAGTTAATTTTCTTCTTCTGATTCCCTGTAGTGGAATAAGACTCAAAAGATTGGGAAGCCAAAACGTATAATGCGCCCTATATCGTCTGGTGAGCCGTCACAAGGTCAAGGTTCTAAAGATGCAGCTGACTCCTCAAGGAGTGAAAAGCTGGCAGATCTTAAAGTGTCAATTGCTGGAGGCTCTGAGGAACGCGTATGTCCGCCATCAAAAATGATATTTCAAATTATCTGTGCACTTCATTGCTTGATGGGATCATTTTGCAGAAAACATGGAAGAAGAAAATTGAGGAAGCCGGTGCAGAGTTTCATGCTAATGTTAAGAAAGGTATGTATTACTCGAGGGTTAAGTTTAGACTATTGGGAAAGTGTTTTTAGCTTTTGAAACTATCTGTTTCACAAATATGCAGGTACAAGCTGTTTGGTTGTTTGTGGACTGACAGATATCCAAGACGCTGTAATGAGAAAGGCAAGGTAGAATAGTACTTCTACTGTGCTGATACTCTTTCACTCATCACACTTGTTGCTCTCACCTTGAACGTTGGTGTTGGTATATATGTTGCAGGAGAATGAAAGTGGCAACCGTGAGAGAAGATTATCTATCTGACTGTTTTAAAAAACAGAGGAAACTTCCATTTGACAAGTACAAAATTGAAGACACTAGTGAGAGTCTGGTCACTGTTAAAGTAAAAGGGCGAAGTGCTGTGCATGAAGCTTCTGGCCTCCAAGAGCACTGTCACATTCTTGAAGATGGGAATAGTATGTCTGATCTGAGCACTGTCACACTCTGAGCATGTCTGATCTGTCTACCGGCATCAATAGTTACTACATACTCCAGGTAATCCAAGAAGATAAAGGTTCAGATTGCTATGTATTTCGTAAATGGGGCCGAGTTGGAAATGAAAAGATTGGCGGTAACAAACTGGAAGAAATGTCAAAATCTGATGCGGTTCATGAATTCATACGTCTATTTCTGGAAAAGACTGGAAACACATGGGAATCATGGGAACAAAAAACAAATTTCCAGAAACAACCTGGAAAGTTTCTCCCATTGGACATTGTAAGCATCTATATCTTTTAATATAGTTTCTCTTATTTTATTAAGTTCTCTATAAGTTATTTGGTATCTTTTGTTCAGGATTATGGAGTTAACAAGCAAGTAGCAAAAAGAGAGCCAGTTCAGACCAATAGCAACCTTCCTCCTCCATTAGTAGAATTAATGAAGATGCTTTTTGATGTGGAAACTTACCGGTTACAACCTTATTTGCCATTATTTTCCTCTCCCCTGTAGCAAAACTGTCTGAAGTAACGTAATAATTTCTTCCACAGATCTGCTATGATGGAGTTCGAGATAAATATGTCGGAGATGCCACTTGGGAAACTCAGTAAACATAATATACAGAAGGGTAATTCCTGCTTGTCTAGATTTAGGTTTCTTTTCCCTTATAAATGATATCTTAGTTATACATCACATTTAGTATGTTGTTTCTTCTACAGGTTTTGAGGCATTGACGGAGATACAGAAGTTATTGACTGAAAGCGACCCCCAGCCTTCTACCAAAGAAAGCTTGCTTGTTGATGCAAGTAATAGATTTTTTACCATGATCCCATCTATTCATCCTCATATCATCCGAGATGAAGATGACTTTAAGTCAAAGGTCTTGCTATAGAACATAAACCAACCATTGTTTTTCTTATTCATTGCCTTTTTTTCTGCGTTAGGAAAGAAAGTATTGTATCTGTGTGTCGCAGGTGAAAATGCTCGAGGCTCTGATGGATATCGAAATAGCTTCAAGATTAGTTGGCTTCGATGTTGATAGCACTGAATCTCTTGATGATAAATATAAAAAGCTGCATTGCGATATTTCACCACTTCCTCATGATAGTGAAGATTATTTATTAATCGAAAAGTATCTTAACACTACTCATGCCCCAACTCATACAGTGAGTTCCAGTTTTGTTTTGTTTCTTCTTTCCTTTCATGTTTGCTTATCATGATTTTTCTAATTCAGTCTCTGATTATTGGATTTTCAGGAATGGAGTCTTGAACTGGAGGAAGTATTTGCTCTTGAAAGAGAAGGAGAGTTTGATAAATATGCTCCTTACAGGGAAAAACTTGGCAATAAGATGCTCCTATGGCATGGTAAACCAGCTGAAACCAGCCACACTGAGAAAATTTGGAAGCAGATACAAGAAATTTCATTGTTAATGTTTTGGTTGATTCTACATTATGTCTGGTTGATCAAAGTCCTTTGGTTTAACCAAACTAAAACTCTGGTTTCAGGTTCTCGATTAACGAATTTTGTTGGTATTCTGAACCAAGGACTGAGAATTGCACCTCCGGAAGCTCCTGCTACTGGCTACATGGTTCGTACTCCCCCCTATGTTTATGCTTGTGTAAATCTTTTCAATTGAGGGCTCTTTGCTATTTAGTTAGCGTATTGGAGAATCTGAACTTTAAAACCTCGTGTTTCAGTTTGGAAAAGGGATATACTTTGCTGACCTTGTCAGTAAAAGTGCTCAGTACTGCTACACTTGTAAGAAAAACCCGGTGGGTCTAATGCTTCTGAGTGAAGTTGCATTGGGGGAAATACATGAGCTAACAAAAGCTAAGGTGAGCCCATATTGCAGTTTTAAAGGTTATGTAACAACTATTTGGTCCGTATCTTGAGACTGTAAGAACAATTTAAAATATTCTTACTTTCTTATATGACTGTTTCTCTTATGTCGACAATTCCTTAGTACATGGATAAACCTCCGAAAGGAAAATACTCGACCAAAGGGCTTGGAAAGAAAGTGCCTCAGGATTCAGAGTTTGCCAAGTGGAGAGATGATGTGACGGTTCCTTGTGGAAAACCTGTTTCATCGAAGGTCAAGTCTTCTGAGCTTATGTACAACGAGTACATCGTCTACAATACAGCCCAGGTAACTTCTGCTTCTAAAACAATCTCTCTTCTTCCTCCACTACTTTACAAGGAATATTTTGCATACACTTCCTCTTCGAGCTTGTTCTTCGTCTGGTAATCGGAAAGGGCTCATAGTTAATTTTGCAACATATACTGTGACTGACTCGTATATGCATATGCTGTGTACATGGCTGACAAATATTGCTTTGTCTTTGGACAGGTGAAATTGCAATTCTTGTTGAAAGTTAGGTTCATGCACAAGAGATGAGTTTTAAACCAAACAAGAAGACGGTGCTTTTCTTAGTTAAATGTCTTTTGAGCGATCAAATCCAACACGAAGCCTTTATCTTTTTAGTAACTAAATGTTTTGTGGGAGATTGAATACAACATTAGGTCATAGGGTTTCTCTCTTGGCTTTGTAGCTGTGTCTGGTTTTTCAACAGCGTACGCAACTCGTTGTTATGCTTTTTCTCAGTAATGACTCTTTTTGGTCTTTAAGCGTAACACTTGTTCAAATCTTTTTCTATGGAAAAATGTGTCCAGAAGATGATAGTAAAGACGATTCTAGAAGAATGTAAGATTCACTCTCTAACAAAGTAGTCACTTATGCTCAAACAGACCAAGGCAAATTGAACTCTTGAGAGTAAAGGGATTCACTTAAGCTACACTGAGACTCATTGCGATCAATGGATGGCTCATGGTCTTGTCTACCATCACTCATTGGATCGAGGTCTGAGTTTATTTGGTGATACCAATTGTGAAGATTTTGGGGCATTTGTTGAGCAAGAATCTTCTCTTCTTGCTTCAGATTGCAACCAGGATCCTCTTGAGGGAACATATTAAAAGCTTCTTCTCTAAGTAGAACCACTTGTGCTTGTAGACTAACAACCTTAAACACATGTAAGCCAACCGCTTGTAAGCATACAATATGACTAACAAAAGGAATTTGATTAAGAGACTAAACCAATAATAAGAAGAAGAGAAAACCTGTTGCTGAAGGGAGAAGATTTGGGAGACGCAGCCATAGATAGGATCATGAAGACGAGAGTGAGCCTCATAAGAGATGGTTCGTACCGCCTCGCTTCGGTCATAGTCAGGGAGGTTAGAAATGAGCTTAGAGAAGTTGCTGGCTCCAAACACTTTGTGAATAGCTGCAAAATTAGAAGATCCTTCTTCGTAGCAAAAATATGGTGCAAAGACACAACCTTCTACACATTTCCTACGCAAGAACTTGCATCCTCCACAAGGTGAACCTAAACCTCCCATTTTTCAAAAATAATTCTTTATTAATATTAACCAAATACAATCTTGAAAGAACATTAATACTACTAATGACGATTATATAGTGCGTGCGAGCTTAAACTGAAGGACTAAGGTGGGATTTGTTACAAGTATTCAAATTAAAATACATATTTTGTCTCTCTAATGGCGTACATTTACAAAATGATTACAGCTTTGATTTTCTCCATCAAGTTTAAATACATTGTAAAATATTTATTTTTATATAACTCGTTCGAATATATTGGTTGTGTTTAAACTTTTACGGAGGAGAATTTGAGAAAGTATTCGACACAAGTATTTTAATATTGAGATCCGATCGAATGAGAGATTTGGTTGACGTATAGGACAAAACAATGAGTAAACATAAACCAAACCTTGATTGCTTTTTGTTTTGATTATTTGTTATACTTAAGTGGTTATCAAAAAATTTATTCATTTATTTACTTAATACTTTTCGAGAAGAAAAAAAGAAAAGGAATAAAGGTTAATTCTTATGTTTGTTTAGTTAAGTATCTCTATCATTTGGTTCGATTGAAATTGAGTTATTCAAGTTACTTAGAATGAGAATGAACAGAAATAATTGACATTACAAGCTTTACAGACTAGAAAATTAGAGACCCATGATTCTCCAGCCCACATAAAAAATCATGAATCATGATTATCAATATAAAATATTCCAAAATAATTGATCAAGTATCAAAAGTTTAATTATTAGAAAATAATGAAGAACTTGATAGTGGATTTATGACTTAATGTTGATGTAGTGGAGGATTAAAAATAGAGTTCTGAAAATTCATGTTGCCATCTTTAAGAGTATTTTAGCTTTATTTTCTTTTAAAACTTTAGGTGTCTTTAGGAGGCGAATCGCTTCGCATATGGCTTAGCTAATGAGTGTTTACTTTGCCTGATGATGTTGCCGATATGGCACATCATAGACTTGTGTGCTTGTAATTTCTTTGCTTGGAGAGTTTTTCTCCCTTTTGATGACCACAAAAAAAAAAAGATATCACAAGGCTGTATATGGCCAATGACATTTTAAGAGTTTAGTCATTGAAGACTGATGACAAGTGTTGCGCTCCGGTCAAGGTTATGTAACAATACAAGTGCGAAATCAAATTTAATCGCTCATCATAGACCATATAAAGATTGGTGACTAAAATAAACTCGAATGCATCTCAAAATTCCTTTCGAACAACTTTGTTATTCGTTAACTAGTTAGCAAGCTTCTTCAATGATTCACATAATCGTCAACAGAGCATCAAGGATTTCAGATCAACATTGCAATGAATCTGCAAATTACATGTATACATATAAAGCTCAACCAAGAATAGGTAGAGGATGAGATCAAAAGCTCAGAAAAATGTGTGTTTTTTCATGCTCTATTGAAAAGGCTTCAATAGCGATGTGACATAATTAGTCAAGGGCTTTAGAATCATTAGAAGAAGAGGCCTCACCAGACTCGCAGTGCTCATGGTTATGGTCATGGTCATGGTTGTTATCTTCTTCTTCGCTGTCATCTTCATCAAAGGGCTTCTGTTTGTGAAAGATGCAACATTTCTTTGAACTCTTCTTCTGCATGAACTCATTGTCAACGGTCCCGTCTTTCCATGAAACTTTTTTCTTCTTCCGGTTCAATCGAAGCACTAATCTTTCTGTAGGCTGTGATTGAGAGACAGGGTTTTCTAATATGACAGAGGTTGTTGCTGAAGAAGAAGGCCTTGTCACCGTACTCATAGCTCAAGATAAGCTTTCGATTATCTATCTGCGTAGGGAGACAAAAAGATCAATTCTTGGCTGCAAGACGTGTTTCGCTGCATTAAATTTCAGTTAACCCTACATGCCATGAGGAAATTAGAATAACAAGAGCTAAAGAATCACAAACATCAGTTGTCACAACGAACAACTAACACAAGCTGTTTCTGAAAAGATTAGTGTATTCAAAGTCAAGGGGAGTTATGAGACGACCCAATCTGACTAAATAGAAAAGAAAGCAGAGGAAGGAAACTCTCCTAAAGGCCTTCACAAGAAACAAAAGCTTCACAAAAGTATTAAGACACAGGGAAAATTGAATTCTAAGTCAAGTGGTTCAAGGCGAGTCATATGAAATATTAGCTTGTTTTTCATGTTTTGGGAGACATGTTCCATAACAAAACTTTAACCTAAAAGAAAAACAAAAAATCGTGAAGCCAATTTTCTTAGGGTTCATTCTCGTGTAAACCAACAGATGCTAATCCTATAACCATCAATTCGAGATCTGAACCTAATTACTTGTAAATTCTATGAAATTTCGTCCTATAAACATACGCATATCTAATACTTACGCGTTCATCGACGATGTTAAAATTTGAGCATCAAATGTTAGCATTAATAGGTTTCGATCGCTCGAACTCCCGAAGCAAATATGAAACCCTAACTCTACCAAACAAAAGATTCAGAGAAGAAATTCGACGGAAAGATTAGCACAAGAGAATCGCAGCAAACCTGGAAACCGTAATAGTGCAAAATTTTGTTCCGACTTCAAAGGAGAAAGAGCTTGTTGAATGAACGAATGAATGTTGATGGAGAAATCTAAAAGACTCTGAAAGACATAGAAGGTTCTCGGGTCACCAGTTTTTTTACGGCTTCCCTTTTTTCTTCCCCAAACAAATGTTTTTAAATTGAAATTTGACCAAGGAAAATAGAAGTTGAATTGGTCATTTCAATTTTCACAAGTTGGTATTTTTTTTGAAATGTTGACAAAAAAAAGGTTGGTCTTTAGAGAAAAAATTGGTCTGTAGCTGTCTTCACTGCATTTACATACGGATAACGTCTTTCTTTAAGCTTGTAAACCATCTATAAATGTGATTGTGACATTGGTTTCGTTTCCCTTAACATAATGAAGTTCGTATCTATAAATCATTTGGTACTTTATGAACTACATTAATAAAGGCCTAATTTTATTGGTATGTTGGGAAGGGCAAGGAAGGTTAGGTGTTACTAAGTTTTGAGCTATGTCCTTGTCCTCTGGATCTTTGTTAAATCTTGAATAGCTCAATGATTTGATTCATTATAGTTAGTATCCGGTAATACCATCTGTCTTGGCTTCCACATTCTCAGTTTTGTGTCAAATGGAGTCGATATCAAGCTTAGCTAATATCAAACACAAACGTCCTCAAGTAACATATTCCTTAGGCTTAGACATGAATGCTACATATCAACAAATTCGAATCGAATCTTCCCATCTCAGAACAAAGTCTGCTGATGCATAGCAGACAGAAGTCAATATCTGGAATGTACCTTTCAATCATTCTCAATTACTAAAAGTTTAACTACTGTCATGTCATAAGCCTACTTCCAGAATACCTATCTCTTGAGCTTTTGAAGCATATAACATGCAACTCAGAAATGGACGTTCGATTATATGACTAAGATCATTTCGTTACGTCCTGTGAGCAAAGTTGTCGCTGAAATCATCTGAAATAACAATCTTCCTGTTATTGGGTTGTATACATTTCCAGTCATCTCTTTCACCTGCAATCCATAATTTCCTGGTTATCACTTCTACCAAAATCTATCAGATATTACCACTTCCTTGTTCACATGGAGAAATGTGAACTTTCGTATACTTTCAGTAGGGTTAAAATTACTCAAACAAATGACAAACTTTATTCAATGGGGATTCCGGAGGGAAGTGCTTAGATTGACTTAAGGACGTTATGATGTCATAGGAAGTTAGGAGTAAGAAAACTTTTGGAAGCTGCAAAGTGTTTTGTTATACAAACAACACCACATGTGGGGAAAATTCCAAGTGAGTGCAAATGTCTACACTAAATATTTGGACCATTTTCACGATGTATCAACACACTTTCAAGACACTCTTCTTAGATATGTAACATTGAAGCAGCGAACTCTTACCTCTTAATTTCTGCCCAAACTGATCTAAACTAAAGTATTTCAAAGTCCCAAAACAGATATCACAGATTCCATCTTAACCCTGCATCCTGGGGGAACAACTAGACCGCATCTGTGATTCTAACAAAATTTCATAGAGAAATTTTCTCTGGAGGTGATATTTAGGGAGAACTCTATTTATATAGTCTGCAATCTTTGAGACATTGTGATTTTGCTGTAAGCTACGAAGACCAAAAATGCTCATAAATCATATGCAGCTTTCGCTACGGCTCTGGTGGTTCCCTTAGCCAAGCCACTGCCTATGAGTTGCAGCCTTGTAGACTCATTCTTCAACAGGCACGTGGTCAGAGCCCAGGGCTCCTCCCACTGCTTGAGAGCAACAAGCTGTCTGTCCTAAGAGTTATTGAGATTTAGTAATTCTCAGCACATAATGTTTCAACTTTACTAGAATACTTTTATTGGGTTTCACTGAAGAGAATCTGATAGAACCTTTTTCTCTCTTCTGGATCAAACAGACCACCTGGTCGGTCCCCATGGTATTCTTGCTCATCAGTATCATCTCCATCGTGAATCCTGTCTTTCTTTCTCACCACAGGCTTCAAAGATTCAATCCCTTTCTCTCTCTTCTTCTCTAGATTAGCCAAATATCGCCTGTGATTATACTCATACAAGCCCTGCTGCATCAGTTCCCCAAATTTATCCTTCACAACAACGAGCGGGTCCTTGTGAATCAATTCTGAGCCATTGTATCCTTCTCTAAGGAGCACAGTGTGAACCTGATACTTGTTTGCAACGTAGAATATACCTGGATGTTTAATAAGCATAGCATTTAGCTTCTCTGGCAACCCAAATTCCCTCCTGAAATGACTCAGCTTTACGATTGATAGCTTCTTCCAAAGTGTCAACGAGAGTAATTCATGCACCAAACCAACGTTTCTCTTCTCACTCTCCTGCGAACCCACAACAATATCCCCATGATCGTTATACGGTGATATGTAAGGAGAGGCATTAAACTCCAAGAGCCTCTCCCATGGGTTGGTCCATGTGGAAGGTAAAGAGCACGAGAAGCTAGGCTCAGAGCCACATGCCTTTGCTGCTGCTTCCACTGAAGAAACAGCTAACTCAGGCTTCCACAGCAAAAGTTCGATCTCCATTGAACTCTTCCTGCCACTATGATTCACTAAACGAAACACATCTGAGTACTTTGGTAGTATCCTGATAACATAATCATCAGTGAATCCAAAGCTCCGCTTTAACTCATTAAGCTTCACGACATTGAGGCGCTGATTAACACTCATCATAAGTACCTTTGCAAGCCTATCGGCGAGCACAGACTCTTGGGTATCTTTGACCAACTCTTCTTCTTCCACAAGCATCATCATGGGTTTTGTTAAACGACAGTAATACTCATCGTTCTCGAGATAAACATGGAAACAACAAGGGTACTTCTTAAGCCAGTTTAAGGCCTTACCCTGCAGATCAAGGGTCTTAAATTTCTTCTGTAGAAACTTAATCGGTGCAGTCTGGTTGGGACACCTTAAGATAATGTTCTTGAGCCGACTGTTAACTATCCATCTTTTGTTACGTGAGAGGGCAGATTCGAGATCGGGATCTTTCCTCGTTGACCAAAGTGAAAATCTTCGGATTAACATTGGAAAATGCTTGATACGATGACTGATAGCATTCGAAGTAGCCAGAATTCCAAATAACCCTCCTGTCATAGCCATATCAATGTCGATGACCAAACCTAATCAAAACGAACATCGAAAGCTTCTTTTGCTTAGATATTGGCATCCATAACCCAAAACTCAAAATCCAAGTATTGACGAATGCGATTTAGTTAGCAGCAAAAACAAATAGAAAAGGCTCACCTTTACAGTATCAAAAAAAGAAGCATTCACTGAGTTTGTGTTTCAGCCAAATACGAAATCATAACAGAAAGCAGATGAGCTTGATGAAAGAACTGGTATTGCTGGTAATTAAACAGAAAGCTAGGAGACAGAGAACAACTATGATTCCAATTTTGTTGTCTTTGTTCAGAAATCGTCCGAAAAATCCCCTGAAGCCCTAAGTCCGTTCCCAAAAAAAAAAATTTAAGTTCAAAATTTTAAAAGATTATCTAATATAATCTACTCATTCTTATAAATAGCCAAGATAACCCCACTTTTTTTTATTATTATTATTGGGGCTGAGAATCTATTTTCTCTCATAAGTTTTCCATATATAGTATCAGTTTTACACAAATTTTTGTTTAAATTTTTAAATTATCATCATCATTATGTTTAAATTTTTCAATAGTATTTTGTTAGTCGTCCATCTTCCTTACCTATTATCGTATTTTTGGTCAACATTCTATATTATTTTAAAATTCTATTTTTGTTTGTTTTCAAGCATATAATTACTATGTGAGCTTCAACAACCTTAGCGCCCAATTTACTTTCTATACAATTGTTTGCACGTGAAACTGAACTTTAATTTAGAAAGAGTTTTACATATTATTCGAAATTGGAAACTTACATGTTTTGTCAAAGCTAAGTCCATTGGAATTAGAACAAATAAAACATGGTCCACTAGGTCTAGGTGTTCTTCTAAGATTCTACGAATGAAAATTTATGTGGTCAACATGGATAGAGCATGAACTTTTAGTAAATCAATTTGTGAGGAATATGAAGTATGAGTTTTGGACTTTTTGTGGTGGGTAAGCAATGAGATTTTCTTAAAAAGAGTTTAAAATAATCAATGGGCTAAACTATGAAGCTTATCCTTCAGAATAGGGATGTCAAGGGACGATTTGGGTTAACAAAGAAAAATATCTATTTTACAGTACTATTAAAGAAATATTTATTAATTACAAGGATTGGGATAACAAAAATAGAATTATACTTAGTTTACTTATTTTCGGTTTTCTAATAATGCTAACTCATCATCCGGGGAGAGGAATTACGCCAAAAATAGTTTTTTGGTTGTACTGGTCGTAATTTTTGAAGAATATTCATAGGGACGAATAGTTTTCTTATATTAATTGAATCGATCTCCGAGGTTGAATTAGATTTAAGCGAGAATTCATATAGTGTAATGGTTTTGTCCAAGTATTAAAAGTTTGGGCATATGAAGCTCCTTCTTTCTTCTTCATTTAATCATCTCTTTCTTTCTGTTTAGAACTACACAATACATCTTAGGCTTATATATATCTGGATCAATGAACTTGAATCCCCAGTGTCTGACCATCCGGAGAAACAAGATAGATTGTATAAAGAAGATCTTTACCATACACAAAAAGTGTTCATATTACATCGTTTATATGCATCATGCAATACAAGTTTACACGCTTTCTTTTTGGCTATTTCTTTGAAGCTCTGAAGACTGGATCCAAGTACAAATTTTACTTACTTCCAATACAATCGACGAGACTCGTATTTCCTTTCCAGCATACGCTCAGTCTCTTTTAGGTGTTCATTTCCTTGCTTCTCAGATAAATCGTTTCCTTTGTTCTTAGATAACTCAAACACTTCATTTTGGTAAAAACTTTCTGTATCTGTTTTTGACAAAGAATGAAAAGTTGAGTCTATGCCTTGGTATGATTGGTCTGTTATCAACCTTTCAGCCTCAATTGCTAAAGCAGATGGGCTTGTATTGTTGAGCACATGATTCTTCATATACAGATGTAAACTAGGATCTAATCGGCCTGGATCTTTGTAGCCACTAGTCATCCCTGCATCACTGATTACATTTGTACCACCATATCATCTAGAAGATTCTCAGGGCTGGAGTCAAACGTGAGCTGGCTATGACTCATATCATCATCTGCTGGTCGTACAGTTGAATCATGTTCAGACTTCACTAGCTCCTCATGAAAATTGCTCGTTTCCATAAAAGCAGAGCCTAATGCCTCTCGCAGCTCGCTGCCAGCAAAAAATATGCCCTGATGTCATACTATTCATACAATCCTGTTAATTTATCATCCACAGTTCATTTTGTTGAACTTAAACTTATTAAAGAAACTCATACATATTTAAGAAAATCAAACTTGCAAGTTCAAAAGGATCCAAGAACTCTAAAGCAAAAAAAAAATGCAAATCATAAATCACTAAAAAACTGAACTTTGCAGAACTAGTTATTATACAAAATAAATAAAAATAAAAACAAGCAAATAAAGTATTGCAGTGTCACAACAACACTGTACAATCACACAGCCTATTCTTTATCTCATCTAAAAGCGAACTCTGCAACTAAATTGCTGCTGCTGCTGCTGCTACCGCTTTCCATTTCCCTTTGGCTGAAATATTTGCACCAGCGACCACAAAATGTCCATCCTCTGCATTACTTTGCTGTTTTGGCTCTGTCATTCATATCACCATCTCAATATTAGTCAGTCATATTTCTATACACTAATCCAAATAATTCGACTTCCTACCTCTGTTACAAAGCATATCCATGTTTTCTCGCCATAAGTCTCGGTAATGCCTCTTAGTATGATGAGGTCCAAGCTCCTAATAACGTTTGCTATCTCAAGAAAATGGCAACATTCTTCACATAACATCTGTCCAAAACCCAATAAATACTTTCAAACTACGAATCTGAATACACCAGCACAAAACTTGGGGGATTAAGTTCAAAAATATATATATATATATACCTCAATAAGCACCATGCCCTGCTTGTTCAGATTCTCTACAATAATCGAGCATACTTGAAGATGGCCTCCAACCTCCACTGCGCAGCTTGAACCTTGTGTCCCAGTTTCCTTTTGTTGCATCTGAGATTACAAAGGTATCAGCTAATTTCCACATTTACTTCTAATTTTCAGTCGAGATTTTTTATATCTCTATGTGTCCATTCTATCTTCCATTACAAGATTCAGGCAATTGACCAATAATGTGCTACATCAATCAATCAAACATAATAGCATTATATCTCTGTTTAGCAAATATTGGTATCACGAAATCTAACATATTTACCTTTGTTTTAGCACTTTTACTGAGCTTGTCAGCATGTTTAGTAACATTCTGCAAGAAGAGCATGTGCCTGATTGTGCGTTCTAGCAAAGAATCAATACTGCACTGTAAAAATATGACAAAAAATTATTAGTAAATAACAAAAAATATATGACAACTTCTAGCAACAGAAACTATAAAATCACTAGCTATTTTAGCCAACTTAAAATACACTAAACCCTGTAACCTTGTAGAGAATTCAAGAAAAGTCACCTTAGATCCATTCGGCACAAGTTCTCTAAGTTCTTTGATTCGATCCTGAATGAGTTGTCTGTCTCTTGGGCGAGGCCGAGAACTTTCACCAGGTTTAGCTCTCTTTTTATTCTTCTTGGGCATCTCAAGGGATGTCTGGAACTGATCACTAGAGGAACTGGGACACGTGGATGAGAACCCAATCGAAGAAAATGCTCCACAGATATCTGATGGAGTCTGTTGGGTATCGACCTCTACTAGAGGCAGTGGATTCATAACTCTATCAATTGGGTTAACAATAATATGCTGTTGACCTGAGGGTTCTGCCATTTCCATGCTGGTAAGCATTGACTGTATTGATCTGCTTGACAACATATCATCCCTGGCAGTGCTATCGCTTTGACAAACGTTAGCGACCACAGCATCTAGTAGATTCTCAGGGCTGGAGTCAAACGTGAGCTGGCTGTGACTCATATCATCTGTTGGTCGTACAGTTGAACCATGTTCAGACTTCACTAGCTTCTCATTACAAGTACTCGTTTGCTTAAAAGCAGAGCCTAATGCCTCTAGCAGCTCACTGCCAGCAAAAGTATACCCTGATGGCTTCAAAGCATCAAATCTACATGACTCGTATTTCCTCCCAAGCATACGCTCAGTCTCTTTTAGGTGTTCATTTCCTTGCTTCTCAGATAATTCATTTCCTTTGTTCTCAGATAACTCAAACACTTCATTTGGGTATGAACTTCTTTCATCTGTTCTCGACAAAGCATGAAAAGTTGAGTCCATGCCTTGGTATGATTGGCCTGTTATCAACCTTTCAGCCTCAATTGCTAAAGCAGATGGGCTTGTATTGTTGAGCACATGGTTCTTCATATACAGATGTAAACTAGGATCTAGTTGGCCTGGATCTTTGTAGCCACTAGTCATCCCTACAAAAGGTGCATCGCTGATTAAATTTGTATCTACTTGTTTCTCATGTTTGGCAGCAACCAATTCAATTGGAAAGCCAAACGTAACACCAGTATAGCTTTCACACGTAGATCCTTGCACAACCTCATGACCACCAATTATTTCAGCTGCCTTCTCCATGAGACCAGATGAAGAAGGAGTTTTATAAGGCATGCTGTCACTTCTTTTCGTTTTGTATCGAGTGAGCATAATTGACTCTTCCATATCCATAGCTTTATCAATTTCTCCAGAGAAATCAGGGAAAGCCTCGACGTGTAGACATTGAGAAGCTATTTTTGGCTGCAACAAAATTATATAACAAATCATGGTCCTACTCAGAAAGTCAATAGAAGTCTGGGGAATTGTTAACCTACTCTCCCATTTTGTTAATAACCAGAAATCTGGACATAACATGAGGCCGTTTTTGTATAAAGAAGAAGATCTTTACCAGACAGCACGAACTGTTCAAATTACATTGCACTAAGTTTGCTGTTTGATCTGCCAGTGGATTCTGCAGTGTCAAATACAAATGTCGAATATGATTCACCAAAGTCACATCTTCATCAACCTGTTTACCACACGCACACAATAAGACCAGATACGTTTATATGCATCATGCAAGTTTGCACGCTTTCTTTTGGCTATTATTTTGGAACTCCGAACACTACATCCAATTATAAGATATTACTTACTTTACGCAACGAGCCTAGCTGCACAACCCCACAGGGACCAACAGCTACTACAAGAATGGTCTGCAGAGAAGACAGAAAATATATTTATAAAGAGAGAAGTCTTAACTGGGAAAAGTTGAGCAAGTTCTTGACATTCATGTAACGGAGCAAATAGAACGAGCAGTAAAAAAAATCTCAATACCTTAATTCCAGCAGATATTTGACTCTCCCAAACGTTATGAAACTGTAATTAGAAAAACAATATCTAGTTTAACAACCTGAGAAAACAAAAGTGCAATTCAAGATAAGGAGTTTCTAAGTCCTCACCTCATATGCTGAGTGACAGTTGTCATAATATTTGGGGGATACCCATTGATGTTTTCCAGAAACTGCAACTTGTCCTACTATCCTGTTAATATAGACAAGATAAAAAGATAATTCTTGGCATCATCCAGTAGTATGAATCAATAAGAACCCCAATATTTGTAACTAATATAAAATTCTTCTACTGACATCAACTCCCACGACACCACAAAAGCTTTGCATTTAAATTTTGCGATATAACCATGAAAGCCTAGTTGTAAAGATGAAGTCGAGGAAGTAGTGAATCAGAAAGCAATGATTTCTTACCCTTCCCCTAGAGAATAGACATGATGAGACATCTTTGCCACAGCCAAACTCAGGGGGTCATGTGTTCCTTGCATGCTTTTTCGTAAAATGCTGCAACTCTTAAGTTTCGGTGAGTTATTCCACTCATGATTGTCATAGTAAGCATCCTCCAAGGTTAATATCCTACACGTGTTAAACATTCTAGAAATGAGAAACTATCTAGTCAAGTAAACATATTAAGAAATAGAATGCTCAACTGAACACACAAAACTAAAAATTACAGAAACAGTACATACGAAGTCCTCAAACGGTAAACTTAAGGCTACATTCAATAAACGGTAAGCACTAGCAAGTTGGAGAATAAATACATCTCTAAACACCAAAATCAATTACAACAGTTCAACCAGAAGACAATTATAATGGTTCACTCAACAAAAGTAGTAAAGATACGTTTAGGTGACTTACATTTGAGATTCTCGATGACTAAGTTTCCAGAACACAGCATAGTGCCAGTGCGTGTTAGAGCAAAAGCTCCTCAGTATCTCTTGAGAAGTAGAACCCATTCTAAAGGGCAAAAATTTTAAACACCCCACGACTCGAAAACGACAATTCAAGACAAACAGAGAGTTCCTTTGATTCTTTGTAAGTTTGAAAATTTTGTGTCCGAATGAAGTAAAAAAAAAAAATCAGATGGTTTACAATTTCTCCTCCAACAAAAAGAAATCCGTTTTCCTTTTCGAATGCATACAAAATAACTAGCTACCTCTGTATGAACCTCTACCAGCTTGTTCTCTTCGCAAACCAGCTCTTGGTTTTATCGGCGGACCTACTTCATCTTGTGTAATTTGTCTCTTACCCATCCCTCCCCAAGACAAAAACTTGAATCGGATTATGAACAAAAAAAACGAAAAAGGAAACTAATTTAGCCCTAGGTCAAAACAGACAACGAGAAAATCAGAATTTCAATTGAGTTGGAAATGGAACCACCGAGATAGATCTGCTGGGAGTAATCGAAGAAGAAGAAGAAGAAGCCAGTGGAAAAGAAAGCAGAGAAGAAGAGAGTTTAGCTTATGTCAGAAGACATTGGTTCTCTTTCTACTAGAATTCAGCATCACTCAGAAAACTTATAATCTCAGCCAAAGAATCCGCCGGAAAAGGAAAGATTAAAAGAGAAAGAGAGAAGGAGGCAGAGGTGTGGTACTTAAAAGACGTTTCTTTTTAAAAAGGGCAAGAAGAAATCGAGCAAGTAAGCGGGCTCATCACGCACCATGCTCATTTTAGCAGAACAAGAGAAGCCACCGGTGTGCGCATGTTAGCGATGAGAGATAGTGGGAGTGTGTGTATGTGGGAGATTTTATGAAGAAATAGGAGCTCTCTAATAGTAGAATGGCCAGCAAAATCATTCATCAACTGAATTTTTCCTTCCTTTTTTACTTTTTTTTTTCTTCCATTCATTATAACAACAAAATTAAAACAAATATTGCAAACACCATCATAGTCGGATGGTTAAATGCTTCACAAATCACATTTCCATATAATATTATTTGAGAATTTTAAAAAAATTTGGTTATAGGTCGTTTCTTATCAATCAAATCGACAAAAAAAAATTAAAACAAATATTAAGTTTCTGCACAAATTCACTGTTCTTATTATTTTTGTATATACAAATCATCACCAAATTTATGTTCTTGTTTATATTTAGTTACTATGAAAAATTTAATATGAAGTTATATATAGTATATTTTTCTTCTTTATAGTACTAGTTTACAAAGAATAAAATTATTATAAATATATTAATCATAATGTTAAATTAAGCAGAAGGAAAATAGCTTTAGTGAAATAGTTATATACATATTTTTACTATTTTTTCACCAAATTTCGAATCTGATTCTTATTAGGTATTATCAATTTAATTGTTAGAGAAAAAAATATTTTAAAATTTATAAGATTAAAATTCTGAAACAATTACTCTGGTGGTGGATCAAGACTTTACATAACTTTATTAAAATCTGCACAATGAATTTGAGGAAATTCAGCTTTATAAAAAATATGATTTCATTTGGCAGTATAAAGTTGAAACATATTGGACTTTAGAACTTGTCCATACATAATCTCACATTATGATAGGAAAAAAAATTTATGGCTTCTTTATATTTCCCTTTTTGTAATGTCAACAAAAATCAAATCTCTTTTTCATACTCACTCATTTTGTCTTTGCTAACCATAATCATCCTTGGACAAAGGAATTACCATCGAATCATTTATATGCTGGCCTATGTTATTTTTGGTTCCGGGTCCATATATATATATATATATATATTCACATTATATATATATTTATATATATATATATATATATATATATTCACATTATGCAAAATCACATAATTAACTATCATTATAGTTTTACCAGAATTTTAGATTACCTTTAAATTGAACTTTTTTATTTCCCATAACATATATAGTCTAGTAATTGTGTGTAATATAATTGATCTGTCATTACCAGAATTTAAATCTGCATGTATGTTGTGGAAAATAAATAAGATGATATCCAATTCTTATAGTTAAAAAATTAATTACAAATCAACCAAATCGGAGTTTTATTTTAAGTAGTTGTATTACTTCACGTAACAAATAATATTTTGTCGATCTAATTATTGATAAAAAATCAACTAAATTGATTCTAAAACCGAAAAAAAAGTGACTAGTCAAATAAACAAAGTTTTTTAGTTTGATTATGATTTATATACTAATACCAAATGTGATCAAAAACCTTTAGTTTTCTAGAAAAGGGATATAAGTTAACTGAACTATACTAGTCAACTTTTAGTTGATATTATTCCTTTGAATCGCAGAAAATTAACTTTATAGTCTCGACCACTTCAAGTTGAAGTTCAAGTGTTTTTCTTTAACAAAGTTGAATTAGTCCAAATGTCCAATGGTAAATATTACGTTCATTTTGATTGTATTTATTTGATAAATTCGAGTTTACAGAAAATATACTATTATTTATCATGGTTTCTTATGACAAGAAATTAAAATTCGAATATTTATGGATCCGGGAATTAGTCCGAGTTAGTTTGAGTTTTCTGCAACTATAAAAAAAAGTTCAAAATTGGATTTTGATATTTCTCTATATATGAATAAAACCTTTATAAATCGATGTATCTAGCAATTCACAAGCGTTAGTTTTTATGTCGACCGTTTGGTACGTTGACGAAGAAGTCAAGAGTTGAGTGTATATTTTTGTTTGTCGGGTACATGTAGCCGATTTATTAACTAAGTTACAATAGAATTCGATCTCTAATTATACAGGTGTACCTATTTTTAGTGGACTTATCACATGTCACTAGACTATATATTACTTGCATAGTTGAGTGTATATCGAAATGGTGAATAAACTGATATTGAGTTCCACTTTAAAAAGAAATTAAAAAAAAGTGATGATGTTTTACAAATTGATTGCTAATTATAAATATAATATAATTTAATGTGGAGGCTCTTATTATAGGCTCTCATGACTTGTTTCCATCAATGTGTTCTAATGCAACGCACCAACTCAACATCTCTTTCCCACTTTTCATCATTTTTCTCTTTTACTTCTTTACCTCATTTCAACTCTTTTTTATTTATCATCCAAATTAATATATTATCCCTCATTTTCAATCATTATTTTTTTTTCTTTTTTTTTCTCTTACTTTATTTCTATGGACTATGCTCATTTTGTTTCCATTGTAAAATTTCTAATTAAGTATTATTGTTATAAACAAGTTTTTTTATTTACATATAAATGGCGAAAGCTATTTTCTTTGTCAACTGGTCATTTATCTCATTTTATGATTTTTGGGAAGGAATTCGATCATTGATGTCTAGATAATTGTAAAGAGACTATTTGTCACTGGTCCATATGGTGAAAACTAATTAACAATATAGTCTAAGACGTATTAAATTCTTATATGAAAAATTGAATTGTAAACGTAATAAAATATTCTTCTTCCGAATTTAAAACTGAAAACATATAATTTCGCCTGCAAATTGTGACTTCAGGGCGCTTTTTTTCTCATATCAACACATTAAGAGAGTCTAGATTAATATAAAAAGGTTATAGCTAGCTAGGTGCACTTTTGTTGCATAATCGTAATTATTTATTCCACCGAGAACTATATTAATAAAGTTATGTGTTTGAAGAAAGTTGGTATTAATTAGATGAAGAGCATGCCTGTATCAAATTGTTTTGATGTCTTTTAAATCAAAGAGCTTTCGATAATAATGTTTTAATGGGAAATGTTTTGATTGAAGATGTGTGGATTCTAAATCAAAGACTAAGAAAGGAAAGAATAATAAGTTAGAGTTTAGCTGGACGAAATTTTATTGACCAAGGAAGAGATGCGTGGAGGCTGTTAATATAATCAACAGATCGTTGTGAAGACAGAAATGAAACCTTGTCTTAACTTGAGAATTTTCATTTTCGAGGGATTTGAAAATTCTAGGTTAAGGTGGACGACGACAGTGAGCTGTGAACAGAAACAACATATCGCTGTCGAGCAGAAATAGAAACTTGTCTTAACTTGAGAGTTTCCATTTCCGAGGGATTTGGGATATTCTAGGTTAAGATGTACGACCTATAAAAGGTCTTAGGGTGTGTAGAGGTCATCTAACACTTTGAAAAAATTGGGGGAGTTTAATTGTAGGTTTAGAGAGAAATAAAACTCTTGTAAGCCTGTTTGGGTTGAAGTGTTCTTTCGTTTTGTGTTGGTGGGGATTGTAACCAGCAGGTGTAAGACTTTTGAAGAAAAGTTTACATTAATAAAAAAAAGTTGATGCGGTTAATCAGTGTTTTCCGATTGTATATTGTGTGTCTAGGTCTCTATACACTTTCAATTGGTATCAGAGCCGACCACCTAACCTAATCAGGTGAGATCTTGCGGAGATTATGGAGAACAGACACCAGCTCGTGGCAGTCAGAGAACCGTTGACACTAGATCCAAACAACTATAGGCATTGGAAAGTGTAGATGAAACAGATCATCAAAGGGATTGATGAAGAAGCTTGGGGAGCTGTCGAAGATGGATGGACACCACCAACTGTGAAGAATGAACAAGAAGATGTTCCTAAACCAAGGAAGAGTTGGACAGTCGAGGAGAAGACAGAGTCCAAATAAAATTCCAAGGTGTTGTCAGCAATCTTCAACACTTTGTCGTTAAACCAGTTTAAACGGGTACAAGGATGTACAACAACTAAAGAAGCATGGGACATTCTGCAAGTGTCGTTTGAAGGAACCTCTAATGTGAAGAGGACCAGAGTGGACGTGCTAGCCTCACATTTTGAGTCTCTTACTATGGAGAACATGAGTCTATAGAAGTGTTCAACAGTAAACTCAGCTCTCTGTCTCACGAAGCATTGGTCCTAGGAAAGACCTACAAGGATAAGAAACTAGTGAAGAAGTTTCAGCGTTGTCTTCCCACCAAATTTCATTGACATCAGTCTGCACTTGAGGTAACACAAAATTTTGATAACCTTAGCTTTGACCAAGTTATCGGTATGATGCATGCATATGAAATTCAACTCAACAAAAGTATTAAACCTCATTTGTGTCTGAAACTAATGAAGTCAAACAGACATATGTTGCTCAATATGTTCAGGATTGTGCAACTGACCAGGTCTCCAAAGGAAGAGTGACCTTTAGAGGAGGTGCAAATGGAGAACTCATAGGGAAAAGGGATTTTGATGAAAATTCAGAATCAAAGTTGAACAATGTGTACTTCGTGAATGGGCTAAAAGCAAATATCATAAGTATCAGTGAGCTGTGTGACTTAGACTTGGAAGTGAAGTTCACTAAGGTTGGATGTAAAGCATACGATGCACATGGATTTATTGTTCTTGAAGGTGTAAGGTCAGGAAACGACTGCTATATATGGACACTAGATAGTAAATGCATGAGTGCAGTTTAAGATGATGAGGCACAACTGTGGCATCAACGATTAGGTTACATGAACGATCGGACGATCGTGAAGCTTGCAAATCCGGAAGTTGTGAGAGGTTTGCCTAAACTTCAAGGAAAACAGGAGTTTGTCTGTGATTTGTGCAGCATGGGAAAGCAAGATAAAACATAACATCGTTTAGTTCAAGATGTAACGTCGACATCACCGTTGGAATTACTGCACATGGATTTGATGGGGTATTCAAGGACAAGCACATCGTTTCGTGTCTATAACAAACGCACGCTGATGGTTCAGGAAACCGTGAATATGGTATTTGATGACTCATCCTCGCCTTTACTAGAAATCCTTTTGACTATTAATGATGACCAAGCACAACAAACACATGTCTCAGAATCAGAACCACAAATACTTAATCAGCCACAAAGACAGATTCAAGTTCTTAGAAATCACTCACAGTCATTTATTTGTGTCTGAAACTAATGAAGTCAAACAGACATATGTTGCTCAATATGTTATTGGAGATATACATAGTGGTAGAGTCACAAGGAATAAGCAGATTGACTTCAAACAACTGGCTGACGGAAAGAAATGTGTGGAATTTGTTCAATTTGCATGTTTTGTCTCACCCATGGAGCCATAACAAATGTAGACGCTCTCCTTTATAAATTTTAGATTGAGTCAATGCAACAAGAAATTAGAAATTTTTGTAGGCTCAACGTGTGGAAGCTGTTGCCAAGACTAAATGGTGTAAATGTTGTTGGCACCAAGTGGATTTTGCAAGAACAAGATAGATAAAAATGGGAATGTAGTGCGCAACAAAGCTCGACTGGTTGCCCAAGGGTATTCACAAGTAGAAGGAGTTGGTTTTGACGAGACCTTTGCTCTTGTGGCAAGACTTAAATTAATCAGGTTTCTATTGGGGATGGCTTGCAAGCATCAGTTTAAGCTATATCAAATGGATGTAAAGAGTGCGTTCTTGAACGGATGGCTGCAAGAGGAGGTGTATGTCAAAGGAACATCAAATTTGGGTATCTATTTTACCAAGGACACAACCAGCAGCCTGGTTGGTTATTGTGATGCTGACTGGACATGTTCCTTAGATGACAGACGAAGCACAAGAACCCTGTCTTGCGTTCTCGAACTAAGCACATCATGATTATACATAATTTCATTCAAGAACTTGTTGAGGAGAAGCTAGTCATTATCGATCATGTGAACACAGAATTTCAACTAGCTGATATTTTCACAAAACCACTAAACTTCAATCATTTCGTTGAATTAAGAACTATTATAGGTGTTTGTGAAATATAACTGTCACATTCGAGTGTGGAAAGTGTGGACATGTATAGGCATTAAAACTTGATTATGCAACTAAATCATTACGAGTCGATGGTATATTCTTGGTTCTTCACACTGTGGAAAATAGTTGCATGTCATGTCGTTCTATGTGGATTATGTACAAAGGGTTGTGTTACTGTATATCAGGAGGTCAAACAGTTGAGGAGAGCAATCTGTATCAGCTGATTGAGAAGTCAAGTGATATCTCTGATATAGCATTGTGTCGTAACATGGCACAATGAGTTGTTATGCGAACACTGAATTGAGAAGTCAAGTGATATTCGTGTTCTGCCTATTTACCCAAAAAGGGAATGAACAATGAGCGAATGCACAAAGTTAAGCAATAATTTTTTCTCTATATGTGCTTCTGAATGTGTGTACCCTGTATAATTAAAAAAAAAAAAAAGGGGTCTCGTTGGTACACACATCTCTCTCCAAAGGAAATTCCAGCTGCCTATGACACAGTGACATGAACAGAGTGTTATAAAATGCACATGATAAAGGTATGACTGGTGAAAGACTAGCCACATAAGTCAACCATTTATATGTTGTAGAACTTGGGACATTGGCTGTGTAATGATCTCTCAAATAAGTCATGTCTTATGTCTCCTTGTTACACAACTCGTTGTGAGCGTTTCACAGGTACATAATTAAATGATGAAATTGAATTGTTTTTAATTTGGTAAATGTGTTCACATGTTTGGTACTGGCTTGGGTCACTCACATTGTTCTGAATTTCTGATTCATTTGATCCTATGTTTGGGCTACATGAGTGTGTGCTATATATCTTTGTTGGTTTGGCGTATCTTATCACAAACAGGTTGCAGAAAAGGCTCATTGCCTTAGGCCCAGTTCATTGTGGCATCTCAAAGATTTTGGAGGGAAAAGAGTAGTTAGAGATTCTTGTCCTCTTCGGTTAGAGTTGATTCTTATGTCCTTGTATGCATATATGATTTTTAACTCAGTTGTGATATCAAACTAGAGGAGAAGACTCTGAGACAGAGTCTGATGCCTAATCATGGAAGAGCTTAGAAGCTTAACTTAGCTATTTTGTGGAGTTATATGACTGTATTCGGATGTATTTTGCAGTGTTTGGTTTTTGAACCATTTTGTTTTGTGATGCATTATGTTCTATAAACTTGTACCTTGTACAGTGTTTGTCTGTGTTCTGTTTTGAACAGGTACAGTGAGGTGTTTGATTATCAAACTGAGCTAAAAAGGGGGAGATTGAAGATGTGTGGATTCCAAGTCAATGACTATGAAAAGAAAGAAGAATAAGTCAAAGTTGAGCTGGATGAAGTCTTGTTGACCAAGGAGGAGATCAAGACAGGGGGCTGTTAACATAATCAACAGATCGCTGTGAAGACAGAAATGAAAATTTTTCTTAACTTGAGATTTTTTATTTCCGAGGGATTTGAAAATTCTAGGTTAAGGTGGACGACGACAGGGAGCTGTAAACAAAAACAATAGATCGTTGTCGAGTAGAAATTGAAACTTGTTTTAACTTGAGAAAAATTTCCATTCTGACATTTTTGTGAGGTTTAAATCTATTCGACCAAGTAAAAAAATACAATTTCGAGTGTGTATATATATTTAGACTATTATAGTACGAGAACTCCAATAGCTTCTTTTTTTTTAACTCTCAACTGTTATTATTATCATTATGGTATAGTTGTTTTAATTTATTTATGTTTTGATCTCGATAAAAAAAGTTTTAGATCTGCCACTCAATTTAATCTAATTATAGATGTCCATGCTTCATATATTTAGTACTAAGTGTGAGGAAAATCTGTTAAAATATCTAATTTACATTAGTTACTATAAGTGTGTGATTTTTGAATAATATATAATTATGTGACAGTATTCATTTCTTGGATGAATTTTTGAATGTGTATTAGACTTATACTAATATAAAATATTTGTGATTTTTTTTTGGCATCTTAATTATGATGATAGCCTAGAAGTAGAAGAAAAAACTATTTTCTAAAGAGATTTATCTTTCATAAAAGTATAGTAAAAACGAAATTTATCTCTCAACTTTTTATAGTAAATTATTTGGTAATTTACTAATTTTAATAGGTTTTGTAAATTATCAGATACGAATGCATTTTTAAGAATTAGATCATACATTTTTTTTAAACATAAGTTTCTGCAATAATAATTGAAATTTAAGTTTTCCAAAAAGAGCAAAGTTGAAGGTGGAATATACAAATTGTTTGGAGCAGAAAGAAAACAAACGAATCTAAAAGAAATAGAATCGAAAGTTAGGGTTTTGAATGTTTCTCCAAAAAGGGAACTGGGTCAGAAATTGCTTAAAAGAGTGGCAAAGGTATCTCTATTTTTTCTTTTTCTATTTATTTATTCATTCTTATCTCTCTATTTTTCTTTCTTTTGAAAAATATATTTAAATAGTAAATTATTAGATAAATGGTCTTTAGTGCCAGACGGTAAGTCTATTAAGACATGCGCACTTGTATAATCAGACATCGAGTCTCACCAACTACATTATATAGAAATTTGGCTAATGGATCGACCAATTGTGATTTAGTGTTTGACAAGAAAAAAATAGTAAATTATTAGTGTTTATTTGTTGTCACAAATAAATTATTAGTGTTTATGACAAGGCTTTTTCAAAGGATAAACAATGAGACTTAAGAATGTATGATGGGACTCGTTGTGGTCCATACAAGATCTAAGAATCTAATTATTATTGTCCGTAAGGAATTTTATACATATCTCACTCAATCTCTCCTTCTCTATTCAAATTCCATTTTTTTCTTCTCCTCCTTTATTTCTTCTTCCTCTCATAAATATATATAAATTTTTATTTTGTTCATTGACCTTGAAAGTTCAAAAGCTACTTCACCAAGTGATATTTTCGTTTTTTGATTTGTCTTTGATGTATATATTTAAAATATATGGCTCTATTTGTAGAACTTTTTTTAAGTAGCTTTTTTCATATAGGATTATATTATATATAATAATTTTTTTCAATAATTAGATCGACGAAACTCAATCCATAGTTAATTTTTCAAATCCCATAAACCTTAAAAATATCACGTAGGGTATACATAATTCCTGAAAATTGAATTTGAATGGAGAAAACATAAAAATGGCACTTAACCAATTGATCAAAACACTTTCCCTATACTATTATATGTTTAATCATGTGTATTGATGGCATGGAAGGAGTAAAATGAACTAAGTAGTAAGAAGCAAGGCAATATGACTAGAGAGTCAATAAAGACAACCGGCCTATGGTTCTTAATAGTGAAAAATAGCTTCTAATATTAATTGCTAACCTATAATTCATAAATGAATATATCTAGGAATTCTAATATCTGGATCCTTGGTTTAAGAGAATGCAGCAAAGTTTTCTTCTAATAAACATAAAATAATTGGAAAGAGAGTTATTGTTCTTGGATTGAAATATATTAGCATTGTTCTACTTCTACAAATTAAGTTTAGGTAAAGAATCATCTCTGGCCTTGAGATTGCTGGACTTTGATCATCAATTGTTTTCCTCTCTTGTTCTTTGTCTTTAAGATGAAGCCAAGTCCATTAGTTAGGCCCATAATGATGGTCTTATAACCTAGGTTGAATGAAAGAAGCCATTAAAAACGAAAATAATAGGATACATAAATTTTAAATACCTAAAGAAACTTTTTATTTAAAAAAACTTTCTTGTTGTTTTTTACAATGTTATCTTTTATTTTTAAAAAATATAAGTTAGTTCGTAATATGCAATATAATTCATAGTTAATAACATCAAAATTTAAAATTATGATAAATAATATATCATGAATAATAAATTTATTCTTAAAATTTTAAAAGTCTATAACCTAATTAAATTCAAATTCTTTTTGGCTCAATTGTGTACAGATTTTTTTAGAAATGCCAATGAAGATTGGACGATGTGTTACTTCTGATTTAGAGAGATTGACTAGGAAATATATATATTTTCTTTTTCAGAAAAAGCAATTGAAATATTGATTGGTTTGTTTGTTCCTCTAGAAGTTGTTCTCACTTACTGCTTATGTAAGCTCTATTGTTTCAATTTGGACAACCAATGACAAATCAATTTTAAAATATCTTTTGAAAATACCTCTCTGATTCAAAGTCAAAATTTTATCTCCATTTTCAATTTCATTCTATAAGAAAAAACACTTAAAATAATACTATGCCATTGAAAACAAACTCATCAAACCTTAAAGTTAAACTCTTCTAAAACTAATCTAATTCGGTTATCATTCCATCAAATATATTATATACAATTCGTACCATATTATAATTAAACAATGTTCTCTATGGATAAAAGAAGAGATTTACATGCACACATGCTAAAACCAATCAATTTTCGATTTTTTTAAATAGAAAATATTGAGAAAAAAAAATCTATTATAATATGGGATTACAAGCTTCCAAACTGGAATGTCTAGCTCTGAACAGTCTTACCAACATAGCTCATAAAATCAGACAGATCCAACACTACCACACCTTCATTTGCAGGATTTGATCTCGATCCAAAGGAAAAGATTATAACCAAAGCACAAATAGAAGAGTGTCAATGCTAACCTACAGAAAATTTAGGAGAATGCAGGGAACGTTTTATTTTATTAGAAAGAGATTCATCATCAATAACTTAGATATGTCAGCATTGTTCTATAAATCTTTCTGATACAATATGCTTTTGCTCATAATAATATGACTCTTTATTACAGATAAATATAACTTAAATGGTCATCTAATTGTTTTCACCATTCTACATTTCCATACTTAGAACTCTATATCTACTTAATGTAAAGTAGTCCCATATAAGTTAGAAAAACCAAGTAACTGCAGGCTGATGGAGCTTGCAATCTCAAGAAAGTGGTGTAGCTATCTCTTCCTTGTTTACTTCTTCTAGACGAGATCGAATTGTTTGTGGAGATGACAATTTGTTTATGCTGCACAGTAAAGATGGTAACATGAGTCATCAGAAAAACCAGGAAAACTACAAAGTATGTTAAAGAATGAATGTTATAAGAAAATGATGTTATACTTACCATACTAGTAAATCTCCACTTGATGATTTTTTCTCAGACATCCATTCTGGAACAAGCTCTTGCATTAAGATAAGTTGTTCTTCAACTTCTTCTGCAAAGGAGATAAAAGAACAGTAAGGATGGTTTTCGAACGAAGTGAAGAAAACATATACTGAGATACTTAGTCGCAGGAGGGCTTACTTCTGTCAGTAATATCAGAATGACCAGCGATTATCTTGTGAACAAGCTCTTCTTTTGTTATGACCCATCGTCTTATAGATTGAATTAAGTAATGGATGACATTGAAAAGTTTAGGTAAACAAGCTATCATCCTTCGTCTTCTCTTTGCCAGTGAGATTGCTGGATTTAGGTCCTCAGTTGCTTTCCTCTCTTGTTCTTTAATCTGCAATGAGAAAAAAGAAGATGAATTATCTCAGTAAGTTAAAACAATCTCAGTTTCTTCCTTTTAGTCTCAAACTGAATATTATGATGTCATTGTAAGTACAAAAGGAAAAGCTCTTAGTGATGTATTACCGACTGTCGTAGTTTATCAGGAAGTATGCTGAGGATTTCATCATCGCTGGATTCATTATCTGCCATATCCGTACTTTTTTCTTCTTCAGGAGAAGAATCAAAATTCAGAGACAAGGAGCGTCTCACAAGCTTAGCCGGTGGGTCAGTAGAAACATAATCGTTGCTTCTTTTCTGTTGACGAGCCATCAGTGACGTACTTAATAGTCGGGCAGGAGTTGAAGCACATTCAGGTGGAGTCGCAGTAACTATAACTGGTGTTGTTTCAGTTATAGCCGGCGTCAACGGTATATTAGCCACAGTTGGCGACAGTTTGACTGGAGTAGCCACAGTTGACGATGGTTTGACTGGAGTAGACGCAGTTGATGGTTTGACTGGAGTAGCCACGATGCTGACATCAGACAAAATTGGTTTAGCAGGACTTGAACTTCCTTTGATGGGAGTTGTTGCAATTACATTCCCAGATGAAGTTGGTGTAGCATGACTTGACAATGTTTTGATTGGAGTTGATGTGATTTTGATGGGCAATGAAAACAGTTTAGCTGCTGAAATAGAAGCCATCTCTTCCATAATAGGACTAACACTCTTAACCTCAACCTTTGAATCTTCATTTGGTTTCCTTCTACTGTATAGTTCTGGAAGTTGTTCCTCTGGAACTTCATCACCCTAAAACATATAGAACCTCCATTAATACCTGAATTAAATCATACAATGGAACACCAAAGTCAATAAAAGAATTCATTTTTGGCATCATAGGGAATAATACCTGAGGGTGAGCCTTAACAAACTCAGCAAGTCTTGCTCTAAACACTTTCCGGAGTGCAATTTTCTTACTCTCTGATTTCCACTTGTCATTGTATTCAACTGCATCAGGGTTGAGTGTAATATGAAGGTCTGGTTTCATGCAACTAGTTCTTTCATCATGTATCAACACTCGCTTAATCTCCATTGCTTCAGGCAATATATGCTTTAGTTGAGCCAAATGACTACAGCAAAACCTCCTGAAACATATTCAAAACAGAAGTTGGCTTAAAATTAGATTCAAAACTCTCTTAACATCAGAAACAGACTCATGAAACTGAAAGAGTTATAATCAGTTCATAGAGAATCAGCGAGTACAACAAATTGTTTTCAGTCAATCAGAGATTTTGATTATCACAAGATTACGATAAGCTCAGAAATTAATCCTTGGAAATCATAATCAAGAAACAATAGATTGGTTATAGATCAGAAAAAAGTTAAAGGTGAGTCTATAAAAAAATCCAGATCTAGATTGTTATTTTGTCTTATCGGAACTGATAAAGTATAAAGGCAAAGATCTAATTTGGATTATTACTCAGATCAGATCCAATCAGCAACAATCAGAGAGTACATGAACACGATTTAAATTGAGAACTCTTGGAAATATACCTCTCCGTTAAATGTTCGATTTTTCCGGAGATGTTGAAAAATGTCGGCTTAGAACCTCTCAGTTTCGATAATACGATCGAACTATCCAATGCATCAAAGAACTTTCCCAGAATCTCGTACCTGCAGAAATCCAAATCACATCAGTAAAAATGGGGAAAATCTGAAAACAATATAAAACCCTAGAAATGTTATCTTACTTCTCCGGAAGTTTATCTTTCTCTGCATTTTTCGTGGTGGATACTCGTTTAGAAGCCGAAGAGGGTGAATCATTGAGAGAAAACAGGAGCTGGCTTTTGGCGGATGAAGCTTTGACCGTCGGATCCTCAGATCTGCGACTAGATCCAGCAGCCTGACGAATTTCTTTCACAGATAAAGCAACAGATCGGTTCCTAGATCTAGTAAGTATATTCTCCGCCGGTTTCTCCGGCGTGGGCAAAGCTACATTAGACTGATTAGGATTCGCAGTCTGAGATTTTGAAGATGGCGAATCCATCAACAAGCGTTTCTTAGATTTAAAGGGAATGGATCTTGAAGGACCTGCTTCACTCATTTTTCTTCAACAATGGCTATTGAAGGTCCGATACAGGGGAGACAGAAGGAAGACGATGAAGAAATGAAGAAGGAGAAGGGTTTTTACGATTTCATTTCGGCGCGTTACGATTTATTTAGGCGCGAAATCTGACGTGGAGCAATGCCACGTAGACCTCCCGCGCCATCGATCCGTTGCTTCCCGCGAAAACTAGTAGTCCTTAAAGCAGCCCATTAAAAGGCCCATTAAATATGCCCTTATAAAAATCATCTCCTTGGCGGATCTGACTTGATTGGTGTCAGGTAAAGGAATCTTAGAGATGCAGCCAAATCAAAGAAACACAGATCTCTGATTAAGTTCTTAATTTTTTATACATGTATGAGTATGACCATAGAATATTTTATTTATTTTTGTTTGGAAAACCAATCATCGAACACGACACCATATTATCAATTGCAGTATGCTAGTTCGATTTTTTTCTAGATTTTTTAAAATTATAGATAATGATTTTAAAGGAATTTATAACCATTAGAAGAAAAATGAAATATATGTTATAAAATAAGCAGGTACTCCATTAAATATAATCAATAACTTACATCATTCTATATAAAATATTTTTCTTTTAAAACTTTGTAATGTAGGTAAAAAGCTAGAAGAAAATTTAGGGAATAAATTTTATGTTATGGATTAAGCGAAAAAATTTGTTGTAATACCTACACACTTCTATTCTAAATCCTAAAATCAAATAATTTCGAAATCAGTATGAGAATTTCTGAAATGTCATTTTTACTCTATTTTCTAACAAACTTCAACTTTTGTTTTGTAAGTGTTATGTTTTCCGTTTTTGTCATTTCTATATAGTGTATACATTTCAGTAAGTTTTGATAATTTGGAGTTATTGGTTCTATTTGATTTTTATATTAGATGACTCATTTCCACGTATGCGCAAAAATAAATAAAGTATTTTAGTTCTTTTTTACTTTTTTGTTTGATAATATTTTTAGTTATTATTTTGTTATATAAATTGATGATTATTTTTTATTCATGAATAAAGACAGAATCACCAAATATGACATGAGTTTAAATATAATATTAATACATATATATGAAAGATTCAAAATAAAATAACCTAAATTATGAACAAATTTATTGTGTTTGCAAAAATCAGAAAGATGCAAGTGGCCTTTAGTCTATTGGCCTCCACTAAGATATGTGTATTTGCATAATCAAGAATCGAGTCCTACCGTCTACATTATTATGTAGGAACTTGGTTAATGGACCGGTCAGTTATGGTCCAATGTTGAAAAAAAAATCAGAAAGATCAAATTAGAATCATAAACAAAACTCATAACCAAAAACTCATAAATTACCATAAATAATATTTTCGTATAGTGTCTTTTGCTACTAGTATAATTCTCATTTCATTAGATTTTTTTTATTAATACTGTGCCACAACTAATCGATCTATTAGCGAAGTTCCTATATAACGTACCTAGTGGGACTCGATCCCTGAATGTGAGATAATGTATGTCTTCAGTGAACTTACTACATGCCACTAAACCAAAATCACTTTACCATTTCATTAGATTCAAAACATGTAAAATCACCAAACAATATAGTAAACTCTCCTTCTTCAGGAAGGCGACTCTTTCGGCGATTCAAGCTCATCGATACCCCTCTCAGTGGTTATTACTACCGACAAATCTTGAAAACTAATCTTTCAATCCCTTCCTAACTTTACACCCTCAGTTCTCTAGCTTCCCTCGCAAGAGATCGACAACCATTTGGATTGCACAATCATTGTCATCACACAGAAGCTTCATCTCCGCCTTCAGGTCACCACTCCGACACGATTACTTTACGCGGTCTCTCCCAGAGGCAGTCTCTACCCATTTCACGACAAGAACCTGGACGGACAAGATAAACCCAGCTGAGGAACACTCGAGCTCCTCCTGGAAACAAAGGGGAATCAAGTATAGGAACAAAATCAGGTCCCGGGAGGCTTCAATTTCACTCTCGCACCACCTGACTTAGCACCTTGTCCCCCCAACCACTAAACCCCGGAACCCTAATTTCATTGATCTTAAATCAACCCCTTTCATCCTTCCTCATGTTGGACACATCGAAGATCAAGTGAAGTCAAGAAAAGATTGGAGAATCACCTCCGATAACACTCTGAATCAAGCTTCAAAACCCCTCTATTACAGACATTCTCTTGTAATCAAACAACTATTCTCGATCCCTTGCATAATAAATTCGACGACAACTAATCAATCATTCATCGCACTTTTCCGAAGTCTTTGACACATTAGCTCCGAGGAAGGAGATGGAGTGAATCGAAGAGAAATCCAAGACATTATAAACTTCATTTGAATCACAAATTATTCCTCAGGTCCATTATAAGCTTACTCAGGTACATCATCACCCCTAAAATGGACACTAGCCTGATGGAGGAACTTCGCGCGTTGTCCATTACGGAGGACACCATAATAGATTTACCAGCGGTGGGGACTTACCACACCAACACAACAAATCAACACATCCTAATAGGTAAATTACTAAACCAAGAAAAGCAAAACATGTCTAGGATGATGATGGGTCTACCTAGAATCTGGCGGTTACAAAATCGAATAAATGGAACGGTATTAGGGAAGGACATATTCCAAATTCGATTCCGATCGGAAGAGGATTTAGAAGAAATTCTGAAATTCAATTATTGGAACTTTGAGAATTGGGGAATTGTGGTAACTAAAAAGGATAAGTTCTTCACTCCGGAAAAACTTAACTTGGTACCTATGTGGATCCATCTATCGGATATCCTGATAAATCATTTCACGGTGGATTTCTTCAAGGCGGTGGCTAACTCCATTGGAGAAGTTCTCGAATTGGACTTTGATCCTGAGAAACCTCACCTCCACGCTTTCATCAGGGTGAAGATTCTCTTCAACATGAAAAACCCAGTACGCTAAAGTAGAACCCTCTGATTACCTTCTGGAGAAATCATAACGATTAAGATAACATTTGAAAGGGTCAGAAAGCTCTGCACTATATATCGCAGACTAACACATAGTTAGAACAATTGTAAGCACATAGCCTCAGCCGCGAAACACAAAGAAACTAAGCACCAGCCCAGCAACAATGAAACAGAAAGCCCCGTCGTACAAGGAGAACACATCGGAAACCAAAAGCCTGAAGTTACAACAAGTAGAGGCGGAACAAACGAGGGGCATGAAGGATCCGAAGCACAAATCAACAAGGACGCGGTGCACCTAGATGAAATCACGGAGCACTCACAACAGGATATAGTAGAGGGATCAGTGGAACTGAACTTAACAACTATGCTAATTCCTAACCATAAGCGTAACATTGATGCCCTCGAAGCAACGACACTTACTAGGTTGGAGAGGCGGACACCAGAGAGTGATCATTCCTCACCATGTAGTGATATGGAATACACAGAAGATTATGATATGGGATTGAGATGCTATAGAACATACAAAAAACAGAGAACGAAAGCAAAGAACAAGATACTCAAACCGGAAGATGACCCGAAAATGATGGAAGGGGTGGTGACTATCCAGAAATCACCCGAAAGTCAATGAGTATAATAAGTTGGAACTGTCAGGGAGTGGGGAGCACCCTGACAATTCGAATTCTCAAGGAAATACGGAAAACGCTATTTCCAGACATCTTGTTCCTCATGGAGACAAAAAATGATATAACAGTATTGATATCAATTTGTCGTTGGAATGGATATGATCACCTCTTCATAGTAGAGCCGAGGGGCCTAAGCGGAGGACTAGCCATCTTTTGGAAAAACCACATGAATTTACAAATAACACAGGACTCACCCCACTTTATCGATTCAACATTCTACATTGGGGGAGTGCAGGTCAAATGAACTTTTATATATAGACACCCAGTGACCCATCTAAGGCCAGCGGTTTGGGCAACCATCCAGAGGCTAAGGCTAGGAAATAGCTCTCCTTGGATACTCACAGGAGATTTCAATGAGATTTATAATAATCACGATAAACTGGGTGGTCCTACACGACTTGAAAGTACCTTTCGACATTTTCAATCATTCATAAGGAACTGTAGAATCAAAGAACTTCCTAGTACGGGGCCACGCTTCTCATGGATGGGAAATAGAGGAGGACAGTGGATCCAGAGCCGTATAGATCATTGCTATGGCAACACTGAATGGTTCCAGGAATTCCCTATATCATTAAGAGTTTACCTCTTAATCATGGGCTCCGATCACACACTGTTGCACACCTAGATCATGACAGACCCCACAACATATCACAAACAATTTATTTTTGACAAGCGATGGATTAAGCGACGAGGATTTGCTGACATCATTAAGATAAGCTGGTTCAGAACAGCGAATAATCCTCTTTCTAACACACTCGACTGCATTGCCGAATGCAGAAAAGACATCTCCGGTTGGAAGAAAAAAGTGACCACCAACTCCCAAGTTCTCATCGAGGAAGCCAGAGCTAGACTAGAGAAAGAAATAACGGATATCAGGCCGGACATGTCGCTTATTAACCAGTTAAAGACGGAGATAACAAGGCACTATAAAGAAGAGGAAAAGTTCTGGAAAAACAAGAGTAAGTTACAATGGCTCAGGGAGGGAGACCAGAACACCAAGTTTTTCCATAACTTCGTAAATTACAAGAGGGTGAAATATAACCTCACATGTCTCAAAGACACCAATGGAAATTTGCAGTTTGAAGAAGGGTCTAAAGGGGACATCGCAACAAACTACTTCAGAACATTATTCCAAACTTCGACTCCGGAAGGAATACATAATGCCCTACAAGGACTCCAACCAAAAGTAACCCAAGAAATGAATGAGAATCTTATGAGATCTGTCTCTCCTTCTGAAATATGGCAGGCGGCTTTCAACATCAGAGGTAATAGCTCACCAGGGCCGGATGGCATGACAACAAGTTTCTTTCACGCATACTGGAACGTGGTTGGACACAAAATCATACAAGAAGTTCAACAAACGTTCCAGCAAGGCCATTTCCCGGAAGAGTAGAACTACACCCACATTGCCTTGATTCTGAAAGGTGATAACCCTACAAAAATGAAGGAATTGCGGCCAATAAGCCTTTGCTCAGTCATATACAAGATTATTTCCAAGATTATAACGAGGAGGCTACAAGAAGTATTGCCTCAAATAGTCTCGGAAACTCAAGGTGCCTTCACGAAAGGCCGACTCATCTCTGACAATATACTAATTGCACATGAGATCATGCACCATCTCAACATCAATAAAAATGGACAGGAAAAATATCTGGCTATTAAAACTGATATGTCAAAGGCTTATGATAGAATTGAATGGCAATTTCTCGCAACTACACTTGCAAAATTAGGCTTCCATCAGGATTAGATAAAGTTGGTGATGTTCTGTGTTACAACCGTGACATATTCTGTGATCATCAATGGTGCACCCTATGGATATATCAAACCCTAGCGGGGAATCAGATTAGGGGACCCGCTTTCTCTATTTTTATTTGTTCTCGGTACAGAAACACTCATACACATAATGAAAAAAGCAGAACAGGAGGATAGAGTTTCGGGGATCACTTTCCAACCAAATGGACCTACAGTGCAATATCTTCTTTATGCGGACGACATCTTATTTATTAGTAAGGCTACTAAAACAGAAGTCACCGAGCTTAAGCGATGCCTTGATGAATATGAAAGCATCTCTGGCCAATGTATCAACTATGACAAATCCGCAGTGGCATTCGGGTCCAAAGTTAAAGCGGCCGAGAGACAAAGCATCAAATCAATTTTAAACATACACTCGGATCACGACATTGGCAAATATATTGGCCTACCAGAATGCTTCAAAGGATCCAGAAAGAAGGTCTTCGAATTCATTTCCAAAAAACTGGAGAAAAAAATGGACAACTGGTTCTCTAAAACTCTCTCCTTTGGTGGGAAGGAAATAATGATCAAGGCAGTAGGAATGGCTTTTCCAGTATATGCGATGTCCTGTTTTAAGCTATCAAAGCTGCAGTGCAAGAAACTCACAAGCGCCATGACACAATACTGGTGGGGTACTGCAAGTGGGAAAAGGAAAATTCCCTAGATCGCATAGCAAAACTTGTGTAAACCTAAAAACGAGGGAGGACTGGGATTCCGAGACATATGAAATTTTAACCAGGCACTGCTAGCCAAACAAGCGTGGAGGATACTTAGCAAACCTACCACGCAGCTAGCTAAAGTGTATGCAACCAAATATTTTCGAAACTCCTCCTTCTTGGACTGCAGAACTGGGCCAAAACCTTCATATGCATGGCGGAGCATATGCTGGGGGCGTGAACTGCTCACAAAAGGCCTAATGAGATGAATTGGAAACGGAAAAAACACATATGTGTGGACCACTAGATGGATCCTTCATGACCAACCAAGACCACCGATCAGCAAAGACACATGTTTCAATGTTTGTCTTCGAGCATCTGATCTAATCACACAAGATGATTGGGACCATGATACGGTATGTGACACCTTCATTCCAGTAGATGCTCAGAAAATACTTGAATTTCCCCCAACACTACAATAGAAGATTCTTGGTTCTGGGCCTACAACAACTCAGGAGAATATATTGTACGAAGTGGGAATTGGCTGCTCAATAAACAAAACGCAAGAGAACAGTCCAGCTCGACCGTTTGCATAGATTTCCCCACAACACTTAAGGGCAAAATTTGGGACCTCTCGATACCTAGGAAGCTAGCAATTTTTTATGGAGAGTTCTTTCGGGGGCCTTGGCGATAAAGGAGCGGTTGAAACACATACACATTATACAACGTGAAAGTGTACAATATGCGATGGTGGTCTAGAAACAATCAATCATTGTCTCTTTCTGTGCCCCCCAGCCAAATTACTTCTTGCAATGACATACATTCCTATACCCCAACAAGGATATTCGAGGGACTCGGTCCATTCGAACATTACATTTCTCATAAATCAATTGGGTGCAACGACAAGGTCTGCTAGGACTATAGATTTTCCATGGATACTTTGGGCAATATGGAAGATGCGAAATGGTCAACTGATACAGGGACAAAGTCCTGATTTCTAAGCAACACTCCGGGAAGCAAATCAAGAGTTCAAAAATTGGAATATATCGCAACGAGATAAACAAGACCAAACTAGAGGTAACTATCATAACCAGGAAACACACTTTGATAGGCCAAATATGAGACTACAGTTCAAGGTAAACTAGACAGTGCAACGGTCGTCACGGCATAATTTACACGGGGCGACTCTGATTATCATGAAAAATATAACAATACCATGGCTGCACGCGAGGCACGTACTCACAGATACGCACACATATTTAAAACTCGCCTTTCTGGGCCTTATATGGGTACTTAATACACTCCTAGAGCTCTGATTACTACGGGTGGAGGTTGAAGTTGATAACAGAACTCTATTTAACATCATCACATCTCCAGAAGGTTGGCCTCGATATAACTCATGGAACAAAAAAGTGGGAGATCTCTGTAGTAGGTTTGGGGAGTTACAATTCACACGTATAACTCCGCGCCAGAACACACAAGTGAAAGCTATAGCTCGTAGTGTCGTAGCTAAAGGACGGTACAATGATTACATAGCGAGTGGTATACCTAGTTGGATCCAATTACGAGAAAGTACTTACCCAACCACTCAGCCATGAATCCCCACAGCTACTACCAATAACTCCTAGGTATTCCTAAGGGCATAACCATATGCCATAGTCGTTGCTAGACATCTTTTGTTTTGGTCAGGGTCGAGTTTTGTTTCTCCCCTCTTATCTTTGCTCGTCTGTTTATGGTTAGCTTTCATTATTTCCAAGTTAAGTTAGGGTATTTGCTAACCCCTTTTGTTTGTATGATCGAACCTTTCTGCAATTGATGAATGCAATATATCTTTTAGTGGAAAAAAAAACATGTAAAATCAAATAAAACCTTAATACATGTATATGCAGTTGTTGCTCGCCAAGAATATGTAGTCAAAATTTCAAAAATAAATTGGAAACTATAAAATGTTTAAAATTTTGAGGGCAGCAATATATTACATAATGACCTTCCTTAATCTAATACACTTAGTGAATTTTTACACCTAAATGATTATACAAATGACTTCTTATTGATTTTATTAAGAATAAATTAGTAATTTATAGTGTCAAATTGAACATGAGAACATATATCTTAATAAAAATTGTTTTTTTATATAATAAATAAAATATGCAAGTGTGTGACTAAAAATATCAATGGGCTCCTAGATCACTAATTCACTATCCTAGCAAAATATGGAAAAAAAGTGTCTCCTTTTTAAAAGGTCTGTATAGAAACTGGGCTGGTGGGCTACAAAACAATGGCCCATTAGAAATATTAGTTGATTTTTTTATCACACAAATACATATTTTGGCTTCAAGACTAAGAAACGTAGTTAATATAATAAAAAAAACAGGAAAAATAATGAGAAAAGAGAGAGAGACTCGTTTTTACGTTTCTTTGGTTAAGTAAATTCTGTAGAGAAGAGAAGAAGGAAGGGGAAGAAGAAAAGCCCAATCCAAATTAGCATAAAAGACTCAATATTTTATCACTCCTTCTTTCTTCCACGCAAACCCAATTCTTCTTCTTCTTTTTCTTTTTCTCCATCGATCAATTCGCTCTTCTCTTTTCAACTTCTTCGCCGAATTTTCACTGCCCTCGTCGCGTAATTTCCGTTGGATTCTCTCTGTTTCCTTTGACACAAGATTCTGCTAGCTGCTTACAGGACTCCGCTTTCAGGGCTTTATTGCTCTCCCTCTCTGCTATTCCATTCGTGGGACGCTGGTAAGTTTTGATCTTTTCATTCGTTGTTATCGATAAAGTTGGAACTTTTGAATTATCGCACTGTGATTTTGGTGGGGGGAAGGCGGGAAATCACTTCGTGGGTTGAAGAAGTTTATCATCCTGTTAGCTTATGGGTTTTGATCAAATCGTATTGTTCATTGCTTTGAAATGTAGATAATCCTTGCTGCTTTGCAAAAAAATTGCTGCTTTTGCTTCTTTTTCTCGTAAATAACGAAGTCGGTTTAAGGGAATTGAGTTTGATCAAGGTATATTGTTTGTGCAAAGGTTGCGTGAACTTTGTTTCTGCCATTCGATTAAGTATAGTATAAATTACTTTCTATTCTGTGTTTGAGTGCTTTCTCATATTGTAATGTTAGGAGATGCTGATAATTCTGTTATTGGAGAGAACGAAGTCGTGTTCGCTTTCTCTGCATCATCAGTTGTCATCAGAATGCTAAGCATTTAGTACGTTGTCCATAGATTCCTCTAGTGCGAGAATGCTTGTATTGAATAAGATATAAAATGTCTGAACTGAATAGACATTTGAGTGTCAAAAAAAGGATAGGTGAGTCTAGTTTACATCTATAATGGTGAGAATCAGTAATGAAAACATGTCTTTAACAGGTCATGCCCTAAGTTCCGTATTCATTGTTTTGTCTTTCTCTCTGCCTCTAAGGATTTGATTTGGATTTGTGTCTCATCGGTTATTAGTTTCATTGTATGCGCTTCTAGCTTGAACATTTACGGGACATACTGGTGGCACTTTTTTGTTTGCATGCATAAATTATCTGTCATTAGAGAGTTGTATACTGGATACTTTATCTGTATTTCATGCTTGATGCAGGATTTTGTTGCTGGATTCTCATTAGGCACTACACTTTCTTCAGATTCTACATAGTAAGCGGGGAATGGACTGGCTGTTTTGTCTAATTGTCCGTGATTACAAATGATGAGCAGTGGGCAAAAGGGTCCATATGTGTTCAACTTTTTTAAATGGCAACGTGGTGAGCTATCATCGTCTTTGACTACTGGATTGCTTCATAATGAGTCACACGAGATTGAGCTATCGAACTACGGAGGAATACCAAGTCCTGGTAGTGAAAGCCCATCGGGACTTCTTAATGGTGAGAGTTTAAATGTCCAACCGATTGCCGATTTGGATCATTTTGTCGAAAGGCTCTACAGTTACTACAGAGACAAAGGCCTTTGGTGTATTATCGTAAAGTGGGCTGTTGAACTTCTAAGTCTGGGGTTCATCATTTGCTTCTCTGGGTTTTTCTTGTTGTATGTTGATTGGCATGGTCTTCAGAATGCAAAATGTGGAATGGATGCAGTTGAATCGGGAACTAAGCCATGTGATCTTGTAAAAGAAGCTATCCATCCGCATCCTTTATCCCCTTTCACACTCACGACTGCTATAATTGTTGGATATTTGGCCCTCTTCTCGGTATACTGGATCTTCTGTTTCTTTAGGTTTTTTGCTCAGTTAAAAGATACTTTAGACTTTCGGCACTTTTATTACAACAGGTAAGTTGGAAGTGGCACCATGCTTTAAACTATTATTACCAGAATAATACATATCTCTTTTAGGCCAAAATTTAGGTTCTTTTGGTGTTGTAAATTTGCAGTCTCCATGTCACAGACAACGAAATCCTTACTATGCCATGGGCAACAGTCCTTGAGAAGGTTGTTCAGTTACAAAGCTCACAACGCCTTTGTGTGGTTAAAGATCTTTCAGCTCATGATATGGTTATGCGCCTTATGCGGAAAGAAAACTACTTGATTGGAATGCTGAATAAAGGTTTGCTTTCTTTCCCAATTTCCCATTGGATCCCTGGTGCTGGTCCAGTAGTCAAATCTGCACCAGATGGGACACAGTATCACCTGGTATTGACAAAGACACTTGAGTGGACCCTTAACTGGTGCATTTTGCAGAGCATGTTTGACTGGTATGCTATCCCCCACCTCGATCTTTGATCTAATCTGAAAACTGCTTTCTAGTAACCTAATAGATATAGGAACTCATGAACTCTCAATTAATAAATTGAGAGTTTGTGCTATATGCTATGAAGATGAAACTTTCAATTTTCATGGGTTACTTTTTCTTGGTCGGATAATTGTGATATTTTCAAGTTGATGATATTGTCCTGTTAGAATTGTGCCCATGTATGTGTTATATTACCCAAGTGTGCCTCACAGCTTACAATCCTACTCAGGGGAGGCTGAAGCACATATATGTTAGATTTCATATTTGTTTGTTTCTTCTCAATGGCCGAACTACTATTGTGAAAATTAGTGACATAAGATATAAATTTTTTGTACATTGTAAGTATTTTCCGTTTTCTTTATCTAAGGCATTTTCATTCTGCAGCAATTTTCGTGTTAGAAGGGACTTCGTTTCAAATCCAACAACATTGAAGAAGCGGCTGTTTGTGGTTGGGCTTGCTATGCTTCTGCTGTCACCATTTCTTGTCATATTTATGTTGGTGTATCTATTCTTAAGGCATGCTGAACAGTTCTATAATCATCCAAGTACGGCATCTTCTCGAAGATGGTCTAATTTGTCAAGGTGGCTCTTCAGGGAATTCAATGAGGTAGCTGCCTTCATCTCGCTTTCATGCCCATGAAATTCGAGTGGATATTTTAATGAATGGATATTGATTTGGATTTCTTCGTAAACCTTTAACATTTACTGACTTTCTCCTTTCAATTTATGTGCTGTCTTTTCTAAACTTTTTACTTTTACAACAGGTTGACCATTTATTCAAGCATCGGATTAATAGCAGTGTTGTACACGCATCTGAATATCTAAAACAATTTCCGTCACCTATCATCTCCATTATTGCAAAGTTTGTCTCGTTTGTTTCTGGTGGATTTGCTGCTGTGTTAATCATCATTGCGTTTCTCGAAGAATCTCTTTTAGAGGGCCATGTAAGAAATCCTAACATCGTAAAAAGTATGTATTAATAGATGCATTTTGGGTATTAAAGTTTGTTTTGCCACTTATGTAGATATTCGGTCGCAATCTATTCTGGTATGCTGCTGTGTTTGGAACAATTACAGCTATTAGCCGGGCTGCCATTTCGGATGAACTTTTGGTCCTTGACCCAGTAGGAACTATGACTTTGGTGGTCCAACACACTCACTATATGCCTAAGAGATGGCGTGGTAAGGAAAACAAAGATGATGTCCGCTTGGAACTAGAGACTCTGTTTCAGGTGCCATGTTAACTTATATACTTTTTCCCTAACTGGTTAAGTTTTCAAGCTAGAAATCAATATTTAGTTACTGCCATAGTTCATATAAACCTTCTGAATGTTTTTGAAAAAGATGCTATCTTATATTCCTTCCTGGTTGTTAATTTAAATGATGCTAATGAAAGTTTCTGCAATGCAGTATACCGGAATGATGCTACTGGAGGAGATAGCTTCAATTTTCATCACACCGTTTTTGCTAATGTTTGTCGTGCAAAAGGTATATTGCTCTCGCATTCTCCTTAGTGTACCCGCATCAATATCGGAGAATATATAATGATTATGGTCTCACATATTTTGAGTTTGCTTTGCAGCGGGTCGATGACATCTTGCAATTCATCAGGGATTTCACAGTTGATATTGAAGGTGTGGGCCATGTTTGCAGGTACCCAAACTTTTCTTCTCATCTACTTACCATGAATTGAAGTTTACAATAAAATATACATTTGATCATTTGTTGTCCCGCTTGCAGCTTTAGTGCTTTCGACTTCGGGAACCATGGAAATATTAGGTATGGCTCACCACGGAATGCACCTTGTGAGCAGCGAAGCTCACAGGGGAAAATGGAGAAGTCATTCTTGAGGTCTGAAGCATACCATTGTCTTTTTTTCTTTGCAACATATGAAATGCTCAGCTTCTCTTAGAAATGTGCAAATCAGTGATCAAGTGTTTCATTCTATTTGCAGTTTCCAGATTAGTTATCCATCTTGGGAGTCGGATTCTCTTGGGAAGCAGTTTCTTTTAAATCTCAGAACTTTCCGAGACCAAAAGCTTCAAGAAATAAACATAAGACAAACATGTTCGCCTGGTAGGGCGTGGCGAGGAAGCACAACTACCGCTATACACATTGACATCCCAAGAAATCTGCCTGCGAGTGGCAATCACACTGGTTCCATGTGGCTGTTTGATTCAGATCAGAGGAATCATCCTTATCTCCTTGACTGGTATTACACTTCTCAGGCTCACAACAGAACCGAATTTCCGATAGAGAGAGAGAATGAGATCTTGACTGCAAATCAAAACGCTACGGATTGTTGGCCTCCTGATGTAGGAATCCGTAGTGAAGATAGCAGAGATCTGCTTAACATGGAAACAAGCACATCAGGTCAATTCTTCACAGGAAGCATCCTGCGCCATGACCAACTCGAGGGAGAAGATAGTTATGAGAATCATCATCCTGTTGATGGCAGGAGCCAGTGGTGGGGAAGAGGCAACCGTTCTCACATCGGCACATCTCATCCCGCAACCAACAATAGCTTCATAGAGCCACCGGATTTTACAAACCCTTACACGCCGAGAAACTTGTTAGACAACTCATGGGACAGAAGAAGCATTGAAGAAGAAGAGGAAGAAGAAGAATTGGATTGGGAAGAAGATGCAAGAAGAAAGTTGTCAAGAACATTCATGGATGATGTTGATGACCTCGAAGTTGGGATTGATCTCCATTTCGACGATGTATATAGTTCACGACCTCAAGAAACTTCAACATCAAGCACCAAATTAGGGTGATTAAAGAAAAAAAAGAACATAATTTTTAGGATTAAAAAGTTGGGTTTTTTCTTTTCTTGATGGTGATGAAGGAAAAAGATAAAGAGATGCTTCTCCGTTGGAAAAAAAAAGTGGAAATAATATCATGTTCTTTGTTTCTTTATTCTTGTGTATAAGTATATAAAAGTTCCACAAAATGATATTTGACTGTTCTTTGGATATGAACCTCGAAAAAAGGATTCTTCTTTAGGGTTTTTGTTTTTCTTTGGAGGGTTTTAACTTAAACGAGGCGAGAGGCATTTTGTCGACGCAAAATCTAAAACTTCGGCCATGAAAAGTCTTTCGATTTCTCTGATCCGTCGCCTTCGTTTCCAAACATTTAGACCAATCACACTCCTAAACCACGTCAAGTACAATTCCGATGCTTCTTCTTCGTCCTCTTCTCTGTTCTCCCCAATACGCCAAATCTCCACTTGTTGTAGAACCTATGGCTTGATTAAGAGTCACTTCTGCGACATTCCATGTCGGAATTTGAATACCCATGTCGAGGAACCGACGGAACTGTCGCCGAGCGAAAAGGAAAAGATCGATCTCGAAGAGGCGTTTGAGTCGGCGAGGACGACAGATGAAATGGTCCGTTTGTTCAAGGAGATGGAATTGTCTTTCGAAGGAAATGAACTTGGTTTATCCGCTTTGAAATTAGGGCTCCATCTCGATCGTGAAGGTGAGGATCCTGAAAAGGTTTTGTCTTATGCTGATAAAGCTCTTAAATCTTTCGACGGAGATGGTAGTAAACCTACTCTGCTTGTTGCCATGGCGTTACAATTAATGGGTTCTGCTAATTACGGTTTAAAAAGGTTTAGTGATAGCTTAGGTTACCTTAACAGAGCTAATCGAATTCTGATTAAGTTAGAGGCAGATGAAGATAGTGTTGTCGAAGACGTTAGGCCGGTTTTACACGCCGTGCAACTCGAGCTTGCTAATGTTAAGAACGCTATGGGAAGACGAGAGGAAGCTATTGAGAATTTGAAGAAGAGTATGGAGATTAAGGAAATGACTTTTGAGGAAGATAGTAAAGAGATGGGTGTGGCTAATCGGAGTCTGGCTGATGCTTATGTTGCGGTGTTGAATTTCAATGAGGCTTTGCCTTATGCGTTGAAGGCGTTGGAGATTCATAAGAAAGAATTGGGGAATAATTCAGCTGAAGTTGCGCAGGATCGTAGACTTCTCGGTGTGATCTATAGCGGTTTAGAGCAACATGACAAGGCATTGGAGCAGAACCGACTGTCTCAGAGGGTTTTAAAGAATTGGGGAATGAAATCAGAGCTTATAAGTACGGAGATTGACGCTGCTAACATGAAGGTTGCTTTGGGGAAATACGAGGAAGCTATCGATATTTTGAAGAGCGTTGTCCAACAAACCGAGAAGGAAAGTGAAATGAGAGCTATGGTGTTTATATCCATGTCGAAAGCTATGGTAAACCAGCAGAAGTTTGCTGATTCAAAGAGATGTTTGGAGTTTGCTTGCGAAATCCTCGAGAAGAAAGAAAAAGCTTTGCCTGTAAAAGTCGCTGAAGCATACTCTGAGGTAGCGTTGCAGTATGAGTCCATGAACGAATTTGAAACTGCTATTTCGTTATTGCAAAAAACTTTGGGTATACTAGAGAAACTTCCTCAAGAACAGCACTCGGAAGGAAGTGTTTCAGCTAGGATAGGCTGGTTGCTTCTATTCTCAGGTCGAGTCTCTCAAGCAGTTCCCTATCTGGAAGGTGCAGCAGAGAGGTTAAAAGAAAGCTTTGGTGCTAAACATTTTGGAGTTGGATATGTATATAACAATCTCGGTGCTGCTTATTTTGAACTTGGAAGACCTCAATCCGCTGCTCAAATGTTTGCAGTTGCTAAAGACATTATGGATGTTTCACTCGGTCCAAACCATGTCGATTCAATCGACGCTTGCCAGAATCTTTCCAAGGCTTACGCTGGAATGGGAAAGTAAGAACATTTTCTGTTAATACAATTCACTCCTTGATGATACTACCTTTATCTAAAAAGCGTTCAATGTCCTGACCATTGCTTGCTTGCAGTTATAGCCTCGCAGTGGAATTTCAACTGCGAGTGATCGATACATGGGACAATCATGGAGATAGTGCTAAAGATGAAATGAAAGAAGCAAAAAGACTTCTTGAGGATTTGCGATTGAAGGCTCGAGGAGGAGTTTCAGCAAATAAGCTTCTGACCAAGGCTTTACCTTTGCCCAAGACACACCATTCATAGTGAGCTTTGTGAATTTTCAGCATTACACTGACAATGAAAGAGATTGGTGAGATTTAGCTACCACCTTCTTGCTTTTTCATTTGATATGATCATCGTATACGAAACTTTTGTTTTGCCACTGAATTATTATATGGTATCGATTTCATGTGTTTATTTAGCTACTTTGATCATCATTACATCAGAATTCTTTTGGATGCCACTCCAGTTTCACAAAAATTGATGCTTTTCAGAAAAATAATATAACTTTCATGTATAGATTTTGTAAAAGGGAACTATCATAAATATTTCAAAATCGTGCTATCAAAAATATTTTTCATAATTTCAATATATATATTGGTGAAATTTACTGAAAATATCCTTCTTTTTGGTGTAGGGTCCAAACCAATGTACAGAATGGTATAGTCCAAGAAAGTAAGATATATTGTACTGAATGTCCTAATTCACCTGCCTAACCGGTCCAATTTAGTGATCCAAATGTGAAGAAAAATTAGAATCAAGTCAACTTAAAGGGATATTTGGTCAAAAACGAAAAGCCTATAAAATAATGTTAAAGTTTTAAAGTAACTTTTTTGACCCTAGCTTCCTGCTTTATCTTTTAACTCATGAAGTGCCTAATCATATGACCAACTTGCAAATTGGTAAACCAAAATTGCCCATCTTTTCTATTTTCTGAAATAGATTTTATCACTCAATTAATTTATTTACAATGGAATAGAAAAATCGTAAATGATTTTTGTACATTGTAGACTTGTTTTCTTGTCCTAATCGAATTTCTACTCGAACAAACTATTCGATCAACACGTTCTTGTTAAACAGAAATAAATATTTATTTATTTAAAATTTAGAAAATATATAAAAATAAAAACGAAAAATATTCAGCCGCCAACGTTAAACGATGAAAAAGAGACCAAATAATTGTATGAACAAATGTTAAGATTTGGATACAGTTGCTTACGGAACACTCTCGCCGCCTGTCCTTTCTACTTTTGAGTTTAATATTTGCATTTGGAGAATTGTTTTAAGACAGAAGAAAGAAGAGATTGGTCGTATTTGCTCATGTGTCTGATGACTAAGTCAAGACAAAAGTAATTAGCACGTGCTCTTAATGGAGATTCATGCACTTTGATGATCATCACTTCCTCTTTGCTTTCAACCAATATTAAACTACTAAACTCCTTCAGTATAAGAACATTCTAGATCTTTCCAAAATTCATTTTCTTTCAAAGCATTTTATATGTTTTGCCACTCCGTAAAAAGTCTATGAGGTTAAAAATGAGAAATTCTCCTATGTTTATCTTTTGATATATTTTTAAAAATTGTTGGCCTATATGAGTAAAATATTACTTGTGGATAACGTATAAGCATGAAATATATATACCACGTTTTCTAACATTTATCCAGTAGGTAAGATGTTAATTGGGTTGATCATGTCTACTTTGTCATAAGTTTACGTTTCACATGTTGAACCGGTTTGCAGATTGAAAAACCATAAACCAATTGACATGTTGGGTTAACAATATAAATATAAATATATCTTACAAATGTATGTACACTTAGATATATATATATGTGTGGACAGTGGCGGACCCAGAAAATTATTTTACCGGGTTCATAGTATATATTATAAAATAATAAATTATATTTCATAAAAAATAAACCAACTATCCTATAAAATAATAAGAAGTAAAATGTGATATAGAAAACCATAATAATAAACAAATTTACAAAACCACCATGCGATCCTTCATATCCTTAAATCTCTTCATCACAACTTCATTTGTAATAGACTCGAACAAATCTTTATTGATAAAACAAACTAAACAATCAAAAATTGATTTCTAATCTGATTGCTTCGTTTTGTCTTCACAATCTTTATTGCTGAAAAACATCTCTCTAAAGTTGCAGTAGCAACATGTAAAATCAAATTCAACTTCAAATGTCTAAATACAATTAGGTTAATTTCAATTGGGTAGATAATATTGTGTTTCTTGATTAAAAAGAAAATTTTCTAAAGAAATGAATATATGATTCGTTAAAAAATGAAAATAATTGTGAATGATGGAGCTTTTTAGGTTTTTATTGGGTCATAAATTTTCAAACAAGTTAAAAAAGTTATTGGACTTGAATTACACTAATGGGTGTCAAAATAAAACAAAAAAAATCTTAAAGTAAAAAAACACATATATGAATGAATGAAACTCTATATAAAATTTCGCCGAGTTGCTCTCAGTCTGGTGGTTAGGATGATCCAGCTAAAGATTTGGCACCAGGGTTCGATTTCTACCCGCTGCATTATGGTAGCTTAAAAAAAAATTTATTCGGGATGATCAGACCTTATCGATCCAATGTTGATAAATAAAAAAAAAAAAAAAATTCAGATTTTAGGTCCGCCTTTGTGTGTGGATATTCTTAAACACTTATATAAAACCTATTCAATATTTGGGTTTCAACTTTATAACACTAACGGCCAGGAAAACAAAAATCATAGTCTTTTGAATTAATATTCAACTTCAATAAACGACCAACTTTTGGAGATATATAAATAGCCAATGACAATTTTTATAATTTTAATTTCTTCATATTTTATTAATTAAGGTAAAAGAGAAAAGATGAAACTATGAATTAGGTCATATATGCAAACCGCCCAGTTGAATAAAACTGGCCTAACTAATTAAGAATGTCACCTTGCTAATCTATTTATTAGAAGAATATAACATCTAGATGGTCATATATATTAGTACACTCAGTTTCGATTTATTAAGGTCAAGTGATTATAAAATAAAATATGTTCGAATTAGGCCTCGTGGGGATTTCTTTCTCCTAAGTTGAAATTCGTCGGTATGATTACAAAATTATCTATAAATTAATCGTATATTAATAATTTAGAATGTTTCCTTCTACATAAAATTAGATATTATTCGTATATTTATATTGGAACTTATGGATGCATGCATGTAACATTTCTTCTTCTCTGACATAATGTAACAACAAGATGCTAATTTTATTAATCCATTTACATAATTTTTATTATGATAAAATAAATTGTTAACTTTTCAAAAAAATTGCAAAGAAAAAGTGAGGTATCAAAACAAAATATCTCGTCGCAAGTTTTTAAGTATTTATCAGTAGGAATAATATAAATTATATAGAATTCAATTAACTTGTAAATTTATCCATTCAAATAAAAAGGTTTGGTAACTCATGATACCAAAATCCTTAGTTGCATCGTCTTAATTAGATTATATTTTACTTTACATTTTCATCCCAACTCCGTTGTTATAAATATCATCATTATTTCTGTAAAATATTATAATACAAAAATTATATATAAGTTCATCAAATACTTTGAAACTTCCAGTGATATATATTTAACATTTCCAATATCTACAAAACTATATTTCAATAAATATTGAAAATTCAAAAAAATTCATTGAATATTCAAATTTATGGATTTCTACAGTTGAAAATTATCTAAATTTTTTTTATCAACAAGTAATTATCATATTGACAAATAATTATCTAAATTTTTTTAGTTAACACTTAAATTTATGTTTCTAATTCTTTTAGATTTAAAGACTATTTTTAAGTATTTATAGTTATTACGATAAATTATTATAGTGGTTCTTGATCTAGTAATTTTTCTTTAATAAATAAGTCATAAAAGTTCATGAGTTAAAATCTATTGAAAAGAGTAATTTAGTTGCACCTCAAATATGATAGTATTAATGGTTAGAACCATTGGAAGAGATGACCAGTCAAAGATCCGAAAACTCATTAAAATGTAATTAAAAGATCATTACATCAACGGAAAATCGATAGTTAATCACCTAGTGGTTATATATTAAAGACGAAAATAAATATAAAATATTTAAATATGGGACGGTGCAAGCTGTTTCCAAAAGATATTAACAGTGTAACATATATAACCTATTAATCTATGAAAAAGTATAAATATAGAGCGTTGAGAAATAACAAATGTTTCTAACTTTTGGCAAGTTGATGAGTTATTATGATAATTATTTTTTTGGTAAAAAATGATGAGTTATTATTAATGCAAGCAGGAATTGAATATTACAAAACAGTTAAGTGCACTAAACAGAAATGAATCTACTGACTACTATGTTTTAACATAATTATCCTAAATGTAATGGGGACATCGAATCGCATGCATGTTTGAGGTACTTTCTTTTCTTTATTAAATTAAATAAATATATAGTTGGGTTATAGAAGAATAATTTATGATAATAGTGTTACAGGTTTTTGACCTTGGCTATAAGCAAGGCTAGCTAGGATCGGACACTATAAAGTGACAGTTTTATTAAAATTGAAAATAAATGTAAAACTAAATTGGAGCGTTCAATAATGCATTGTCTCTATTAAATGTTATTATCTTAATTTCAAGTTGACATACTAAATTTCCATTCCAATGGTCCACCATCAATAATCTTTCTTTTTTGATTTGCAATTATATATTCAATCTTTTTATATCTCTTGACATTGTTTTGGTTCTGTGGTGAGAAACAATAAACGAGAAATGAGGGAATTAAACTAGTGATTCTACAAAAACTTTTCCTATTTCATATCTTTCTTATTATAACTTCGTTTAAAAGTTTTTGTTACTATAATCACATTATTATTTTTCTTATTCCACTTCACTTCTAATGATTATAATGATCAATTTATACTTTTATTCTATAAAAAAACCATAAATAATAATCATGTTTACTTTAATATTATTAGGAGATATGTTGTTTACTTTAGTTTTACTTTATTTCAGCTTCATATACATTTGATGAACTAATTGTATTTTAAAATCCCTTTCAAAATATTCGATCAAGAATGACAAATCAGATCAATAAAACATGTTTTATAATTTAAACGCTTATTTAACTACTTAATTAGTTTACTCCATACTATCATATATATATATATATATATGATAATTGTATTGATAAAACAACAACATGTGGATAAATATGTTGATTTAAATCAGGTCAAGTTTTGAAACAATGTGAATAATTATGTTGTGGGTTTTTTTTCCACTACATTATATAGAGGAAACTGTTAGTTCCAACATTACAACGAGAAAATACTAAAACCAACGGAAAATAAAAATATCTCATAAAGATGAAGAACTAAAAAAGACAAAAACTCAATATTAATTATCTCAACCCGGATGAGCTCAGTTTCCGCGAAACAAACATGGCAAATACGGATGACAAAATCTCTATAACGACTTGGTGCATCTCACAAATGTAGAATTGGGTATCTAAAATCGGAAAGAAACGAATCTCATTATTTTCTGGCAATGGCATAGTCGAAAAAAACATCGATGATAGACGAAGTACAACTAGTTGACGCCTCAACAAAATTCTTGGAAAGACTAGATCTCGATCAAATCTTCTAAATGCGGATAAGGAATGGAACAATCTTTAACTTGGATATGTCAAACGCACACGAGAGGACAACAATAGATCGAATCGGCGAAGATAAAAACTCAAACCGAGGAAAATAGCTAAACCAAAACTAGCCAAATTAATCATAACTAAGCCAATTGGCCTAAACCATACCAAACTAAGCAGTAAGCAGATTCCAGAGACCGTAAATTATGTTGTGGTTATAATATGTAATAGATATAAGCACAAAAATGGGTAATGCATATATAAAAGGGGAATGCACTTGGACGTTGATGTCAAACATCAATCACTTTCTTTTACACTCAAAATCATTTTTGTTTTTGTCTCAAGGCCAACCTCTCTGCTTTCAATTCAGCAACACTCTTCAAAGCTTTGTTTCATCAATAATTTCATTTTTATTTTCCCAACTTTTTTGTGATGGGGAATAATGAATAGCCATATTTTCCATTTTTAGCACATGCAAATATTATCAAATTACATGCGTCAACATTGTTCTTCTGAATATTCTACTTTTATTTTGAGAGTAATCCAAGTTTCCTAAATAGCCCAACTTTTCAGTAAAAGAAGAAATAATACTTGCAGTGGAAAGATTTATCAAATTTGGCGTCAAAAAGATAAGACCAAAAATAAAATTAAAAAATCGAAATTTGAGATTCCAATTTCATTACTTTTGTACAGACCCCACTAGTTTCCAGTGGAGTACGCGAGGACTCCGTTTTATCAGCTTTCAAGATGTTAGCCAACAACATAATATTTATTCATTACCTAATCCATACTTTAATATTCTTAAACAACATCGCACTTATACTAATCATAAACAAACATTAATATGACCTTGTAAATAATGTTCATATAAATCTGTCTCAACTTTGTGAAATTATATGTATCGTGGTGTAAAGAAGAATATCATTAAGGAATGTCGATCCTAATAATAGCTATGCCAACTAGTATTTGTAGTTTATTCTATAATATTTTAATATTATTAGAGAAGTGATTTCTCTATAAAAAAATTTATATGTCATCGCTAAGTTTAAAATCAGCGTGGTTATTTTATAAATTTATCCTTAATATATAATTTAATTTATTTTTGTATTTAGATAATTTAATAGTTTATTTTATTTATTTTAATAAGAAGAAAATTACATAAATTTTCTAAGAAATTTTAAAACAAATTTTAAAATTATTTTTTGTTTGTTTAGATTTACTTTAATTTTTTTTGTAATATAGATTGTTATATAAATTATAAATTAAATTTTAATTTTATTTTATTTAAAATTAATTTCTTTTTAAATTTAATATATTTATTTTAATTAAATATTTTTATTTGAAGGAAACATATTTATTTCTTTAGTTTTAAAATTTTCCGAATATTAGATTAAAAAATATTTATTTTTTAATTTAATTTTGGTCTCAATTATTTGATTTTTAATGAGATAAACATAATTACATCATAATTATCATAATTTTTAATAATTGAGTTTTTTTTTTCTGTCAACTTAACTCATATTCCGAATACAAAAGTTATATGAAAGGAACATTATTCACAAAGACCTAAAACCGAGAGAACTTCTGACAGTGCGGGTTAGGTGATCAACTTTGTGGTTAAGTGCATGGGGGATGAGGATGATGGAGCACGATCTTAAAGAACTTCGGAGTCTTGAGTAATCCTCCAGATAGGGTAGGAAGGCTGGCAAGGCTTGAGACTCCTCAATCATCTTAAGAAGTTCAGAACAGTTAACCAAGAGCTCGACTTCCAGAATCTGAAGAGAAGAGAGACAAGTCATAGTCCAAAAGAGCGCCTCGAATTTGGAGTGTAAGGAGGACAAACTATGTCGGATACTCTGTACGCCTCGGTTGATGTCGTCACAGCCGTCAGGAAAGTAATATCAACCCAAACCCGTAAAAAATCTAATTCTTTCCATGAGACATCCACCATGCATCGATATCCCGAAAATGTTGGATTAACTTTAAGTCAATCAATCATTTTCAACACCTAAGCTTCTAATTGCATGACTTAGAAGCTTTGGTGAAAAAAAAATCAAAATCAATTTATTCTAGGTCAATCAATAATTATCAACCCTTAGAAAATCGTGTTAATAATATGTGTAATATGATTTGCTATATGTGAGATCAATTAAAATAATTATATAATATATTACTTTTATAAATTTTATATTATTTTATTTTATATTTTAAAACTTTCACATTATATAAAGATTTATAAAAATGATGTTATTTTTGATTTTTTTTATCTTAAGTGTATCCGCAAAAATATAATTATTAATGTATACAAAAAAATAAAAATTCAAAAAATAATTAAATTTAAAATTTTTATGTCAGCACGTGAAAATCAGCTAATATATATATATATATATATATGTATATATATATATACGATTAATTTAAAATCAGACTATTATATATTTTGTGGAGTTTTATGTTGCGGCCAAACTATTAAGAGTGTTTTTATCGGTTTCTAACATTTGTTTTATGTGTTTTATTAGTCAAAATATGTGTTTTAGAGTCTTTTAGTACGTTATTGAGTTTTTTCAGGTCATAGATCATATTAGGACAATTTGGAGCTGTTTTGAGCATATGGAGATGCAAAATCAGGCAAAAGCGTCAGAAATTTGGTTTTCTTTGAAAGACTTCCTACTGTTAAATTGAACTGATATTTTGACACAAAATAACCACGGAAGTTAGCTTTCATTTGACGGGTGTTTTAGAGCAATCGGACAAAGTGGTTAGGAAGATATGACGATTTACTGAAGATACGTCATTCTGAACCAGTCCTGCGAGAAAACCAGAAATTTACCTTATTTCGCCTAGTTCAATTTAAGTTGTACCACATCTGATTTTTAGAGACTACAATTAGGTTTTTAGTCACTTTTTCTAGGGACAACTTTTCATAATTCATTCTACCCACTTTTCTATTGTTCTTGTTAGTTTCAGTGAGAAGATCTCATTCTCTGCCACCTTTAAAGAAGATTTCTAAACCTTTTTTTATTTCTTATTACAATTCTATTATGTCTTTATTTCAATCTATTGTTTGTTTCTTTTCTATTATACTTGAGTAGTTTTCCAATCAGCTTTAGGGTTTCCTAGGGATTTAAGAAATCAATGAATTAGAGATAAATAGGGTTTAATCTTATGGTTCTTCATCTATTGTTGGTTTTAATGTTTAAGTTACACGGATCACCTAACTTATGATTATAGGTTGTTTAACACCAAACGTGTTTGATTAAATGTCTGAAAGAACATAAATGAGCAAATTGTCTTTAACCAACCAAAGCTGATATTAAGACAATTTGTGAACATATCAAACCTGAACTATAATGCATGTCTGGAATTTTAGGTTCAAACAATAGTTTAGGATTCTAGTTTGGTAGACATAGTAGTCGACGCCACAACAATGAGTTTGCTATAAATTTGTGTTTTGAGTTCAAGACGGATTTAATTTTTCGTTGAATACACTACTAGAAAATAATTAATTTTTAACCAGAATAAGAATGTAAAGTTGGTCAAAAACTAATTTTTGACATATTTTTGATCAAAATTAGTCAAAAAATCGATAATAATGTAAAATTAGTCAAAAATCTTTAGTTGTAAATTATCATATTTTCTTTGAAGTTAAAATTATTTTAATTGCTTGTTCTTATTTGATTTAAAGATTGATAGTGTAACTCATTGGTTTACGTGGATTCGATCCCTAAATTACTATTTCGTTTGCTGTGCACTTGCCATAGATTTCTAGGGTTAAAACCTGTATTATCAGCTACAACAGATCAACTCACTCATTTCCTTTGTATTATTATAAATGTAAATGGTAACATCTCAATCTAGCTGAATGTAGAACCTGTCTGAATTTTTTTTTTTTTTTTTAATGGAATCTAGCTGAATAAAAAATATGGCTGAAGTTTTATTTTAATTTTTAGTGGAATTTAGCTGAATAAGTTAAAATCAAATGGTAACATAGGGATCTAGGTAACTTTGGTGGAATTTAAAATATTAGTTTAGTAAAAAAAAAAATATTGGGCCTCATAAAATAACCTCATTAAAAATAAATTATTCAAAATTTTAGTTGATACTTAAAAGTTAAATAATAATTAAGATTATTGTATAAAACTTAACTTAGATATTATTTGGTATATATATATATATATATATTAAATAAGTAATCTGACCTAATTTGAAATAGAATATGTCAAACCAAACTGGAATTGAATAAATGAAACCTAAATTCATATATTTAAAAAACTAAATCCCAATTTAATTATGTTGAAAACTTATTGGGATATCCAAAATACATGAAATATAATTATATACCTAAAAGTTATTGTTTTTTATTAAAAAATTTAAAAATTAAATGTTTAAAGTATAACTATAAATTTAGTTATATTATTATTCATTTTGGAATGAAATAACAAAAAAAATCCAACATATTCAAAGTTTTATTTAAATTTTGATTTTGTATACTGTTTTTACTAAATCTTAATTGTTTTTTTTTTAAATACATAAATTAAAATCTGATCAAAACCAAATAATTTATATAAATTCTAGATCTTTAACAAACTATCACAATCGAACTATACCCGATCTAACCGATCTCAATCCATAAAATATGCCCCAATAGGTGTGTGAGTGAAATCAAAAATCTAAAAACTTGAAAAGCATGATTAGAAACCACACTGATTTTCAATGTCCATATTTAACGAGGGGATGTATGACTTAGTTTGTTTGTTTTTTTTTCTTTTTTGTCAATAATTAGATCGACAAGACTCGATCCATAACCTAAAGACCATAGCTAAAATTCCTTTTTTAAGCTATTATAATATAGCGGGTAGAAATTGAATTCTGGTACCAAGTCATTAGCTGGATCATCCTAACCACCAGACTGAGAGCAACTCGACATTTAGTTTATTATTTATAATTAATTATAAATTTGTTTAAATATTTGTTAAAATTTTAAATAATAAGAAAAATTATGGAATTGTGGAATTGTGGAATTGTTGTATGTACAAATTGTAAGAGCTAAATCCAGTTAGCTGAATGCAGCTGAATTGCTAAATTCATGTCACCATTTAGGGCCTATATTTCTTATAAGTTATAGTATAATTTCTGTCATGTTAACAAATGTGCATTTTTTTCAAAAAAAAAAAATGAAGCATAATCCACTATTAGTACTTGACTATTGTTGTAACAAATGAAATATTTGACCTCTTTCGTTTCTGTTATCAGGTGAATTAATTTATAGTATTCTTTGTTTTCTTTTTTGAAATATAAACTCAGGTAGAAATGTTAATAAGAACATTCAAGTTAATGACAGGGGCAGATGCAAATTGGCCCTAAAGGGATCAATATAAAATTTCCAAAATCTATTATATATTAAAATAAAAATGCATTTGACCCCATCCAAATATTTTGTTTGACCCCTCAAGACCTAATCTAAACACACACTTAAATTTCCCTTGTTTACTAAACAGATTCAAAATCATTCTATATCGTGTGTATATATATATATATATATTGGATTCATGAAAGCTAGACTTTCGTTTATATTTATGGTTATGAAGAGTTTGAAACCATGTTGAAATTAATAACTTTAAACTACGCGGTTACTTTTAAGGACTTCAATCTTGTCTTTTTCTCTCTTAGGCCCGATTCTCGAAATAGTTTTCTGTAGCCTATTTCTTTCCAAATTTAACTAAAATTTTGAATTTTACCGGGAGTGGTTTCGTCTTTCCTCTCTGGTTTTTACTATAAAAGGAAGTACGTTGCCGGAATGTGTCTTTTTTTGGTATTCTGATAGATCCATCCGAGAGGATGATGGATCTGTAAGTATCTCTGCAAAACTCTCGACGAAGAACCTCCCATCTCAGGGGATGTTTCTAGCTTGTTCGGTAAATTTGACCCATTTCTCCCACCTTTGTTAAAAAGTGTGGTGAACCTTCACCTGTATAGGTGATATTCTCGGCGTGGCATAGGCCACCTTTCGAGCTTTCCCAACCCATATTCTAGATCTGGAAGTGGGAGCTAAGAAAGCAAAGTAAGCTGACCCTTCATATCTAAAAATGGCGAGAAGACTAACCTATTCCGAAAAAGGGAAAGGCATACAATTGGAAAACCATGAAGAGGTTATCCCAAGGGTTAAAGTATCTACTTTCGACAACTCAGAACTAGTTCAGAAACATGCAAAAACTCTGATTGGAAAAGTTACAAATCACAAACAACAAAGAATATGGTCCCTCATTCCCTTCCACTCAAATATCTGGAACACCTCCGTAAGGGCTGTTGGAGCCGACCTGGGACAAGGTCTGTTTCAATTCCAATTTGCTACTGATGAAGATATGAAGAGTGTATTGAGGAACAGACCGTACCATTTTGGGAAATGGATGCTGATTATTCAACAATGGAAAGCTATGGTGGAACCCACCTTTCCTTCTATCATTCCCTTCTGGATATCTATTCAAGGCCTCCCAGTTCATCTATGGAGTCCAGAAACTCTAACAAGCATTGAACAAGGCCTGGGTACACTCGAATCAATCGATATTACTCCCACTGCGGCTAGAATACATGTTCATGTTAATGGACTACAACCTTTGATAATGAAAACAATTGTCGAGTTCGCAAATGGTACTGAAGTATTGGTCCATCTGAAATATGAAAAGCTCGCAAACCATTGCTATCACTGCAAGAGGCTTGACCATGACAAAAAGGACTGTGCATATGGTGGTAACTCTGAGGGACAATCAGATTATCGATCTCATAGGTCACAGCAATCGTTCTCATCTAATAAAGAGACTTTGAGCAGATATTCCCCAGCAAAGATACCAAGTGGTAAAAATGATAAGAAACGTGCTCGTGAATACATCGCGGAAGGCCCGGCCAGGAACATCAGACATAGACAGATGGATAAAATCCCAACCAAATATCCCAGAGGCAACCTCAGCTCATCAATGATGTGGAGAAAGATCACCCCAACTCATGTGGCTGTCTCTGAGGGATTAGAGAAGGACAAAAACTTTTCAAAATCCCCTAATACAGATGGTGATAATGATGTCCCACTGCAGATGATTGGTAGGGATTTAGCTGCACAGAGAGCTTTTGACAGAGCGGCAGGAGACTTACGGGAAGTTATGGTCAAGTACTCGAATGTCGCTGACCCTACTGAAAGTGCAGCTCAGAAACTCAGATGGCAACAAGCTGAGGCTTCAGGGGCAATAGAAGCACAGGCTGCAAAAATGGCAAGGGCCTCACTGGTTAACTCAGGAAAGATAGTATCTCCTAATCACTCCCCAAAGACAGCTTCTGGAGAGAGAATACCTGCTACTCAAAGACTGGGTCCCTCCAGTAACGATCTGCAGGAAAATGAGAATAGCCAAGACTTTCATCAACAAAATCATCTCGGACCAGAAATACACAATGTAGAGAAAATCTCGGCTTTGGATCGTTTAAGCCCAAATCATGTAGCTGACACAACTCCGCTTAGTCCTCCGAGGAATGAGCTAGCTAAGCGCAAACCTGGAAGGCCAGCAAACAAAAAGAAGATAGTAATCAGCCCATGTGTATTCCCGGGAACCCAAGCTAGGAAAAGAACTACTCCATCTCAAAAACCATCACCTAAGAGGAGATTACCTATGGATAAAAACAAGAAGAAGGAAACAACTAATAGTGATGACCCAGCTCTCAGGATCCTACCTAAACATGGCAAAATATTGCCACAAAACAAAGACGATACAGCTGCAATCGCAAGGGCCCAGGACATAATGATTCCACCCATGGAAAGAAAGAAGTTGGATTTTCAAAATCCAACGCTTCCTCTTCCTTAATGATTGTGAGCTGGAACTGTCAAGGTTTAGGAAACCCCTTGATAGTTCGACGAATAAAAGGGTTACACAAGAGACACAACCCTGATATAATTTTCCTAATGGAGACTAAGAATGGTGATGATGTAATCCAAGATAAACTAGCATGCCTACGTTATCCAAATGTAAAGACTGTCCCACCCACAGGTCATGGGTGTGGCGGTTTAGTTCTCCTATGGACTAACAGGATTAAACTGGAAGTCCTGACTGCTACCCCTGATGTTATAGACTGCCGCATCAGATATGAGGAAAAAAGCTTTTATGCATCTTTTACCTACTGTAATACTGAGAAGGTAAGGAGAAAACAAACATAGGGAAAAATGCTGGAATCAGCAAAGATCAGAGACTCGCCGTGGATAGTCATGGGCGACTTCAATGACATCTTGTCAAATGAGGAAAAACAAGGTGGACCACAGAGACCTGAAAGCTCCTTTGTTGACTTTAGATCCTTTGTATCTGAAGCCGGCCTATTTGATCTACCTTCTTCTGGTGATCCTTTGTCTTGGAGAGGATCGCGACACAATCATACTATACGTTGTAGATTAGATCGAGTGATGGCTGAGGCTAATTGGTTCCATATCTTTCCTGCAGCTCGCTCCACTTATCTCTGGTTCGAAGCCTCTGACCATAAGCCAATGTTAACCTGCCTGGAACCTGGAAAAAAGAAGAAAGTTTCAATGTTTCGCTATGACAGAAGGTTAAAAGGAAATCAGGAAATCCGACACATCATTGAGCAAAAATGGAACCCCTCAATACAGATCCCAATCAGACTTAGACTCAGAAGAACAAGAGATGCCATTGTTCAATGGTGCAAAGAACAAAACCATAACAGCCGAATCAGAATTGAGGAATATAGGAAGGAACTTGAACAAGCAATGACTGACCAAGATAGTGAAACTTCCTCAATCAGGGCTATTACTCTCAAGCTACAAAAGGCCTATGAAGACGAGGAAGCCTTTTGGAAGCAAAGGAGTAGAGTGATGTGGCTACAACTAGGTGATAAAAACTCCTCCTACTTCCATGATATAACAAAGACAAGGAAAATTAGGAATACACTCTCAGTTATTGAAAATGCAGAAGGTACTGAGTTTGTCAAAGAAGAAGACATATCAAACGTGATAATTGATTATTTTCATACCATGTATACCTCCGCTGGTTTCTCTTGCACCGAAACAATGGAAGCGGCTGTAGAAAGTAAAGTCTCTGCCACAGATAATGCTATTTTAGCCAAAGACCCAAATGATATAGAGATCAAGGAAGCTGCTTTCTCAATACACTCGGACAAAGCTCTAGGGCCAGATGGTTTTTCTGCGTCATTCTTCAAATCAAACTGGGATATTGTCGGCCATGCAGTCATTAAAGAGACGAAAGAATTTCTCAGAACCAGCCATATGCAATCTCAGCACAACGCAACTCTTATAAGGCTAATACCAAAGATGGATAATCCTAGGAAAACCTCCGATTACAGACCAATAGCACTGTGTAATTACACATATAAGGTGATTGCAAAAATCCTCTCAAAAAGACTGAAAGTGGTTCTCCCCCAGATTATATCTATCAACCAATCCGCATTCGTGGCTGGGCGGTCTATCTCAGACAATGTGCTAATCACACATGAAATTCTACACTACCTTAACACATCACAAGCAAGAAAGAATGGAGCAGTGGCTATTAAAACTGACATGAGCAAAGCTTATGACCGCTTAGAGTGGAGCTTTATCAGGGAGACACGACTGAGGCTGGGATTTAATAAGAAGATAGTCAAATGGATTATGCAATGTATTACATATGTAACCTACTCTGTAATAGTCAACGAAGAGCCTAAAGGATTAATCAAACCGACAAGAGGAATTAGACAAGGGGATCTGATCTCACCATATGTCTTTATCATTTGTAGTGAAGTTTTGTCTGGCCTATGTAGGAAAGCACAACAAGAATCTATTTTACCTGGCCTGAAGGTCTCAAGATTTGGTCCGCAAATTAATCACCTCCTATTTGCGGACGATACTATGTTTTTCTGCAAAAGGAACAAGAAAAGTATTAATGCCTTAAAAGGGATAATTCAACAGTATGAGGAAGCGTCTGGCCAATTGATTAATAAGCAGAAATCTGCTATAACTTTCTCGAGGAAAATGGGAATAGAACATAAGGAAAACCTGAAGCAGATGTTGGGCATTCACTTGGAGGGTGGACTCGGGAAATACCTAGGCCTACCAGAGAATTTTGGCCGTCGAAAAAGGGACCTCTTTAACAGCATTATAGACAAGATCCATCAGAAAAGGGTCAACTGGAGCAGCAAATTCCTGTCCCAAGCAGGCAAAGATGTCATGCTCAAAAGTGTCCTCAGCTCCATGCCCTCATATGCTATGACATGCTTCCTCTTACCCACCTCCTTACTTAACCGACTCCAATCCGAACTAACTCGATTCTGGTGGGACCGAAAACCTGGTGAAAAGAAAATGGCATGGATTGCATGGGATAAAATGACACAAGCTAAGAGAAAAGGTGGACTTGGTTTCAGGGATGTACATGCCTTTAATATTGCCTTCGTGGCAAAAATCAGTTGGAAAATCCTCACACAACCTGAGTCATTACTTGGCCAAGTCTTTCTATCCAAGTACTGCAATGAAGATGCTTTCCTTACAGCTCTTCAACCAGCAGCCTGCTCTCATGCGTGGAAGGGAATACTTAAAGGAAGAGACTTGTTAAAAGGAAATCTGGGATGGGTTGTAGGCAATGGGGAGGAAATCCAGGTGTGGGGAGACAAATGGTTGCTCAACGACTCCATCCAAACTCCAATTGGACCCCCTACAGAACAACAACAAACAATGAAAGTGTCAAGCCTGATGAGAAATAACTCAACAGATTGGGATGTGACCAAAATAAAAACAATTCTGCCTTTCTTTGAAAAACAGATCCGAGCCATCAAACCTAGTGAAGTTGGAGCAAAAGATATGAGAGTATGGACCTTACATTCAAGCGGTGAGTATACAGCAAAAACAGGCTATCATGCGTTCATGGATTCAAAATGCAGCAACAACAATCACTCTCAGGACACAACTGACTGGCTAAAAGAAATCTGGACAATTTCCACATCCCCCAAGATTAAAATGTTTCTCTGGAAATGCTATAAGGGAGCCCTACCAGTAGGAGAACGTCTTAAAGCTAGACACATGGAGATACAACCAGAATGCAAAAGATGCGGGGAAGAAGAAACAATTACTCACCTTCTTTTCAGATGCCCCTTTGCGGCTCACGTCTGAAAACAAGCCCCACTTGCCCATCTCCCAGTGATAGATGACTACTCTACCTTCCCATGTATATGGAGACAATTTCGATCGATCCTCACACTCCCACCGACAGGCATCGGAACTGGAACCATCACCCCGTGGATTATTTGGGCCCTCTGGAAAGCAAGGAATAATCTTTTGTTTAAGAATCTTAACCAATTGGAACCTGATTGTTTGTCTGCAGCTATCCTTATGGCGAAGGAGTGGCACATGGCACATGAAGAGGATTTATTATCCAAAAACCTCGATCGATCGATACAACAAACCCAGAGACCTGAACCAAGCTCCTTCTCGGACAGGACAATATGTTTCACAGACGGGGCTTGGCACGCGAATACAATGGAAGCGGGACTAGGATGGTCTTTCGAAGGTTTAGATGCGGAGGATGTCACGGGCTCGGACACGGTCAGGTTTGTGGGCTCCGCCATCGTTGCTGAAGCTCTCACGGTTCGTAGTGCCCTGAAGAGAGCTATCCATCTCGGTGTTCGCCGGCTGGAGCTTCGATCGGATTCTACCTCTCTAATCTCTGCTATTAATCACAGCAAGAGCATCTTGGAGATCCATGGCATATTGAAAGATATTGCCAGTCTTCTCCCTTTCTTTGATTTCATCAAGTTTTTTGCAATTCCTCGCCAATGCAACAAGAAAGCAGACTTAATTGCAAAATTGGCTTTGTCTTCAATTCCACCTAACTCTGATACTTTACTTAATGAATGAATGAGTCTTTTGTTTGTAAAAAAAAAAAAAAAGAGTTTGAAACCCACCACTTAATTTTATACAAGTGTCTCTATTGTTCAAAAGTTTTTCGTTCTCCAAATATTCTTTTTTCAATCAATCTTTTTTTTTTCAATCTCCAAATATTCTTCTTTCGGCAAAACTAAACATCTTTCCTGTTCAGCATGAACAAAGATTGATTTATATTTTAAGATTTGCCGCTTTTAATTTGTATAAAATAGGCATGGATGTGTATATTTGTATTTGTTTGTTGTTGTTAATTTGTATTGTTATAATAAATAACTATTATAGCTTGAACTCGCGTTTCTATTTTTCATTTCCAAATTAAGATTATGCTTATTTGTTATAGTGATTTTCTTCTCCTAAATAATGTGCTTAATATTGTAATATATTTTCAGCCTGTCGTTTGGTTATTTAAAATTATATATATATAGTTGGTTAAATATTTTCTTTCTCCGATAAAATAAACTTCGACCTTCTATTGGTTGAGTATACTAAATTACCAATATAGAATGGACAAGACGTTTTAACAAATAAGTAGGATCCATTTAAAAAATAATATATTTTTGAGAAACTTTAACAAATGCCCTTTTATCTTTTTGTTAAAGAAGCTAGAAAATAATATTGCAAAATTGCATGAGATTTTTTGGTTTATTATTTTATTGGTGTATATATTTGGAAAAGTTTTATGTGGACGACAAACAATAAAGAGACTTGTCATATGACGTATATTAAAACCGAAATGAATACGTTTCATTCATATAATGAAAAATATATAAATAAAATCAAAATACAATTATAGGTATCAAGTGGCATCAGATACCGAAAACGCCAAGAAACTAATAAATCAAAATAAAAACAACTTCATTGACATTATATTTTAAACTTCATTGACTTTGCAAAAAAAAAAAAGTTGAAAAACCTTCATCGTTCTAATATTTTAGAAATCTCAACAATAAGAACATAGATTTCTTTTTCAAATATTCAATTATTTGAATTTTACTTTTAAACTCAAAACAGAAAACTAAGAAAAAACGCATCCAGTTAATGTAAACCACACATATATATATATTTGGTCGGAAGTAAACCACATATATTGGTACATGTTCTACAAAGAAACCATATAATAAAGTAATTTTTTTAAGTCAGAAAAATACAACATTTTCAGGTGTTGGGATTAATTATTGCATTTTAAATCTTTTTCAGGCGTTTACGCTTTTTATAAATGGCAGTTTATTTATGTAAACAGTAATGATATACAGAACAAAATGACATTATTTAAGAACATAATAGTGCGGGTTTTGGCATAGAACCATAGAATATTTTAATATTTTAAATAATGCAAATATACCAACATTCGGATTAATTTTGAGATTATATTGGTTTTATACTTATTTATTTTGAGTTCATGTAGGAGTTATGATAAATATAACAAACTGGATTTTTGTCTATGTTACGCAAAATAAGTTTAAATGGTAATAGTTGAATCTGGTTAAATATGAAAACTAACTTAATTTTTTTTTTAAATGGAATCTAGCTGAATAAGTTAAAATCAAATGATAATTTATTAGTTTAGTAAAAAAATAACTTAAAAGTTAAATAATAATTAAAAATATTATATTGAAATTAAACTTCCTTAATAATCTGGTTAATATATATCTATATATTTAAATAAGTAACCTATAAAACCGAAGTAAATTTAATCTGAAATAGAATGTATCAAACCGAACTAGAATTGACTAAATAGTCGAATAAAACCAAGATTCATATATCTAAAAGGCCAAATCCAAACATGAATCATACATAGAACTGAATAAGATATCCAAGATACATGAAATACAATTATATACTTAAAATATATTGTTTTATTAAAAAATTAATATGTAAATACCTAAAATTACATTGTTTTTACTAAATCTTAATTTGTTTTGATATTTGAAAGAAAAATATACATAAATTTGAACCTGATCAAAACCAAATAATTCATATAAAATTTGGATCTTCAACAAACTATCACAATCAACCCATATCCGATCTATACCGAACCGAGCTTAATGCAGAAAATATATCTGAATAGGTGTTAAATGAGTGAAATCAAAAACCTAAAAAGTCTAATCTGAATTTACACAGGTCCTGAATATCTATATTTACAAGAGGATACATGACTTAGTTTATTAGTTATAATTAATTATATGTTTATTTAAGTATTAGTTAAAATTTAAATAATAAAAAAATATTGTGAAAATTGTTATACGTGTAAACAGGAACAGCTGAATTGTGAAATATCCACAATTCAGCTAAATCCGGCTGAATAGATGAGTTATATATTACCATTTTAGCCACAATATGTTTACTTGTTCAACTAACCAACTTCTATGGCTATATATTGTATTTTTATCATCTCTTGGTTATTTTGCAATTTAACCATAATTTCTATGGTTAAAAAGTAATAATTTCAATATTTGTAAGTTCTTTTCAAAGTATACTTTTATGAATTAAACTTTATTTACAAAACAACTATGAAATATAAAATAGTTGAGTTTTTTTATAATCGGAAGAAGATTAGAATAATTGAACTAATGACTAGACATTGATTGGTAATGCTTTTTGTTGAGCATAATGCTCTTTTAACAACCAATAATATTTGAGATAATTTAAATAGACAAATATGATTGATTGTTAAAAGAGCATTATGCTCAACAAAAAATATTACCAATCAAGGTCTATAATATCAAATGCTCGACTACTTTCTACTACATATACATAATAGATTAAAATGAAATTTTAGGTTATGAATCGAGTTTTTCGATCTAATTTTTGAAGAGAAAAAATGTAAATTGTAGTTACGAGATAATAGTCAATATATATTGTAGTATCCAAAATGAAGCATCACACGAACTTCGGAGACACAATATGACAACATGTGATAATCAGACACATCTTTAAAGAAAAGATAGTACAAATGTTATTACATCTTCCTAACCAAATACATGAGTTTTGATGGCATATAGTCAGAAAGAGAGTAGTTATATCGCACCTATTATACTCGTGACTCACGGCGATTAGTTTCTTGATAGTATCTTTTGATTATTATTTTTCTTTTTGTAATTTTTCGGTTCTATCTTTTTCATTATTTAACTTTTGTATTTGGAAGACTTTCGTTTACTTATATTTAGTAAAACATTCACTACAAACCTTTTTCTTTTTCAGATGTAATATTTCGTCATAATATATTATTATGTCACAAAATATATATTATTATGAATTAGTGATAATTTGTAATTAGTTATAATACAATTATTGTAATTATATATTTGTAATAAAACTGATACAATACTTGTAACAAATAAATCTAGCAATAATTTTATATTACCAAATATAACCATAATAATTAACTAAAAAAATTACAAATTCACAACTAACAAAAATTATATACAAACTATCACAAATTTTTACTAATATTTTATTCACAATAAAACTTCATAATAAAGAGGTTTTAATTAACAAACAAAAAAAGGTGCATCAAACCTAATTAGGAGCATGTGCATCATAAATTGTGCACATATATATATATATATATGTTTTTTTTATTTTCACACATATATATGTTATACTATATTTTCTTACATTAATTACCCTGTCTCGAATGACTTGTAAATGTTATATACATATGTTCTAGAATGACAAATTAAGGTTCCAATCATAGAATTCTGGCCGAGAAACAAATCCAGTTTCAGTTCTCCGTCTTGTAAGAACAAAAAAAAGAAAAAACGAAGTCAATTTCGTTAAGCTAAAACTGTGACGTTTCAATCCATCTTTATTACAAAACCCTATTCTCCAACCATCAGTGGACCAATTATTTTGACCAATGATTTTCGTTCAAGTTTGGATCTAAATAAATATCTATTTTGTCTTTGTGCCAATTTTTAATATATATTTATATATATAGATGACTGGCTGTCGGCACATCAAGAAAAGACCACTCTCTCGGGGCCATTATTCGATCAATATCTTCTTCTTTTAAAATTTATATATATATATATTAAATAATTAATTATATCTGTTTAATTTTCTTTATCAGATTATACACTAATCTAATAATGTAAACCGTAAAAAAGAAAGTAATAATAATGTAAATCGTAAAATAGTTATTAAAGTCAAGACAAAACAAGTAAAAATATATATTTTTATAATTTTCTATCTAGTTATAGTAATATTACTAGTTTTTATATAAAAAATGTTATAGTACTCTTACTTAAAATTATTTTAACGATTTCCATAAGATTATTTCTTTTTTGTTTTTTTTAATATAAATTTTAATTAGATAAGGAAGTGTATGGGAAGAACTGTATGTAAATCAGAAACGAGCTTTGTAGAAGTCGTAAAACGCTGAGGTGTGTACCTTTGATTAATGGCTATCAGATTTGTTGGCCATTTATACTACAACTAATAAATTTTGTAAAGTAGATATATAACTAAAATTAATGTGGTGAAATAGTTCATCTTAACCCTATTCAATATATCAACTCTTTTTTTAAACAAAAAATAAATCAATATTATTCGCAAAAATGTTTGGGAACTAATTTATTTACTGACTTACTATTATATTAGTATTAATATTAGCTTATATATATAGCTTTTCTGTTGTTGTAAATTTGGTAGCACTAAAAATCAGATTAGGTGGAATTTAATTATAGGTGTACTTCATACTATCCACAAATTTCTTCATTGATTTATAATTGACATTAATTAATATATTTCTACATCTTTGCCATAACACGAGCCAGACTCAAAAAATGCGTAAGTCTACTTTATAAGAAACATTCGTTTGATTCACCTCTGATGAATGCTGAAAGTTCTTCACTACAAGTTTGAGCTTTCTGATAGCATAAGCTAAGCTTTAAGAGAGTTTAATGGTGAAAGTATTTATATCTATAACTTAATGGTGAATTTATCTCTCAAACGACTTAGTAATTGGATTCAACCTTTGTATCTTCTAGATAGCATCCTACACAATACCAAATTTCTTTATTTTGTTTTTGTACTAGTGAATTGGTCGATAAAAAGTTATTTATCTCTAAAATCGGAATTGTGTGTTTGATTTGATATAGGAAGAATATATAATATAAAAATTTATTATATAATTCAAAATTTGATTTATAATTTAATTTATTATATGTCGTTTGAAAAGAATTAATTATTAAATGATAAAATTGTCTTATAAATTAATTGAATGTATTACATATTTTTTAAAATAGATTGTCAAAAGATATCCTTAGATATTATTTTCTAACATATTAAAAATAAATAAAATAAAACTAACATGTCCTTAAAATAACTTTAAAAAAATTTCAAAACTAATAAAAATATGATATGTTATGTGAATTTATATATTAATTTTGTGAATAATTAAAATTCTGTTCCAGTCAACTCTTTGGGACTATCAGTACAAAAGTTCGTAGTTACCAAAATTGGTCCTTACGTGGCAGAAAAACGCCACGTCACGATATGTTGCTGATGCCAGCTATTTTGTCAGTTTCCCGCCGCCTAACGTCACGTGGAAAATAAAACAATCTCTTTCGAGTAGTGATAAATCCGTATAAAATGTTGCTAAAATATATTGAAAAAGTAAAAACCAGTTTTGTAGTTGGTCACTTGGTCCCATAAGGTTGTATTAAATTTTATTAATTATATAAGGCAGCCATATTTGTCCATAGGTCTTATGAAAACAGTAAAGCAAATTAAATAATCCCCACTTTCAACTATCTAATAAATTTTATGTCTCTTATATATACCATTAGGTTTTGAAATAACTTATTCCAAACAACAAGAGATAATACAAAAAAAAAAAAAAAAAAACAATGGAATATTCTCAATCTTCTTCCATGTATTCATCTCCAAGTTCGTGGAGTTCCTCACACGAATCAATCTTATGGAGTGAGAGTTGTTTCGTGGATCAATCATCTGATCATCATCAATCTTTCTTTTACCATACTAACACTTGTGATTATTCCGATGACTTTTTCTCATTTGAGTCATCGGAGATGATGATTAAAGAAGAAATCCAAAACGGTGACGTTTCAAACTCCGAGGAAGAAGAAAAAGTTGGAATAGATGAAGAAAGATCATACAGAGGAGTAAGGAAAAGGCCATGGGGAAAATTTGCAGCTGAGATTAGAGATTCAACAAGAAATGGGATTAGGGTTTGGCTTGGGACTTTTGATAAAGCTGAAGAAGCAGCTCTTGCTTATGATCAAGCAGCTTTTGCAACAAAAGGAGCTCTTGCAACACTTAATTTCCCAGTTGAAGTGGTTAGAGAATCTCTTAAGAAAATGGAGAATGTGAATCTTCATGATGGTGGATCTCCAGTGATGGCTTTGAAGAGAAAACATTCACTTAGAAACAGACCTAGAGGCAAAAAGAGATCTTCATCTTCATCTTCTTCTTCCTCGAATTCGTCTTCTTATTCTTCTTCTTCATCTGCTTCTTCAACATCTAGAAGTAGTAATAAGCAGAGTGTTGTGAAGCAAGAAAGTGGTACACTTGTGGTTTTTGAAGATTTAGGTGCTGAGTATTTAGAACAACTTCTTATGAGCTCTTGTAATTGATTTCAATTTTTGTTTGTTGTATCCAAATCAAATTATTGGATGAGACTCCATGGTGATGTATAAAAAAAACTCTCTTTTTTTTTTTGTCTTTGTGAAAAGAAAAACACTCTATTACTGCGTTATATGGCTGGAAAGTGTGTGTGTCCACTTTAATTGCTTTAACATTTTTTGTTCTTATATATTTTATTTGTAAAAATCTATTAAAAGCTTGAATTAACACCATTCTTATATATCTAAGACTGTGAATCTTAAAATCAGTCATTCCAAGCTATAAAGGTGATAAGATTAACTATAAAGTTTTATTTTATTTGTAGGGTAATTCGATTAGATCTATAAAGGTGAGATCTTATTATATTGTATATATGTTATCTTTTATGGTTATATGAAATATATTATCGTTAAGAAAGAAAAATATTTAATGACGTTCATATTATATTGTGTCAAAACGTCGTTAATGATGCTTTCGTTATCATTAGTATTGTTGTTAATCCACTATTAATTGGTTTTTGACTTTCTTTGATAACTTTTTTGTTTGGTTGAAGCTTTTTTATCCAATAAAGCTAAGGATTCACTATTTGAACGTTTGAATCAAAATAACTTGTCGAGTTTTAGTTGGTTGAGTTTAAAATTTTTCAATGTGCCTAAGATGAAATAATCGCATCATAATTTATACTCTTTCTGTTTTAATATAAATAATACTTTTTTTTTCTTTTTCAAAATAAGCATACTATATTTGTATTAAAATTTAATACATATTATTATGTGTATTTTTATAGATAATATGAGGGAGAAAATATGTATGTAGGAAAAAGAGATAATATGTTGTTCTTAAACATCACTCATATTGAAATTCACATGGAGTTTTCGAATTTAGAATTATACGTATATGAGTTGTTGCGTTATTTAATAAGTTTATGAGCTTAAACGAATATATTGCTATTCTAAGTTTTCTTGTGAATTAATTTATATTTGCATTTGATTTCTTTTTTTCTTATAACAATTTGCATTTGATTATTAATCCTGCTTGTCATGTGTTTCTAATAAATGGATGTCAAAATTTTAAATTCATTAAAAACAAAACTGGACACATATATTAAAACTAACCAACCAATCCAATTAAACAAAACTTTTTTTTAATTCCATCTTTTTTATATAAAAATCAATTTAAAATGGATCGAGGCGTCACATGTTTGGTGTTTGGAACTTTCTCTTTTTGTCGAAACTTTTTAAATTTACTGCTTCAACAAAAGAAACATATGTCTAGAAAACCGAAAACAAGATAAACTCTATAAAGGCCCACAAAGACTTAGCTTAAACAAGACGAAATGAATTTTAACATATTAGATTTTAATGAGCAGTCATTTTACTCAAATGTGAATTTGTGAAAAACTAATTATGCGAAGTGATATGGTAATAGAGAATTATTAAGATGATAATTGTGATAAACACTACTACACACCATTATTTTAATAGAAATGTGAAAATATAGTATAGACACGATACATATGACCTGTTCGAATTGGGAATAATCAAAAAAGGTAATGGCCAACTAGGAAAAGACAACAGAGTGTAAGAAAGACACTAAATAAAGAAAGATTAATTGTTGGTTTACGATTTAATTAAAACGACGGTGATTAGATGGGCAATTAGTGTCATGAGGATATCCAATTTACATATCCAATTATGCAACTAGACTTTCACCAAATTAAGATCACTGAAGATGTGATTAAGAAAGAGTTTACTCAAATCTGATGTAAAGTTTTAAAGATTTCTAATTCCTTATGAATCATACAACCAATAAGTCCTCCTAAATTTTTAGTTAATTAGAAGAGATCAGAATAAGTATTTTACTACAAACGAAAGTAGACGTTACAATTTAAAACAATATGAAAGGGTTTATTAGTATATTATTTGTTTTGATATGTAAGAATTAAAAGGATTTATCAGTGGAAGAATATTTATGGCTGATTTTTTTTTTCAAACAATAATTAAATTGACAATATTCGATCTATAACCAATATTTTCTAATTGGAATTAGATGAGATTCGAATTCACCACGTGGTGCCAAACTAAATCAGGAGCACACCAATTGGGCTACCTGTTTTTTTGCATTTATTGCTGAGTTTAAACTTAATTAAGATGAACACAATAATGGTTAAACAACCAACACAGAGATGATCCATGGTCTAGTGGTAGAGCAAGATCTAATAATGTGTTGTACCAAGACTTAGTCGGATTTCAAAGTGTTAATCCAAAAATTAGATAGAGTAAACAGTTTTTATGACTTGTTTTATAACTTGTTTGTTGAATTGGATTCACCCAAGTTATCAAATAAAATATGGTTAAAAACTAAGGAGTTAAGAAGCTTATAGAATAGTGCTTGACACATCAGAACATACGCCATTATTTTGACATGGGGGAAACAAATGAAAGCTACCATATAGAAAATTATATTTTTGAAATACGAATTAATTTATTAATAATTCTTAAGTTTTTATATTGTTTATGTTCTAATTTATTTTGTTTATAGATATGATTCCAAAGATGTAAGTTGGAAGAATATAACTTCTTTAACATTTCCGTAATTAAGTGCATTCGTTTATTATATTAATACTCAAGGGAATTGTTAGTGTATAACCATTAGGTTATGTACTTTATAACATTTCTAGTCCTATCAGGGTTTGTTCTGAAAACCCCTCATTAGTGAATTTGGTTTGATCAGGTTAGGTCACGTTGACTTGTAATCCAAAATTATCTGTTTTTGAAGCGATCTAATGCAGGTTTATATTAAGGTATTGTAATGAAAAAACACCAACATAAAAAGTTGGAAGATATATTAAAGTCCGAGACAAATCTTAAGTCTAAATCTTATAACTAAGGGCTGACTTAAGGATGTTAAAATCAACTTAAGCTTTAATAACTTTATCAAAAAATCTAAAGCCATATCAGCCATCTTCTAAAATACTTTATTCTTTTATTCTGTTCGACAGTTTACAAACTCTTCGACTTCGTCTCCATTTCGATACATCTGAGTTTAGGGTTTAAAATCCCTTCGACCTCCTCTTCTCCTTCATTACACTATTAACACAAAACAGGCCTATGTCCAAGAAATAGTTCAACTCTTGATATCTCGCTATGTTTATTATTTGCCAGAAAATGTAAGTTCATCTCAACGATTTTATATCATTTTTTTGTTCTACTGATTCGATAGCTTATTGGCGAGGTTTTGTTCACGGAGAAAAATATGGAATCAAGGTTTTATACGTTCAACCCCAAATTACACAACTTATTTGATTTTACCAGTATCTTCATTTGATCTTCTCTAAGTGGAGTTTTATGATTTGACAAAGCAAGAAGGCGAAATAAGGGCGAGAGAGACACACTGGTATGTGAATCAGAACGTTTTTGATCTGTATTGAATCTAGAAGATGGGCGAACACTAGATAATTACAACATCCAGAAAGAGTCAGACTCTTCCCTTGGTTTTGAAGCTTAAGGGTGGACCATGATAAAAGTGAAGATTCTTACAAAAGTAAACTACTCATTTTCCCTAATTACTTCAGAGGAATTGACTTTCAAAGTTTTGTATATGTCAATTCGTTTGGAGTTGTGCAATGGGTGAGTCAAAATTGATATTTACTTCAATTCAGGTTTTCGTGACATAATGTGAAAACTATTGAAACTCTTTTTAAATGTGTTTTTGTATGTTTGGCGTGCAGAAAGATAATTTTTAAGGAGTTACATATAACATTTATTTGCATAAGTATATGTTTGATGTCTGTTAAATCTCATGGATTTTTGAATGCTCATCTATGCTGGAAAGCAGGTTACCTAATGGCAAAACGAGAAAAGACTACAGCATAGAGGGAGGCCATTTTCTTCATCTGGTTCTTGCATACAGGAAAAAGCCTCTTGAACAATCTTTACCCATTGTGTAGTTTTGGTCTTATTTATACTCTCGGATACGATATTTTCAACACAAATATTTGGAAAAATATATATACTATATTCTAACCGGGCGTATATATATTCGGAAGAATATAGCGCGGTATAACCCCTAGTATATTCAAAAAAACATCTTTTTATTAAAAAAAAAATGTGATCTAATTAAGATGAAAACCAAATGTAATCAACAAGGTAAAATTATATATTAAATCTTTATCATTGTATATTGATTGATTAAATTTTTAAAAAAAATTAATATCATGTCCTAAATTAATGAGTGAGAGTTGCATTTTTGGAGGCCAAAAGACTTTTATTTATTTATTATTTATTTTGTTGTATTGATTATATGATTAGTATTGTACCCTTATTGAACTCATATAAAAATATCAATGACGTGTAAAGTAAATCATAGCAAAATGAAGTTGTTTTACTTAAAAAAGGCTTTGGTTTTGTTAAACAAAAAACCAAGAGCATTAACAGATGAAAATGGTCCAAAGTTGAAACCCATATAGCTAGAAATATAAGTAGAGTTAGAGAAAATCCAGACGACTAGCCTCAGCTCTAGCTAAATAACTTGAAAATTACCAAAGTGATTAATAACTTAATCAGTCATTAGAGGGTAAAAGTAAACAAAGTTCTTAAAAAAAACAATTAATCCCACAAGTGTGTCTTGAAACTAGTAGCTGTTGTTGGGAACAACTTCCATGTACTGTTTCTCCACAACTTCCATCAATGTGTCTGCAATTCTACTTGCATACACACAAGACCCTTCACAAATCTGCTCATATCAAATTGAAAACGATTAATTTAATTAATAATTTGGAGTTAAAAAAGAAAACAGAGTTAAGTTACTACTATGATTTTCATTACCTTAGTGTTGAACAAGAAGCTGTAATGCTCACCAATTTGTCCTCCTACAACATGGTGAAGATCAAGCTGAAGCTTATCAAGGACTTTGGTTGTGAACAACAGACAGTTGATCTTCTTCTTTTGGACAAGCTTAATGGTTACGTCGTCATCGATTATGCGTACATCGACCTCAGTGACTTTCGATTTCCTCTTCAGCCATGAACATCTCAGTGAGTTGTTGTTATTCTTCTTAAAGCAAGATTGGTCTACTTCGCTCTGTGGCCTGTAACTCACAGTGTCTTCTTCTTCTTCGTCTTGATCTTCTCCTCCTCCACCAGTTCTAGCTTTCTTCTTGGTCCTGAATTTCCCAAACCTCTTCTTCTCAACTAGCATCTTCAAGTCCTCTATTGAACTTACCAGCTCTTTGATGTGATCTATTGCCTCTCCAACGATGGATGCTCTATCACTCTACAGAGATTAAACCAACAAATGTCTCTCATACTCATGAACAATATCAATTGAAGTAAAGTAAGCAAAGTCTACTTTTTTTGGATTTGGAATGAGGTTCTTTAAGTCGTCGAAACGATCAGTGAAATGAACTCTTCTTTCACGTTCTGTAGGGAAAGTTCTTGACTTTCGTGATCCTCTTGCTTTACGGGTAACTCCAGTGTTGAAGTCGAGAATCCCATTGTTGAATCCACCATTGTTGTTGTTATTGTTGTTGGTTCCTCCTTCGAAATACATCATGTTCACTGCTCCATTGGCGTCCATATAAATCTGATCCTCAACTCCAAGTAAACAAGACCCGTTTCTTTGCTGGTTCTGATTGTCTCGAGACTGTAGAGGGAAATTCAGATGGAAGAGGGGATCGTACATGACAGCAGCAGCAGAAGAAGAAGACATGATGTCGGAGAATGAGATTGATGAGTTAGGAATCATAGAAGAAGGAGGAGGAGGAGGAGGAGGCAACGAATATCTAGGCAATTGTAAGAGACTAAGCAAATCAGTAGTTGTTGCAGAGTTAGGACCCAAATTCACGAAATCTTGGTAGATATTGTCCCAATTAGAGTGGTCTTGATGTGCAGCCATTTGGTGTATCAAACTGATGTTGTTGTTGTGAAAGTGATCACAAGGAGGAGGAGGAGGATTGACGTGAAATTGGAGAGGTGTTGAAGAAGCTTGAGGGCAGTCTTGTGGGCTGAGATGAAATTCAGAGATCTCGAGCTCTACTACATCAACACTGCAATTGCTGTTGCTTGTGCTTCCGGCGACCAGAGTTTGCGGCGGTGGTGGTTCGGCTTGAGGGAAGCTGCTCTCCACCGTAAATTTTGCAGGAGTGTTGGGATCGAAACAACCCATCTCCTCGTAAATACTTCCTCTTCCTTCTTCTGCAATTTTAACCCAAAAAAAAGACACTACTTTACATCTTCCAGAAGAAAGAAACTGAAAAAGGTTGCAACTTTCATGAAAAAATTAGATCACAAAATGGGGGAAAAGGAAAGAAGATTATGTGACCTTCCATGAAAACGGTTCAACGACTCTTGATGATTCTTTAGCACCTGCAAATCAACAATAACATTTAACCATCTTTAAGAAATTCGAATCTAGTTTTAAAAAAGTTCGGTCTTTTAGAATCTTAGAAACAAAACCCGGTTACAGATTTCCATGAAAATGTTCATCAATTTCCAGTAGATAAGAAATGGGTTTAGGGTTTGAGTTTGATAATAAACAGAAAGAGAGACAGAGAAGATAAAGAGTAACCAGAGCTGGCAACGGTTAAGTTCTTCTGGAAAGCTTTTAAATTTCAGGAGAAGAAGTAAGTTTCATAAACAAGTCTCTCTCTAGTCTCTTCCTGTCTGTGTTTGAAATATACGGACATTTGCAGTTTGCAGAGACAGTAGAAGAAGGATTAGAATATGACAAAATGTAACTATTCATTTTGAAATATATATAGATATATATATATATATATTCTCGTTTTAATCTTGATTTTGGTTAGCTTTTGTCTAGGATTCAATTTTTTTTTCTATAAATTAATAGATTAAATATAAATTTTAAATATTGAACTATGAATTGTTAATCTAATGTTGACGGAAAAAAGTGAGAACATATGAGTTAGGGATGTTTTGGTTGAAACATGTGATATTTAAATTGTGGCCAAACATAAAGGTTAGTTACAAAGGGTTAATAGATGGGTCCCACAAAGAATCTCAACGACGTAAAGGGTAATTTTGTCATTATCAATGGACTTTATCCGATGTGGGCCCCGCATTTGCCTACCTCATGGCAGACTCAACAAACTAACCAAATTGTTCGCCTTTGCTCTTTCCCTTTTTGCCTTGAAGACAAGTGTTTTGGCAATAAAATAAGGGTCAGTGTACCTAAACATAATTAAAATTAAAATTCTAATTTTATCCAAAAAATAATATTAAAAACACTCAAAATTTATCCATTTTTTAAATTACACACGGCATTAAAATTAAAAATCTAATTTCACCCGAACTAACATATATAACATTAAAATCATTCAAATGATTAAGATAATTTTTCAACAAAACTATTTTCAAGTCGAGTTTTTCGGGTTTTTCAGTTCCATTAATTTAACTCATTCGAATATTTTTAATTTTTCAAACCGGATTCAGTTTGGGTATAGATTGGGTTCGAATTCAATATTTTTATTTATTTTTATAAAAATTCAAAATTCAAAATCTGGTGGAATTAGAGTTTTATTTTTAGTTTTGTGTGCAATTAATAAGCATCTCAATGTTTAGGTACATTCATAGTTATATGAAAGTTTTGTGGTGGAATTAGACCGATAAACAAAATCTTTTGTATTAACGAGAAGGTTTCCAATCATGAAATCAATTATCTAAATTTCAGTTTATGAAGATAATTATCGTATCTATTTGATCGAATCTATGCTTTAGTATTCAAACATAGTTTCGGACACTAAAACCAAACATAAAAAACCTAGATTAAATTATAAATTAGGAAATAAGTAATAAGTTTGGGGTTACGGTTAGCACATGCGATATATGTTTTTAGCAAAGAGAGCGAGGTTGTTCGAGACGTAGAGGAAAACGTAGGTCCCACTTACAAGAATCGGATTATATTATTTATATTTTTATATATTTTCATTAACAATGAGGGATAGTCTTGTAATTATACAGAAACTGAAAAAGTTCTGGTCACCTACCTCTTTCGTACACTGCTGCTGTTCTTATCGTAACCGTACAAACTTTGGATTGTTACCTATTTTTTAATCGGATACTAATGCTATTATTAATTGAATAATTACTCATCAATACTTCACAATTAGAGCATAGATACTTCAAAAATATCTATGATTATAGTATTCCTCGCTGTACCCGATCAGATTTAGGTTAGATAATTCGAATTTTAGATTTTTTGGATTTACTAATATAAAATTTATTTGGGTATTTTATAAAATTGAGTCGGGTTCAATTCTGTATATATCAGGTTCATATCAAGTTTTGTATTTTTTCTAAAACCCGAATTATATCCGAACATATAAGAATTTTGGATCCGGTTCGGGTATTCCAAAACCCTAAACCAAACCTTCATATTTAAAAAGAATTATAAAACAAACGTTAAAATATGCAAACACATAGAATTCTAACACTTGGATCTTAATAAAGGCAAAGAATTTTAACATAAGAAGCAACAACCGAAATTTAAAATAGCAAGAGCTACGAGTTTAACAGAAACAACCAAATTTGATCAATAGTCTGAGAAAAAAATCATATGATTCTGTTATTATACCCGATAAAAAGAAACATAGATGATAAGAAGCTAATTGGTCCACTGTGAAGAATTGACACTTAAAAACAAAGTTTAAACTGAAACCAAAACTATATTAACAAATAGATTGTGAAGTAATGAAAACATAGATGAATCCAGTAATACTACCTAGTATCACACAGTGAAATCCATTAGTCTTAGTTTGTAACTAAACCTATATTATCAAATTATGCAACAAAATAAACACAACTATTAATTCACAAAAAACAAATCAAAGAACTTGTGTATTTACGTTACAAAAAACATGTAAAATGTTGTAAGCATTTTACCTTTCTCAAGATTGTCTGTTTCTTCAATCTCAGCAGCAAGAATTTGTGCATCTGTAAGCACTCTTGATTCACACATATTATCTTGCTTGAGCCACTGTTCTGAGCACATCACAACATCCACCATAAAATGGGTAAGACAACTCTTACTTGGTGAAATAAGTCGACCACTTGTGCTAAAAGCCCTTTTAGAAGCCACATATGACACTTACATAGCAAGAACATCCCGAGCAATCTTAGCTAATATAGGAAATTTGGCTCTATTTAGTCTCTACCATGATAATATATCAAATTCCATCCCAACTGTTTGAACCCGATTTAGCACGAACAGTTCTAAATCATGTTCCGAGAATTAAGAGGAAAGATGGGCAAAGATTCTGATCAATTAAGGAAGTAAAGAGAATAAACTGAGAGTAAAAATGTTGAGTAGCTTTGTATTGTTTGTGTGAAATTATGAGAACTTGGTCTCTTTATGGAGACCTCCTCCTCTATTTATAGTGAATGGAGGTGGTTACAAAAGATTTGAAATAAGAAATATTACATTTCAGTTTAAATTCCATGTTATCTAAAGGAATATTTCCATATTTCTTCTTCAGAGGCGTGTCGGCCAAGCTTCCTTGATCCAAGACGAGATACTTTGCCGAGATACGTATTTCTGCAGAGATGATAAGATTGCGGACTTATCATTTAACCTGGAGGCACTATCTTGGTTATCATTTAACCTGGAGGCACTTTGCCGAGATGATAAGACTGCCGACTTATTATTTAACCTAGAGGCACTTTGCCGAGATACATATATCTCCGAGATGAAAACTTAGCAAATTTGGATCCACGTACTGCTCTGTGGGCAAAAGAAGGAATTTGCGCGGGATCCACCTCCAACACCAACTATCAAACTAGGACTCTCAATACCCTATTTCAGATATGATTCTAACTTATCCTGTGTTTCCCTTTCTCATATCTCACTCATCATCTCCTTATATCTAATGTCAATTCGTTTATATCCCAACCCATCATCCATAAGATCCATCCTATCAGCAGACTGTTCGTGGCTAGAAAATTGAAACTGAGAAGAAGAATTGGACATTCAAATCCACACTATGCTAGCACTATACTCAGTGAACAGACTTCTCAAAACTGTATACTGACTCATACATTCTCTTAGCTTTTGCAGAATCTTTCCCATACATTTCATCAAAACACATACTAGCAAACTGCATTTTGTCCTAGGATCTAACATTGTTGCTACAGTCAACATCTTGTTGATATTTTTCAGACCATCTCAATACTTTCCATACTTTTTATACATCTAAATAGATTTCTTACTCAGCTTAGATTCTTTATTTTGAGAAAGTCTTATCAAATTTGTAGCTATGATGGCTCTCTCACCGTAGTAGCTGTATGAATTCACAGAATTAGAAGCTGACACAATTAATGTGAAGTTATAAAAAATAATAAAAAACCTCACTAATCTCTCAGCTACATTCCAATCATCACGTGTAGGAGGTCCAACCCTCTTCTCCCTATTCTCAATCTCTTTAAAGTAATCGTTGTAAATCATGTCCTCATCTAGCATTTTATCAAAAGCTACTAGAAATTTTAAAGCCCGATTCAACATAAGATAAGTAGAATTCCATCTAGTTTTAACATATAATGGTAAACTACCCCTTGATATCTTACCAGAATCAACCTTTAGTTCGAAATCTTTTTGCTTATTAAAAGATGATCTAACAAAGCTAATAACATTCCAGATTGCAGACACACTAGCACCTACTTCAGCCAACCCATCCCTCACAATCAAGTTAAGTATGTGCCCACTACATCTCATATGCAAAAACTCCCCATCTAAGACCAATGAACCATCTGAAACTAACTTAAAACTACTCTCAAACTTCCTTAGAGCATAATTATTTGCAGTTGCATTATCCACAGTAATGCAAAAAACTCTTGTAATCCCCCAATCAGCTAGACACTGTAATAGAACATTTAAGATAGTCTGACCTGTGTGATCGGTTATATGTTGGAAACCGATGATCAGCTGTTTTATTGTCCAACTCTGATCAATATAGTGGGCTGTGACAACTATGTAGGAAACACCTGTAAACAAACAAATAATTATTATACTTTACAAGTTAATAAAAGAGGTAACATAAATAAACAAATACCAGTTGTTTGAAATGTCCAAATATCAGTCGTGAGGGATACTCTTTGGTTATTTGATGCAAACCAAAGAGTATATAGGCTAAGAGTTGAGAACTTAGTTAAGACAGATTGGTAACAAATGGTATCTAGAGCACGCTTTACAGCACGCCTTCAGAAAAGCATAGGAAAGGAGAACTAGATAAGACGATTCACTATCGGGTCATTTATCACTTAGCGTTTATTATACATTACATGCCTATGTCCTAGTACTGGCTTTATTCAAAAGCACTGGACAATCTATATTATATATGTGTAAAGAGAGGAAAATCGTCTGGATTGGTTGGGTTGTTGGATACGGGATCCTCGTAGTAGGCTGGACCAACATCCAGCCGAGAGAAGACTTTTGATTTATCTTTAGGTTATCACTTGTTTCATGTTGTCCCCCAGACTTGCTTTCTCGATTAGATTATGATATGAATAGTTTTTCGAGTTTACGGATGGTTTGTAGACATTGACTTTTTAAGTTCACTGAATAAGCTTTGGGGAGGGCTTTCTCCCCGTTTCTCGACAAAAAAACTCTATAAACAATTGTTATGTTCTATTTTTAAACTATGTAATAAAAAATAATCAAATTTTTTTGAAGTTTTCAATTTTTTAATATGTATCATTTTCATTGTATAGTATTAGATCCGGCCAAATAGGCAAATCCTAATTCATTAGGATAAGCTGTTGAAAAAAGACATTTAAGATCATTAATCATAAATTTGAATATATGTGTATATATATATATGTTTATAATATTGATAATCTATGATCAAAATACTTTTTTTTAATATTTAAATGTTTAAATCTAAAATTATTATAACCTTCAAAAAGATTAATCTAAAAATTTAAAAATAGTTTTAATTTATCTTTATTAAATAATTTTAACAATTAAAAATAATATAAATTAATATTATTAATTTATAGTATAAATTTATTAATAATATTAATTTATGGATAATATCTTTCTAAATTAATAATTTTTCAAAATCTCAACATTATTAATTTATAGAGATTTTACTTAATAAACTATACAAAATTTGGGCTATTGTAACAATTGTATTGTGACTATGAATATTAGTAATAATTTGTAACTTTTTATATACAATTTTGTTACATATCAGTGTGACAAAATTATTACTAGATATATTTGTCACAAGTATATTGTGACATTTTTGTTACTAATATGCATTTGTGACATTTGTATAGTAACAATTTACAAATCGTCTTAATTTCGTAACAATATATTAATATTGTGACGAAATATGTGTTATTGTAACAAAATATTACATATTAATACATTTTTTTCAATTTTAAATACAAATATGGTATATTATAAATAGTGATTTAAGTAAATATACAAAAAAGTTTTTTTATTTATGCAAGTGCCATAACTACTAAATATATGTTACTTTATATGTATATATGACGATTAAGCCCTTATTCAAGTTGCACAAAAGAAGAAGCACTTGTCACGTGCAAGCAATCTAAAAGTATTAAAAAGTTAATAAAACTATAGAACATGCAATTAGGATAGAAGGTTTTGCACGTGATAGATTTGTTAGCAGTTAAATTTGTTTGTGTTGCGCTTGAGCATGACGAGATAGAGAATTGCTGCGTTCAGTCAACTCAGTAGCTTGTAACAGGTTTAGCGGCTAACATTACATGTAAAGTGTAGGGTAATAAATATTGTACCGGATAACTATAATAGTATCGTTTCACTATAATTGTAGCGTCTAAAGTATGGTAAAGAATTATTATACTGAAACATTTAAACGAGAATCGTACCGTAGCAATCCTTTCTTGGCTCATCGAAGTAAGGCGGGGATTCTGTATCAATAATAACATTTAGACAAGTAATTTCAGTGGTGTCTACCGGATCTGGCTCAAATAACAAGCTTGGGAGATGTGATGGGCCACCGAATTCCAATCTGCACTCTTGCAAGCGACGACCATTAGTTTGGTGTACTCCACAACTGCACAGAGACGGAGACACAGACTCCCCATCGATATATGTAAAGAGGATGGGTACAGAAACAATATTAACAGTGAAAAATATGGTATAGCGGCTATATAAAGTATTGTCAGGTAGAATATAATGTAAGTCACATGTTGTTACCAACGTTGTGTTGGGCTAGTGGTAAACTCTTGGTGGTAATACCAAGAGGTCATGAGTTCAAGCAGCGTTGGGAGAAGTCTTTAAAATTTAACATTGGTTTGGGCTCCGCCCTGAAGAGACGTACGGGCCCACGGATTCATAACTACTCGGTATACAAAATAAAAAAATAAAAAAAAAATCACGTGTTGTTAAAATTGGACCAAATGAGAAAGTGGTAAATATTGATTATGGGTCCCTCTGAAAAACTAATATAGAAAATGAAAGTGGTAGTTAGTGAATTTGGGAAAACTTTTTGTATAGCAGCCCAAATTTCTCTATTATAAATATAAATGTTGTGCCAGACTAAACGACCTGGTCTATGTTGTCTCCGGTTAATATGGAACCAAGGGTTTCAGAAAGAAATCAAATTTAAGCAATAAAAAATATATATATTAAAAAAATTATTTGATTTATTATTTTACGTGTTCGATGTTATTTTAAGTAATCAATTCATCAAATATTAGTTCAAATTTTATCCATATTATTTTTGATAATATTTTGGTTAAAAAGATTAAAAAATTTTTTTGTAGAGCTCACCAAGGTCATAACACTTTGATGACTTTTTGATCAAATCATTTGTATGGTCTAATTCAATGTTTTGTGTTTTCCATAACATCTTTTCTCCTCAACCAAAATTTTAATCGATCACATCTTGAACAAATGCTCTATTTCCCTAATAACAAACCTTACTCGGGCTAAAAACTGAGCATTCAAGTTCTCGTACCTCTTATTAAATTATCAGACTTTTTCGTTCACAATCATGAGAAAAAATGGGCCAAGTATATGGAGATTAAAGAAAGGAAAAAACGTGACATTCCATGTAAATGTTCAACAACTCTTGATTTCAGAAGAATAAACAAGTCTCCCCCTTAAGGAATTATATATATAATAATAATTGCATATTTGTCTTTTAGTAAATTAATGAAGCTCATTCTCATTAATTTAACTAAATAATAGAATTGGAGGATTATATACAATTAATAAAAGGCCTAAACCAAAACCATAAAACAGAAATTAATTATGTTCTATTGAATTAGTTTACAATGTACTAAACCATAAAACAGAAATTAATTATGTTCTATTGAATTAGTTTACAATGTACCAATGTACGGACATTATAGACATACTCTATATACTCTAATAGTCTCTCAAGATAGGGACAAAGATACTTACAAGACCCATCTTGCCAATCAAGTTCTTAAATGCAATTGGATATAAAGGCTTAGTAAACGGATCAACCAGGTTCAACTCAAGTTTAATATGAAACAATTAACACAAGTTATCAACTAACCTTTATGGGATGCTATGACAGTCTAATTTGATGTGCTAAATACGCTCATGGAAGACAAAGATTATGTGCAATGCGTATAGCCGTCGTATTGTTCCAAAACAACAGAGAAAGCTTAGCTAAATGTATGTGCCATTTTTTGAGAAAGTTAGTGCAACTAAAATTTATGTGACACTAAGCCTCGACAAAAGACTGGAACTCTACTTGCTGCCTTTTGATTTCAATGAGATAAGAGAAGAGCTAAGAAGGACACAGTAACTTGAAAAACTGATTGAGTTTGTTAATTGCAAACGTGATGTCACTCTTTGTTTGCTGAAGATTAATGTTAAGGAAACCTATATCAATCACATTCACAACATATCTCTGTAAATATAGAAGTCTCATTAATCTCTTTAGCTAGGTCTTACGATGTCTCTGTATATATACCTATGTAATCATCCTTGTTGATCAATACAATAAGCACCATTTACATGGTATCAGAGCAGTTTGTTATTCTCTAATAATTTTCTTCTTTTTTCATCTCCTCTTCACTCTGTTTCTTTCTCAGTATGTCAAACTCTACTGCTGAAACTGTTGAGATTGCTCCCCGTCGATTCTCAATATCAATATGAGCAACATCACAAAGTTAACAACCACCAATTACTTAACATGGAGCCTGCAACTACGTTCTTTGCTAGATGGGTATGCACTTTCTAGCCACCTCGCCGCCCACTCTGCACCATCTGCAACAGTCCCAACTGCCAGCAACACATCTGCCGTGAATCCTCTTTTCACGATCTGGACACGCCAAGATAAGCTTATCTTCAGCAGCTTGCTTGGAATCATGTCACTTGCGATTCAACCCAACATGTCCTGGTGTCTCACCACTCATGATATCTGATATACTCTTGAATCCATATACGCCAAGCCAAGTAGAGGGCATATCAAGCAACTGAAACATCAACTTAAGAACTGGACACAAAAGGAGGAAAGACAATTGATGATTATCTCCATGGTCTGACGCTGCGCTTCGATCAACTCACTCTTCTCGGCAAAGTTGTTGAACACGAAGACCAAGTGGAGTTTATACATGAAGGCCTTCCTGAAGAGTATAACCCGTCATCGAACACACAGAAAGACGTGATACAATACCTACCATCACTGAACTACACGAGAAGCTTCTGAACTTTGAAGCTAAGCTCCTCTCTTCTGTGCCAGCGACATCCGTTCCTATCACAACAAACATTGCGACTGCTCGCAATCATCATCCGCCACAACGTACCAATCAGAATTGGAATTCACCATCTAAAGTTTCAAACTGCAAGCTAGATGACCGCAAGACTCGTGGATATCAAGGAAAATGCCAGATATGCGGGGTTCAAGGACACAGTGCTCGCCGCTGCTATCAACTCACAAGGCCACAGTCTGGTCCGTTAGCTCTACCTGCTCAGAATTACTATCCACCGTGGCAACCAATGGCGTATCTTTCTCTTGGACCTTCTCAAGCCTCAGCATCTGCATCGTGGCTACTCGACAGTGGTGCTACGCATCACATGACTAGCGAGCTTGGTCATCTTTCCACGCCACGGACTTATACCGGCAGTGATTCTGTTCTTGTTGGTGATGGCTCTCCACTACCGATTACTTACTCATGTCATATTTCTTTACCCTCCACTTCACGTCCCATTTATCTCAATAATGTGCTATGTGTACCAGATATTCACAGAAATTTAATCTCGGTTTATCGCCTTTACAACTCTAACAACGTCTCAGTGGAATTTTTCAAGTGAAGGATCTAGTGTCGGGGGTCCCATTGTTGCACAGCAAGACTAGAAGTGAGCTCTACGAGTGGCTTACCCTAACTCCAATCATCACCTCATTCTTCACTTCCTCAACACCCACACCATTGTCCGTAGACTGGCATCGTCGGCTTGGTTACCCGTCTTACTCTATCTTAAAATCTGTTGTCTCAAACACTATTTCTTCTACATCTTTTTGCATGACCGTGCTATCAATAAGAGCCATAAAATTCCTTTTTCCCAAACTTCTATAGTCTCCACTCGTCCTCTTGAAGATCTTTTTGCTGATGTATGGACTTCTCCAATTTTGTCCATTGACAACTACAAGTACTATCTAGTCATTGTCGATCATTACGCTAAATATACTTGGATGTTCCCTTTGAAAACTAAATCTCAAGTAAGAAACCTTTATTCCCTTCAAAAATCTCATCAACAATCGTCTCTCAACCAAAACCATTGCCCTATATACTGATAATGGCGGAGAATTTATTGTGTACTCCGTCCATTTCTCACCTCAACCATAACTAGCCACTACACCACTCCACCCCACACTCCAGAACATAACGGAATTTCAGAGAGGAAACACTGCCACATAGTTGACACCGACCTCTCCCTCCTCACACATGCTTCCATGCCGACCTCCTATTAGACATATGCTTTTGGTGTTACAGTATATCTCATTAATCGACTCCCTATACCATTTATTAACATGGAGTCTATGCTTTCCTTGGCCCAGACCCTACAATTCACATAAACTTCAACAACGCTCAACCCCATGTGTGTTCGTCGGCTACAGTCTCAGTCAAAGCGCTTATCTTTGTCTGCAAGTTGATTCCGGCAGGATATATACCTCTCGTTACGTCAAATTTGGCGAGACCTCATTCTCATTTTCCAGACCATCTCCCAGACTCACTGAAATCCCCCTGAAGAACCCACGAACCAGACCACAACCGTATCCCTTCCACTACCGCGACTTGCCGAGCTCACTCCTTCGTCTTCGCCGTCAATACTAGGATCTCCGCTGCCAGTTCTTCACTAATCTGAGTCGCCAAGTCAACGTGCATCTGAAGCTAATATGGGCCAAAGTTCTAATTCTTCAAATTCGGCCCAACAACAAAAACAAGACTGCTCAAATGGGCTCTCTAATACAGAACAAGTAGGCCCAACTTAAGTTAGTGGATCAGACTTACCAGAACAAGTCCAAAACGCTTGTATCTCTTATCAAATGGGCCCTTCTCAAGCCCAAGTTATTCCTCATGCTCTATCTGATCCGCAACCTGAAAACAGAACAGATAGTCTTCATCCGATGACGATACGCTACAAGAATAACATCGTCAAGCCAATCAATCGCCTTAATCTCTCCGTTTCGCTCTCCACACACATATCAGCAGAACCGCTTACTCTACCTCAAGCTCTACGCGACAAACGGTGGGGAGGTGCTATGTCCTCCGAGATTGATGCCTTCGCCTTCAATTGCACACTTGAACTCATGCCTCGACCACCTGATAAGAACGTTGTTGGTTGCCGCTATGTCTACAAGAACAAGTTCACACCTGATGGATCTCTTCATCGCTGCAAAACTCGCCTCATTGCTAAAGGGTATAATCAACAGTTGGGACGTGATCATACAGAGACTTTTAGCTCGGTTATTAAAAGCACAACACGTTGCTTGGTTCTGGATATTGCCGTGAGTAAAGGTTGGCCGCTGCGTTAAGTTCATGTAAACACCTTCTTGCAAGGCACTCTAAAGGAAGAAGTATACATGGAGCAACATCTGGGGTTTGTGGATAGTGATCATTCTGACTATGTGTGTGATAGGCCTTGGAGAGCATTCTACAGGTGCAACAAGGGATCTAATGAGAATTAAGCTTCATTTTCATGGCCTTAGTCTCTTTTAAAGGTAACTGGTTATTTCTTATAATTAATTAATCATTCTCTCACGTGAGTTATTTCTGCTTTAGAATTTCCTTTGTTTGCCTTGTAATTCTTAGAGTATAAGTAGAGAGAGTCTTTCACATTTGGGAGTTAAGGAGAAACTAGAGAGAAATAGAGTTTGTAAATCGGAGAGCTAGGCTTCGTCATAAACCTGTGCAATCTTGTACCATCTTCTTCATTAACACGTAAACCTGTACCGTCGGGTTCCAGCAACTTCGACGAGTAACACTCTTTCTCTGATCTGCGGTCTCAACAAATTGGTGTGGCGTAGTCCCTATCACGCATGTGACGATGACTCAGGCACAACACATCTCGGATCTTGAATCCACGGTGTGTGATATCAATACTTGGATCGGGGATTTGCATAAGAACCTTGAAGAGTCGGTGAACCATCTTGCCTCTAAGATTGATGCCAATTTGACATTTTCCAATGATTAGCACCGACTTCATGACGATCGCCTTTCTTCGTTGGAATCCAGTATTCAATCTTTGAATACTTCGATTCAAAACCAGTCGCAATCCATCGATAAGCTTCTGTAGGTCCATAACGCAGACTCGCATTCCAAGATTCGCGATTCCGGTGACCCATCGCCGCCGACGAAACCTTCCTCTTCGTCCTCGATATCTCTCCAAGCTTCAGCTTCTCATCCGCATGAGCCTCCTGGTTTCACGACGCCTCAACAAACCGATTTTTCCAACTCACCCGAGCTTACCGCAGTCGGTTGCTAATCCACAGACGATGCCACAGCCTTTGTGTACCACTCTGATGTCCTCTTTGCAATCTTCTGTCACCATGATCCCTCCTCTCCCTCCGTCTTCTTTCCCCGAACAACATTATCAACAATTTCCTTCCACTATACCAACTTACCAGCCTTCGGTTTCATATCCATCTCAATCAATGTCGTTCCATCCCTTTTTGACACATCACGTGTCACATGATCAATACCTTCGTCCTCCACAATTTCCTTTTCCTTTTCCTTCGCATTTCTTTAATCCTTATATGTTACAGATTCCTATTCCTAACTCACAGTTTCCTTGTTTACAGAATACTCAGTTTCCTCAAGTTGGATGTGCTGAACAACAATTTCAACCAACTCCGAATGGACAACAGTCGAATGGCCTTCGTGATAAGATCCTTAATAAGGTGGAAATGCCAATTTTCAATGGGACAAATGTGTTTGGATGGATTGCCTTGGTGGAAAGATTTTGGCTTCTTGGTAACTACTCTGAAGAGGAGAAGATGCATCTAGTCTCTATAAGTCTTCAACATGATGCTCTATCTTGGTTTAATTATCAACTCTCTCGTTCATATTTCACTTCTTGGCAGCATATTAAGCATCAGTTAATAGCTAGATTCGGAATTAATGGTCAAGGACAGCCAAGTGCTCGTCTTTATGCTCTCAAACAAATTAGGACTGTGACTGAGTATGTTCATGAGTTCGAAGACTTGGCAACTCAACTTCCGTTTCTACCAGATGAATCTCTTAAGAACATCTTCATTAATGGGTTAAGACCAGAAATTCAGGATTTGGTGTTAACACTTAATCCCATTGACTCTACTGCTACCATACAGGCTGCGATACGATTGGAACCACGAGCAATTTGTAAAGCAGTCGCTTCTAGCATTGATCCTCCACGCCATAGCAGTTATCACAAATCTCTGCCACTAAAATCGTCTACGGCACCTCATCAATGGCGCACTCATCCTGTTTCACTTCAGCCTTCACGATCTTCCACAGTTGATCAAGGATCTGCCAGCAACTCATCTTCTGCTACTCATCAGAAAGGTCGTCTTCATTTATCAGACGCAGAATATGCGGATCGTAAGCGGAAAGAGCTTTGTTATAGATGTGCGTCTTGATGGAATCCTAGCTATGAATGTCCTATGCAGCATCTTCAAGTTCTGACAGTTATTGATGGTCAGCATGTGGAGTTGTTAGATGATTTCTATGACGAGCCCTCACCACCACCACCAGACTCGGAACCTAGTGCATATGACCTTTTTGCCTTATCCCTTAACTCTTTCTTAGGTCTTGGTACTTTCTCTGCCACTAAATTGATAGGTTTCATTGGAAAAATGCAGGTTTTGGTGATGATTGACAGTGGGGCTTCTCACAACTTCATTTCACCGAATGTGGTTTCTAAAGCAAAGTTTCCTTTAACTTCCATTTCTTCTTGTAATATTAGACTAGGAACTGGATTAATGGCTATTGGGGCTAGTATTTGTTTTAATGTAGCATTGCAGATGCAGGAAGCTAAAGTTAATACTCACTTTGTCTGTTTGGAGCTTGGGGGAGCTGACGTTATCATGGGGATGCAATGGCTAAGTTCGTTGGGGAATTGTGATGTAAACTGGGACGAACACAGGATCACATTTCGTGGTGATCAATCTCTTATGCAGCCTGTGGTCTCTCTTAAGTCGCTCCAGCCAGCATTAGCCCATAATTCCAAAGGATACCCCATTCAATTACATAACCTCTCTTCCTTAGAAAATACTCCAACGGTACCCTCTGCCCTGTTACTTCAGTTTCCTACTATGTTTCAGGAACCATCTGCACTTCCTCCTATTCGCGGATTTGGACATTCCATTCATTTGGTCCTTGGTACAACACCAATAAGCGTGAGACCTTATCGTTATTCACATGCTCATAAAGAAGAAATGGCTAAATTAGTTTCGACAATGCTCCAGCCGAGGATTATTTGACCTAGTAGAAGCCCATTCTCGAGTCATGTCCTCCTCGTTAAGAAAAAGGACAAGTCTTGGCGTTTCAGCGACGACTATCGTGCTCTCAATCGCATTACGATTTTTGATAAATTTCCTATTCCTATCATAGATCAATTGATTGATGAGCTGAATGGTGCTACGATATTTTCTAAATTGGATTTGCGTTCCGGTTATCATCAAATTAGAATGAGTGATTGTGACATTGAAAAGACTGCCTTTAGAACACATGATGGACATTATGAATTTTTAGTAATGCCATTTGGCCTTATAAATGCCCCAGCAACTTTTTAGTCTTTAATGAATCATCTCTTTCGGCCCTATTTACGTCAGTTTGTCCTCATATTCTTTGATGATATATTGGTATTTAGTTCGGATTTGGAATCACATTTACAGCACTTAAAACTCATTTTGCAGATTTTTATTGACAACAATTTGTATGCAAATGAGAAGAAGTGTTTATTTGGCCAAACACAAGTGGAATATCTTGGTCACATACTTTCAGCTGACGGTGTTGCTACGGATCCTGCTAAAACTAAGGTCATGAAATATTAGCCAACTCCGCCCATTGTCAAGGACTTGAGAGGATTTCTTGGTCTTACAGGCTACTATTGGCGCTTCATCAAAGGTTATGGTTCCTTAGCTCGTCCCCTCACAACACTCTTGAATAAGGATCAGTTCTTTTGGGACCAAACAACACAAGCGGCTTTTTCCGCGTTAAAGGATGCGATGCTATCTGCTCCAGTCATGGCTTTACTAGACTTTTCTTTTGTCTTTGTGGTGGAATCAGATGCCTTCGGTCATGGCCTAGGCGTAGTTCTTTCTCAACACAAACGGCCAATAGCATTTTTTAGTCACAGTTTAACTCCTCGTGAGTAGCTGAAACCCATATATGAATGAGAATTGATGGCTTTTGTCATGGTGATTCAAAAGTGGCGTCATTACCTTTTAGGTCGGAAATTTGAAGTCTAGACGGATTTCATAGAAGGACTTCCCAACTCAGGTGGTTTCAATTGCGTATTAGTTGTGGTGGATAGATTGAGTAAATATGGTCACTTTTTAGCTTTGAAGCATTCTTTTATTGCTGTGGTTGTTGGTAATACCTTCCTTCGTGATAAAGTCAAGCTTCACGGGTTTCCTAGATCTATTATTTCGGACAGGGACAAAGTTTTTATGTGTAAGTTTTGGACGGATTACTTCAAGTTGCAAGGTACCGTGCTCAAACATAGCACAACTTACCACCCGCAAATGGATGGTCAGACTGAGGTCTTAAATCGCTGCTTAGAGCAGTACCATTTCAAACAGCCATCAAGACCACTCCCTTCCATGTCGTTTATGGCCGTTTTCTACTAGAACTGCTGCGGTTTGAGCAGCATTCTACTTCTAATTTTGAGCTAGAAAAGTCTTTAATTGACAGAGATCGCATGCTTTCATTATTACAATTTAACTTGTCTAAAGCGTAGGAAAAAATGAAGCAATATGCATCTATCTCGCAGGGATGTTGAATTTGCGGTGGGTACTTTGGTTTATCTTAAGTTACAACCTTATCGGCAATCTTCGGTTGTGCGTAGGTTCTGTCCCAAGTTGGCAGCAGGTTACTATGGGCCCTATGAGGTGTTGGAACGAGTTGACAAGACAGCTTATAGACTACAGTTGCCGGTATCTTCTAAAATCCATCATGTTTTTCATGTTTCACAATTGAAGCAGGTAAAAGACACTCCATCTACAACACTTAGCCTCCCAGATTCATTTCAATCTATTGATGATTCCAACATAACTCCTGCGGACATTTTGGAAACTCGTTATACTGCTGATGGACATCTCCAAGCCTTGGTTCGTTGGACTGGATTACCTTCACACGAGACTTCATGGGTTCTGGTTCGTGACATCGCAAAGCAATTTCTGAGCTTTTGGCTTGAGGGCAAGCTGAGTCTTGGCCTGGGGGGTAGTGATAGGCCTTGGAGAGCATTCTACAGGCGCAACAAGAGATCCAATGAGAATTAAGCTTCAGTTTCATGGCCTTAGTCTCTTTTAAAGGTAACTGGTTATTTCTTATAACTGATTAATCATTCTCTGCAGGTCACGTGAGTTCTTTTTGCTTTAGAATTTCCTTTGTTTGCCTTGTAATTCTTAGAATATAAGTAGAGAGAATCTTTCATATTTGGGAGTTAAGGAGAAACTAGAGAGAAATAGAGTCTGTAAATCAGAGAGCCATGCTTCGTCATAAACCTGTGTGATCTTGTACCATCTTCTTCATTAACGCGTAAACATGTACCGTCGGGTTCCGACAACTCCGACGAGTAACACTCCTTCTCTGATCTGCGGTCTCAACAGTGTGTCTCTTGAACAAAGCCATCTATGGGTTAAAACAAGCTCCCAGAGCTTGGTACAATGAACTCTGGATCATCGTTAAAGCTGTTAGTTGGGCTCCCGAGCGGTGGTTGGAACTGGTTGCTTGTCGGAAAAGTTGTTTCCGCCGCAGAGAAGCCACCATTGTTGTCGATGATTGCTTCCACCGTTGGATTAGGATCAAAACATGAACTTTCTTCAAACATTTTCAACCGATTTTTCTGCAACAAACATGATAATTCCACATCAAGACAAAAGTCAATCTGACTTTATGATTGATCATCAAATCATCTTTTAAGAAAGAAAATGATTACAAACTCCAAACCTAATCTCAAACTAATTCCTTTTTTATAAAGTTCTCTGCTTTTAGTATCCTCTCTTCTACTACATTCTTAGTACTGAGTTAAATTCAAACTTAGTTTACAGAACGAAATGCTCTCATTACCAAAATTAGACGATGATGATCTTCTTCTTTTTCGTCTTCCTTGAGAACTTCTTAAGTTATGCTACCCAACAATTTCATATATTTCTGCTTCATAAACCTTCAAATATCATCATTTTCAACATTTGAAACTCAAACGTAGACAGAGAAAAGAGAAAACTTTATGGGAAGCTTTATTTCTGTTTAATGGGATTAGAGTGTGTTTGTGTCTTTTGGGTCTTTCTTGTTCCCATAAGAGAGGGTTTTTTGGACGTGTTTCTTTTGTTTTGGACAGCTCTCTACTTCATACTTAAAGGGCAGAGGAAACAATTTTTTTGGTCACTTTTTTTTATACAAATGGAAATTTTAATGAAACAAAAATGGCTCTACTTTTTATTTACAGAAATTACTAAAAGAATTTGGAAGAATATTGCAATGGTTAGTTATAAACTTTTAAAAGTTATTTCCGTGTTAAACTTTTACAAGGTTAAAAAACTATTATTGTGTTTTTTTCGTCACATGTATTTTTGAGATCTTTGAATCATCAAACTGATAATATAGCTTGTTGTAATAGAGAATCAGTTTATGTTTCTTAATCTGGTAAATTCTCTTTAGTTCTGGGATCTAAAAAAACTTTTAAAAGTAATTTGAGCCGATTATTCTGAAATTTCAAAGTGTATATGTTATTAACTTTAAAATTTAGAACTTAGTAAAAGTAAACCAGTATAGGAAGTATAAATATTTTGGGTCTAAAACTACTAAATTAGTATCCTCCCAATTTCGCTTTTTACTCTATAATGTTTCCCACTGTCAAACACATGAGAAAAGCAAAATAATGGTAATAATTTACCTAATGTATATAAGAAAAAAAGTTAATAAACATATTATAATATTGATATTAAAAATAAACAATTAAGAGATCAGTTAGGTCATGCAATCTCGCTTTTGGCCACAACGGCAATGGATCCCACTTGGAATCTCTTTGCAATTTTCCTTTCAGCTAGTCGTGGGTATTTATGTTATTTTGTAATTTTTGCGACCTTCTTCACAATTTTTTCAAATTTGTTGGTGTGCATTTGGAAATTTTCACAATGTTAGAATTGTTACTGAACTTCTTTAAAGCTTTTGTTATGAAGTGTTTGGTTTATATTCATTTGAAGTGGCCTTAAAGGTTTAAGATGTGGAATTCGAAACATGTTATACAGTTGTAATAGAACATGAAACTCTGTTTACACAAATCCATTAACGAGAGAATACGCAAAATCCGATGTCATCGAATGAGATTATTCATTACCAATAGTTGAGTAGAGAGATCATGTTCCTTATTAGTTTGCTCGTTCGCGTAGGACTTCGAGATCAACTTCAGTAGGATCAGTAGCTTGAATCTCATAGTGAATCCCTTGAAGCTCTCTCCTAAACCTGTCTTTTGAAGTCGCGTAAAGCATCTTCGCCCTTATTCGAGAGGTTGAAGGAGACCTATACACAACAAAGTCCCAATCATAATGTTTCTTCAACTCATCATTAATCAGACCAAATTTGAAGTAAATCAAACTACAAAACTAACCAAGCGATGAAGAAGATTTTGCTCTTTTGGCAATTCTCAGAAGTGACGAAATCAAAATCATAAACAGCGTATCTGCAGTCATTTTCAGGAAGTGAAGCTAAGAAATCATCATAACTCTCTGCAGGGTTTCCAGTTTTCTCGACGATTACTTCTTTTTTGGATTCATCGATCTTAAAGACCACATAACGATGAGTCTTTTTCCTCTGAAGCTCGTGAAATGTTGTTTTGCTTTGATCTGCAACACCCATTCCAGATGTTGCATTTGGCTGGACATAACAACAGTAAACATAAACATAATCATAATATCTATTATACCAAAAGATTCCATTTTTCTATTACTTTTCATCAAACTTCACTGTTGATTGAGTTCTTCAATTATCTAATTAACTTCATAGTGATGATCTAAACCACCACCCCCACATAAAAGTTAGAATTTTTAAGATCAACTCAATCAATATCAATTTTTTTTCTTTTCTTTTCTTTGACATTTCTCAGAAACCAAATTGAGGATGCATGCAACAAGAGTCTATCCGACTTTAAAACTCAAAAACAGAACATGATTTTTCAGAAAATTTTCATTGGTAGTGTATAGCAATAGAAGATAAATGGGTATTGTTTGTTTTGTTATTACCTTGCTTAGTCCTCTGAAAGACATGGATTGAGTCTGTTTTCTTCAAACCAGAATTGATTTTCCAGATCAGAGATGTGAGAGACGGAGACGACAAGAACGTATGAAGAAAAAAATAATAATTTATATAAGAAAAGATTCAGATGCGTCGCTTTGCTCTTCGTGCACACTTTTTGATTACTAATTAGTTTTCGAAGTTTAATTCCTTTTGGGGTCTTACAGAAGAAAAGAAGTGGGCGGTGGCGTTAAAGCAACGCGAGGAGAAAAGTCGTCTTTCTTTTCAAGTGGGCTCCACAATTAATAGCCGCGTATCTATCACCTTTGGGTCATTTTTAAAAGCCCATTATTGTCTCTCAACGAAAACTCCTTTGGGCCTTAGAATTCTCAGTTGTAATAGATTGACGAAACGACGTCGTTGGTCTTTAATCGTGTTTTGACGGCTCCAGGCGGTTACAGTTGGGAGTACTTCACTCGGAACCCCGGCGACTCCAACGTTCGAAACCGGTTGAGTCTCAGAAATGGAATTCCCGGTAAAGGTTTCAAAATATCGTTACTTCTTTTTGATTTACGATTCTCCAAATTAATTGAATGATTTGGTAACTTGTGGAACGTTAATAGGAGAAGGTGAAGTTGATGAAGAAGGAAGAGCCGGTATCGACGAAGAATCCAGATGAATTTCCCGTTTACTGGTTCGAGACCTCTGATTCTGTCTCTCGCCGTTTTCACTTCGAATCCGACGGCCACCTCTCTGTAAATTTCTTTCTTTCTTGCTATATCTTTATCATTGTTGTTGTTCCGTTTTTGATGTTGCTATCCATTTGGAGGATCCAAATTATCATGTGTTGTTCTTGGTTTGTAGATGAAAGTTGTTGATGACCTGTTCCTTAGAAGATGGTAGAATCCTTCCTTAACAAGTTCTTCCCTTCAGGATATCCATACAGGTGAACGCAAAGTTGAGACTTTTGTTGTAGAGATTATTAAAGTAAAAGCGTTCACCAGTTCAGGTTTTTCTTTCTTCTACTTCTTTTGTACAGTGTGAATGAGGGATATGTTAGGTACACACAATTTCGAGCACTTCAGCATTTCTCAAGTGCAGCTTTATCTGTGTTATCAACTCAGGTCTTCGTCGTTACCCTTGCAATGTTGTTCTAGTTTCCTCTTCGTTTGTTCACATTGATTATTGATTTGGCGAAATTGCGTATTTGTTGCAATGGAGGCTTAACATGGATATATAGCTTTTTGTCTTACTACTTTGCAGTCACTGCTATTTGCTGCAGGCTTGCGACCTACACCGGCTCAAGCAACTGTAGTTAGCTGGGTATGTTTTCACTTCAATCTCTTAGTTCGTTTACTTGTTCCGGGCCTACTAGTAACTGATATTCTTGTTAATTCTATCGGTGTAATAGATTTTGAAGGATGGGATGCAGCATGTGGGAAAGCTGATTTGTAGCAATTTGGGTGCAAGAATGGACTCTGAGCCTAAAAGGTGGAGAATTCTGGGTATGCACCTTTCTTTACCTACATGTTTCTGCTGATGGTGTCAACGATAAGATGTAAAATTCATTTTTCAGCTGACATGCTCTACGATTTTGGTACTGGGCTGGAACTCGTTTCTCCATTATGTCCGCATCTGTTTCTTGAAATGGCTGGTCTTGGGAATTTCGCCAAGGTATATATATCTTTCTTAAACCTACGGGAGAATTCATCAGCTCTGATCCAATGAATCTTTTTGTCCACTAAGATTGAAGTGAAACTGTTGTTAGAACATCCATTTCTACCTAGCTTTTTAGGGACCATCTTTCCATAATTCAATCAGTTTTACGGGTTGGTTGTAATCATCTCTGTGTTTCACATTCTTCTGGCATCGTTTGATTCTAATAGGGCATGGCTACGGTTGCAGCAAGGGCAACAAGATTACCAATCTATTCGTCTTTTGCAAAAGAAGGAGCGACATTTTTGCCAAAGGAGAAGCTATCTACACTCTTTTTAATGTTGCCGGTATAAGTGCTGGGATTCAACTTGCGTCCACAATTTGTTCATCAATGGAGGGGAAGGCAATGTCATTTTGCTAGACTGTTACTTTGTGTTTCCGAGTGCGGTTTCTATTTGTCACGATTGCGACTCAGTTATCTTAGAAAAGGCTGATATCTGCAGTTGGTGGTTGGGTCTATGCTTTCGGTTGTACATGTGTTTAGCGTTGTAGAACAAATGCGAGGAGTACCGATCAACACATTGAATCCACAGAGAATGGCTTTGGTCGTCGCTAATTTTGTCAAGGTAGGTAGCGTCATCTTTAGTTCAAATCTCATAAAACCATCTTGTTGATTTCTTTCATTACATCAGAGGTATTGTTGGATCTGTTTTAAACTGGTCAAGTCCCAAGCCCATCTGATTTAAGATTCCAAGAAGACCTATTGATCCCGGAGAGACCAATCCAAGACGCAGGAAATGTCAGAAGGACTCTCCACAAAGCTCTTAAGCCTTCCGAGGTGCAGAAACTAAAACAAGTTTTTGTAGAAGAGAAATTTCTACTGAGCCAAGGAAAGTCATGGACCGATATGGTGTTAGAGCACGATGCAACTGGTGAAGATGCATTGCGAGGATGGTTAGTTGCAGTATATGCCAAGTCAATGACGAATACATACAATGACACTGATGATATAATAATGCAAGATGCGTATGACAAAATGAATGCTGTCTTCAATCCATTTTTATCTCAAATGCAAGCAAAAGGATGGTATACTGATAGATTTCTCGATGGCACGGGAACAAGGTTCGCTTGGTAGCTGTCGAGTTTCAGGTAACTGTTATTGTAATCAATGATATGAGTGTAAACACAGATTGGTTGACGTAAGAAGTCTTTATTTCAGATCATGAATCCGTAAACTAGTGCTTGAGTACTGAAATGGATAGACTAAAGTGCGATTGTTAGGTGAAACAAAAGTTTGAAGGTACGGTTCTTGTCCTCATATGTACTTTGTTTTAACATTGTAGGTCTACCCACATATATTATCATTTAAATTCAATCAAAGTAGAATCTGATTAGTGCTTTTTATTAGATTGAAAGTGATAAAGTTAATATATCTTTGTGGTTTCAATATTTATTTTTTACGGTCAAATATTGTGTACCGTGGCTTGTGTTTATTTTTCTTTAGACTCGGACTCTTTAGTCTTCATTTTGGGATTTTTTATAAGTGAAATGTCGCAACGTATATATACCTTTTATTGCCTGTTATCTAATTTAATATTAGATAATGCAATTATTAAAACTACCATATACAAGTTTCTTGTGTATGGTAAGATTTTTGAATGTTGCATAATAGTTATAGCCAATCATAATACATGAGACATAGGGGATTTGTGACTACAGTACAACATCTATAAAATAATAAAATTTTATGGTTCTAAGTTGGGCCAATATAAAATTTGATCAAATTTAATAAATTAATAAGATAATAATTATTTTGAAATCTCTGTGTAAAAATATAGTCTCAATAGTATCATAAATTAATAATCATCTAAATTTATATATATATATATATATTTAAATAAGTTAATATTAAAGTATGTTTAAAAAAAAAAATTTCCTAGAGTTCAACTCTATAAAACAGTTGTTGTGTTCTATTTTGGAACTATGATGTTGTAGTATAACATGTCATAAAAATAATCAAAATTTCTTTAGGTTTTCAAATTTTTAATATCTATCATTTTCATTGTAATAGTATTATAAGTTGTTGAAATAAAACAGTTGAGGTCATTAATCTAATTTTACCCAATGTTTAATTTTGAATTTTTATGAAAATAAATAGAAATACCGAATCTAAAATCCGATCTAAAAATTAAAAATACTCGAATGAGTTAATTAATGGAACCGAAAACCTGAAAAAACTCGACTCGAAAAGACTATTGATGAAAACCTATCTTGATCCTCCATGTGTTTTTGATAAACTATGTAGAAATTAGATTTTTGACTTTAATTTTGTGTACAATACAAATGGTAAATTTCGGATAATTTGGTGTTATATGTGATAGTTCATGTAGAATTAGAATTTTAGTTTTAGTTTTGTGTGTAATAAAAAAAAAAAAATTGAGTATTTTTGGTGATGTATATGATAGTTCGGGTTTAGTTAGATCGTTATCCCTATCCCTAAAATTATAAAGTATGACCTAAGGCTGTAAGAGAGATTTTTTTTAAAGAGTGAAGGGTTGTTTGATATGGGCATGCATGCAAAATCAATAATGCAAAACAGCCGACCTGGAAAACTACGAATAGATCGACAAAGTTAGAATTAAATTGGACCCACAAAAATGGGAGCTTTGGTTAGGTCATGATCCATTTATACATTTGATTTTAGTTTATCAATTATCAAAAGAACAGTTGCATTAAAAACATGAAGGAAAAAAACCCAATAAAGACAACGGAAAAGTGAAGCAAACATTTTTGAAAAAGGGGCAAGATCTTAGTAATGATGCATATAGATGTCGATGATATTTTTGTCTAACTCTTATTAATTAATATTATTAATTTTGGTCTAGATACATTTAATTTGAACAACAACATACAAAGTTGGTTTTGACAAAGACAAGCAAATATATACATAGTTTAAAGTAAAAGCTAATGTTGAGAATGTACAATTGAAAGTTTGAAACATTTACAAATCATTCCTATTATTGGATCCAATTTCCATAATCATCAATTATTATTATTACCTCATGGTTGTGATATTCTTTTTATTTAATTGTTTGTAGTGATATTAGCACAATATTTATTGATCAAAGTAGAATAAAGATTACAAGAGTGGATTCAGATTCTCAGTTTTGAGTGACAAAAATTCAAGAGTTCTAAAGAGAGAATGATGATCAGATCCACTACTCGGCGTTCATTGTGATTCTTTTTATAGATGGAATGTCTTGAGCAACTCTGCTGATCTGTCAAGCCAGCTATGATGACCTATGGTCATAGCCTGTAGGGCCTTGAGTAGAGCATCATTGCCTTGGACATGCTCGCCGAGCTATTCAGTGGTTACGCTACTCTTCAGCAGCATTAAATGTTTGCTGTGTGGCTAAGTCCATCTACTGGGTAGGTGAGCATCTCTGCATCGCATTAAATGCGTTTCAAGTAGCTGAGACAAAGTGCTAGGCGAATCCGGGCGCGTGCCACAGAGACTACAGTGTCGTAGTGGATCATTATGCACGTATTGCTAAGTGTTTCTATCTTGTGCCGTGGCGAGGCATGTATCGTCGAGTAGGCCTTGCAAAACCATATGGACCGAGTTACTTTGAGTGAGGTCCACCTTCAATATTAATGATAAACTGTAAGAAAGTTGTACATCTATATGCTATCAAAAATGTTTTTGCAATAGGATTTTAATTTTCTACCAAGCTAAAATGAATTATTGACCATTTGACTAATTCAATTTTTGCTTATACTTACAAAATAATTATAATTATTCTTTTATTCTCTTGAAATATTAGATTCATATACTCTCGAATCATATGAGAAAAGAGGAAAACCTTTATGTACCTATTTCGATGTCGATAATTGTCCTTCCATCTTTACACGACAACTATTTGGCTTTACGTATATAGTTTTTTGTTCATCATAAATGCGTTATGTAAAATTACAAAAAGGAAAAAAGAGTGTACAATAATAACGCACAAAAAATAAAGAAAATGAAACTTTTAATGCTTCTTATTGACTCATGATAGGTCATCCAACAAGCTTGATTTAAAGTTTAATTAATTTTTAGGACATGATCTGAGTGTAATTGATCATGCACTATGAGCCTCTTTCTTTGACAATTTTAAGCATTTATAATTTGAACTTTTCTTTCCTCTAATAGTTTCTTATTATTCAGTATTCACCTTTTTTTTTCTCTCACTTGACTTGACGAAGTAGTTTCCATGTGTGAACATAAATGTTTACTAATATATAAGCATATATGATAGCTATCCAAATCTATTAGTAAATTATATTTGTCATTACCAAACAAATAAACCATAATGTAATTAAAAAAATTAATACATAAATTTGGGTGGTGTCAGTTGGATTGGTTGCAAATACGACGGGACCTAGCCACAAACAGATACCTACTCACATTTTTACTAGTAGCTTCACTCACCCCTAAGATTAGTCAATGTTTTGTTCGTATAATAATTGTTTGCTATGATAACTGAAGATGTTTTGAAACAGCAAGCTGAATTAGAAATCGCATCGAGCTGAAAAATGATGGAATCAGCTCACTAATAAGATCAGGACGTGGACACGTGAAACTGGTTTAAATCAAAGCTTTTAAGAAGAGAATATAGTTTACTTTTGTATTTGCCACAGTCAATTCTAGACTATTCTCACACTCTCTATATAAGAGAATCTGATTGTAACGCTCATTAAGTTAAGTGAATATACAGTAAAGTTTCAAACCTTTCTTCATCTTCTTCAGAAAGTTCCCGTTGTTTTTATCGGAAATCTCATAGTTGTTTGTTTTCGTAATCATATTAACCAAATTATAAGACCTTAGAATATTGGAGTCACATTTACATATGAATGATGTTTTGATTAGCCTTATAAACTTGGAGATGAATTATCAACCTCATCAAAATGAATTGACTACATAATAAAAAAATCAAAAAGCTAAAGAAAAAAAAGTTGAAAACTTTAGACTGTGTGAAAGAAAAGTAAGAGTAAAATTCAACATAGAGTTGTCCCACGGTTGCATTGTAATTATATAATAATATTTCTAATAATATTGTGTGTATATATAAACATATAATAACACACTTGACGTCTACATCGAAAGCTCTCTCATAAACTCTGAAGCCATCGAACACAACACATGACCGTCTAATCATTTTTGTGGAGAGAGCAAAATGGGAAGAGCACCATGTTGTGAGAAAATGGGGATGAAGAGAGGACCTTGGACTCCTGAAGAAGATCAAATTTTGATTAATTATATTCATCTTTATGGTCATTCTAATTGGCGAGCTCTTCCTAAACACGCAGGTCTTTTTCTTTTTTGTATTTTTTGATCATCTAAACATAATTGCTGATATGTAAAGATTAATTTTGTTTAGGTTTACTTAGATGTGGGAAAAGTTGCAGACTTCGTTGGATCAATTATTTGAGACCAGACATTAAACGTGGCAATTTCACTCCTCAGGAAGAGCAAACTATCATTAATCTCCATGAAACCTTAGGCAACAGGTTGGTCTAATTTAACGTCCTTAATCTTTCATTCTAATTCTTTTTTTTTTAAATGTATTTTCACAATTTTGCAAAATTTTAAAATTTTTTCTAAGTTCATATCTTCAATTTGCAAAATATTTTAACACTTTGGGGCTGAGGAGATTCCTAATCATACCCGTGATTTACTCAGTCTCAAACCAAACCAAAAGACTTATTTAATTTGTGTTAGTTTACTTTAAAATAAATATAGATTAAAGAAAAACAATATCTTAACACTGTTAGTTACTACTATTAGACAAGATATGTACCTTGATCAATGCAAAACATATGCCAAGCTTTTTGTTTTGTTGTTTTCTTCTAAATAAAGTAATAAAATTGATGAAATCCATAAACTGAGGAAAACCATGATATATAATAAAGTGATTAATGTTGTTTTGTTTGTTAATTAATTAAGATGGTCTGCGATTGCTGCAAAATTGCCGGGACGAACCGACAATGAAATAAAAAATGTTTGGCACACTCATTTGAAGAAAAGACTGAACAAAATCCAAAACAATGGCGGAGAAACCAAAGAAGTTAACGGAATTAACGAAACCACAACACACGAAGACAAAGAAACTTTGATTGTCGACACAACTTCTCTGCAACAGTTTGATAATTTAAATAATAATAATAATAGTAACAAAGGTGATATTATGTCGTACGAGGATATTTCTGCTTTGCTAGATGAGAGTTTTTGGTCCGACGTCGTATCGGTAGATAATGAGAAAAAGATTGAAGATTGGGAAGGATTGGTAGATAGGAATATTAAGAAATGTGGTTTTAATAATAATAATAATTCCAAGTTGTATAATGATGATATGGAGTTTTGGTTTGAGCTTTTCACTAGTAGTCGTAGAATTGAGGAATTTTCCGACATGCTTGAGTTTTAAGTTTTGATTTTTCGTGTTGTTTTTGTCTTATAAAAGACTTTGAAAAAGTCTTTTTTGTAGTCCAGATGAATAAAATTTTAATTTCGTTTTCTTTGTGTAGTTTATTTTTTCGTTTTAATTACCGTTATATTTTGTGTTTATATGTGATTACAAACTTTTATGTTCTGTAATTGATTAATGGTTTGCAAAGCTTCTACTGATCATAAGGTCCAAAGTAAGCAAAACATAACAATTTTGCTTAATAATTTTGTATTATGAAAAAATATATTGTATTGTGTCTCAAAGAAATATCGTGTTTCTATATCAAGTTTTATAGGAAATGGCGTTTTCAAGAAATTTTGGTTCCGAAATGGAAAATATATCTCAAAAGTATTTGCAAAGTAGGATCTTTTTTTTCCTAAAAATTAGATCGACAAGGTTATATACATAACATAAAATCTACTCTTTAAAACCCTTTAATAATCTATTTCTTGTAATGAGGATGAGTCGAACTCTTGATGTATGAATCATTAGCTGAATCATCATTACCACCGTATCAAGAAGATAAATAAGCTTTATTCGAATAAATGGAAAAATAAAAATAATGAATGCCATTTTACAAAAATAATAAATGTCTTTTAAGAAAAAAAACGAAAAACAATTATGGAGACCTTAATATCTAAGGATTGAGACTATACGATTTTTTTTTTTTTCTTTTGTCAACAGACTATACGATTTAACAAATTAAAATGATAAAAACGTGAGTCTTTTTTTATTGTTCAACCCATAATTATATTAAATGCAAACTTAAATGTTAGTAGATAGTAATGGTGAGAGCGTTTTTCGCTAAGGAGTCTTTTGAAAATGAAATCATAACAATTAACGGTCTATGCATACGTAACATAACACCGAGATTGTTCTTTAAAATAATTTTAATTAAAATTTTCAACTTTTCATCATCACTAAAACCTTTTCTCCTTTAGTTTAATGTTAGTGACTACAATTTCACGTTTTGAAAATTTGAGATAAATAATAGTTTTGGTAGTTGTGGATGCACATGTCATACCTTCTATTGAAGAATGTCAAAGAAAGAGATCGAATGAATGAAATATTTATCAGCTCATTGCCAATAGTTATATACAATTTTATAGCTTGGAAGACAATAGCTAAATAATTTTTTTTTTTAAAAAGAAGATAATAACTAAATAAGATAAAAATTGCCAAGAAGTTTGTGGTCAACTAGTAGGAAGTGGAGTTTAGAATTTTAAAGAGCTTGTAGGTTCAATTCTTCTGTTATACGAAACTAAAACACAATTTTCTACTCATTCTTACATGGATATGGATTCATGCTTTCGGATTATTTAAATACCTGGAGAGAAGATCTATCCGTGAGTAACACCTTTTTCAGAAAATAATCCAGATCTTTCCCATAAGGTTTGGAAATTCTTGAATTATTAAAAAAAAAAATACACAAAATTATATGAGCTGGAAGAAAAAAGGTGATTGACGAGCGAGTAAAGTAAGACTGATGAGTACGATGAAGCAGGTGACTTGATACGTCGAAAGTGATTGGAACTCAATTTAAAGTTTAATGTTTAATGTTTTTCTTGGAACTCAATTTAAAGATTCCAATATAACAAGTTTGGTTGTTTGGGAGGTTTTCTTAATGGAGATTGACCAGCTCTTAGTATTTTTTAAATATGTCGGTTTTCTGAGAATAAGAAATGCAGAAGTGATTGAAGAATGAGAAGCAACTTTATTTTCATAATTACTCAAATACTCTAATAAAATTTTATAATATTATTAAATATCTAAACAAAAACATAATAACAAAAATATCATTAATAAAACGTGTTACATCAGCGTAAACTCCACCACACACTATCAAACTCTACCAAACTCTACCATACTATTATTTACCTCCACCAAGCACTGTCAAAAAACATTCGTACTAACCTCTAGCTTATTAGGAAGTCATATTTCTCGGGACAAAGTGTATGAGGTGTGTTGACAAAAGTTTTTAGTTTGGTAGAGTTTAGTCGATGTTGGACCATTTGTAGTAGATTTTGACGGAGTTTGAATCGCCAGTGTAGAAGATTTTGGTAGAGTTATCTGTCATAGCTTGGCAGAATTAGTAACGACGTTGTGATAGAGTTTGATAGAGTTCATACACTGTGTAGCAGATTTTGGCAGAGTTATATTTGTTAGTGTGGCAGATGTTAGCAGAGTTATTCCGAGAGTTTGGTAGAGTTAGTTCATTTAACTTAGTATACAAATGACGATTTTAGCCCTCAACTATTACATCACCTACTTTCTTTCTCGCTTCAACTGTCGGCCAAACAAAGCACACAAATCACCATTGTTACTTGAGCTTCTTTCTTATCTTTTGACCTCGTTTTCTTGTTTTTGAATCTATGGATCAAATCATCTTAGTTTGTGGAAGTCGGAGATTCGACCAAAATCATTGGTTCTTTTTAGTGGATACTTCTCTTGGTTGTAAGATTATGCAAGTGTGTGAAGATGTACGTTATGATGAGTTTGTGAGGATGGTGCATGAAGATTTCGATCTAAATCAACAGATCTATAAGGTAAAACTGAGTTACATATCAAATGAACTCATGCATGGACTACCACAAAATACACCTCCTATCTTCATGACCAATGAGAGGCAATTGCATGGGTATGTACAACAATTTTGAAAAGAGACAATTCGTCTTTGTGTGGAGATTTCAAGGAAATCTCATGTAGCTGTGGAAGAAGGTAATAGATTTGAGCCTAAATGCGAGTCTTCTTTTGATAAATTTGATACTACGTGTGGTAGACAATATTCAACGTGTGGTAGACAATCTTCAACGTGTGGTAGAGTTAGGCAGACTGTAAAAAAGGAAGAGGAACACGTTGACTACGCTAAAGAAGATACGGAAGCGGAAATGAGATTCGACTACTGCAAAGATGTAGATGGTGCAAGCTTTGGTGATGAAGACTTCATAGGTGTTCGGAGGAAGTGTAAAGAAGAAGATAGAAAAAATCTACCTCCTAAGAAGAGAGATTCGACATTTGATAATGAGTATTTAGACATGGAAATGAGGTCACTTCAATTTGCTGTTGGACAAATTTATCCCACAAAAACCGATCTTGAGTCAAGGTTGAAGACTTATTCTGTTTTACATAGGTTTGACTTTGATGTCGTCTCTTCATCAAAGATGTTATTGGTTGTGAAATGCTGGGTTCAAAACTGCACTTGGAGAGTCCGTGCTTCATGTCACGATGTTGAGAATCCATATTTCTATATCCGGATCTACCGTGGAAAAACACACTTGCTTCGTTATAGAGAGGTCATCTCAGGCACGTCAAGCAAGGACCGATATTCTTGGTCGTTTATACTTGGATTTTGTTGGTGGTGTTGGTCCATCTGTTCTTCCTTTTCATGTTGCTGAATCACTGAACAAACGTTTCGTGTTTGAAGGTACAATTCCTTCATGGTTCACCTCCTATAATTCTGACACTCTGTTTGCATTTTGTACAGATGAAGTATTGGAAGACAAATCGTACTTTAAAGGAAACTCGGGCTTAGTAACAGGAACTGCAAAGAATAATTTTGAAGATCTTCCCTTGTATTTGTATATGATTAGACGAGCAAATCTAGGAACACTTATCAAGCTGGAAGTAGACGAAGGTGATAGATTCAAGTTTCTATTCATTGCATTCGATACAAGCATCATAATATTTCCTTATATGAGAAAGGTTGTTGTTGTGGAGGAAACGTTTTTACAAGAAAAATATAAAGGGACTCTTTTCACGGCCACAATGCAAGACAAAAATTTAAACATTTTCCTATGGCTTTTGGTGTGGTTGACCGAAAATGATGAATCATGGGAATAACTTTTTAGACAACTCAACCGCGTCATTCCTGATGATAAAGAATTGACCATCATTTCAGATAGGCATAGATCAATAGCCAAAGCAATAACAAAAGTGTATTCGCTCGCCACTCGGGGTATTTGTACTTACTATCTGCGTAAAAATATTTTGTCCAATTTCAGAGGAGGAGAGGCCTTTAAGCTATTTAAGAAGGTTGCAACTACATATAGACTTGACGAGTTTAATGCCATCTTAAGCCAAATCGAGAGAGTTGATGCAAGGCTATATCAGTACTTGCTAAGGGCAAATATTCGTTTGTGGAGTCGTGTACATTTCCCTGGAAATAGATACAACTTCACCACGTCGAACATAGCATAATCTATCAATCATGCGTTAACTGAAGCGAGAACTTTCCCTATTGTGCAGCTTATAGATGCCATTAGGGAAATGTTAACAAAGTGGTTCGAAAAGAGGAGGGAAAAGGCAGGGGGTAACAACGACCATTCTCACTACAATAATCGAGAAACTTTTAAAGGTATGGCTTCTAAGAGTTTGCTAGAGTGTAATATAGTTTGGAATAGTTTGGTTGAACTTGGATAACAATGTAATTGAGTTTGATAGAGTCTGGTAGAGTTTGAAATAGTTTGGTTGAGCTTGGATAATGATGTAGTTGAGTTTGGTGTAAAGATGGTTTTTGTTTTGGGAGAGTTGAATTGACGGTTTTGGTTTTCTGTCCATGCATAATAGACTTCTGGAAGCCACACAGTACAATGTTCAAGACATAAGATGAGCATCAAGCTGTTGTCACATGCTCGTCGTCTTCACATTTGGTTAATCTGATGAAGAAAACGTGTTCTTGTAAATGGTTAAACATGGATAAAATTCTTTGTGTGTATGCCTTAGATGTAGCAGAAGCATGACAGCGTTCGAAGATCGACCTCACAGATTCATACTATTATACGAGTTACTTGTACAATGCGTACGCCAAATGTGTTATGCCAAGAGATGCAACACTTCCAATCCTTGAAGAAATCGCTACTAAAGTTTGTAAACCTCCTGTTGTACGTAACCAACCTGGTAGGCCAAAGATCTCACGGTTGAAAAGTTGGTTCGAGTGCTCATTAGAAGCAAAACACCTAAGAAAGTGACGACTTGTTCAAGATGTAAAGGTGTGGGACATAATGCCCGGACATGTAAAGCAGATGCCTAAATCTTGAATTTATATCCTAGCTATACCTAACTCTATTATAACTCTACCAAACTCTATTATGTTTTGTGTAAGGTCAACCATACCTTATGTCTAAATCATCCAAACTTTTTCATGTTATGTGTTAGTTCAACTAGTAAATCTACTAAAATCTATTCTTGTAATGATAAAGACAAACAATTTTTTTTTTGAAGATATGATACTAACGAGTAATATCCAATTGAAGATATGATATATAATGATTAATAGTATTCACAAAACATAGAAATTAATTCACAAAACATAGAAATTAACATAACATATAAATTCACATAACATAGAAAATAACATAACCTATAAATTCACGTATCATTTAAAATAGTATCAATGAGAAATGGATGGTGAATGAGTGCAGTTGCTCCCGGTATTTCTTCAGGATTCCAATTGAGACAGTTAAAAAGAAAATCTTTTGTGGCGTCGGAGTACCAATCATGTATGTACGGCAGTTCATTGGCATCTACAACATTCTACCAATTTTTACCATACCCTTTGTACTGCTCCCAAGTAGGTTGTCTTGTTAGTATCTCTAAAACTATGCATCTGAAAGCCCAAATGTCAAGTGCAAAGTCTATTGTCCCAAAGTGTATAAGCTTCAGAGCTTTGTACCTCTTATCTCTCAATTTTTTAGCCAATCGGTGTCCGTATTGCTTTGTCGAATCTCCATCCATTGCTGACCCCAAGTCTGCAATTACAGACATATACCCGATATTTCTCCATTCCCATTGGGTAGGGCGTAAGAGTATGTTTGTCGGGTTTATGTCACAGTGCACTATGTTATTGCCATGTATAATTTCAATCCCTTTGAGAATATCTTTGGCAATTTCTCTGACGTGTGACACCCACAATCCTCAACATGGTTTCTGTGAATTAACTCTTTAAGATTTTCACCAGATATGTATTCGAGAATGAGATTGTGATTCGATCTATTCGGATCAAACTCATCACGAGCTATCTCGTATCCACGACAACAGAGAACGTTTGGAAAACTAACACGTCTTAACATACACTCCTCTTGAAAGAGAGTGTCGACTTGCGAGATGTGAACAAATTTTATCGCCCTCTTCTTAGACTCTTCATATTTTTATTTTTCGAGATACACTGTAAACGTTACGCCTCTTCCAAGTACCTTTCCTCTTAACCACTTTGAATGATATGGCCATTCTGGATAAGGAGTTGACTCGGGCCACGAAGCCATATCGGAGTATGCTTGCTTCTGTTTGAAGTAAAAGATGGAGAATTATAGAGAGTGAAGATGCGAATGCATCACCTATATAAAGAATTAAGAATCGTGTCCTTAAGTTCAAGAATTGTGTTCGTACAAGTTGAAAAGTGAAGAGCCGCATCCAATAATAATAGCTATAGCATCTGACAATTAGTACGTTTCTTGTACGCATGCAGAGAAGTGGAAGAGTATTAATTTTTAATTTTTTTTAGTGCCAAAAGATTCCATGTAAGACACCACGTCAGATGATATGGCTTCGAAGAGTTTGATAGAGTATGGTACAGTTTGGAATAAATTGGTTGAACTTGGATAACTATGTAGTTGAGTTTGATAGAGTCTGGTAGATTTTCGAATAATTTGGTTGACCTTGGATAACGATGTAGTTGAGTTTGGTAGAGTTTGAAATAATTAGTACGTTTCTTGTTTTTTTGAAGTCATTTCGTTTATTACAAAATAATATTAATAATTTCATAGGACCATCATTTAGGACATAAAAATATTGGTCTTTCGGGAGTATTTGTTAACAAAAGATAAAAGTTTTAGTAAGCATATATAAACTCTACCATACTAACGAGTAATATCCCTACCTCTACTAATCGATAAGCAACCCCTGTGACACTGTATTCAATACTTCCTTATCAACTTTAGCATGCAGATTGGGATCAGTTGCTGAGATTGTCTTTGGTATTGGAAGCTCATCCATGAGTTCAATGTCGAATTTCATGCGGATAAAAGGGATAAACTTATCGCCTAGTCTGGAAAATCCGCATCTCAGGGCTAGACACTCAATGAACTTCAGCGTATACATGCCACAATCACCAGATTGGATGTTCAATGGCGTCGACTTCACCCTATAAATAGTGTAAGCCTTCAGACTACATTGATTCTGCATATGCTTTGGTGCCATCCTCCAAACCATATATGGAATCATCCTTGCGTACGACATGCTAGCATAAATAAACGCAATCAACACAAAGACGAAAGATCTACCATTTTCTATCAAGATCTACCAACAGTCTACCGATGTCTACTAAACTCTACCACACTAGCCATAATAATCTATCAAACTCTACCAATGTCTACTAAACTCTACCACACTAGCCATAATAGTCTACCAGACTAATATTTCATAGTCTACCAACATTACCTAACTGAATCGATGAGAACATCATAGGCCACAACTGAGAGGGCCGAATCGTATATTTTAATCCATGTATTAGGTAAATCGATATCTAGTGCTACCCAATGAAAGTTATTGATGTTATGAGCAACGTACCATATGTCAACATCTCGGAACCAGTGTTTGTTCGTTGGACACCATATTTGTAGTTTTCCTGTGTATATTTCCCAAAAATAATCATCAAACACATACTTCTTCGTGTTTCCCGCAAAGGCCTTGTACTGCATACACCACCATGCACATAAGGCAGGATCAAGGAACGCAATCTTATCACTCTTATACGGAGATGATGTATGCATACTTCTTTGACGAAACATGTTTATACCGCTAGTCTTATGCTGCAAAAAGAGTAACACAATATTAAGTCAATCACAGTCTACTACAGTTTACCATTGTCTACCACACTATCTATAATACTCTACTAGACTCTACCAATCAAATTCAAGGAATTTACCAGATCTGTGAATTATCCATGTTGTTCCACTGGCCAACAAGGTCTAGGCATGAGCAACTGAAGATAGAACTCGGCTAAAAGAGTGGCGTCATCAATCGAGTTATCCCTAGAAATGTGGGTAATCAGCAAATAACAATATTGTACTGATTGGTAACTCAAAAAACGACTTAAAAGAGAAAATAATATGCTTACATTTCGTGCCTGATAAGGTTACGCATGCGAACCACTTTGCGTCTTTGTACTGGCCCAAATGGATCGTATCCATTAGGCGCTACCTCATCCTCTATAAGACGCTTAACAACAGAACTTCTTTCGAACAAAGATTTTTGTATTAGAAACAAAACGTTATTATATCTGTCAGAAACAGAGAAATAGTTAGCTCAACTTAAGTCTAACATCCTACGCTACTACATAAAGTCTAACCTCCACCAACCTCCACCAACCTCTACCAACCTCCACCAACCTCCACCAACCTCTACCAACCTCCACCAACCTCCACCAAACTCTACTACTCTAAGTCCTACCTTGACCAAACTCCACCATATTCCTACAAAGTCTACTACGTAAATTCCAACATCCACCAAACTCCACTGTATTCCTCTAAATCCTATCCAACTGCGATTTACCTCCACCAAACTAAACAACATAGTCTACAAACTCTAGCAAACAATACTTGGTTTATAGCAAGGGTACATGTCTAGTTGGTTTGGGCAACACATCCTCCATATATATCAGGTTGTCGCCTATACTGTCGTTGATAGTTTTATCCAAAATATGACAATCACTATCTTCATTGAGACTGATGATGGTGAGCTGGGACTGCTCTGGAGTTAACTCGAGATCGACGATAGGAGTTTGCTTTAAAATTTTTAGGTTACTAGAAACTTCTTGGTTCCTAAGAATTTTTAATGCTGGAGGCATAGGGCAGAGGTTTCCTGCTCCTCAAGTATTCATTCCTTCTGGAAAGAAAAAGGTAAAAAATTAAATTAAACAAAATCCACCAAAGTACACTTAACTAACTCCACCAAAGTACCATACTAACCTCTGGGTTTTTAGGAAGTTGTAATACTGGGGGCAAAGTCTGTGAGGTTTGCTGCTCCTCAAAGATCTGTCCCTTCTATAAAGAAAAACGTATTAGAGTTAGCAAACACAACTCCACCAAACTCCACCACACTCTACGACGTTGTGACAAAGAACGATAAAACTAACCTCTGAGTTTCTGGATAGTGATAATCCTGTGGACAAAGGCTGTGAGGTTGGCTGCTCCTCAGAAATCCGTTTCTTCTGGAAAGTAAAAGGTAAAAGTGTTAATCTACCAAACTCTACCAAAAAACTACCAAAAAACTACCAAAGGCTTTCCCTAACTCTACCAAAGAATTACCATAGTCACCTCTAGGTTTTTGCAAAGTGGTATTGTTGGGGACAAAGGCTTTGGGATTGCCTGCTCCTCAGAGATCCGTTGCTTCTGGAAAGTAAAGTAAAAGCGTTAGTCTACTAAAGAACTACCAAAATCATTCCCTAACTCTACCAAATAACTACCATACTAACCTCTACCACATTCTACGCAGAGTTAGTCAAAGAACTACCATAGACAAAAACAAGCCATCGAATTTATACAACAAAGAAAGATTAACTAAACTAAACATTATTCATGTCTATAACACATTATCAAAAATGTTCACCAAACTCTACCAAAGAGTTTACAAAGACCACCAAACTCTGCTAGAGAGTGTACAATGTCCATCAAACTCTGCCACAGAGTTTACATTTTTGATACGGCTCGTATATACCAATGTCCACCAAACTCAGTCATAAAGTGTACAATGTCCACCAAACTCTGCCACAAAGTGTACAATGTTCACCAAACTCTACCACAGAGTTTACAATTTTTCGATACGGCTCTTATGTATCAATGTCAACCAAACTCAGTCATAATCAAGTAGACTCTCACGTACCAATTTTTCCCCAGCTCAGGCCTTAACACCATCACCTCCTCCATCATTCCCATCTCGGGTCTCACTTCCACGAGACTTACTTTGATACGCAGCAGACTTCTTAGTCTCTTCCAAGGCCAGCACCGCTAGTGGTTTTGTTTCCAACAACATAAAGAGGCGTTGATTGATCAAGTTCTGTTGTGCCATGCCTTCCTCAATCCTGCGAAGCCGCTCATTCGTCACTGCATTGTCTACTCTTTGTTCCTCATTCTCGCAAGCCATTCAATGATGTTTATTTGATCAAATCTCATCACATCCAATGTCTGCTTCATGTTTTGCAGCATGTCAAACATCATTTTCTTATCCTCCCTTGGGTTTTTGCCTCATACCTCTTTCTCCATTTCTTATCCTTCTTCTTATCTTTTTCTTTGGTCGTCTTCTGAAAGTCGGCCAAAGTCATATAGGGCGCCAAATGCAGAGTTTCATTCTCCTTTTCCTTTGGACTTTCATGAGCCTTCTTTTTCTCAATCGATTTCTACTTCCTCTAGCTCCTTCATCTTTGATTTCTTGGAGGTTCACAGCTCACAATGCTACTCATCGGCCGTCCTCTTTGTAGAAGTTGGGACAGTCCAAAACGTCTCATCTAATGTCCCAACAAGTATGTTTCGGATCATTCGGTCAACTTTGGGATCCTCGACATCTCCAAGCCAAGCAGGGTAGATTTCTTCGTAAGGCTTTCGAAGAAGGTGCACCACGCGAACCTACAAATGAACAAAACAAAGTTAGATGTCAAAGGCATATTATATCTACCAAACTCTGCCAAACCAAGTTTCAAGTCAACCAAACTCTACCAACATCTGCTACTCTACATCCTAGCTCTACCAACCCAAAAACCAAACTCTACCAATTTCTGCTACGCTACATCCTAGCTCAGCCAACCAAAAACCAAACTCTACCAAAGTATGCTACCCTACATCCTACTACATCTGCCAACGTATTCATATGATCCACTAAACTCTATCAAGTGGAAAGCTTACCTTGTTGTCGGTGGATATCGTCTTATCAGCTTCGAAGACATTTTCGATATCTAAACCGTGGGTAGTGCGTGACGCCCACTGCAAAAGAGGATTTCATCTTCTTTTTACTCCACACATTACTCCTAGTTGTGGGATATGCTTGAATGCCCATACTAGAAGCACATGCACAAAGCCGTGCAGAGTGTACGTACTAGAAGCTTGCAGTGATGATGAAGAGAGCGATCTAACTAAAGCATCAAATACTACTGTGCCACAAGGATGCCTCTCAAATCTTTCCGAATCCATGACCAATTTCGCATGGTAGACTGGGATCTGACTATTCGTGTGCAAACCGAAAATACTTACTTACAGCACCACCAACAACCCCACCATCTTTCTCTTGGCAAGCGACCAATCCTTGCATCCCCTTAATGCTTCGTCAAGTTCAGCCCAGTTCGGGCCATCACCGTGTAGTAAAGCCATCTCTGCCCATAAATCTCCTGCAGCTAAGTTTGCATCATTAGGATCACACAATCCATAGTTGAGTTGCGTGATATGCTGAAACTCATGTAGAGAAAATCTAATTGGACGACCATCAGCCAACACCCACAGCTCACGCGTCCTAGCTGTCTGAAGCATATTATCCAAAAGGTGTTGTAGATGTTTGCTTGCCCATGTGAACTCTGCACCAGCAAACTTCAGTATAATACCAAGTTGAGAATTCCTCTCTATGTCATCGTATGCATCAACGCCAATAAGACTCCTCATTGTTGTAATTTTCTTCAATGTGCAAATAGTGGTTAATGCTTTTTTTTTATTATCAAGAGCTTTCCTCTTGAAACTATCTTCCGAGGGTACTTCTCCTTCTCCGACATAGCTGTGGAAAAGAAACAATAAAACAGTTAAGACCAAAATCGTCTAAACTCTACCATTATATAAACTAACTCCACCAAACTCCATCACACAATAAAATACATTTACCAAACTCTACTAACTATAACTACATTTTCCAAACTCTACCACTCTATAACCTAACTCGAGCAAACTTCACTAAACTCTGCCACGAAGAAGAAGAAACCGAGAAAACGAAGAAGATGAAGAAGAAACTGAACAGTTGGAGAAGAGACGAAGAAGAAAAAGAAAAAGAAAGAAGAAGTTTTTTTTATGGCAGTTTTGTAATAAAATAGACAAGTCATATTATTTGTGACTTTTCCCACCTCTTTTTTAAAAGAGTTGTAGAAGAATATTTGAAAAATTACATGATAATTGTATACTATTTGAGTCATTATTTCTATTTTCTATTATAAAACAGAAATTCGTTTTATTTTTCTTCCAAAAAAGGTTTTAGTAAATTTCTAGTGTTTACTAATTCTATGTACTAAGACCTTTAATCTGATATCACAATCTTATTACAATCCTATTAGATTTTTTTGATTCAATTCTCAAGAAAACACAAACAAAGTGTGTACTTTCTCTAAGCTAAATTTGTTCTTTATTTTTTATTTATTTTACACATACAAACAAATCTTGTATTGTCACGAACAAGACCTGTGTTTTATTGTCTTATATTATTATTATTTTACTAAACACATACAAGGTACATATCTCAATTCTCTATTAATCCAAAAATGGTCTTTCTTCATCTTTTATTGAAATTTTTTAGCCGTTCAGTTCTATAAGTGATTAGGCTCGTCAAATTTCATGTGAGACTAGGCTAAATTTATAAGAGATTAGACTTGGCAGTTTTATAAATGACTGAGTTCGTTTGTTTTATAAGAGACGATGTTCGTCAATTACATAAAACCAAAGAGCTCAATCTACACAATCCAAAATTGAATAGCTAATCCTTCATAATCAAAAATCGAAGAGCTCAAGCGTCTTGGTGAAAACTGAAGAAGTCATTCTTCATAATCCAATAATGGAAGAGCTCAAGCTTCTACATAAAACCGAAGAGCTCAATCTACATAATCCAAAATTGAAGAGCTCAAGCATCTCAATCAAACTAAAGGTTAGAAGAAGAGAGTATGAAATAGAGAGTTTTTTGCCTTGTGAAATAAACTCTACTTTTAAGAAAAGAAAGCCTAACATCTCTCCAATTGTTAGAGTTTTCGATGTTGAAGTCAGAGAGGAGTTGGATCAAGAAATTTCAAGGATGTTTTATATTGGAAGCTTGCCATTTAATCTTGCAAGAAATCTCCATTAGGTTATATCAGTTTGTTGCAGCCAACATTGAGGGTTATATATATGCCTCCACCTATAATAAGTTGAGGACAACCCTTTTATAGAAATAGAAAACCCATATGTTGAGAACTTATTAAAACCTTAAGTTAATATGGAAAGGAAAAAGAGGTACAATTGTGTTAGATGGTTGGAGTGATCCTACAAGAAATTTTCATATCAATTTTATTGTTTCAAGAAATGGTCTTGTGTTTTTCAAAAATGTGAATTGTTTTGGCGAAGTGGAATATCAATTCTTAATTTTTGATTTGATAAAAAAAAGTTATCAACAAAGTGGGTCATCAAAAAGTTGTGCAATTTATCACTGACAATGTCGAGAAATTTAAGGCAGCCAGAGAAATTATTAAGTTCGTCTTTGTTCACATCAATTGGACAGTATGTTTTGTTCATACTCTTAATATAGCTTTGAAAAGCATTTATGCAACAAAAAATATAGAAGGGAATGCAACAACATATGAGGAATGCAACTGGATCCATAATTCATGGGGATGTGCTTGGATCCATAATTCATGGGGATGTGCTTGCAATAAAGCATTTTATCATGAAATACAACATGAGACTATCAATCTTAGTAAGTTTTATGCTCTTAAATTGCTTTGACTTGCTGATATTTGTTTTGCTTCCATCATTGTGATGCTCAACAGATTTACACTTATCAACAGAGGCATTCAAGGCATGGTCATAAGTGAGTAGTGGTCTACTAATATACTCCCTCTGTTTCAAAATATAAAGGTTTTAGTCAAAAACACAAATATTATAAAAATCATTGATTGTCTTTTGAAAATGATTTAATGTTTAATTTAAACATAATCTAACTAATCATATATAATTCTGCAGAATATTAAAGGTCATAAAATATTAACTTCATTAAATTTTCCTAGAATTATGCAAAGCACCTTACAAATTAAAACAAAAAAAAATCTCTAATCCCCTTACATTTTGAAACAGAGAGAGTATAAGATAACACACGGAAAGCGAACTTTGTGAAGGAGAAAATTTTGAATGATGATTTGTGGGAACAAGTTTTTTATATCATTGATTTCACAAGACTTATGTATGAGATAATTAGATTTTCTGACACTCATAAGACATGCCTTCATTTGGTATATAAGATATGAGATTCTACGATTGAGAAGGTGAATGTTGAGATTTATATCAGAGAAAGTCGTTCAATGTCTGAAGTTAGTCTTTTCTATAATATTGTTTATGAGATTTTAGTGGCTCGTTGGATGAAGAATAACACTCCTTTACATAGTTTAGCTCACTCCTTAAATCCTATGTATATAATTCTAAACTATACTTTTTACTTTTTCTTTTTATTTATTTGTCAACATATATATATATATAATAATTTATTTTTAGTATTTTGCAAATTTTATGGTGATAACTAAATGAAGATCCCAAAAGAATTGGTCTACATAGAGATGGAGAAATTTCTCATGAGAGAAGGAAGTGTTTTCTAAAACTTTTTCCTAATGATGATGAGCATAATAGAGTTTTGAATGAGTATATTCTCAATGAGAAATGATTTTTTTTTGAGATTTAACATGTATAACAACAATGGTTACTTTGGAATCCAAGAGTTAGTGGGCTAACTTTGATGTCCAAACTCTTATCCTTCAAGGATTGGCTTTCAATCTGCATGGACAATCAAGTTTATTTTCTTGTGTTGAGCAAAATTAGAGTACATACTCATACATTCACTCAATTAGAAGGAACAAGTTGGATCTAAGTTGTGCTCATAATGTAGTTTACATCCACAACAATTTACGTTCTTTATCAAGGAATTCTAATTAATATGAAGATTAAAAAAAAATTTGGGATGTTGGTGGAAATATATTTGATTCTATTGAATATGTGGGATTCTTGCAATCAACAAGGTTTTCACTAGATGAACCACATTTGAAATGAATTACATAATGATTAGCTTATTATTTAAGACATTACATTATAAGTTTTTTCTTTACTTTATTTTGATATTTTCTTATAATTTTTTATTAATTTGAGTATTTTATTATATTTTGAAAAAGTATGTTTACGGTATATGTATCCTTATATTTGAGGTTAACGTTTCTTGTCCTCGTTTCTGTCCCAATTTCTTGTTCTATACCTATTTCAGTATAGTTTGAGAAAGATTGAGAGAAAAGCAAAGAGATTAATACATATAGAGTGTATGGAGAAAATAGAGAGAAGAAATAATATCAATGTTTGACATTAAACTATACAAAGATTCAAATATATATAAGAGAAAATGTAGGTGTTAGGGCTTATATGAGAATTAGTGGCGAATTTAGAACTGTTTTTAGAACATGACACATTATATAGAAGAATTTTAAGTAGAAATAACTATTAATATAACATAATTTTTATGAGAAAAAAAGTTCTAAATAACTATGTTATATTCCTCTATATTTTGGAATCTTTTCATTATCGGTACATTGGTCACTTTATTAAACAATTATTTTTCAACAATACAACTAGACAATTATTTAAAAAATTGATCATCTAATTAGGTTTTGTAAGGTAGTCTTCATAATATTTATTATATAGAAGCATCTTTCAATAGTAGCGGTAACTATCGATAAAGTAAAAATTAACTTAAAAATTGATAAATCAGAGGATGTGAAATTTTTTTCTTTATATCCATCATAGCACGTACAAGGTTTCCAATTCTCATGGAATTAACAAATTTTTCATCTTCTCCAATACTATCGATGTAGAGACTAAGTTGAGGCTCAATATTCATTCAACAAGACTAAATCTTTAGGATGAAACTCAGATAACCTCATAACTTTCAAATTATCAAACCCATGAAATAAATTAATAGTGCTCAAAGAACAAACACAACCAAGTAATTCAGTGCTTACCTCATTAAAAAGATCATTAAGCTCTTGAATCTGCATATACAATATAGTATAAAAGCATTTCACCTGATGATGATGCAAGTTGGTAATGTTTCTTTTTTTTTTCTTGGTTTCCTTGGATCAACAAATTCTTTTTCCATACTAACCAACTCAACGTCATGATTCTGACAAAATGAAGAAGCTTTATCAAGCAAATAATCTCAAATATTATCCATTAGCTTGCATAATTGTCGTTTGGTGGAACTCATAAGGGATATAACATTCAAAAAATCTTGATCTTTTGTTTTCAGATCCATTCATAAATTATTCTTGAATCCAAGAAGAACATCAACATCAGTTGTAATTAGAACAAAAAATCAAATGTTAAACAACTTGAGAAGACCATTAGCTTGTCGCCTTTTGGCATTTTAATGATAAAAAGAAATTGAATCAACTAACCGCAATGATTTGTAGTGAAATCCCAAATAAGGTCTCACTAGTGTGACCTCTTGATTCAAATATTTTTCTTTCTTGATTTCACCTTGGCTAATTCATTCCTCAATTCTTTTTGTATGATTGTCTCGAATCATATATTTTCTCTTACAAGAAGTTCCAACTACATTGTAAAAGACATAAATCATATCAAAGAAATCACCGATTTCAAAATGTTTTTAAGCAACTGCAATAACAACCAGTTGAAACTGATGACATAATATGCATAATTATTTTCTCTCAAACCAGAGATCTCATGCCATTGAATTCATCATTCATATCATTTGCCTTCTTAACTTCCTTATTCTTAATCAATGTTTATGATGCATCATGAGCATGGAGGTCAACTCTGAAGACCATGAAAATGCATGCTCTTCTGTAACCTAGACAATTTTCTATTTTCATTTGATTATTTAGGACTTTATTTTAGTTATTTTCATTTATTTGAATTATTTAGTTTTCCCTTTGTTTTAGGAAGTTTGTTATTTTTGTGGGTCATTTTCTTGATAAGAAATTTTTTCATATTTTTAGGCTTATTCATTTAATTCATTTATTGTATGAAAAGATTGGTCCTAGGAAAAGATTTCCTAAGGATTTAATAAATATCCTCTTTTGAATTTAGAAATATTCAATTTTTTAAAATAAGTAAGATATCTTATGCTAAATGTAAAATATTTATTTTGGCTTAAATGTTTAGACCTTGTTAGATTTAGAGATTTCCTATAAGTGCTTGTAATCCTCCATTTAGTTATTGAAATAATAAGAAAAATGAGAGTTCTCTCATACAAACACTAGTCGATGTTGTGAACTTCGAGTCCTAGAAGTTTAATTGAGCTGCTATGAACTTCAAACTCAGATCGATTGTGTAGCAATGCCCTTCTTCATGGGTCTCCACAGATCTGCGAGAAAGGAAGAAGGTCTGTATAGTTGATCTTGTCCGCTAGGTTGAGCTTAAGGTCCCTTTAGATCTCATAGATCTAGGTTGAGCTTTCCATCTGCTGACATCCACCTCTATTTAGATTTCTTTTAAATCTATCTATCATGTTTATTGCCCGCTACACCATATGATATCACAAAAAAAAATCGAGCACCTATGTCTCGATTGCATTTCAATCCGTCCACCACACCACATCATCCTCCATCCATCTCAGCATCGAAAAAATGTAAAAGCAAGCACCAAACATACTCGCCACCATCTATGCCATGTCAAACCAGCCACAACCAACACCACCCATTGGCATCACCACCCACCAACACGTCATAAACAAGCCCTTGAAGGGGAACTGTAGAGCCGAGTTTTATGGTGCAAATATGCTTATAGAAGAGCCCCACACCGTGATTTATCACATGGTCAAGCGCAAGGATCACATCAATCCAAGCCTTGCGGAGATGAAGGTTAGCACAACAATACAATGAGACTTAAAGACCGATTATGTATTTCTTGGAGGCTAGCTGACATGCCTTAATCATAAATTGTGGAGCCGACTCAAGAGGTTCTCTTCAACAACCTTTATCCGCTATTAGAGAGGACATACATGCCCTCTTTGACCAATTCCAGATGATCCATAACGAACCAGGTTATGATTTTATATTATATGGATTGTTGACTTAACTAGTTAGAACGTAAACGTTGAATAAGATCAAAAGAATCACAGAGCTGAAAGTTATGAATTTTACAAATTGGTTGTTCTACATTGGGTCTGATCGCGCATCTAGGACAAACATGAAGATGCACAGCCCACCTAAGCGACATACTATACCTCATAACAATTGGATAATGTTCTTGAATCCCTAATAGAGAAGACATACATGCACTCTTTGACCAATTCCTTGGATAATGTTCTTGGGTCAAACTTATTCTAGTCGCTTATGCCTTTTAAGTTCATGACCAAGTTTACACCCTAGCTATTGTACCAACACGCTTTAAAGCATTTTATGGTCTGCCAATTGTGAGAAACAATCTATGGAGTTTGATGTGAAGCCATCTTGGACAGCTAGAAGTGAAGCATGAGTTGGAAGCTTCCAAACGAATATCGAATTACGTACAATAAAAGTGTTGATTTGCGTGGGTTAAAGCAACAAAAATTTACATTAACCCCTGAACAAAATGTTCAAGAAGAAATAGATGCCATATCATCTCGAGAAGTTGTGGAGGAGATCCCCTTCATATCTGAGGAAGAAGCTCTCCTACCCTGAGGAATCTGATGTAGCGTGAGCATCACGATCAACATGACGCCCACGAAACTGTAGACTCTTTCGTGGCCCAAGCTATTTTCAATTTTATTTAGTTATTTAGGACTTTATTTGAGTTATTTCCATTTATTTGAATTATTTTGTTATTTTTTTATTTTATGAATTTTGTTATTCATGGGAGTCATTTCTTTGATTAAGAATGTCTCCTTATTTTTAAGCTTATTTATTTAAGTTCTTTCTTATAGAAAAAACAAAATCATAAATTTAGGAAATAATCTCTTTTGAATTTATGAATATTCTATTTTATGATAAGGAATATATCTATATGAGAATGGGAAAATGTCCAAATGTTTAGGCCTGCTTAAATTTACGAATTTTCTATAAAGTTCTTGTAATTCTGCATTTTGATTTAGTTGTTGAAATAATAAGAAAAACGAGTTATCTCATACAAATCCTAGCAGCCAATATGAACTTTGAGTTCTACGAATATAGAAGCATGATCCAATCGATCCACAGATCGATTATGTAGCAGAGGCCTTCCTCCCCGATCTCCACATATCCGCGAGAAAGGAAAAAAGTCTCTATAGTCGATCATGTCTTCTAGGTTAAGCTTAAGGTCCTTTTAGATCTCATAGGTCTAGTGCTTGAGCTTTTTATCCATCACTTCTCCAAAAACCACATTTTCATCTTTCTATATGTCGCCATCTCCCTTTATCTAGATCTCTTCGAGATCAATTTATCACGTCAGTTACGTGTTATATCAGTTTAGCAAATAATGAATCAACACTATATTTCAGAGATGCAAAATATGTTTCTTTAACATGAATTAAACCAATAAATGTTTCTTTGACTATTTCATGTTTATCAACAAAGCAAAAAACCACATCCATCGGCTCTTTATCAGAAACATCAGCAGGTTTATCTACCAACAAGCAAAATACACTATGGTCAACTTCTTGAATAATATATTTGATAACTTCCTCTATAAAACAATGAACTATATCTTTTTGAATTTTAGGGGATACTATTTGATTGTTTCTTGGAGTATTTTCCAACACAACCTTACTTACAAACTCATTTTTCTCTATAGTATATTTCACAAGCTCTAAGAGACTTTTCGTATTAACTAATTTAATTGATTCATCGTGACCTTAAAAAAGGTAATATTTGTTATATTATATACCTACAAAAATCAATTCAAGCATTCCATTTAATCTTGTATTTATTTTTTATTGTTTCATCATGCTTATGAAAAACATGAACAATAGAGCAAGAGAAAACTCATGTTGAGAGGTTACTACAACCACTTAAATTAACATGGAAAAGAAAAGGAGTAACCATTTTGACAGATGATCGGAGTGATCCTACACAAATCTCTGATCAATTTCATGGCTACGTGGTCTTATGTTTTTGAAAACTGTGAATTATTTTTACAAAGTGAAAGATAAGTTTTTTATTGATGGTTTATGGAAGAAGTAATCAAGAAGGTGGATCATGAGAATGTTGTGCAAATAATAACTGATAATACAGCAAATTGCAAAGGAGTTAGAAAATTATTGAAGATCTGTTTTCTTACATCTATTAGACACTATGTGTTGTCCATACTCTTAATCTTGCAATGAAAAACATTTGTGCAGCAAAGAATGTGGAAAGGAACCAGAAAGTGTATGATGAATTCAATAGGATAACAATCGTTGGTAATGATTCTTTCACAATCAAGCATTTCACCATGAACCACAAAATGAGATTATAAATTTTCAACAAATTCTCCCCTCTTAAGTTGCTTTGAGTTGCTGATACTCGTTTGGCATATATTATTGTGACGCTTAAGAGACTGAAGCTTATTAAAAGGGGTATTCAAGCCATGATCATAAGTAATAAGTGGTCTTCTTATAAAGAGGATGACATCAAGAAAACAAACTTTGTTAGGAAGAAGATTTTCAATAAAGAGTAGTGAAATAAGGTTTCTTATATCCTAGATTTCAGAAGACCAATATATGACATGATTAGATTTTGTGACACCAATAAGCCATGTCTTCACTTGATATATGAGATGTGGGATTCCATAATTGATAAGGTGAAGATTGAGATCTACAAGGGAGAAAAAATTTCAATGGATACAACTTGTCCATTCTATGAAGTTGTTTATGACATTTTGGTGGCTCGTTGGATAAACAATAACATTTCTCTCAATTGTCTAGCTCATTCTTTAATCAAAGGTGATTATGGCTCATTCTTTAATCAAAGGTATTATTTCATTGTCCATGCAATTTTTTTATCGCCATATCTTCATGTTGTGAACGAAATTAGAGTTCTTACTCATTCATTCACTCACTGAAGAGGAATAGATTGAATCCAAATCATGTTCAAGACTTAGTTTACATCTACGACAATCTACATCTTTTATCAAAAAATTCCGACGAAGAAAATACCAAAATGTGGAATATTGGTGGAGATGAATTTGATTCCATGGAAAATGTAGGGTTCTTGGAGTTAGAAGATCTCCCACTAAATCATCCAGATTTGGAAAATTAGTTGATTCAATGATAATTGATTAGCTTATTTTGTTTTTGTTGGGATTTATGTATGACTTAAATTTTTATTGATAATATATAGGATTTATAGATATTTTATCTTATAACATATTCATAATATCCATATTGTCCCCACTTTTAGAAATTTTGAATTTTTTTCGTTTTCATATCCATACCCATCCCTGTTTTTTTGTCCCCATACCCGTCCATGTGCAATGTAGAATTTACATCCCATCAACATTGTATTCTTTAATTTGCATGGCTTGTAATTCAAGATATGTGTTTTTACTGCAATTAATACTTGTCTGCATCTTTGACTTATGGATTTTGAAATTCCAAGTTCCATTGATAGAAAAAATCCATGTTTTCACCATCACGACAATATTTTGAGCTTACAAATAATAAAAAGATCTCAAACTTAAGCAATTTTCCATGTTCAAACAAAGGAAAATTCTATAAATTAACTAATTACACATATATAGAAAATTTCTTACCAAATTTCTTACCTCTTCTCTGTCCATGTAGGCTTTGTATTCTGTCATCTTCCACCATCATCTTCCACTTTTTTTTTTGCGTATTTTCTAACATATATTTTTGATATTTTCCAAAAGCTAGCTAGCACATATATAAATATAAAATCTTGTATTTAATTTTCTGTTATATCAATTTTGATTTGTTTTAGGAATCTTCTCAAAAATATAGTTACAATTTTCTAAAATATTTTGACTTATAATTTAGGGTAAAAATGTTTAGTCATGTTTTTATTAATAAACAAACTACCCAAACGCTAAAAAAAATTATTACTTTTTTTGTCAACAAGTAACTATTGGATCGACAACAAAATCCGATCTATATCCTATATTCTCTAAATAGAGCAGGGTAAAATACGAATTTACCACTTCATGTCTAACTAAATCAGAAATAAACCAATGGACCACTTGTAAAAAAATTATTACTTTGAAAAAAGGAAAACGATATTACTAATTACCTTTTGAAAATTACATATTTTACTAAAATTCTTCCTATTTAAAGGTTTCGATGTGGCATAGAAAAAAGAAAAAAAAACTTGAATGTCACGCCCAAAAAGAAAAAGAAAGAAAAAAAAACTTCAATGTCACTAATAAATTGGGAAAATTGTTAAAATTTTTGATTAAATCCTCAACTTTCAAATTTCAGCCATTTCAATTATCAATTATTAAGTTCCAAAAAAAACATAAACTTATTTTGACTTTTAGTTAGATCCTAAACTTTTGGTTGACTCGACCAAATTAGGTGCGCTGTTAAATTATTAAATGAAATTATAAACGATGTTAAACATATTTGTCTTTTCAAGGTGTTTAACACATTTGATTTTTTTGTTCTAATACAACTGATGTCGATATTCTTCTTGGATTCAAGAATAATTTATGAATGGATCAAAAAACAAAAGATCAAGACTTTGTGAATGTTATGTCCTTATGAGTTCCACCAAACGGCAATTATGCAAGCTAATGGATAATATTTGAGATTCTTTGCTTGATAAAATTTCTTTATTTTGTAAGAATCATGATATTGAGTTGGTTGGTTAGTATGAAAAAAAATTTGTTGATCCAAACAAAATTATAAATGGTGACAAATGTGTTTAACACCATTTATAATTCTATTTAGTAATTTAATGGCACGCCTAATTTGGACGAGTCAACCATAAATTTGGGACCTAAACTAAACGTCAAAATAAGTTGATATCTTTTTTGGGGAACTTGATAGTTGGTGATTGAAATGACTGAAATTTGAAAATTGGGTATTTAACCAACAATTTTCCTCAACCAAGAAACATATGGTCCAATTGGCTTGCCTTGATTTAGCTAAATATGAGATGGTAAGTTCAAATTTTATTCTGCTCTCTTTGGAAAACTTAGGCTATAGATTGAACGTTGTTGTCAATCTAATAGATATTTGTTAACAAAAAAAAACAATTTTCCTCTAATAAATTTTGCTTAAAACCAAACGAGTAAAGAAAGCCGGTTTACGCAAACCGTAATTAGTTTTATGAGGTTTTGACTACTATCCCCTGGCTACTTTTCCTATCCGATTTCTTCATCTTCTTCGGAAGTATTTTATCGTACCACCACCAATGGCTTCTTCTGTTCTTAATCTCTTCAAAACATGTAAACCCTTTACTCCATTTCGATTCTCTTCTTTTCCAAAATTTCAATTGAGAAACCAATTTTCCCTCGGACCCGGAAAGTTACCTCAATCCCGTCGCTGTTTCACGGTTCTCTCGTCGTTAGCAGAGGGTGGAGATTCGATTTCAGGCAGAAAGGATCTTTGGTTACACAATACGATGAGCCAGAAGAAGGAGTTGTTCAAGCCCAAGGTCGAAGGAAAAGTTGGAATGTACGTCTGTGGTGTCACTGCTTATGATCTCAGCCACATTGGCCACGCACGAGTCTACGTCACCTTCGACGTTCTCTTCAGGTATCGACTTGGAGAAAAACATAACCTTCGAATTTTCACTTTTTTTTGCTTTATTCTGTGGTGTTTTTGTGATGGAAAGTTTTGATTTTGATTGGGAATTAGGCAGGTACCTTAAGCATCTAGGATATCAAGTGTCTTATGTTCGAAATTTCACCGATGTGGATGACAAGGTGAGAGACTTATGTAAAAGCACATTGCTCTTACAGTCAAAATCAGAGTTAACTCTTCTTAGTTCAAGTCTGAAACAACTTAGTTCTGTTTTTTAGTTTAGCTTACTCTTGTTTTGGGGAAGTCTTAGTGAGAAAATTCTAAAAGCCCGAGTAGATGTGGTACTGTTAAATTGATAGGATAAGTAGTCAATGTCTCTGTTACGGCCGTGGTTCTACTTTTTGGACCGCATTAAACTTATTTGTTTTTCTCTGCGGCTACATTTCTGATTCGTGGGCAATAGGATAATCCTAATCCTAAAAATACTAATTTAGCAGTTGAGAAATTTTGAAGCTGTTCGATCTAATTGTCACCGTCTCTAAGTCTTCTTTTTCATCTCACTTAATTGTGAAGCATGTAAAAGTGTGAATCTTTGCAAAACATGAATAAAGCTTATGATAATTAATGGCGTTTAGGCTGGTGGAGATGTTTTACTATGGTATGCAAAATGAAACATCCATACTTAGTATCTATATTGTCGTCATTAGGGAAAAATTAACCAAGTTTTGTTTTCTCTGTCTATGTCTGTGCTGTTCAATATTCTTGCTTGATTGCTACTTTCATCTTCCTCCGCATTCACATACTTTGGTAATCCTTTACACAGATAATTAGTGTATTGAGCTCGTGAATGGCATAAATACTATCAACAAGAGTAGACTTATTAGTAATTTTCCTTACCACACTTTTGCCTCTTTATGTGCTTAAAGGATTTCGCTAATCTTGTCCTTTATGTCGCTCACTCTATATTCTTTTGGCTACTTATGCTCATGATTTCAAATTTTTGTAGATTATTGCCAGAGCGAATGAATTAGGGGAAGATCCGATCAGTTTGAGCAGACGATTCTGTGAGGAATTTAATCGAGACATGGAACAGCTTCAATGTTTAGATCCTTCTTCCCAACCACGTGTCTCGGATCATATACCTCAAATTATTGACCTGATCAAGCAGGTTTTACCATATTTACTTCACCTATTTCCTTTGCTTGCTGAACCAACTGATCATTTTTGCTTGCATTCATTTGTGATGTTTTTCTAATCAGATCCTTGATAATGGCTACGCCTACAAAGTTGATGGAGATGTATACTTCTCAGTCGAAAAATTTCCAACATATGGAAAATTGTCTGGCCGAAAATTAGAAGATAACCGCGCAGGTGAGAGAGTTGCAGTTGACACAAGGAAGAGACATCCCGCAGATTTTGCTCTGTGGAAAGTACGCATGTTAATACCTTTTCAGTCCAACATTTATGCTGACTTTTTCATTAAGTCATAAAGGACATTTATAATTTTGGATAGGCTGCAAAAGAAGGGGAACCCTTTTGGGAGAGTCCATGGGGACAAGGAAGGCCTGGTTGGCACATTGAGTGCAGTGCGATGAGTGCGGCTTATCTTGGTTATAGTTTTGACATACATGGTGGAGGAATGGATCTTGTGTTCCCTCACCATGAAAACGAAATTGCCCAGAGTTGTGCTGCTTGTGATAGCAGCAACATCAGCTATTGGATCCATAATGGCTTTGTTACTGTTGACTCTGAGAAAATGTCGAAATCCTTGGGGAATTTTTTCACAATCAGACAGGTAAAAATAATCAGTGTTCCTCTTTTCCTCTTTATCTCCAACATTTAGGTTTAAAGTTTGTGTTTTTGAAACAATTCTTTGGCATTGCAGGTACTAGATCTTTATCATCCGCTAGCTCTGAGACTTTTCCTAATGGGAACTCACTATCGATCTCCTATCAATTACTCCGATTTCCTCCTCGAGAGTGCTTCAGAGCGCATTTTTTATATTTATCAGGTAACCCCTTGCTATATACTGATAACAACAATCACAAGCTATAAGATATTTGGGGTTGATTGATTAGAATGATTTATTGTGAGAGAATTAAGGGGATGATGAGAGTTTTACAAATTTGTTAATCCATAAGTTTTCTCTTTAAGAAAATCTTTCAAGAGCAGTAGGGTATGTTGAGTTTTCTTTTGAAATAATCTGGTGAAATTGAAGGGAACAAGATTCACGTCTCTTATTTTGGGGGAAGTCTTCTATTCTCTTAGTTTTCTAATGAAGTTGGGTTTTTTTTTTCTTTTCTGATCTCCTTTTTACTCTATCGTATACCCTCTCCTTGGTAGAAAGATTGCATTTTTGGAGTACCTCTCTTGTTTCTCGAGGCTATAGATATTTTGTTGCTGGCTCAACCTTATGTTCTGTTTCATTACAACATTTTGAAGATGCTCATTTGCTTATTGACAGACGTTACACGACTGTGAAAGTGTTTTAGGCGATAACAATTCGACATTTGACAATGGTTCTGTTCCTTCGGATACTTTGACTAGTATCAACACATTCCGTAGTGAATTTATCGCCTCGATGTCTGATGATCTCCTCACACCCGTAACTCTGGCTGCAATGTCAGAACCATTGAAAATTATCAACGATCTAGTTCACACCCGAAAGGTAAGTGTAATGTCTGCTTTTACGTGCATAAACCTTTATATGTTTCAAAAGGCAACTAATGATATAGTTGACCATTCTGATTTCAGGCCAAAAAACAAGCAAGAAGAGAAGAATCACTTAAGGCTCTAGAGACAACAATCAGAGATGTTCTTACTATCTTAGGGCTTATGCCCACAAGTTATTCAGAGGTACAGCTTCCACTACCACAGAAGTAGTGATGCTGTGGCAGGCCAATATCTCCATATCGGCGGAGCTGGTTTAGCCAGACACAGCATCATAGTGTCACACAGAGCCCGTTTACTATAGTTCCTTTGTTTTCGTTTTGTATTAAATTGTCTGTTTCCTCCAATCCTTAGGCTCTTGCGCAGCTAAAAAAGAAGGCACTAAAGCGCGCTGGACTGAAAGAGGAAGATGTGTTGCAGAGAGTGCAAGAAAGAACAGACGCAAGGAAGAATAGAGAATACGAAAGATCTGATGCAATTAGGAAAGATTTAGCAAATGTTGGAATTGCTTTAATGGATAGTCCTGAGGGAACAACTTGGAGACCAGCTATTCCTCTTGCCCTTCAAGAACCTGCAACTACACCTTGAGAGTTTTTTAAAATTGTACTATAGTCTCCATTCTTGTGTGTCAGTGGGGTTAAAAATACTTTTGTAACATTTTTGATGATTTTGAACTAAAGAGCAACATTGGATTCTTATTCATTGTTGAATTCATTATCGTTTCGCTCAGGCTAGCTATCCTAGAAAGCTAATTGTCTGCTACATCAAGAGAAAATTTTGGTTTAACATTTAAAGTTGTATTTATAGGTATTTTGTGATTATGTATCTATGTAAATTGTAAATATATATTATTATTATTTTTAACATCAATAATACTTTTATTACCAACAGTCATCAATATATTACCAAAAATATATATTATATTATATATCGTTTTAATACATATATATATATATATAACCGTTATAATATTTTTTTTATTTGAATACGAAAAACAATTTGGTTATCTATTCAAAGTTTGAGTTTACACCATATTATAACATTTTACTTCTAATTTCTAAACCACAGTAAAAAGGCTTTGTTTTCCAATATATATACATGTATGTTTATATATATATATATATATATGTGTGTGTGTGTGTATATTGGTTTGCTTTTTGAAAAATTGTTGTTTGTGAATTAAAGAAGCAAGAGATGTTAAATTTGGAGTATGCATGTGGTGGAGTCTACAAGGGTTTCACTAAATATAGGTTTGGGTGGGTAATGATGAAACATGAGAATCATGTGGAAATTCGTGGTCCCTTGTTTCAATGTCGATTGTCGTCTCAATTTCTTTTCTTTTTAATGAATTATTCGTATCAATCCAAGAAAAAATGTGACTAATTATGATGGAACTTATGTGATGTAATAATAATTGGGTGATTCTTCAAAGGTCTTTTCTTGCTAACCATATATGGAAAGGCCATGATTCCAATCCATATGTAAAATTCGAAGGCCAAGTTCTTTTTTGCCCATTTCCCATCATCATCCACTCTACAAAGTGATTATCTTTTTGGTGAATAAAACTTTTATTTATCTAGTTTTTTTATATATATATTGAAGTGAAGTCGGGTGAATTTGACTATCTCATAGATATGAAAACTGGTTATAAACCATGTTAAATATCTAGATTTGAAAGACTAAAAAAGTTGACATTATATTAATAGAAATCTAAAAATCTTAAACCGGTTAATCCAAACAAATATAAGACCGACGAGTTTACATTCTAATTAAGGCATATAATGTGTTATGCTTCTATTCTATCACTATTATAATTTCATAAATTTGTATTCAGGTCTCCCAAAGTAGTTTGCATACAAAAATACTTTTAGATTATAAACCTCTCGGCAACTTTTAATTAGTTGTGATGAAGTTAATTACTTTATTAGTGATGGGTTTTTCTTCCGAATCTTGTCGATCATTAGCAATACTGTAACAATATACAATTGGAATAGTCTAAGTCTGAGTTTCGTTGAAAAGGAAAACACAAATAACAAAACTAAAATGCGAACCATAAGTAGCTTTACGGCCATAAAATAGATTGTTAATTTCAACGTCATGCATAAAAGTATGTGCAATAACATTGTTTTAGCACAAAAGTAGAAACATTGTATAGACTTCGAATATTACTGTCGGTCGGGTCTAAAACGAATAATTACCAGAAATAACTATCATTAGGTGTTTTGAACTGTTGAAAGAAAGGTTTAATCCATATGAAAAAGAAAAAAATATTTTAAGAACTTTTTGGTATCATGATCAGCTTTCTTAATTCTTTATGTTGTTAGTTTTCTTTTTTTTTAAACTAATGGTCTGCAGATCAAATGAAATGATATTTTATGTAGTCTAATAGAGTTATTCTTACAATTTTCCAGACTTCGAATTTGTAAAATTTGGTAGAAGCCATGTAGAATTTAAATTTCAAAAGTTTAAAAGTTAATTTATTTAATTTGTCACAAAAAAAAAGTTCATTTATTTATTTATTATTTTTATAAATTAATATTTTATAGAAACGGGAAAAATAACTTAATTGATTAGAATATTTGCAATGTGTTAGGATTCTAGCAATATATATTAAATTTCATGTTATAAGATTTTGGGTTCTTGGTATCTAATCTCATGCAACAAAATGTCTAAAAACTTTTACTTTTATTTTTTCAAAACGAAGTACAGAATTTTGGTGTCATAGTTGTTGAATGTTTTTTCAAAACATTGAAAATAACTATTTATCCAAAAAAACATTGAAAATAACTAAACTATGTTAGCAGTTTCACACTGAGAAGTATTAAAAACTATCAAAAATATAAAAGACACGATTTTTCTTTTTACTAGCTGTAAACTAATATTCAGCTCGTGAACTTGGATATTATTTTCATGTTACGGTCTTGATAATTATAATCTTTGCAATTCCTTAGAAACTTAGAATATGTAAATAAATATAGTATACAAGATATATAAATCACTCATCTCATTTTCACTTCATGATCATAAAATTTGAAATTTCGAGTTTCAAAACTATAGGCAAAATGAAATATAGAAGTGTTAAATATAGTTAGAAAATAATTTTACAAAATGTGGAAATTCAGAAATGGACAAGAATCAATAAAAGTAGAAGGGTTGGGGTCTTTGAGTGCTGAGGAAAAACTTACAAAGACAAGACAAGTGAGAGACAGAACTCTGGCTTTACCTCTTAACACACTCATGAATGATGCAACACTACACAATGTACCAAAATTATAAGTATTATTTTATTTCATTTTAAATTTATATTATTTCATTTCTGCACACATAATGAGGATATCAAAATAGCGAAAGTATCACATATGTGGCTTAAGGTACCATAAATATGCTATTACATATGTTGTTTCATAATTTGGCAAATATTGTTTCACCCACAGAACTTATTGTCGTGACGCTTCTAAACTACTCTATTATATTAGTTAGAGATCATTACAAATGAGATTAAAAATACGTCCAATCAAAACTTTTCCATGCTGTTTATGTCGTTTTCAATTTTTTATTTTAGTTATATATGAAGTTATTTGAATTATTTTATGAAAACGACTCCTCCATAAAAGTCATATACAGTGGCGGAGGCAACAGTTTGGTATTGGGGTCACTTGACCCCATTAAAAAAAAAACATAAGATTTATGAAATTTTTTAAATTGACCCCATATAAATAAAATATTAACACCAGTAAAATTTATAACCTCATTAACCAATTGACCCTAATAACAAGATATTATAATAAGCCCGATTATATATTATATGTTAATAAGCTCAATACAATATAATTTAAATATCACTAATCTAATTTTTTTCCTTAAACCTAATTATCTAAACAACCTTTGATTCCCAATCTTTTAAGTTAATTCAAATAATTCTGCTTAACTACAAAGTATTGCACAAATTTTTTTTAGCAATTCTGAATTGAGTTATCGAGCAACAAACTTTGATGTATGTTTTGCACTTTTGTACTTTTAACTAAAATTTATCTTTCTCTTTTGTACTTTATGTATTGTGTATTTGTGTGATTTCTTGTTTTCCAAAGAGTTGTGTTTTTTTTTTCTTTCGTAAGGCATGGAACTAATAAAAAACTTGTTGTACCTTTAATTAAGTTTTGTCTTTTATAAAAAGGTAGAATTTTTGTATGTTTTTTGTTTGTTTCTTGTTTTTTTCTTGTTTTTTGTACGTTTAATATAATAAGTATATTCATTCTGATTTTTGTATATATGTAGGCAGAAACTATGGATCGGTTTTTGAAAAGAAAGTCCACCGTCTAATATCGATTTGGATGATTTGCCATGGGATCCAAGTAAGAAAAAAAAACATTCTAAGTTATCATCTTAATCAAAGAGATGAAGTGCGACTGAAATATTTGATTAGAGGACCTTGTCAACCTCGTGGTCACAAGTTTAAGCAAATATCAATTGGTAAAGTGTTACGACATTTTAATCCAAAATGGTTTAATCAATATGCTGATTGGTTGGAGTATAGTGTGAAGAATGAAAGAGCTTATTGTTTGTTATGTTACTTATTCAGAGATCAAGCTGAAAATCAACGTGGGAGTGATAACTTTACATCACTTACATTTTGTAGTTGGACTAAAGCTGATAGGTTAGCCCAACATGAGGGATATGATATCAATAGCTTTCACAATAATGCCAAAAGAAAATGTGAAGATTTGATGAAACAAGGTCAATCTATCAAATAAGCTCTCCATAAGCAAAGTGATGTTGTGAAGAATGATTACCGAATCGGATTGAATGCTTCTATCGATGTTTCCAGATATTTGTTGCACCAAGGATTACCATTTCGTAGTCATGATGAGTCAGAAGAGTCAACAAATAAAGGTAATTTTTAGAGCTTCTGAAATATATTGTTGGTCAGAATGATGTTGTAAGCAGAGTTGTGTTGAATAATGCTCCTAAGAATAATCAGATGACATCTCCTCTAACTCAAAAGGTTATTGTGCATTGCTTTGCTGAAGAGGTAACTAAATCTATTATGGAAGAAATTGATAATGATTTCTTTGCCTTGTTGGCAGATGAATCTGCTGATGTTTCAAATAAAGAGAAAATGGCAATAGAATTTTGCTTTGTTGATAAGTATGGGATACTCAAAGAAAGATGTGTTGACATTGTTCATGTGAAGGAGACATCTTCTTTATCTCTGAAGTGTGCTATTGATTCCATGTTTGCTAAATATGGATTGAGTTTTAAAAAGGTGAAAGGACAAGGTTATGATGGAGCTAGCAATATGAATGGAGAATTCAATGGTCTCAGATCATTGATTTTGAAAGAAAATAGCTCTGCATATTACGTTCACTGCTTTGCTCATCAACTCCAATTGGTTGTCATGACAGTTGCAAAAAATTATCTTGAAGTTTGGGAATTCTTTGACATGATTTATGTTTTGTTGAATGTGGTTGGAGCTTCTTGCAAACGAAAAGATATGATTCAGGAAACCTATCGACAAAAACTAGAAGAAGGGATCAACATTGGTGAGATTAAGACTGGAACTGGGTTCAATCAAGAAATTTCCCTTCAAAGACCTGGAAATACTCGTTGGGGTTCATATTATAAGATTTTATTACGAGTTGTTGAGCTATTTTCTTCTATAGTTGAGGTTCTTGAGTATATCCAAGATGAAAGCATAGACACCACCAAAAGGTAACAATCATATGGTATTCTCAAGTACTTTCATACCTTTGATTTCTTTTTCTATCTACAGTTGATGTTGCTAGTTATGGGTCTCACTGATCATTGGTGGAATCCACTAAGCGTCAGTTGCAAAATGTTACAGATGATGGATGTGATGATTTTATGGCTAAAGTTTGTTATTTTAGTGAGAAGAATAACACTGAAATGCTCATAATGGAAGATGAATTTGTTGATTCAAAAAGACCAAGAAAAAGGACAGGCATAACCAATTTGCATCAGTATAAGGTAGAGTGTTTCTACATTGTCTTAGTTATGCAACTCCAAGAGTTTAATGATCGTTTTGATGAGGTAAACTCTGAACTACTTGTTTGCACATCATCATTGAGTCCGGTAGATTCTTTTCGTCAGTTTGATAACCCAAAGATTGTGAGATTGGCTGAACTTTATCGAGATGACTTTAGTTTTGTGGAGCTTAAATCTCTTGATCATCAACTTGATATATACCTTGACAATGTGCAAAAAGATGAGAAGTTTACAGATTTGAAGAATCTTGCTCGTGTGATGGTGAAGACAAGGAAACATCTTTCACATCCTTTGGTGTATTGGCTTCTAAAGCTCTCTTTGATTCTTCTTATTGCAAATGTTGAAAGATGTTTTTCTGCGATGAGTTTTATGAAATTGACCTTGCGTAATCGTATTAGTGATGCATTTTTAAGAGATTGTCTAGTTTGCTTTATTGAAAAACAGATACTTGAGACGGTTACAAACGAATCAGTGATAAAACGATTTCAAGATATGAGTGACCGTAGAGTCCATCTTTAAGATTTGTATTTGTGTAGACATTTTATTGATTAAATAAAGTTTACACTATTTTTTATTAAATTTTTTTTTTATTAATTCTAATAGACAAATTTTCTACCTCCGCGTTATATATACGTTAGAAAATAATAATGAAAACCCATCAATTAATTATTTAAAATGATAAATGTATCTCCCTATCACTATCACTACATATATAAAATTCCAAAAAGCATAACTTAAGATTTTAAAAATAAAACTATTTTCACAATTTACATAATGGAAGGACAAACTCATTAAGCAGAATAATCTTGTCTTTGTCACACCATTGATTTTGATATTTTATGGGCTTTTTTCAGTTGAATAGCATGATCAACTTTTGTATTGCATTTAGGTAATTAATAAATATCAATGGAACAATTTTATCATTTTGAATAATCAAAATCATGCTGCATTGGTCTTTTTTAAAAATTTGGATAAACAATCTGAAATATCATCTTCATGTTTCAGAATTGTAGCTTGCAACCAAAACTGAGTCAATCTTTAGTATAATCCAACAATATAATTAGGTCATACAAAAATAGTTTCAACCTCTAATATGGTGTATGAGATATAATTTAAAGTACTCTGAAATATGCATCACACAAAAAATATTTAGTTTCTTTGTAAGCCTTCGCAAGGGTCTCATGTCACATATTAATTAGTCTTCTTTGTGGTAATGGATTTATATCACATTTATAATCTTAGTTATTACCATGAGGTAAACCTTATTCCAATTGGAAGGAGTGACATACTTGGTGGTGACAAAACTATATAACATAAAATTACCAATAAAATACAAAATCTAGGGTTTATACACAAGCCAAAATATGAACTTTTGTTTCCTTCTACATGACTAAATAATGTTGTTCCAAGACACTAGATCATATAATTAAAAACTTATTAAGCCTTACTTAAACATGAACAACAAAAAATAACACGACATATATTATTTACTGAAGCATGCCAGGTATGTAAATAATTGTGAATTCAAACAAAATTCTTAAAGGAAGATTTGGGAATGGAAAAATATCAGAAATTAAAAAAATAGATAGTGCAATCACTGTCAATTACTAAAAGACCACTATTAGTTCACTGTCACTTTTAGACAACGACTACTGTTTTGCATTAAAAGAAGAAAATCAATAAAACTATATTCTACCATTTTTTACCTTATAAAAAAGGCCAATACCAAGATGATGATGATGATAATAATGATACATTAGAAATATATACATACATACATATACATGTGAATTTCTCTTTTATTAGATAAATAAAAATTGAAACCCTACCTTTCTTCCCCCAACAACTAGTAAAGAAAAAGAACCTTAGTTCTTCTAAAACCGAACACACACATATATAAGAGAAGAGACCAATTCACATTTCATATTACATAAAATACTTCATTTCTCTTATATTATAATCAAATTACTTCTCAAACTTAAATTGAGTAGTAGAACTTGTACCCGGTACCATTTGAAACTGCTGGTGGTTAGCTACGGCGGAGGAAGAAGAAGAAGCCGACGACGACGGAGGAAGAGGACGCTTTCGCTTCTTCTTCTCGTAGCTAACACCTCTAGCTTTGCTCTGCATATCTCTAACTTCCCTTAGATAAAGTCTAACCGCACGAGCTCCAAAAGGATTCGTCTCAGGCTTACCTCCGTTTTCTTCAAAAGCAGCTCGAAGACGGCCTATGAGAGCGTCAAGACTTCCCCAAGCTTGTCGGAGAGGACAAGGACATGGTGCTGGTGGATTAGGATGGCCATAGAAGTGACAAAGATTCGTGTGGACTTTTGTCTTACCGAATTGGTCCAAGTAACGAAGGAACTCAAGCACATGAGCTCCACTACATCGAGAAAGTGAAAGCGGTGGTCGATGGTTTCTTAAGTACTGTCCAAACGTGTTCCAGTCTCTTCTCTTCTGATTCTCGTAACGGCTTGAGTTCGCTGATGGCGAAGAGGATGAGGAGGTGGAGAAGGAAGACGGTGGTTGAGCTGCTTCACTTGCGGTGGCTTCGATGATGGAGGATGAGTTGTTTGTGAGGATACTAAGATTTGTGACATCTCCATAAGCTGAAGATCCTTCCATTAATTGAGGAATCATATCCATTTTTTATCGGATCGGTTGATTTTAGTACTTGATTTGTTGATGGTTATGGAGGAGATGAAATTTTTGTTTGTGCGGTTGGGAGATATAAGGTTACTTTGTAGCAGATATGTATTTTTGTGTATTAACTGATTTTGTTAAATTATTATTATAATAAGAAAATAAAAGGAATTATCGACTTTTTTATGGGTTATTTTTTCCTTATTTTATTTCTTATATTAGTATAGATAAGTGGACTATAGGTTTCAGATCTTTGAACTTTTGTATCCATTGTTTTGTTTTGTCTTTCTATTTCATTTACGGTGTTTGGTGTTTTTAATATAATATTTCGAAATTAATGTCGGAAGAACTAAATAGCCATTTTGGGTAATACTAAACACAAACTTGGTTTATTAATAGTAAGGAAAATTGTAAGTATATTAAAACCTTTTTAAATATGGAATTTTCAAAACAGATACTAAAATAATGTCTATATATTTGCTCATGTTTATAGTTATATTTTTCGCATTACATTACGATTGGTTTTTAAAGATTAAGTAAAAAAAATACCTACATATTAGTTACAATATGATTTTATGATTAGTTGTCCAACTTAGAAGATAAATGTTAACATAAAAAACTATTAAAGATTTGGATTAAATCGTTAATCATGAAATATAATCATACGACAGATCATTATTAGAAAGAGATATAGTAGGGAACAAATTTAAGAGCAGAAGTTAGAAAAAATAAATTATTTGTCAAAAAAAATTGTTTGAATATATATATATATATATATATATATTTATTCAGCTAAATTTCCTTTTAATTTATAGTAAATACTCTCGTCACTTGGTAAAGTATAAAGACAATGATAGTAGCTACTAGGCTTTAAAAAATGTATATTTACTTTGTAGTTTTCATATTTGGCTTCATTGTTGATAAAGACTTCAATTTGGATTCTTATCTTCTTTTCTTTTTTTTACGCAATGAAATAATTTTCTGTCGCTAGAAAGAAGCAAGAAAGGAGTTGGGCATTTAGGTGTGTCGACAAAGGCAGCCAAAAGTTTGAAAAAGATGCAAAAATAATTTCAAAAAAATAAATTAAGAATATTTTATAATATATTTTCTATCTCTACTGTAGAACTGATTGACAGTTCCTTGTATTTTACTATAATAGCCCTCAATTCTTTTCTCTTTGATATATAAATTAGGTTTTTCTTCGGACCATTGGACAAAACATTTTTTTGTCAAACCATTTTACAAATTTTTTATGATCTATGTATTTATTTCGTCAGACGAAACAAAAATTATTAGAGGTAGTTGCCTGAAAATGGTAAAAAAACCTATAAATCCAGGAAGTCAGGGTTTTGGCTCTCCCTCTTTTATCAATTTCACCTTTTATTTTTGTTGCTTTTATATATATATATGAATTAAGTATTATATTTTACTAATCTGGATTTGTGAATTTGTGTCTAGTTACCTCTTCCACAATATCCACTTTTATTTATCTCTCTTTCTGACGTCATAAAGAAACATCTAAAGAAATTGAAAATTAGGGTTAATCAGAAACTTGAGTTAACCACCAATTTTTCAACTATCTAGTGTTTATACGGAATTTTAGGTCGTATGTTTATGAAAACTTTTATTTTTATTTTTTCAATTGGACCAACAAATAACAATCTATAACCTAAATTTATTTATAATATCCGATATTTTTTAACTTTTATATTCCTAGAATACAGTTGAATTGTCGATTAACCACTTAGTATAATTTTTTTATTTTTGTTTGTCTTAAAACTCTAACTATATATATATATATATAAAGCCTTATAATAAAAAAAACCATTAATCAATCTAATTTTACTAACAAAAAATCCCACTTTTAATATTAAATTTAAGTATTTATAGTTTTTTTATTAACAATTGGATTATCTAAGGTCGATCTACTATACAAAGACATTTCTAAAATTTAATATGAGGATGAAATTTAACTCCACATACTTATAAGAAAAAAACTCGGCATACATATAGTTTTTTAGAACTGGAAATCAGAATATATTAAATAAATAATTTAATATTTTCGTTGCTAACTAGTATTAGAATATTAAAGACTTAATATTTGGCCATCACTGACTTTTCCGATAGAGATACCAATAGCGAATTAAACACTACGTACTTACGAAGGTTTTAGATATGTTTAAAATATGAACCGACACACTATTTTAATCAAGCATTCAACAATAATATCGCGTACTTAAACAGAAAATGTAGATTTTCTAGATACAAACCTTGTTTTGGTAATATATTCAACTACAAGTTGGATTGGAGAACAAAGATACAACCTCGTAAAATGATATAAATGACATAACCAATTGAAGTAACTGGCAATTAGGTTAAACGTCTTCGAGTTGCTCCATAAATCTCTTCACAAAATGACAAATATATTCGGGTTGGATTATACAAACCAACAAAACAATCCTCGTTTACATCGTTGCTAAAACATTATATATAATTAGTTAAAAAAGGGTCTTAAAACACAAATTTGCTTCAACTATTTATCATTGAAGACGACACATATTGCAATTAGCTAGGTAGTAGCAGTAGCGCTCGAACTTCGTAACACTTCTTTTGAAAACATCAACGAATTTATTTAAGTAACTGAGGGTACTTACTTCTCACAACTTGCCTTATGAGTTATCAAAGTATAACATTGAATTAAGTACAATCACCTAGAAACTGTATATTCTTAAAACGTTGAGGGCTTCAATGTTTTGCGTGCACACATGCACAATTTTTATGTGCTGAGATTATTTAACTTGTAAATAGTACTAAATTATAGCCATCTTTTTAACATCAGAATAATCCAGCCATCAACGACAATTATGTCCGTTGTTACTTTCCAAAAACTTGAACCGTTCAATTTTGATAATTTGTTATAGTCAAGCGGTTGAATCAAAAATTCTGGGAAATCTAGAAGTTTTCATCTTCGAACTTCTTGTGTGTCGTATTTTCATAAATTTCACCTTATTTCCTTTGAATATAAAATGTAATCGGATCTTTTGTAACCGTTGATAGAGAACCAATTAAGGATAAAATCTCCATTTATAGTTTCCTCTACAATAAGTCATTTAGTTTGTTCTTTTAATTACAAATAAATTGTGTTCTCGTTATAAATAAAAGACACTTTTTAATATCCGGACATAAGACATGCGTATTTGTACAACCAGAGATCAAGTTCCACCGTTTATATTATTTAGGAATTTGGTTAATGAGCCGGTCTGTTGTGGTCCAATATTGACAAAAAAAAATCCGGACAAGCAAGTTCAACTGGTAACATCTTTTTTACAAAATGAAAGATGCAAGGTTCAAATTTCAGTTTGTGCGAGGAAGAGTGACTCTATACTGGTGTTACAATCAAATGTTTACTCCATGCTTAAGGAGATTAAGGCCGTCCGAACCTCTATTTATAAAACAAAAAAAGAATAATAATAAAATTTTGATTCAAATAATATGCATACGTATGAGGTACGTATATTTATATCATTTAAATTATCAAACGTAAATCGAGGTATATAAAGGTGAAGAACAAAAAAAAGAAATAGAATAGAGAATAATTATAAACAGAACTTTTGAATGTACGGAAAGCGGTAAGAGGTTCCCACTGTAAAATGTGAGCTTTTCTATAATTGTATTGCGACTATGAATATTAATAATAATTTATGATGTTTTATATATAATTTTGTTACGAATTTGATTTTTACGAATCATTGTGATTCTTTTTCGTAATGATTTATGATAAAATTGTTATTAGATTTATTCATCACAAGTATATTGTGACGTTTTTATTACCAATATTTATTTGTGACATTTGTACTGTAATCATTTATAAATTATCATAATTTCATAACAGTATTTCATCACGAAATGTATTAATACAAATTTTTTGTCATAATAAATAAATAAAAAGGAGAAAACTAGACATGGGACCTTACATCAATCAATGTTACATTACTAAATGAGGACAGTAACTTTAATTTAACACAATACACAAACAAATTTACACCGACCTCTTCTTCCATCACCTCCTTTTTTCTTTTTTGTTTGAAAATATAAACATCCACCCAATTTAATGCTACCTTAGTTTTATTTTCTTTGGATATATATAAAAATAATATCCATGATCGTAACATTGCTCCAAATGTTATGTCTATTTGGGAAAACAATTGGGTTTAGTTACCAAAATTATTTGGACCTAATTTAGTTTATGAAGTTACTATAAAATCCACGGGTCGGATCTGTTGTGGCGTGATTCTTAACTGCCCGGTCCAAGCTTTGAGTAATCCGTCTGGGTCCAGCGAAGGCTTGATGTCTCAGGCGTATTCTGAAGTCGGAGGATAATGCGTAAGGCTGGTTTCACAGAGCAGAGACTACAGCAGTGGACGGATTACAGTCCGGCGCCACTCAGATCCATATGGCCCGCTGGTTTGATCTCAGTTGGACCACCATTTTTTTTTCTGATAAAGTTGGGTCAAATCAAATTCGGTTTTGCGATCTTTGCGACACGAGAAAAGATTAAATAGTTTCTGTTGCTTATTTACTTTATTTCCATATAAATGGCTGAAGTACTCATGAATATCATCTTCTAATTAAACGACAGATAAATAATTATTAAGCTACACGGCTACATGTTAGACATCGACAAGCTTACACAGCTTTTGTTTGGAGATCTACAAACAAAATGGTTTTCAAGATTCTTTTGGGAATGAAACTTAGGTATTATCATCATCGTATGATTTATTGTTTTGTCATATCTCAATCAAAGAACGCAAATTTAGCCATGACTCAAACAAACACAAGAAAATGCGTCTCTTATGCCTTGTGGTTTTTAGCCATCTCTTCCACGTTCAATTCTACGGCCAGGATTGGAGAATCTTGTCCCATTGCAGTGAGACTGATCATAGAAATTTCAGGGTAAGCCAAAATACAAGGAAAAAAAGGGTCATTAAATTGCTGGTTTAGAGACAAGAAAGACTCTTTTGTTATACCTGTTTCGAACGGGGCCGTGATCTACAGCTGTTCTCAGACAATATATAGCTCTTCCAACAATATCTGCGGTTGAAACTGGACCAAACGTTCGACTATCATACGCTTCCTGTTTAAACACACGCACGAATAAAGTGAACCGAAAGAGAGTATCGACTATAGCCGGATTTCAGTTAATATCATTCAGTGATGTATGTACCTTAGCTTTGAGCTCCTGGTTTTCAGCTATTACCCAACATTGATCCTTTTCGACAACAAAAGGCTCGTCTTTTTTATCACCAGATACCATTTCAAATCCTTCTACAGCTGCTAATCTTCTTACCAGATACTTATCTGAATCGTTTGGGTCCTTTAAGACGACAGCATCTCCAATGAATACAAACCTTAAGCATGAAATTCAAATGGGGTATCATAAACCATGTAAAGGACACAAGGATCTGAGGGGTTTCAATTGGTTTAATTCTTTAAAGAAAAAACTGCAAAGAACTGGCAACACTTGTCTGTGTTAATCAATTCCAAGCAAGTCCATCACATCATTAAGTAGGCAAATTGATACACGAGATAGTGTGTCTATAGGCAACGAGATGAGCCATACTATGATTATGGTGTAGCAGAAAGGCGCAGTGGAACAACAAGATTGGAAAAAGAACATACCTTGTATTAGCAATTGGTATCTTACGGACAAGAAGTGTGTTTTCATGTGCGGTCATGGTTGGGGACATTTCTCGTCCTTTATCCGAGTGTAAGAAAGTTATCTTTCCATAGAATAGATTCTTGCAAACTATATTAATGAGTTCCCTGTCACTTAGTTTTTGTCTCCTATGACTCTGTCAACATTAAGTTCAAATCATAAACCATAAGTTTAAGCAAAACAACAGCAGAAAATCGATCATGAAAGGATATTATCAGACATTTTGGTCAGCTCAATATAATCTATAATGATCATGTTGCAAGGGAGATCTTCAAATCTCACTCAAAAAGTTATCATACAACAGGAAAGAATGTCTTTGAGGGTAAAGTGGTTTTCTCTATGTGGAAATTGATAACAGTGAGATCGATCCATATGATTGTGTTCTAAAGAAGCATTTAAGAATCAAAAGCTAACAACATAAACTGCAAAACCCCCAATATAATGTATCAGGAGGTTTAACTTTTTTCATTAAAAATCAGATACTTCCATCTTAAATTATGCAGAACTTAAGAAACGCAGACTCCGGATTCCTGGCTACAGAAAATGTTGATTCAAATGAAGAAGAAAAATCGGAATTCTAAGAGCATTTTGAGTCTTCCTAAAACCAATTGCCAAATTACAAGAATCGAAGACGATGAATAGAAATCTAAGAAAGTCAATTAAAAAAAACGAAACATAGTCAGAGAATGAGTGAGAGGAGATAAACCTTGAGACTGAGTGTGAGGGAATACTCCAACTTGTGAGCCATGTAACGGAACCAGGTCGAGATTGAAGCCATGGCCGAAACCCTAAAAGGAGTGTCGTATTCAAAAGAGCTTTTGGGGGCTTTGAAGGTGGCGTATCCGCCGGCGAGTCGGGTTTCACCGCCGTACAACCCTATGGGTTTATTAAAAAACGTTTATTGAAATGCGTTGAAACGAAATCCGGAACCAAAAACATTTTATGAAAAATTAATTACAAAGTGAACCCTTAATAACTATCTATTTGTAATATTGCCCCTTGTTTTGTACTATTTCGTAATTAGACCCTACATCCAGAAACACAGCCCATTAATAAACTCCAAAGCTCCTAATTTTTTATTTTTTTGATAATCGGGGTATCTTGGCCCCAATTGAAATGAGTCCAGACTAGTCAACGACACCTTTTAGGGGTTCATAGATAGAATGTGGCTTCACTAAAGGAAAAGAGACTAATCATAAGAAATTGGGTGCATAGAGAGCTACATAAGTCCTTGAGTTGATACATACAAACATTTGTTGACCTTTCCCTACAACATCTTGGAACGGTCAACAATACTTTATATCTTTCATTGACGACTACTCTCGATATGCATACTTATTTCTTATTCATGAAAAGTCAGTCTTTAGACGTGTTCAAGAAGTTTAAGGTTGAAGTTAAGAATCAACTCAACAGAAGGATAAAGTCTGTTAGATCTGACCGTGGTGGAGAATATTACGGTCGGGATGACAGTTCAGGTGAACAACGTCCAGGACCATTTGCCAGATACCTAGAGGAGTGCGGAACCGTCCCACAATATACCATGCCTGGGTTTCCCAGTATGAATGGTGTATCAGAAAGATGAAACCGTACTCTTAAGGACATGGTAAGGAGTATGATCAATCATTCCACCTTACCTGAATCACTCTCGGGAGAGGCGCTAAAGACTGCAACTTACATTCTTAATCGGGTACCAACTAAGACAACTGCAAAAACACCTTATGAGCTTTGGACTGGTAGGAAATCGAGTATACAACATTTTCACATATGGGGATGTGCAACTGAGACTAGGCCTTACAAGCCATTTGAAAAAAATTTGGATTCTAGAACTGTGAATAGTTACTTTATTGGTTATTCTGAGCGATCTCGGGGGTATAAGTTTTATGATCCCACACAAAAGAACATTTTTGAGACGGGAATAACCAGATTCTTTAAAGATGATGAATTTGGGGAAAGAAATGAAGTTAGAGACATCTTCTTTGAGGAAGAATCGGATTCACTATCTAGACCGATTCATATAGCTGCTTTTGATAAAGCAATTTTGGAACCTCTAGTTGATGTTGAAGCTCTTCCTCAAAATCAAGATGATAATGAAAGTAAAATTCAAGATCCTCAAGAACCGGTTTATCAAGAATAAGTATCGATGCATCAAGAACAAGTGCCGGTGCATCAGGAACAAAAGCCTTTGCGACGATCCACTAGAGAAAGGAGAAGTGTTATTCCATATAATTATATAGTATTTCTTATGAAAAAAGAGGAAAATCAAACCCAATTGGAAGATGATCCAATCAACTTCCGTGAGGCCATGGGTAATTCCAATTCAGATAAGTGGGTCGAAGCTAGTAAAAAAGAGTATCAGTCAATGCTAGACAATTACGTTAGGGACATTGTCCAATTACCAAAAGGTGTGAAACCCATTGGTTGCAAATGGATATTTAAAACCAGAATGGACTCAAGTGGTAATGTGGAGAGGTATAAGGTTCGTCTAGTAGCTAAGGGCTATACTCAGAAAGAAGGGATTGACTATAAAGAAACCTTTTCTCCAGTTTCATCAAAGGATTCTTTTAGGAAAATCATGGCTCTTGTTGTATGACTTAGAACTTCATCAAATGGATGTCAAGACAATGTTTCTCAATGGAGACATTGATGAGACAATTTATATGGAGCAACTAGAAAACTTTGTAATAGGTGATTCAAAGAAGATGATATGCATGTTGAATAAATCCATATATGGGCTTAAACAAGCTTCTCGTAAATGGTACCACAAGTTTCATGAGGTAATCACCTCTTTCGGTTTTGAGGTGAATTTGGTTGAAGATTGTTATATCACAAGTTCAGTGGGAGTAAGTGCATTTTCATGGTATTGTATGTTAATGACATAATATTGGCCACTAACGATATGGGCATGTTGCATGTAACACCCCTAGTCAGTTCTAGACCGGAGACGCCACATTGACGCGCATCCAAGCCGACGAGCCAAGGAATCCGAAACACATTTGGTCCTTGATCTAAGCTCGAACACACATCCCGTCCTATTATCTCAAGGCTTTGCAACCCGAGACAATAGTCCGTTAGTTTGCCTCGGACCAAGGCTAAGCACATACAAACCCATTTTATATGGAAACACTTGTATTATTTCAATAGCGTTTACAAAGCCAAATCCAAATCCTCAGCCGAATTTAAAATAACTCTTTACAAACCGTATTTTACTGACATACAATTGCAAAGGGAGAAATTTACACCGGCTCTCCTAAGCTTTCGTTCGTGGCCTAGAGGTTCTTACTACGGTCTCCTGCAAAAGGGAAGTGAGAGGTGAGCAAACACTTGCTCAGTGAGTTTGGGAACCACACTAGGCAATGTTAGCAAGAAATGCACACAACAATCATCCCATTCCTTTACCACTCATCAATATAGCGGGCCAGTCACAACGCAATATATTACAGTACCCGCGTTGCTAGTCCGCTATGTACCACATACACACAGTACGGGTCACCCGACACCTCACGTACCTTCAGGTACCACATATTCACAACCACACGCTTCATGTACCCTCACCTGGTACGAAACCACAACACAAGCTTCACGTACCCTTCTGGTACGAAGCCACAACACAATCAACACCATCCGCTTCACGTACCCTTATGGTACGAAGCCACTTTCACAACACACCATCCACAACAATCTCTCAATCATGTGCGTATATTAACAATTCATAGCAATTACTCACGTACTCATGAACAAGTCATCACGCATAATCACACACATCATTCTTACACCATTTACTCATATATCATATGACACATACCAATTCACGTGTCTTCTATTTACTTTCAATTCCCATTATGATCATTTTATTTTATCAATGTACCCATAATCACATTTAACAGGTTTATTCAACTTTTATCAGTTTACTAGGTGCAATTTCACATTCATGATATGAACTCTAGCACCTTAACCATCACTCAATGCATGCAACCACCACAATAATTTCCAATCCCATAATTATTAACTTGTGATTCACGTAAGGTCTTTCTATGAAGATTTGACCATAACTTAACAATTTATCACGCAACACTCAATCATGGTACAATCCTTAGACTAATTCATCACACAATCATGGACACACAAGCACTTTCCCTTAAGCAGACCTAACACAAACTCACCTTGATAGCTTCCTTACTTTGATCGGTGAGAAATTGTGAATTGATCTTTCTCTTAAGTATTAACTCTTAAGCTTTTGGTAAAAGTTTTTACTAAAGGTTTTTGGCAACACTTAGCAGCAATGCTTGGTTTTTTCTTCTAAAAACTCAAAGGCTTCACCCTCTATTTATAGGCGGATAAGCAAAAAAGTGAACCAAGCACACAAGGAGTTGAAGCACACAAGCTCCTCGGTGATTAAGCTTCCCTTGAATGCAACACGTGTCATTGGTAATGATTAAATGGGACAAAGCTTACGTTCCACTTAGGTTTCTTGTAAGCTATCTGCCTTTATGCTGGATAAAGACAAATAAACTCAAGCATGTCGATTTTTACCACTTGGTCCTAAAGCTTTCCCAATCACTTTCTAAGTCATCCCGCCTCTTTCGTGACCAATTTAAACTCTCCCCATTCCGAGTTATTTACTTCCGACAATTTATCCGAACACTAAATTTCAGACCATTTCCTTGATCCTTGTGACTTACTAGTCGGAGCACTACATTGCATGAGACCAAGAAATTTCTTACGGAGAAATTTGAGATGAAAGATCTTGGTGAAACATCCTTTATATTAGGAATCCAGATTCATCGAGACGGATCATTTTGTAAATCATTTTTTCTTCATAATTCTCAATTTTTGCCTGAAAAGCTCCTTGCATTGTTCCTTCTTCACGCATAGATCTTCTTTGTTCTTGAGCATTCATAGCATTTACCAACTCAGCTAATCTGATTGTTGATAAATCTTTTGTTTTCTCCAGTGAGTAGATTTTTGCTTCATATCTTTCAGGTACAGACACAAGGATTTTCTCAACAATCCTTTCATCTGAGAAATCCTTGCCTAAGAGTCGTATCTTGTTGAAAATACCCAATAGCTTGTTCAAGTATTCCCTTATTGTTTGTGATTCCTTCATTCTTTACATCTCAAATCCCCTAATTAAATTGAGAATTTGCATATTTTTGATTCTCTCGTTACCTTGATACTCCTTCTTCAGGTAGTTCCAGATGCTTTTTGTTAAGCCCAGGTTCATTATCCTCGTAAATATGTGCTCCGAAACAACTGAAAAATAGTAGATTTGGCCTTTGGTTTCCTTGTCTTTCGTTCTTTATGGTTCTTTATTTGAGTCATCGTCGGATTTGCAGGCAATGGTAGCACTTCATAGTCTTCTTCTACAGCTTCATGCAGATCAAACGCCTCCAAATGCACCGTCATACATATTGCCCAGCTTTGATAATTTTCTCCATCGAAAATTGGTGGTGCATTGGTGAAGTTTGTTTCTGTCTCTATCTCACAGACTATCAAAAAACAATTCACAGATCTATTAAGAAGAAAGGAGGCTCTAATACCATGTTGTTATTTTAGAGTTTTGAAAAGGGAATTTTATTGAAACGTTGAATTGATAAAAAAAACATGGAGACTTAACATGTTCCTAAAATTTCAGCTAATTAATCAAAAAGCTCCTATAAATGAAGCATAACAAACTTCAAAGATTTAAACGACTCATAGACTAATTATTCAGTAGCAATTCTAAACTGATTCTAAGGCATATCCCCTTGTCACTGTAACATTGGACAGAAGGTTCAAATCCATGTCTTACCGGCCTCCTTAGGACCCGTTGCTGCTCCTGTTCCTGGACCAGTCCGATCACCAAGTTCTTCTTCGTCTCCTTCAACGTCTCTGTTGGCTCATTCACCAATCGATAATATTCACTTAGCAGCGCAGCTTCAAACTCTAGTGTTTTGTTTGGGCTCTTCTTCATTCCTTTAGTTTTTCTTTTCATCTTAGTTTGATAGATTATACACGTTTTGTCTTTTGGTTCTTTCTTTTGTTTTATGTACGTTTGAGACTTTAATTTGTATGAAGTGGCATTGTTTACTTCGACATATAGTAATCAATAGAGTCAATATCTTTTTTATTTCTTTCTCTTCGCTTAACTTTTATACGTCAATTCTTCTTTAAGCCAAAATTTTAGTGAGTTGAAATTGGAATCTATAGCATATATCAAATTTTCGCTGTTCGTTAGTGATAATCTTGAATATTTAGCAAAACATCTGTAAATTAATAATATTGAGAATTTGAAAAATTATTAATTTACAGGCAAATTTTAGTCTAGCGATATATCGTAAATTTATTAAAGGCAGACGCACTTGCACATTCAAGAATCGAGTCACATTTGCTATAGAAATTTATGTAGGAATTTAACTATGAGCCAGTTAGATCTTTGATATTTTTAATTACTAATTTTTTTTTTTATCAACATTGAATTGACAAGACCCGATTCATAACTTAAAACTCATCCTCAATAACCTCAATAACTGAGACTATTTATAGATTAATATTTTATAAAATAATTTGACCTGAGAAGAAATCTAACAAAACTTGACATGTATCTATGACCCGAACCCGGACCCGGAATTTCCTGTAAAACAACATAAGAGAGAAAGAGAGAGCTTGTTAAAAAGTTTTCTTTCGCCATTGCTTGCTTCATCGCTATAACTTACTCTCTTTCACGAAAACCCTTAAAACTCTCTCAATCGAGTGAGAATTCAGAATTCGTACGTTGCTTTGAGGTTAATGATCCGTCTTTCTTCTCTTTCTTCTTATCCTTAGATTATTCCTTTTCAAAACAAAAATTTCTGATTGATTACAATAGAGGTTTTCCGGGTTTTAGGGTTTTTCTTCTTCTTATTCTTTCTGATCACGTTTTTCTTCTCCTCGTCTTGAATTTCTCTTTTCCCACGTTTCGGGTTTCGAAGTTCTGTAAGTATGCTTCTCTCGCCGCTGAATATTCGTTGATTTTTATGACAAATTTTGATTATTTTTATCCCGCCGATTCATAAGCAAGTTTATCAAATTCCTCACAAGCTCAATCCTTCAATTTCTGTTTTTTTTTTTAATTTTGTTAATTGAAGGCCAAGTTGATCTTAAGAAGCAATCATCTGTTAATTTTAGAACATTGATACTTGAATTTTCGCTTCCTTTCTGGTATTTCTCAAAAATAGTATCTCTAAAAAACCAGAAAAAGTGTTTTGGTAAATTTGGAACTTTTTGTATCTGATTTCTACATATCTGCTGTTCAATTCTTAGAGCAATAGAAACATTTGAATATTTGACACAGAAAGATAGCTTAAATCTGCAGTCAGAAGATCTTACAGGGATATGCTAGTATTATATCTCCGAAGGAACTTCTTTTGGTTAGAAGTTAGCGTTTAAAAGGCTCCTAGGATTTGGGAAAATCGATCATTACTGAATAACACCTATGCAAAGGGTTTACTTAGAAGTTTGCGTTAGCCATGTTCTCTTGAGTAACCTATTTAAAATTACGGCTAAGCAATCGTTTTTTGTTATAAACATAGCTGCTTCTGTTCTCCTGCAATCTTGTTTCTAGTACTTTAGAATTGATGTTGTGTGTACGGAACGTCTATGCTTATAATCTCTCTGAATTTTCTTTTCGTTCTTTTCCGTGACAGAGTTACGCACCCAAGAACATTCTTGGATCCAGAGAAATAATGAGTTTTAAAGGTATAACATGGGTTGGAAATGTGTACCAGAAGTTTGAAGCAATGTGCTTAGAGGTTGAGGAAATTATCGTGCAGGTAATAACGCTTTGTTTGTGTAAGCACTTGTAATTTGTTTACCATGTCAATTTGTATCTTTTGTTTACATTTTGGTTTGCTTCTTTATGTCTTTAGGACACGGCAAAATACGTCGAGAACCAAGTTCAGACGGTTGGTAACAGTGTCAAGAAATTCTGTTCGGATGTGGTTCAAGACTTAACTCCCAATGACTCTGCGGGTTCGGGAAAACCGTTACCAGTTTCAATGTTGCATGATTACGCTCCTGTTTGTTCCTTTAAAAAGAAAAGAGAAATCATGTCCCATATACCTAGAAATGTGAAGCAAGAACAAGATGTAACTGAGGGGAAGAAGGATGGATGTGCAGTGCAATTTCGTGGTCTTGATGCCGATGATTACGATATCTGTACATCTCCAAGGCAGTATAGATATGGAGGTCCATATAGAAGAACAAGAGGTGGCCGCAAACAGATTCTTAAAAAGGAGGAACTTTTCCAAGTCAGTAGGCCTACTAGCCAGAAAGACTCGAGTGATTTATCAGTGGTTCATAGTGCACGTATCAAAGATGATGTGGGAACTGTAAACTCAAGTAGTTTATTGATGGTTCATAGTGCTCGTAGCAAAGATGATGTCGGAACTGTAAACTCAAGTGATCTTCCTCCAGGTGAAGTAGAAAGATTAATCTCTAAAGAGGAATGCCAAGAGGATGATAGAACCGAAAATCAACACGGTCTGACAATGGCCAAATCTGTTGGAAGTCAAGATTCAGAGATTAAAACCAAGATTGAACATGGTCTTCCGGTGGTTGAATCTATTAAAAGTCAAAATTTAGAGAGTCAACCATCTGTTGCCACTAGCTTACCTGCAGGATTTCATGGTAAAAATTCTCTCTTTCTCAATTCTTTCTTTTGAAACTATAGATTCTTAAAATGGATCCTGGAGACAACTATATCGAGTTAAACACCCCATAGGTTCGTTACTTTTTGTATCAATTCCATTATTATGCGGTTTCCTGTCGGTTTTTTCCTACTTGCATTGTAAAAATGGAATGCAAGAGGTAGAAAGTAGCTTATGGTTTGAAGTAGTTCACTTAAGCTTGGTTATGGTTTCTATTCAGAATGCAGAAAGGAAACCAATGAGGATTCGATGGAAACAAGTTTGAGTTCTGTCTCAGAGCAGAAGTCGGAGATTCTTCAACATCTTAGTGGAAAATCAGTTGAAGAAAGCTGTATACTTGTAGACAGAGACGAATTTCAATGTGTTTTCCCTGACAGTAAGGAGAATGACAAACACAAACCTTACAAGGTTTCTTCACTCTCTTTCTCATTCTCTTTCGCTTTTCTTCTTCCTCATGTTTGCATTTATACTCACGCGGAAATTAACACTACCTATTCCTGATTCTACAGAAGATCCGAGACGCTATATCTTCAAGAATGACACAAAACAGAGAAAAAGAGTACAAGCGACTTGCGCGTCAATGGTATGCAGAAGATGTTGAAAATGTGAGAGAATGTGGCAATAGTCCGAAACAGATTGAAGAAAACCAATCATCAGAAGAATCTGAATGGGAGCTTCTGTAGTATATATCTAATGGTTCAGAGAATATAGCTCTCTCTCTCTCTCGCTCGCTGTTTGTAAATAAAGAATGTATAAAGCAAAAACATAAGAAGCAGCTTAGAGGCTTCCTTTGGTTATTCTCAATGAATAAGGCCCATCACTTTTATCAAAAAATTAACAACTTTCTATTTAATATTTCAAGTAAAAACGTTTTTATTAATTGTTTGCATTTGTGAATATTTTTGTTGGAGAAAGTCGTTTCCTTGGTGGCTGTGTAATAATTGTTTTCTTCTTTCGTCGATTTTACATTTCCCAATTTGTTTCAAAGAAAGGACCACTAGGCATCATATCATTTTATTACATTTTATTACATTTTGTTTTTGTTTTATTTATTTGTTTTTAATCAACAAAGTTTGGGACAATTTGAACCATATATCTCTTTTCGAATAGGAAACTTCAGTCATTTTCGAAAATAATTTTCTAAGAGTTCAGAATCTGTTTAGCCCTTCTAAAATTATCTTCAACTTCGACCAATTATACTATTTTTCTATTTAGTTTTGTTGTTTTTTAATGCATTCGAAATTCTTAATTTGATGGTTAGGATGATGCAACTAATGACTATTGCATCTGGGGTTCGATTCCTTCCCTCTACAAATTGGTAAATTAAATAGAAATTTTAAGAGTTGGGCTAAGTTATGAATCGGAACTTGTCGATGTTAGACATAATAATCTTTATAATAATCAACAACTCGACGGTTGAACCAATAATTAAATTTGTTGATGTATGAATAATTGCTATGGAATTTTCTATATTTTTAAATCACAGCCTTCAAATGAAGGTATAATCATTTGAATAAGAAGATGAGACAAATGAGTGAGTAATTGATGCTTACAGAATTAGTTATATTGTTCCTTAATCTCCAAATTAATTTTCTATAAGTAGTCAAAATTGACATAATGACTCACCAAATTCAGAATTCAGAGTCATCAGACAAAAGCATTAGTTAGGTGTGGATTTTAAAAAGACTTAGTAACAAAGAAATTAAAAATTAAAATAAGTTTATGGTAATGGTGGTCTAGTTAGGAAAAAAGCAAGCCACTCTAAAACACATCATCACATGTTCAAATTGTTTCTATAATAATAATAATACATTTTATCACTTCTGTCTTTTCATTTTCTTATAATTATATTACAACATGCATCTTAACCAATGGCTGCGCAGATCACATATCACCGTTAAAAAAGATTCCTCAAACAAACACAAACATGATTGATGTGAACTTAATGGATCTCTCTATTTTCTAACTAATCTTCTTGTCAATAACCAATTACTTGAATTTTTGTAGTGAATTAATTATACTGATTTCCGACTTAGCTTATATTACATTCCACAAGGAATGGCTATTTTAATTTTTACTTTGATTTATTTCGTATTTCTTTTGTTTTTCTTTTTAGCTTTCATGAAATATCTTGGTTATTAAAAAGTTATATTTCGTGACAAAACAAAACAAAACAAAAAAGTTATGATTAAAAATTTGAATTCAGTTTTATTTTGCAAGCAAGCCCTTTTTAAGTTAAACATGTTTATGCAAAAAATTTACGAAGAAATAGAAAATATTTTATTTGACTCTTCTGCTTATTAGGATGATCGAGCTAATGCTTTGACATCAATGTTTGATTACAACACTATATTATAGTAGATTAAAAAGAGTTATAAGGGTGGATTTTAGTCTTTATGTTATGAATCGGACTTATCGATCCAATTATTAACGAAGAAAAATTGATAAATTGCGATCGATATTTCAAACTCTATTATACGAGACTACACAATTATCAACGTTTGAATTCCATGAAAAATTATAGTTGATTTTTAATTATGTCACCAAAAAAACATGTTTTCAATGTTTTTAATATATGAATTTATTAAATTAAAACCAAGGAAAAATATAGTTTTGATTCAGTTAATCTACTTGATTGTAATTTACCCTTATTAGCTAGCGTTCAAATAATATCTTAAAGCATATGTATGTCTATGAAAAATGAAGCAATAGAGGTAAACAAAAAATTTCAGCGTAGACTACAAAATAAAAAAATAAAAAAATAAAAAAAATGTCTATCTATATAAAGGTTGAGGGTTGAAGAATAAGTTGATCAGTCTCTCTTGGAGACCTCGAAAACGAAAATGAAATTCTGTTTCCAATTACTCAATTTAGCCTCTCTCTTTCTCATACTTATCTCTTCATTTGTACAATCTCAACAACACTTATTTGGACAAAACAACACAAGCTTATTGAGACAAGCTGGGAGCTGCAATTTGTATAGTGGAAAATGGGTTTATGATCCTTCGTATCCTCTCTATAATCCTTTCACTTGTCCTTTCATCAATCCTCAATTCAATTGCCAGAAAACGGGTCGACCCGACACTAACTATCAACACTTCCGATGGCAACCTAGCTCTTGTCCTCTCCCCAAGTAAGTACTTTTGCTAGGGTGATCAATTAATATATGTCAAATTAAGTAGTAACATAACTAAAGTTCATAAGATATGTTTATGAAGTGAGATAAACTAATGAATATATATATATATATATATATATATATATTATGTTATAAACTTGAATAAAACAGATTCGATGGGTTGAATTTTATGAGGAGAATGAGAGGGAAGAAGATAATGATGGTAGGCGACTCATTGAGTCTTAACATGTTCGAATCGTTGGCTTGTTTGCTTCATGCTTCTCTTCCTCATGCTAAGTACTCTCTTCGTCGAAGCCAACCTCTCACTTCCCTCACTTTCCAGGTTTTCATTATTTTTTAATTATATTATCCCTTTTTTGGATTAATATTATTGTTTTTTCTAACTTCAATTAAAAGTTAGCTACTTTTGATTCTTTTTTATTTTTAATCATTTTTTTCTTGATTTTACATAAAGATCCTAGCTTTAGCAAGTGAACACAACTTGAAAGTAGAAACCTTCTTTTTTGTTTGGTGAGGAGAAGGGAGTAAGTCCCTTCGATTTATTAAGAATTAAAAAGCAAATTACACTCTAATCATGCGCATTAACCCCAATATGCCCGAACATCTAAAACATGAAATCCAAGCGGTAATGAAAAGACATAGTTTGCTAATCCGTCGATAAAATGGTTAGTCTTCCTATGCACGTGAGTAATCCGGACACACCAGTCTCTTGATAAGAAGCCATAGCACATCCGTGCCAGGAACGATAGAGGGTGGTTCTCACCAATCCCTGAAGTAAGAAACTCCACCATCATTGAGGAGTCAATCTCAAGCTCTATTCGGTCAATCGTTTTTTCCAAGCAAGATATAGGCCATAATACACTCCCCATAGTTCCGCCAATGGAGCAGTGCAAACACCTATGTTAACAGCAAATCCACCAATCCAGTCCCCATTCGAATCTGTAATAACTCCACTGCAGCAGCACGGCCCGAGTTACCTTTAGAAGCTCTATTAGTATTTACTCGGAGGTAACAATCTTAACCATTGCTGGACAATCACGAGTTAAGTGCATAAGATCTTCATTAGCGTCATTGCATAGAGGATATACTTGAGAGAATTCCCAATATGTATGTGGACTCTTTCAACATTGGTCTATTTCAACATTGGTCATGATGACTTGATGAACGAGCAGCCAAAGGAATGCCTTCACTCTTTCCGGTACCATCACTCTCCACACACGAGAAAACAGAGTGCTCAAGTCCTGTGTTGGCGCCAGATTCCGAGATAGAAATGAATACGCCGACTTAACAGAGAATACACCATCAGAGCTTCCTCTCCAAACCAGTCGATCCTTGGCGCCAGTAAACATGTCAACAAACATAGCACCGAGTCGAAGAGAATCGTACTCTGACAAGTATTGCTGAAAATGCACAAAATTCCATCCCACACCATCGATCCAAGCATCACACACCGTCATGTACTCAAATTCAGAGGGAATATCGAGTCTTGCATTGTCCTGTAGAGGCTCATTAGTTAGCCAATTATCTTTCCAGAATATAATTGAATGACCATCACCCACTATCCAACTTGTGCCAGGCAAAACCACTTGTTTTAACCCTCCACAAATGCTACTCCACACCGAGGACCAATTCGGTTTTGAGATTAACCAAGCCGGATCATGTATATCACCAACTTTATACTTACTCGACAACACCTTGGTCCACAATCCAGATTCACCATTCATTAGACGCTAGCCTATCTTAGCTAACAATGTTGTGTTCATCCGAGTTGAACTTCGAATACCAAGACTTCCTCTGTTCTTTGGCTGACAGACTATGTTCCACGATATTAGATGTTGCTTCCTCTTTTCATTCATGTTTCCCCAGATAAAGCCTCTAGATATCTGATCCAGTTTATTCAAAGTATATTTTGGTAGCTGAATCGTGCTCATAGTATGCAGCGGTATTGAAGTTAACACAGCCGTTGTAAGGGTTAATCGCTCTACCATACATAAGAAACGTCCCTTCGAACCGGCTAGACGTGATGAAACTCTCTCCACCACTTTCCCAAACGTTGTCTTATTGATTATTTTCTAAGTTACCGGCATACCAAGGTATTTATCTAAGTCCTTTGTTTGCTTGATACCACTATCCTCTGTAATTTGAGAAGCTAAAGCTCGAGATACATTGTTTGAAAAGAAAACCTTTGATTTCTCGAGGCTCACTTTCTGCCCTGAGACATCACATAAACGTTTCAAAACCTTCCTGATAACCTTAACTTGAGCAACATAGGCCTCAACAAATAATACGAGGTCATCGGCAAAACAGATATGGGATAACTTTGGGCCACCTCTTGATATACAGATCGGTTTCCACTCTCGGGAAGCAATAGACAATTCAATCTGATGACATAAACGCTCAATGCAGAGCACAAATAAATACGGAGCAATTGGATCAGCTTGTCTCAATCCCCGAAGTGGTTTGAAAGGTGTAGTCTTCTCTCCATTCCATAACAATGACATGGAGAGTCCTGTGACACAGCGCATAATCCACTTAACCCAACTCGGAGGTAAACCCAAGACTTGTAATGTATCCTCCAAAAAATTCCAACGGATACGGTCGTAAGCCTTTTCCAAATCTAATTTAAGTAAAATCCACCCTTTTTTTCATTTTTTCCTTCGTATTGAGTGTACCGCTTCTTGTACCACAATTATATTATCCGGGCTTAATCTGTCCGGAATGAAGCTCGACTGAGCAGGGCAATAAGCTTAGTCATCACCTTCTTGAGTCTCAAAACCATAGTTTTTGTAATTGTTTTGAATAAAACATTACATAAACTGGTCTAAACTCATAATCCTCTCCGGTTTATCCACTTTATCAATAAGAACTACTAGAGCATCATTTAACCCCTCTGGTAATGGTTTATTCGCAAAAAAGTCCATCACAAAACGAACCACTGACTGTCCAACAACATCCCACTCATGTTGATAAAAAATGAGTTGAAACCCGTCAGGCCTTGGCGCTTTGAGACCCCCATACTACGCACTGCCGTCTCTATCTCTGAGTCCATAAATGGTTTTTGAAGACACTCCAATTCAGTCTTTGAAAGTGTTTCAAACCCCACCCTCGGCAGCGGTTCAGCTTGACTAACGACACCCTCCAAATAATAAAGCTTTGTATAATAATCAACTGCGAGTTTCTCTAACTCCTCCTTACTTGTCACCCAAGCATTTGAATCATCACGCAACATCTCTAACTCCTCCTTACTTGTCACCCAAGCATTTGAAAGTAGAAACCTTCTTAGACTATTAATTTGGACCAAATTAATTATTGTTTTGAATACTCATTGCCAAATTCTTTCTCTTTTCCTAGTTAGTTACTGATTTATTTTCCTGATTAGTTGGTTTAAGCAATTTCATATTAATTAATTATGTGTATATATAAGTTTTGTTGACTAAAAACTCATGTTGTACTATTGAGCTAACTCCTTTATAGGCAATAACAATTTGTAAACATAATTTTATGTTGGGTAAATAGATCAATAATATGTGAAATAATTCATGAATTAAACAGTATTCATAATATAAACACTGTTTATTGCGACGACTCATGTCTTCTGACAATTAACTTCCAATCTACACCTTTTAAAAATTTGATGTTATTTCCATTTTCAATTCTTTTGGGCTTTACTCTTTCGGTTTTTTTTGACATTTTAATATTAAAACCAAAATAAAAACAGAGAAAAAGTCCTGCAAAGTCCCTGAATGATAATGTTATGTCAAATGAAGATCACATACGTAGCTATATTAGTTACGTTTAATTTACGGGTTCGATGTTACAAACACTTGCATATAATAATAAATACAATAATTGCCAAAGATTATATTATAGATAAGATACGACTGCGACATATTTCATATTGATGTTGAAAAAGAGTTCCTACTAGGTCACCATCTATAATTTATCTTCTGACTATAATTATCTTTTTATAATATTGGTTTCCGTCACATATTTTTACCAAAAAACCTACGTAAGATTAAATTATAAGTAATAATTATTATACTTTTTAGCAATTTGTAAGGATATTAATTTCGTGGCCAAGAAAATTATCAACAAGTTGTAGGAATTAATTAAAATACGGACCATTTTGACATAAGTAGGAGCTATTAATTAGTATAGTAAGACTTGTTATCGATAGGACCAAACATAAAAAACAGATTGGGTCATTAAGACAACAAATACAAGATGATTTTGATAACCACTTCTTAGTCAATGTCTCCTTCATTGTCGTTTTCTAATCATACCAAAGTGTATTACTTTAACAAGTGGCTATTCAATTTTTTTTAACTAATGAGTCTTATTCAATATTTACTTGTTTACAAGGTCTCTCCGTATAAAATTACATCTACACAGTGACTAAACAGTGACAAGTCTGTCTCCATTGGAGCTGACTTCGAAGTCTAGCTTCTTCATTAGATTTTTTTTTTTTTTTTCTCTTTTGGCTAGATCAATTTCGATCGACCGCATATTAGATAATATAATATACATTTGATGTGCTAATCTTCTATATTGGAGGGTAGGCCTCGGTATTGATTATCCGGTCGGGTTCGAGTGAAGTCTTTTCGGATTTTGGATTTTTCGGTTCCCATTTATTTAAACTATGTTCATGTATTTTTATTTTCTTAGGTTGGGTTTGATTCGAATATAGTTCGAGTTCATGTACTTTAAATCAAAATTTTATAGAAATTCAAAATTAGTAAATATTTAATGAACAAAAAGTCTAAAGATACCAAAATTCAAAAAAAATATAGAATACCCATTCGATTCTTGATTTGGTTTCTTTGGAGTCGGATTCAATTTCTTAGATACATAGATTTAGGAATTATTAAAGTATTTGGCCGGATTCACTTTTTCTTATTTTGGATTAGTTTCAGTTTGTGTTTTGAGTTTCATGTATTAGGTTTTATGCGGTTATTGGAGGCTATCAATTAATTGATTATATATTTTTACTAACTAAATACTAATAAGTTTTTAAATAAAACGCAGGATTTTGGAGTGACGATATATTTGTACAGAACACAGTTTCTAGTAGATGTGGTACAAGAAAAGGCAGGACGAGTGCTTGTGCTTGACTCCATCAAACAAGGCAATGCTTGGCTTGGTATGGACGTTCTGATTTTCAACACGTGGCACTGGTGGACACACACCGACGGAATTCAGCCGTAGGATCACTTTTTATTATTTGACTCGTTAATTTTCTTATCTTCTGATTTTATTTATAAAAGCTTGTTTGTGTTTTATAATGTTTGGTAGGTGGGACTATATGAGGGAAGGAAATAAATTGTACAAAGACATGAACAGGCTAGTGGCTTATTACAAAGGATTAAACACATGGGCTCGTTGGATTAACTATAATATTGTCCCTTCACGCACTCAAGTCTTTTTCCAAGGTGTCTCTCCAGTCCATTATGAGTAAGTTAGCTAAAACAACAGAAACCATTATGGAATATTATACGACTCAATCTAATTATTGTCAGTTGGTTTTAAATTGAAAACATATCAAGTATATATGTTTTGAAATCATTATTTGTGTCTTGAAACAGCGGAAGGCAGTGGAACGAACCATTAAAGTCGTGCAAAGACCAAACTCAGCCGTTCATGGGACAAAAGTATCCAGGAGGATTGCCATTAGGTTGGGTTGTGGTTAACAAAGTGTTGAGCCGACTCAAGAAGCCAGTCCATCTTCTCGATCTTACTACTCTCTCGGAGTATCGTAAAGACGCACACCCAAGTCTCTACAATGGTCTCACAAAGGGTCTAGACTGCAGCCATTGGTGTCTCCCTGGTCTACCTGATACTTGGAACTTACTCTTCTATGCATCTCTTACTTCCTAGTTCTCGTTTTATGAATAATCGTGTGATTGTGATTGAAATTCTTCCTCTGTTAATTAAGTCATAAATGTAATTAATATTTGATATTATTTGCTTGGCTCAATACTCTAGATATTTACTATATTTTGTTTTCTTATTAATTATCCAAACCGTTATAACGTGCGTATATACACTTTCTATTCTTTAACATAAGGCAAAAGTAATGTGAAGAGCATGTATTAAGGACCAACACTTTACGCATTATCAAACCTTTGAAAACTCCAATCAAATTTTCCAAGGACACAAAGAGGATTACCATGGAGTATGGATTGGAAGAAAAGAGAAAAATGGTGGGAAACATCGCTAAGAGATGGAAGGAATTGAGCGGCTCCACCAAATGGAAAGGCTTACTTGATCCTCTTGACTTGGATCTACGCCATTACATTTTACACTATGGTGACATGGCTGGAGTTGGATATGCTGCTTTTAATGGTGACCCCCGGTCCAGATATGTAGGAGATAGCTGCTACGCCAAGGAAGAGCTCTTTGCTCGAACCGGCTACCTCAAAGCCAACCCTTTCAGGTGACAAACCTATCTACTAGGATCGTTTATACTATATGGTTTCGACTTTAGAATGATTTGGTTTAGTTTCCATGTCATCCAGGTACGAGGTGACCAAGTACCTATATGGGACGTCGTCAATAAAGTTACCAGAAAGTTTCATAATTAAATCATGGTCAAGGGAAGCATGGAACAGAGAGTCTAACTGGTTGGGTTACATTGCGGTGGCTACAGATGAAGGCAAGGAGTTGTTAGGGAGGAGGGATATTGTTGTAGCATGGCGAGGGACCATTCAGCTGTACGAGTGGGCTAACGATTTCGATTTCCCACTCGGATCAGCTTGCAAGGTTTTCCCTCAAGCTGACCCGAATCACATGCCTCACATTGCCAGTGGTTGGCTATCTCTTTATACAACCACAGATCCACGCTCACGTTTTGACACAACCAGTGCACGAGATCAGGTCTTTACAAAAACAAACTTTTCCCCGTACTAACTTCACGTATGAATGAAGAGTTGTCGTGAGTTGTGACAGGTCGGCCTAACCAGTTTGAGAACGACTAGATGTGGCTGTAGTTTTAAAGTTAGAACCAACCCGGATCAACTCAAACTGCGGATTTTTGGCCTTTCTTAACATCCTTATCTTATTGCACATTAATTTTATAACCGTTGGTTTGACTCTGTTTGGGTTTTCAGGTTCAAGGAGAGCTCAAAAGGTTAGTTGAGTTGTACAAAGATGAAGAAGTTACCATCACCGTAACAGGCCATAGCTTAGGTGCGGTTCTCTCGACTCTATCAGCCACAGACTTTGTCTATAACCAATGGCCTAAGACCACAAAAAGTCTTCAAAACAAGCTTTGTTGCGTCACGGTTTTTGCTTTTGGCAGTCCTCATATTGGTGACGTTAACTTCAAAAGACTTGCTGAGTCTCTCGAACACCTCCACATCTTAAGAGTAGCAAATGTCCCGGATCTCATTCCTCATTATCCAGTGCTCAGATTCACGGATGTTGGCGAAGAGCTTCAGATCAACACATTGAAATCAGAGTACCTGAAACGATCTCTCAGCCTAAGGGATTTCCATAACCTAGAGGCTTACTTACACGGCGTGGCAGGAAAGCAAAACAATCAAGGGGAGTTCAAACTGGAGATCAAAAGGGATATTGCACTGCTCAACAAGGGATCAAATGCTCTTCAAGATAAGTACTTAGTGCCTGGAAATTGGTGGGTTCTTGAGAACAAAGGAATGATTCAAACTGATGACGGAACATGGAAGCTCGATATTGATAGACCTACCAATAAAGAAGAAGAAGACCCGGGACTATAGCTACAATACATGTTCTTATCAAACTAATAACAAACCAACAAAATCCAAGGAAACTGTTTTGAAACTGTAAATGAAGAAACAATGGTATTTATTACTCACAAGAACAATAAGAATCTGAGCTACAAAGTGTCAATTTATCCATCAGAGTATAAAAAGCAAATCCAATTTGTAACAAGAGAGAAGTGAACTATTTATGTACATGAACAAATCTAAAAGAAGATTAACAAGGAATCTTAGATGTGAACCACTCCATAACATGAACTGGAGCTTTGATTAAACCTATAGCCATCTCCACAAGTATAGTCACGCATATGCAACAAGGACATAAGCATGATAACAATATTCTGCGCAAAACAAAGCAAATTTCACCAGAATCAGAAGCTAATATGGTTCCCAAGACTAAATATCGAATTTCGCTTTGAGGGTCAAAATCTTATGTCAAAATCAGTGAGACAAAGAGATTCGAAATCAAAAATTGAGAAGAAAGAAGAGAAAACTAACCCGACTATCCAGATAATGACACCGATGATGGAGAGAATAAGAGAGAGGAAGGCAAAGGGAAGACCTAAGAGGAAACCGAGAGGACGACAGTCGTCGCACATGGTGGCTCCGGCGAGTTTTTCAGTTATAGAATGATTAAGCAGCCGTTGAGTTGTCTTCTCTGAATGTTCCTGGTAGTAGAAGAGACTTAAAGAGAGAAAAACGCGGAGTTTTTAGGTGACCCCCAAACTACTCTTACATCTAATGTATTTAATAATATGACCAATTCAATATGATATTATTTACAATTTTATTTTATGGTTACGAGTCAAACTCAAGTTTCTCTTTTTTATAAAACAATTATAACTTCTTCGCACAAGATGCATTTGTACTTTCCGAAAGTTTTCCGACAATATTCGATTATTCGATTGAGATAATTATTCACGTTAGTTGTAATGACAAGTGACAGCATAATTATAATCTTTTTCTTTTTTTGGGAGTGGAGAGAGATGAAGATGGTCAGAACTAACTGTACATTCAGTTTCTCTTTCGGTTCGGATCAGTTTTTTTTAGTTTTAAATTTTTTCGGTTCCAGAAAAATAATAACTAATGAATATTAATGAAATTTTAATTCGGTTCAATTCCGATTCTGATTTTTTCAGTTTTTGAAATGTAGTAACTGATATGTACCTATTAAAATTTGGTTCGGTTTCGGTTCAGATACTCTATTTATTTTTTTTAAACAAAAAAAGTCATAAACCCATCAATTAATTATAAAAAATTGAATATTTTATTTTTTTAGTAGTTTTGATTCAAATTAATTAATAAATTTAGATATAGAATTAAATTTTTAGATATTTGTATTACTAAGTTCTATATATTTAAAATATACAATTATATTTCAGTTCTTTCGGGTAATTATTCGGTTATTGGTTCGGTTTCAGTTCTTTTGGTTATTTTATTTAGAAATCGTTCGATTATTTAGTCGGTTCCAGTTCAATTTAGTTCCTCTTATTTTGGTTTGGTTCGGTTCGGTTTTTTTATTCCGGTTATTATGTTTAGGGCTAGTCAGGACTAGGCCTAGGCATATGGTTCTTCGGTTCTTGTGGTTCTCGGTTCTTAAATTATGGAACCAATGGGTACTTACCAAAAATTGGTTTGGTTATACTCGGTTCCAGTTCCAAATGGATACTTGAAATTGGAACCGAATAAACCCGAGTTATCCATGGTTCCTAATCGGTTTCGGTTCCAAATGGTTATGTGTATCCAAAACAGCCAAAAACACTTAAAATAACCATGTTGTTACAAAAGAGAGTATACAAAACATAATAAATACCTAACAAAGATACAAAAGATTAATGATACTGCTGCAAGAAAGGTTCAGGAGACTATTAGACAACAAGAGATTGATGAACCAGCAGGATGTGAGAAAGGAAACAACACCCAAGAATTGGTGAAAAGCAAAACAAATGAGACGGGAGTAGGATTCACACCACATATTGAAATTGAAGAAACACAAGTACTTGGAAAAGATGATTTAGTAAAAACTGAGACAAAATTTGAGGAGTTTGAATCTGATAAACTAGATGCGGATGAGGTTGACAAGATGAATGAATTAGTTGAGAAGAAAGAAGATGAATTGGTTGAGAAGAAAGAAAAAAATACATGATCTTTCTGATGCAATGTGCCAATTTATAAACTCTTGTTCATGATCTTTGATGCATACGTATCTACAAAGTAATATAAGCTTTTCTAAAAGGTTCCAGGATAAAGCATCGAAGTATTGTTGACAATAAACATGGAAATTGAATGTCATCAAAGGTGAACCAATAAACAAGATTATAATTTTAGAAATTTTGTGAACTACTTAATACAAGAATTTCTAAGATGTCAGCTAACCGAACAATAAGCAATCCAATCACATTGATCCCAAATCAATTAAAAACAAATCTTAAGATGACACCAATTTCTGTTCATACAAAACTGCACTCATCTAAATACTTGTATCAAACAGAAAAAAAAAACAATCGGCAAAACCTTTTTCTAACAAGAACATATAGCATAAATCTGATAATTGAACATTGACTATTGCCACAGAAACTAGATTTGAAGCCTAAACTAGGTGTTATTCATCATCCAAAATGAAAATTCCCAGAAACTCTATTGCTTTGATGGAATCCAAGATAGAAGACTACATTTATCAGTTACGATTTGGGACATATAAATCTAAAAGCTCGATTGGCAGAAGGTACACAAAGAAGAAGTCTCATCTGAGTCAATGATCTAACAAAAGCTTAAGTAATTGCAAGAGTCTCATCATTACCTAAACACAGAGCTAATCAACGAAGAAACCTTGACTATGTGATGAAGAACAAAACTTTCAGAAGGATTTAGTTAAATCAAAACATCACGATGGTATTCAGAGAAAGATTCAAGACACAAAAATGGAGAAGTCTAATGAAAAGAGTGGCACAATTGAAGAAGTAGAGAGGAAAAAATTGGTGATAAAAGATGAAAACCTAAGAATTTGGAACAAGAGAAAATTCGTGAACCAAGCAGATGGTGACGAACTTGTCTTTGATTAACCTCAAAATCAAACAAAGCAAAGGATAGATAGATGAAATTGATATATACCTGAGATTGGGAATGATTCAGCTTTGTAAATTAGGGTTCACACTTCAGAACACAGAGAGTCGAGAAAGACTGAGAGAAGAGAAGAGAGAGTACGAGTGAGAGAACATGGATTTCGCAGTTTAATCTAGGTTGTCAAGAACCCAACCGGAACCGAACCGAATCCGGTTCTTTTGCCCACAGCTAGTCAGGACTGAGTATTGGAGTTGTGGGTTATTATTAGCTATGTGGGTTTTCTTATTGAATAAACAATCAAGTTTTGGTCAGAAGAAAACTGAAACGGCCCACTCGGCCTATTTTATATATTTTTGGGCATAATTCATTTGAAGGATAACAAGTAGTATCCGGCCCAGTTTCTGTATCTATATATTTTCCAATTTTTTTTTGGTTTTAATATAGCTATGGATTCTTCCTAAAAATAAAATTCAGTGTACTCGTAACTTACAAAAGTAAGAGTTTAGAACTGGAGAAAAGTAGGAGTTTAGATTTTTAAAAAAAAACCTTTTTAGTGCTGTTTATTATTATGTTTAAAAAATATATAAATATATTTGATATTTTTCTGAAAATAATTTTTTTATACTATGGGAAATTAATTTTCTAAACTATAACCGTAGAAATTTCAGATTTTTAGCAATAGTTTAAACTAGAATAATGACCATATTTTAGATTTATCTGTCCAACTAATCTATCGTGATTGATTTTTAAATAGTGTTTATATTCTTTTGTCGAAATTCTCAATCAAATTTTAAAATTTTTCTTTGTTGTCAAGAAACCTAAGAACATGTAGAAGGTTTCTTATTGAATTCTATAGAGGCCAACGTTTTATATATAAAAAGTATGTAGTCAACCTTATTTAATCTAATTTACATATTTCCTAATACCAAATAACTAACTAATTTGTAAGACCAATTAGGACCCAATAATTTAACCTAATTCTTTTTTTACCTAATTTTTTTGTTTAGAAGGTTGTTGCTTACAATATCTTTGCTAAGTTTTCTTCTTGTGTAGCTACCGAGGAAAATGGTTTGCATCTCATCTCATCTACTAGTGAGTAATATGAGATTGTAAAAACAATTTCGTGGACATGAACTTCAGTTTTAACATATTCTCCACTAAAGCATTCTTGACTAGATTGATTCAAATATTATATTTTCTTTTGACTTCATTTGGATTTACTTTATTATATATTTTTCCAAATCAACAATTAGTCTAGGAATTTGCTGTCACTAATTGAAACCACAAATTGCAAATAACCTTTAGTGTAGTGGTATGTGGTAAGTCCATTAAAGATAAACTCATTTGCACATCTAGGGATCGAGTGCCACCGCCTACATTATGTAGAAACTTGGCTAATGAACTGATCAGTTGTAACCCAATGTTGGAAAAAAAATCACAAATTATTAATGTTTCATGACATATGATGACAATATTACCTTTTGTAGATAAAGAAAAAAAAAAGCAAGTCTCTTGACTTGTTTCATGAAAAAATATGGGTAGATAATTACTTTTTACAAATGATAAATTATGGTTTCCAATTCAAAATCAGTTGGCAATGAGGAGATTGACGACTCTTAGATTATTTATATTAGGTTATAATGATCCCAACTTTCGATGTGAGATATCAGTCACATTCTAACACGCCATCTTGACATGATATGTGGTATAACCTAACATCTCGAAGGACCCACAATATAGACATATATCATTATGCATGCCTGATGGGTCATAATTGTGGGCTCTGATACCATGATAAATTATGGGCTTCCAACTCAAAACCAATTGACAATGAGTGGATTGACTCCAACTTCCGATATGGGATATCAATCACATTTTAACATAAACATTCATATAAAATTCAACATCATGAGCAGACGGAGTAAAGACAAAATTTTTGGATATAACCACCACTAAAGTCAAGATCAATTGCGAGGATGATTTAAATCACATCCCAGAGTTACCAGCTATCATTGTGTCAAAGCGAGCCATAAAAAACTAGAGTGCTGGTTTTGCAAGAAAGACCATCAAGCATGCAACTATGTGAAAGTCATGCCAATTTAATCCCACCATCGTAGCTGACGAGGATGAAGATGTTTATCTCGTTCGAGGGTGTAATCTTCTAAACATCGCCTATGATGATTGCTCATGGATCATCGACTCTGGTGCTTCTTTTCTCGTTACCCTTCATGAATGCGTCTTCCATACCTACCAAAGTGGAAATTTGGGTAATGTCCAGATGGGAAATCAAGGAAGAAGAAAAAATTGTTAGAAAAATGGATGTCACAGTTAAATTACATAGAAGATCTAAGGTTGTTCTCAAGGATATGAGACATGTTCCTGACATGCGAGTTAATCTCATGTCAACTAGAAAGCTTGATGATGATGGTTTTGAAAATCAATTTGAAAAATTTATTTGTGGTATGCATCATACTTTGCCACCTTTTTTTGATGGCAGTCGAGGCTGTTATAAATGTATTTTCCTAAAATTCAAAGATCAAATTCTTGATATATTGAAAGAGTTTGTTACCCAAGTAGAATACAATACATAGTAAAGCTGAAATGTGTTAGATCATACAATAATCTTCAAACATGTAGAATCATGATGGAAAAAAGCCACCAATAAATCCCAAAAATGAAAGGAATTTCTTAGAGAAGGAATGGAACAATTGGAAAAATAATTTGATGTATGCTCCCTCATGCAAACTACCTAAGTTATATTGGGGAGAAGTTATGATGACAACAATGTACATCACTAAACTTACATCATTAATTCCTTTGGAAGGAGATGTCCCAAAGGAGATTTGGTTAGGAAAGCAGGTTTCTTATAATCACTTAAAGGTGTTCGGAAGTAAAGACGTTTGTCTTTTTTCTTTGCCACACAACTTGACAAAGATTAGTCCAATACATAAAGCATAACTAATAAAACATTTTGTCGGAAAAACTCAAACAAATGGGAAATATTGGATAGGGGCTGAATACTGTTTACAAATCTTGAGAATATAGTAAAACATTCCTCGTTTCATTGCCGTGGAGGTCGGTCGAACACATTGGAAAGCTCTTTAAACACAAGATATTAAGCTTTTGAAAACATCTGAATCAATAACAATTCGGGAATTGATTCTCTCCCGTACGGAGAGAATTTGAGACTTAAAACTAAGATAACAATATGATTCCTCTCTACCATCCAAGTAATTTGGTATGTCCTCAAGAGCCCATTTTACTGAAACAGATAGAAAGAGAATTGTACGATACTTTAATTTAAATCTCGACCTTAGAATAGGCCCACCGACTAATCCACTCTAGTTGGGTGCATTACTCAAGTGATTGGATTGTGGGTCTTTAATGGGCCAGGTCCACCAGATGCAGAAGCGAAGCCACGTGACATGTTCACGTCGACATATGGGGAGCGGTCTAGGTTTCCTGTAGGTGGCTTTGGAAGAAGTTAGTGATGTTTCGCACTTGTCGCCGCCAATAATTAACCAAAGATGAGACAATGTGATCATATCTGGGAAGTTTCTTGAGATTTCAAATTTCTTGATGGAAAATAAGGATCTCAAAGATAAAGCAGTGAAGAGTTTAAGGATGTGCATCCAAAAACACAATGGTGGAGAAGATGGAGCAAAATACTCATCTTCTCCAATGCGAGAATATGAGGAACGGTGCACATAAGATGTAAATCTCTAGATGATGGTAGATGAAAATGTGGGTCTCGAAAGTTTAGAACCCCCATATAAAGATAAAGTTAGGTTTATAGAGACCCAAAACTCATCTTCTCTGGTAGAGAAAGGGGATAATGACAGCGTCGGAGAAGTCCCTGTCCTTGGAGGATAGTGCTTCACCACATATCATCGCCGGTGTAACCATCAACTAGAGAAGAGAAGAGGAAAAGACAAAAAAAAGGAAAAAAAAAAGAGAAATCACAGAGTAAAAAAACACCTAGTAGAAATAATACAAAAGATGAAGCCCATTGCCTACGCCAGGAGAAAAAGGTAAGAAAGGAGCCTCAGTAATTAGGACAGAGAGCGTTTGAAGTGTAGAGAGAGAAATCTTTTTTAACAATTTTGTCACGACGTTTGTTCAATAATCTGAAATATGAATGAGCAAAGTGATATGTGTTCTTGGACTTTGATTTTACTAACGTTTTCTATCATTTGACATCACTTAGGACTTACGTATTTTTTATTGCTTTTATTGAAATTTATAAATAATTTAGTTTGGTGAAAGGATTAAACTATATAATAACTATTTAGTTAGATAAAAAAATTAAAATTTAACATAGAAAACCTTATAACTTTATTGTATGATATATATTATAATATTAAATTCACATACTTTTGCAGTCATTTATTGTCTTATAAAGTCAAATATATATCATAAAACTGTTTATGAAATTATGCTGCCGGCCACAACGTGAATACAAACTGAGAATATAAAACTCAAACGATAGAGATTGGTAACATTAATTAAAGATAACAGAACATCAAATATAAGCCAATCGCTGTTACATAAAAGGCAGCTCATTAGAACATAACGAAAACCTTGATACAACAAAACTGTACGTAAGGCTTATAAAGATAAATAGAAAACAAAAGCATATAAAATGACTTGCATAATGGAACAGTCACAATTATTTTGTGGTAAAGTATATAAAGCTTTAAAGATCAATCAATGGTGTTGTGGATCGGGACCTCCTGGTGAAACTCTTTCAGAATCAACTAAAAACCGCCTCTCGTTATGACCGTTGAACTTGGAGAGATCAATCCTAAGTTCACGTAGGAGAACTTGATTATCCATCTCTGCACGGAGGATTCGAGCTTGAGAACTCAAGATTGATGATGAAAATATGATTAGGATTATGATTAGAGATTGCTTAAGGATTAAATTTGCCATAAAAGATGATTAAGACAGAAAAATGACTTCTGTGATTTGTAAGAGATTGAGAGAGAGAGAGAGGAAGAGATGCAAAATGAGATGAATTTGAGAGAGTATGATGACTATTGTATGAGTTGAGACTTACTATTTATAGATAAATTAAGACACAAACATAAAGCGATGAAGTTGAGGATCGAGTAGTTTGGGTCAGTGGAGAGAACATGAGGGGCCAAATATGACTCATATTTTTGGATTATAAAAATCATTTTTTGGATTATTAAAATCATGCATGGACGCACACAAGCATTAATTATGATAAGGGTTATTCAACTGATCCAACGCTCAAAATTCTCAGGTGAAAATCTATATTTTAGGGACCATAAAATTTGACTTTACATTGTTGGTTAAGAATTAATATAAAAAATTGACATAGGGTTACTAGGAAAATATTATAATTACAACTAATCTAGATTCTTATGCTAGACTACTACTAGGTTATATATTTTTTAAGGGAGAATTGGTCAAATGATACGATTTGAATTAATAATCTAGTAACTAACATATGTATTGATGGAATTAAAGAAATAACACAAAATCCTATTTTTTACCAAATTAATCTTTATCTCATATTTATTTTAATTATTTAGATATGTGGATTAGATATGTGGAAAAAGAAAGAGTAAGAGACTTGAGAAAGTCTATTTGCTACAATATGATATACTATACAATATTGAACATATAGTATTGAACAATAAAACTTATTCATTTATATGGTATATAAGAGTAAGGAAATAGAGAAGAAGAATAAAGAGAATGATGAGAAGTAAAATGAGAATGAAAAAGACAAGAAAGAGTAGGACGATGATGATGAAGAGGATGAGGAGAATAAGGAGAAAAAGAAGAATGAGAAGGGAGAGGAGGAAGACTAGGGGAATAGTAGGTTGAGAAGTAGAAGTATGAGAAAGATAGAAGAAAGAAATAGGAGAATTAGAAGAATAAATAAATAAAATTTAATGAAATTTTTCCAAAAAATATGTATAAATTGTAGTTTTATAAGAAAATAAACATACTATATCAAATAGATATTTTATATATTAGTGTTCTACACAAAATTAGTTAATAACATATTCATTTTTTTATTAAAATAATTGTTCATTTTAAAATATTTAAGTCTTAGTATAGTACGTATAAATTTTTTTTTTTTAATAGAACTTCTAAATTTGATTTTATTTTATATTAAAAATTATATTGAAATGGAATTAGAGGGAGAGAGAAGGAGTGAAAAATAAATAAAAATAAAATTTAAATGAAAATGGTAGTTTTGGGGTTTTGTGTTATATAGTTAATTATAAAAAATTTTGAGTCATTCTTGCTAATTCCCCTATTTTTTAATTCATTAATTTGCTTTTGCTGTTTATCATGGATTATTTCTAACGGTTTTTTATACCTGTCAAATGATAACTAATGTAGTAGCTCTAAATGTTAAAATATAATTTTTTTTCTTTTTTTTCATAAGTTCTATTTCTATACAATTTTATACACAAAATTCAGTTTCATCTCTCTTATTTTTTTATTTAATCATAAATTAGATGGACAAAACTCCTGTGTAAAAGATACTAGATGTGAATATTTAATTATTTGACGAAACATACTTTTATTTTTATATTAGGTTAACAGTTAGAAAATAAAGTTAGAGGTGGGTTGTTTTTTTTTGGTCTTAAGGTGTTTTGTTGAAGAGTATATAATACAGATATAAACATATTGTATGATAATTATTATTTTAGTAGCATGTGTTTTATATTTATATGTATATCAATATAGAAGAGTCATTTTTATAGGTGTGTTGCAGATTATGTAGGGAAGAAGTTACTTCTTAAAAAACTCATATATACCCTCTCGAAATAAATATGCACTTAGTAGTAGAATATTTTAAATAATTACTTGATGAATATATACAAACTCTGAAATTATAAATTTCCGGTCTTAATATGTTTTTTTTTTTTAATAATTAGGAGGTTTAGACCAGCTTTCATAATCCATTTAGGAGCCGATAGTATTCCATTATTTGGTGGCTAAAGGACTCGAACCATAAATCTTCTACTTGGGAGTTATCACTGGACCAAGATCACTTGATTTCGGTCTTAATTTGGTTAGATAATAAATTAACTAATTTTGATAAGATAAATAAATTTAGCAATTTCATATATATATATATATATATATATATTTATGAGTGAAAAAAATCGTACGTATATGTTTGGTTCAACTAAGATCATAAATCAACAATTTTATAAACTTATACACCAATATAGCTAGCATAATATGTTGATATATGAATTTTGTATTCTTTGTTTTCTTTCTTATAATTTCTTTTTGGTTTCATGTGAATTGTACTGAAAGCCAAATTATGATTATTATTTTAGTAAACTTCATTGCTCCCTAATATACTATAAAATCATTTTCAACATCATCATCACTAGAGATAATAAGTAAATATTATATATATATATATATATATATATATATGATATATCACTATACACTTCTCAGCATATATCATTTTCATAACTAATGTTTTTTCTTTGAACTGTAAGAGAGAGACTGCAAACCCTAAACAACATAACGTGGAGTAAAACGATTCCGTTGACGTATAATTTCAGTGAGGAAAGTATAATTTCAGTGAGGAAAGACAACAATTATAGATATTTAACCACTTGACTAAACACATTTTTTTTGAAAACGTTTAATCACAAAAAATAATCCCTTGCATTTTGGATTGTTAATTTTAGTCATTCTTTTCTTCTATCTTTTATATTTGAAAATGAAACGGTAAAACTCAAACGAAAAATACTGAAAACCATTGATTATTTAACCATTTGCTGTTACATAAAAAGTAACTCATCGGAGAAAGAAACAAACATACAGATTGAGAAAATGTTTGATGTATTGAGGTAAGGTGGTACAAGAATACTTAACCTTAATACAGTTAAATTGTACGCAACGTTTACGAGAAAGAAAGAAAGAAAGAAAAAGAAAGAAACAAAAAGAAAGAAACAAAAAAAAAAAAAACATAGAAATAGCGATAATCATATGACTTGCATGGATCAGTCACATTTTATTTGTGCTTGGATCTTTAGTAAAGGCCTCTCAATGGTGCTGTGGATTGGGACCTCCCGGTGAAACTCTGTCGGAACCCACCAAAACCCTACCTTTGAACTTAGAGAGATCAAACCCGAGTTCACGTAGGAGAGCCTCACTGTCCATATTGACCATGGACGGATCATGAGAGAGGATTCGAGCTTGAGAAATCAAGATTGATGATGATAATATGATTAGGATTATGATCATAGATTGCTTAAGGATCAAATTTGCCATAACAGGTGATTAAGAAATATGACTTATCGGGGTAGATTATGTGAGAGATAAACTTGAGAGAGTATGATTTCGTTGTATGCATTGCGGTATTCTATATATAGAAATTTAGAAATACTAACATAAATGAATAAGTTATGAACCGCGTAGTAGTTTGGGTCAGTGGAGAGAACATGAATGGGATCCACGGGAAAATTGAAAGCCAAAACCAGATTAATATTTTTTGATGAACCTTTTACAAAAAAAGGAATTATTATAGATTTAGGTATTTTGTGTTAGAAAAGTTTTAAAAAGAGTGTTTCGGAGAAGTGATTACAATTATTTGGTTTTTTTTTCACTTGGATAAAATCACATTCTTATACAAATAATAAACCTTAATCGCCAGAGGTTACTAAACCCAAGTGTTAAATCAATTGTTTTTTATGATTTTTGTTTTCAAATCATTATATATATATACATTAAATGTATAAGTATGAAGAGGGGGCATGCATGGTAGCCGAGCAATCCAGAGAAGCTCTTCCGTACTTCATATTGAAGTCGAAGCGGTTTTTGGGCGATGATAGCCTTCTCTCACTCTACATAACAGAAGTTAAGCTAGCGATAGATTGCTCTGATGTTTTGCAGATGATTGAAGTCCCAAATGATTAGCCGACATTTGCATCCTAGCTTGAAAATTTGCCAGATTGAAGAATCTTTTTAGATTATTTTTTATTCACGTAATTATAAAATTTTTGAATTGCATAGTTGATTTTCTCGTCCATAATATTAGATATTACTAACTCTTGCATAAACATTTAATGGTTTTATCCCAATCTTAAGAAAATTTCATGTTGACAAAGAAAATATATATATATATATATGTAAGCACTTATTAAAAGTCCTCTTTTTCTAATTTTTTTTTGAAAGATTGTGGTTTCTACAAAATGGATTATTAAACTCATGCAAGTACACAAAGGCATCAATTGTGGTAATGGGCTATTCAATTGATCTAACGATCGGAATTGGCTCAGGTGCGAAATCTATATTTCAGTGACCATTAAGAATTGACCTTACCTGTATAGTTTTGTGTTGTTAATGCTTTACGTGCACATATATACTTTAGAATTTTTAAAAGTTTGACGTAAGGTTCACTAGCTAGGATAGCATATAAATTACAACATAGATTCTTATGCTAGACTATCACATATATTCTAGTTTACTAACTTGCTTTTGTAATTTTGTATGGGTTTTCCTAACGGTATTCATAACCGTCGAATTTATTTTAACAAAAGAAGAAAAAAAACCGTCGAATTTATCATCTTAACTTCTTAAGTACTAGGAATCAATTGTATACATGCAACAAAAGAAAAGGTATCTTGTAGCATAAATAATATTTTCGTAGGTTTAATGCCTAGCTAGTTATAATGTTATTAAGAAGGAATATAGTTTTTCATTTTAAAAATTTATATTTCATAATGATAATATTTATATTTTATATAAAGACATCATTCATCAACTTTGTGTCGTGCTATCTTAAGTTTTGTCAGATTCAACCAAAAAAAAAAACAAAAAACAAAGTTTTGTTGGACTTTATAATTTATACCACAATAAGCTTTAAGTCACAAACATAATCATTCGGACTCTGTTCATAATATGAGAAAAATAACGTAAATGCATATAATAAAAAGAGAATAGAAGTAGGGAAATTTAAGTGTATGCCAAAAGATAATTTGAAAATTGACAAAATAACAAGGGAAAAAAGTGTAGGCTACTATAACTAAATAATGGCCAAATTAACTCTATAATGTAGTATGTGTTTGTATGAGAATACATGCTACTCGTTCATTATCTGTTATTGAAAAACACTGTTAACAATATTATTATCATGTTTTTATTTGTGTTTATTTGTATTGTATGTTTATTTTTAAATTTATTGCAATAGATTTATAGTTAATTATCGCCAATTTTTTTTTCATTATTATTTCTTTATATCTAACAATCCTCTCTATTTTTCCTCTGAACCCCTCTTATTCATTATAATTCTCCTAATTGCTTATATATACATACAATTTGTAATGTGTTTAAACAAAACATTATCAATCTACATAACTTGTTATCATGTATGATTTGCATTATATAGTTATCTATATCATTATCATGTTATATATATTATTATCAGGTCATCGGAGCATCCCATATCATTTTATATGTTTTTCTCTCTCTACAGATATTATATTCTATTTATCTCATTCTTTTTTAATTAGATTTACTGTTTCGGCTAAGAATGTAGGGTTAAATTAGGAAACGAAAGTTAAATTGCCTATTAACATATTATCATTGTCATTTTGCCAATTTCACAATTACCTATTATTATTTGCAAATTCACCCCTAGAAGTAAAGAGAGATCCTCTTTTAGACTTAGAAGTACATCAAACCACGTAAAACCAAAAAAGAAAAGATATAGAGATTGTTTATAAAGGTAAAATTAATGAGAATGTATTTTTCTGAGAAAGATTATGAAAACCATAGAGTTATCCCCTGGTAAGTTTTCTTTTAGTTTTAGACTTTCAGGGTATTTCTCAATTTCAAATATACATTTATTAAAAAAACAAAGGAGACGAATAAACAGACGTTGTTCTGTCCGAACACGTCAAAAGGAATATAAGTGACCAAATAAAAATTAGCTAAGCTGGAAAAGGAACATAAGTTGACAAGGGCACTCTGAAATAATTTGACAAAGGTATTGTATTTCTATTCTTCTTATAATTTTGCCGACAATTTATCCAAAAACAATCTTAATCGCTGTTCGTGTCACCAGTAGAAGGTGTCTTCGTTTCCAAATTACACATCAATGTAAGTTGGCCATATATACTAGGAGTAAGTGTTTTGATAAGTTATCATAGTCAAAACAAATAACTTGTTCTAGTAAGTCGGCGTCACTAACTCAATTTATTTATTGAGAAAATTACTAAAGAGTTTTTTACTCATATCTAAAACATAGACTAACGTTTAATTAGGAAAATGCCAATGAGGACAAGTTAAATACATTTTCACTAACATTTCAACAATTTATTTCTTTTTTTTTAGTGAAAATAAATATGTATTTATGTGTTGAGTTCTTCTCAGTTTGATAGTTAAAATGATCCAGCTAATAAATCTGATATCAAAAGATTCGATCATTTTTTTACTAAATATAAAAAATTAAAAAGATATATTAAAAATTGAATTTTAGACTATAAATTAGATTTTACTAATTTAATTGTTGAAAAAAATGTATTTATGTAAGGAAAACCACTTTAGGATTGGAACCCATGACAACAAATCGAACATTTTCTCTTTAACTTAAGAGTCCAATTTATTATAAAAAAAGGTTTAGGAATTTAATTATATGATATGTTTTTGTTAGAAAAGTCAATCTGATAAATTAGATGCCACCAAAAACAACATGTATTGGATTATTTTTTTGATCTAGTAACATATAAATGAAATGTAGAATCAGAATAATTTTATATGCCTTGATTGACATCGTTAATTAATGATATTCCATTTTCTTACGGTCTACAAATTCACTCATCAAAAAGAAAAGAGCTTTTCAAAGTCACATATTAGAGTCTTAGATCCTTAGATAAGTAAATTCGATCCCTAAATTAGATCTACAAAGAATATATATTAGATCTGTATGAAGAATATTTTCTATTCGAATTATGCCACTCAACAACCACATTCTTTGGTTAGTTTCTTTTGTTAAAAATTATTTAGGTAGTTATATAAATAATATATAATAAGGTCGACAAATAGTGGTATTGCCCACATGGGGATATCATGTCGGACCGACATATATCACATGCTCAAGAAAGTTTATCCATTAATGCCACTTTTATTCGGTTATAAATATTAGATAATGAAAAAGAAAAAGTAACCAACGGCGACAAAAGTATGTATGGATTATTTTAAGGTTAATGTGACATAAAAGAATAATACTAGAAGAATTATGTGAATAATCATAGCAGCGTGTCACTAGATTACAAGTCAGTAAGTTTGATGCTCTTAGATTCGTTCTGACTATTATCTTAGGTGCCACCAGTGCCGTGCCTGAAGGCCTTAGACAAATTATAAAATAAATAATTTTTTATTATTTTTATATTTATGTTTTCTTTACGTAATTTTGTTTTATCAATAGAAATAATTCATAATGTTACTGAAATAAGATTAAAATATTACAAAAAATATTATAGGAACATTTTTAATGAAAAGTTATAGTGACATAAATTTTGGACCATTTAAACTTACTTATAATTGTAGAAAAGTAAAAATAAAACTACCAATGTATAAAAAATATGTCATTCTCTTCATAAAAATAAAATAAATGGGGCTTTAAAATTTGATAAAATTTTAGTGGCCTAAGGCAAATGCCTTATTAGGTAAAGGGGAGGCACGGCTCTGGGTGCCAGTAGAGGTAGAGATCTAAAGGCTTCTTATATTATAATATCCATCGACCACAAAAATATCTATGTGCATTTTTCTTTACGGTTTCCCAGGATAAATTTTTTTAAATTACATTTACCTACATAGTAAGAAACAAGAAAATAAGATACGGCGAGTTTAAAGAAACATTAGGATATTTTCTGAATTTGTATGTTACAGCAAAATCAAAGACGGAAGTCACGGAACATAAAGTGATAATATTAATTAGTGACTAACAATAAGTTTTAGAGTAATTGATATCTTAGTTTTTAATTAGTTTTTTCTCCTCACATTTTATTACAATGCCAATTTCGTCTCTATAACTGTTTTTTTTATAACCAAAAACAACAATAATAAACGAGTTAACAAGATGGCAACAACAATATCAAAAAATATTAGTTAACATTGAAAACATGTTTTAAACAATAATTAAAATATATAACATACAATTATTATTTTACTATATAATAAGATTAATTTCATGTTAATGTATGTGTTATGTCTATGTAAAGAGAAAAAACTTATGATTTGTAACATAGCATAATGTGAAGTAGTTTTCCTTTTCTTTCTTTATAACAGGAAACTCCAGGCCATAGATTCATAGACTCCCTGAGGCCCGCACCTATGTAAATGCTCCGGTGGTCCAACTAGAATATATAGTTTCCGGCAGGATTTGAAACGGGAGGCAAATACCATATTTTATCTCAGTCTTCGGTTCAAATACCACTAGACCTTGTATCTAGTAATATTGTTGTTGGATCAGATTGTTTAACTAAAACTCTTTCCAGACCCGTCTAACATAATTTTGAAAATACGTGTTTGCTTTGCTTAGTTGAAAGTATGTATAATACATAACATCTATATAGGAACTATTTATTAACATGAGAAAATGTAATTAATTGGTGGACAATTTTGTTTTTGTTGGGGTTAGTATAGTTGTAGGTTGCCTGAGTTTTTTTAAATCTGGTGATTAAGATAATTCAGCTAATGATTATGATATATAGAGTTCGATTTTTCTCCTCTACAAATTGGTAGATTAAATATGAATTTTAAGAGTTGGGCTAGGTTATGAATCAGACATTGTCGATCCAATATAGATAAAAAAAATATAGTTGTAGTTTTCTCCTTGAAACTGAAAGTAAATGATAATATGATTTATTATTTAAGGTTTCATCATGGTCGAATTTTGGGGAAATGTTAGAGCTAAATAAAACAGAAATAATTTTATCAAAAGACAATTTGATGTTTATAGGAGTCAAATTGGTTCAGGTTCTCCAAGACGGATGACATACGAGGTCCTGTAATCTTTTGAGTTATGTTTGCTGACGATACAGAATTTTACATGTTCTTGAGTATGTTTATTATTTTGTAGATTAATATATGAATAATTTATTGTGATAAGAATAAACTTTTGTTGATTAAGAAAAGCAAAGCCTATGCATGAATGTGACAATGACCCCTTCAAAAAACCTTATCTATCCCTTCCAGAACCTAAGAAGGCACCTAAGTACTTGATTCCTATGATTCAATTTGCTACTTCAGCAAAAATGTACTAATTTTTTTAATAGATATAAATTGAATGTATATAGGGTGTAAATGATAACCACTTAATTTTGTTGAATGTGGAATCTAACATAATTATATTTTATTTTATATGTAGAATCTAGTGTAATTATTTAAAATAAAATGGTAATAGCTGAATTTTGTTGAATACGGAATCTCGCAGAATTTTTTTTAATTTTTAGTTTCTTAATTGAAATAATATTTTTTTAAAATCTCTAAAATAACTAACTAATATTTTTATTTATATAATAAATAAGATTTTATAAAAGTCAAATATATATTTATTTATATATTTTTATTTATAACTCAACTAATATATAGATGTTTGGTCGAAATATATATTTTTGGCAGTTCATTTACATATAGGTTTCATTTATTTTCATGAAAAAAATATTTAGATCATGTAACTATAAATCTTGTATGCATATGTCGAATTTTTCTTGAAGTTTTTAGATTTAGAGATGGATGAGGGTTCTGATACCTAAAACATACTAAGCAAGCCATAAGTATATTTTGTCAAAACCAGAACCGAACCTAAACTTTATCTAGATTAAAAGAAATCAATTTAATCACGAAATATTTAAATAATCGAAAAGGATCTAGATTTTTATATCCAAAAAATCAAAGTTAAACATGTACCAAATCACAAATTAATCTGAAATAACTAAAATATAATTATATGATTATTATTTATATTTGAAATTATATTTCTAATTAATTAAATATTTTCTAAAGATTAGTAGTATTTAAATGTATAATAAAACAAAAAAAGAGTTGAAAAGAATAACAATCGAAATATATATACACATGTAAAAATGTAAATAAAAACTAAATATTAATAAAGAAATAAAATGATAGTTGAATTTCTGGAATAATAGTCAAATGTTACTGGTAACTGAGCCATGAACTCTAAATAAGGAGATTTTAGTGGATTGATATTTGATACACTTTATTTAAATTAATGGTTGATGCTAAACGGAGATCAAAGTTTTGTGGTACTCGTAATCCAATTTATTCCACTCGAATCAATATTATTAAGACATTAATATTAATATGATACCTAATATCTCCTTTTTTATATATTTTTTTGTTAAAAATATACTAAATATCAAAATATTAATATTTTAGACGGATATCCGTTTTTTTCTTAAATAAAATTTTCTGTTGAAAAATTTATAAAAATATAGACAAAATTATATATAACAAAAGCAAGTATTCATATATAATTATACTTTTAGTCAACAATTAAATCGATAAGATTTGATTCATAACACAAATTTTACATTTTAATATCTAGTTTTAATTTACTATATATAATAGAAAAAGATCAAATCCCAAATAACAAAATCATTACATCAATTATCCTAACCACCTTAGAATAATTCAGCTATTTTTTTCCTTTCAAAATTTACATTTCTCGAATTGTTCTTGAAATGCTAGTTTCTGGTACTAAACTAAATAATGGAAAGAATAGATACGATAAATAAATTAAGAAGATATGTTACATCGTGCGATGACGGCGCCACATATATACTCACGTCGTTTTCTCCATGTCTCGCTAACTCCAATATATACAATAAAAATAGAAAGATTAAAATAATATAAAAATGAAAGCAGTTTGATTGATGAGTTTGTCGTTGTTGGGTGCGTCCACGTAAGCCAATTTCAGATAGCGTTAAACTAAACAGTTAAACAAAAGTGATGTTCATGTGAAACAAAGAAGCCAGATTCAGCGGCAAACTCTAGTGGCCTCGTTCGTGCGCATTTCACGTTTCCTTTTGTCTTTTCTCTTTACTATCCCCAAAAATTCTATCTTAAATTTGGTTTTGTCTTCTCTTATTGGGACCCAGACCGGCTTCGGATACATTGAGTCTAGTGCTAATTCCACGATTCAAAGATTGTTAACGTTTTGATTTGTAATTAGATAAGGTTGCAGCACGAGTGATAAGACTGTTTGTAATAAATTCATAGTGGTTTAGTAATAATAAAAATGTTGAATTGAATACATAACTACGGTTATTATTATTAAACAACATATTTATAACTAATTTTTAATTATATTCTTAATTTTAAGTTAACTAAATCAATTAAACCCGACGGAATCAAATCGAAATCGTCTTTGAAATCGAAAGCCAAATCGATTTTGAAAGTTTGATTCAATTCTTATCTTCTTTTTTAAGAATCTCTAAGTTTGATTTTCTATTTGCTTTCAGCTACAAGTACATTGTTTAATCAATAATAACCGGAGTTCTGTATTTAATTCAACATTTTTATTATTAACAATAAACTTACCAAAAAAATCAAATTGAATATAGAACTACAGTTATTATTGATTAAAAACGTATTTATAGTTGACTTTTAATTAAATCCTAAACTTTAAATTGACTAAGCCAATTAACTCCGACGGAAATGTCAAATCGAAATCGTCTCTGAAATCGAAAGCCAAATCGATTTTGGAAATTCGATTCAATTCTTATCTTCTTTTTGAAGAACTCCTAAACTTGATTTTCTATTTTCTTTCAGCTATAAGTACGTTGTTTAATCAATAATAACCGGAGTTCTGTGTTCAATTTGATTTTTTTAGTAAGTTCGTTGTTAAATCAATATTTTTCTTATTTAATAATTGAATCAAATTGTTGATATGTCTTGAATTTGATTATTTGTTTTTTTTTTACTTTTTTGGAAGTGAATATGATTATTTGTTACCATTGGGTTCATGGCGGAAGAATTTTCGCTCCAACGATATGAGAAATATTTTTATGTGTTTACATTTTAAAGTATTTTCTATTTAGACTCATTCATAGGAATTTAATAAAATAATACTTGAATTAAGGTTATATATATATATATATATATATATATGTTTTATTTCAACAATTAAATTTGATAAGATCCATTATATATATAATGTAAATTTTCTGAAACCCTAAATTTTATGATGTTGGACTATATGACTCTATATTGTGAAAATTTTCACAAGCTGAATATAACCATACACTCTATTTGTGTAAACTAAACGTAAATCTATATTATCTTATCTACGTTCTTAGTAGTTTTCTTATATACGTTACTATCATGATTTGAAAGGAAAAATATTGACTAAATATTGACATTTTAAAGGGTTTTTCTATAGTTTTTCTTGGTACATCAAATCTATTAAGATATTATATAGTTTGTTAGCTCGAAAACTAGAAAACCGGAGAGAAATAAAAATTTTACATTATGTCTTGAAACTTATGATATCCGTTGAATCAAACCATATAAAAAATAATAAAAAACACATCAGTATAAATCTAATTTATGAAATCTTTCACACCATGGTATGGTTAGGTCATATTGAATATTTTGGCATAAGATAAATCTGAACGCAATCTTAAAACTGGAGAAAAGTTTCAATATCTCAAAGTTCTTTAAGTTTCTGGCCCTTACAAACTCTAAGTGACAACACCAACCCACTATGCAAATACATTTTTGTGGGAAAAATTATTGAAACTGTTCAGTTATGGAACCATTTTTGGTCTCTTCTTTGCTCATCGTTGTCAGGTCTTTGACCGGACAGTAAAACTAATTCGATGAGGCTTTTGATTTTTATGTTGACAAAGATATACGAGTGGAAAGTTTTGATAGGGAATTGCGTAATACGTATCGATGTTACCAGACCGCTTTTGCAACTATTGTTAGGATAAGTCATCGATTGACAACACGTTTCCAAAGTGGCATAAGAATCATCTATAAAACGTTTTCTTTTGTTTCCGACAATGGCCACTACCTGTTTCATTGTTATTTGTTAATAATAATGTAAAACTCTTTTTTTTGTCTACACCTAGGACCAATGGCAAACCCAAAAAATTATTTTACCAGATTCATCATACATATAAAGAAAATTATAAAATATATTTCATAAAAAACAAACCAATTATTCTATAAATAATAAGTAGTAACATGCGATATAGAGTACCAATAATAATAAAAAGTCTATAAAACCATCCGGCGATCCTTCATATCCTGAAATCTCTTCACCACATCCTCATTAGTAATATACTCGAACAAATATTTCTCGACAAAACAAACTAAACAATCATTCAAAAATTAATCTCCAATCCGATTGCGTCGTTCTGTCTTCACAATCTTCATTGCTGAAAAGCGCATCTCTCTACAGTTACAGTAGCAATATCTAGATCAAAATCAACTTCAAAAACCTAAATACCAAAGGATATGACATATGTTTCACTACAAGAAAACTCGCAATTTGTGATGGTCATATCCGTTGCAAGTCTGTCCCAAATGACCAGTTTGCCACGGACTGGCAACATCGTCAAAGACGTCGCAAATCGTGAGTCGCAAATAATATTCCTCGCAACGGCGTCGCAATATCTGCGATGCCTGGAAAACGTCACAAACCTGCGACGGATGGAGTCGTCCCAGCCACGTCGCAATTGTTGCGACGGTCCTGTGATGTCACTGCGATGTACGTACCGCGACGTACCTGCAACGTAGTCTCTACGACGTCATCTCTGCGACGGCCGTATAAAAAATAATTTTTTAAATTCGGAAATTATAGTAATTAATTTAATAAAATATATTTAAATTATTAAAAAATTATTTAAATAAAAATAAAAATAAAATATAATATTTTAAAATAAAAATATTATATACAATATTTTTAATATATTACAAAAAAAAAAACTAAAAGTCGTCCGATAGGTCTAGGTTGGGGTTCGAGCTCTGATCTAGGTTTTGGTCCGCGCTCCCGTCCCGGTTTGCTGAACTCGATCGGGCTCATCGAGTTGCATCGCGTTCAGCTGAGCAGCAATGTCAGCGTCTTTCGAAGCCAATGTAGAGAACAACTGGTTGAACTTGGCGATGTTCTGCTGCAGGGTCGAGATGAGGGTATCTTGAGCCTGCAGCTTACTATCATGAACATGCAGCTTGCTCTCCATCTCCACCATTTTTGCGGAATCGGCAGCGGAATGAGATTGTGAGCCCTGCGTCTAGTTGCTTGGCTTGATCTGCGAGCCAAGAGAGTGACTGGTCCCGTAAACTCTCCCCTTTTTACGGGGAGCAACCTGATAAGAAAAAAATAATTACACGTTAGTTAAATAATTTGAAACGTAATAAACACGAAAGAAATACATAAATTCTTACCTCAGCAAATATCTGGTTGTTCTGTGCGGTTGATAGCACAGTAAATCCAGTACTCTTGTCACCCCCATCTTGGGTCAACTGTTGCATCCTCGCAGTGACCTCGTTGTATAATCTCCGCCTTTTTGTCGACGAAGACCCCGGTCTTGTTGCGTTTGGTCTGGTAGAGGGTCTCTACCATATCAGGGTGAAGATCCCCCATCGCTTCTTGCTGAAAAGATTTAAGAAGTAATAAGTTTAATTAAAATTTATTTATTTTATGTTCGTTAAAATTAATGACGTACCTTTTTCCAAGCTCGGGCCTTGAACGAGGTTTGGCCCGAGCAATGTCTATGCAGACCGTCGCCGTCAGGATCAGCCAACCTAGCTGCACGCGCACTTGCGCTTTTCTGCTCGGACTTCGGGTCTTGCCAATAGCGGACAAAACCCGCCCACACTTCGGTGTTGAACCACCGCGACATCGCTTGGTTGTTCTTTGCCCTCCATTTGGCCTTCCAACGGCCGACCTGGTCGCACAAACGACTCTTGCAAACCTCCTCGAATTTCATACGGACATCACCCGTAATCGAGGGGCTCCGGTGGTACCTTTGCTAGAACGGGAAAAGAAATTTAATGTTAAATTGATGTTAAAATTTATTTAAAGAAATTGAATATTCAGAAACTTACCGCAATGTCTTGAACCACCTATCGACGATGTGGTATTCCGTGAAATCTCTTTCGAAGATTTTTCGGATGGCTGTTGCCAACATTTGGTCATCATTGACCCTACAATTTTATCCTCAAAATTAATTAAAATTTGATTGACAAACTATTAAATTCCTAATTTTATAGATCAGGAAGTATCATGGAGGTTTTTCAAGTATTTGTGGTTCCTGTCGGTGAGGATATCTTCAATAGACATCCCCGCAGTAATGTCCGCTGGAATCGGCTGGTAGACGGAAGGAGGAGGTGGCGCCGACTCTGTCTCCCGTATGGGAGTGTAACCTAGCTGAGAGCTGGAAGTATATCCCAGCGTGGACAGGATTGAGCGTGAGGCGGGGGATGAGACACTGTGAGATGTCCCCTCCCCGTGAGGCGTCTGCGCCTGAGAGACGGGTGGAGTACGGGGGTTCGATCCCCCACCATCGGAGAGGTACCTAGTATACAGATTATATCGTCCGGACATCTCATTTCAGATGTTCGGAGTCGTAGTTAATATTTTTTGTATTACGAGTTTCAAAATGGTTTAAAAATGGTTGAATTTTTTTTTGAAATTATCATCATTCATTAAAAAGTTATAGAAATTTGTAAACGTTTTACAAAATTCCAAACATTTTAGAAAACTCTAAACGTTTTAGAAAATTATAAACGTTTTTTGAAAATTCTTTATTAATTACCAATAATTTGTGAAATACAGAAAAAGGTATAAAAACTACCAAAAATCCAAAAATTATTTTGAAAAATACAAAAATCGTTTTGAAAAATACAAAAATTATTTTTAAAAATGAAAAACGTTTTTAAAAATCCAAAAACGTTTTTAAAAATCCAAAAATGTTTAGAAAATTCAAAAATCATGTAGAGAAATTCCAAAATCATTTTGAAAAATACGAAAAAAGGTTTTTAAAAATGAAAAATTCTAAAATCGTGAAGATAAATCAAAAATCGAAAATCAAGCCTAGAATCCTAAATCAACCAACTTTTCTTTGGCCTAGATCTATAATCTAACATTTATGTTCCAAATCCTAAAGTTCTATGGCCTAATCTATATTCCATTAGAGTAGACCTAGGTAAGAGAACTTACCTTGGCGTTGGAGGAAGAGAAGAAGCCGCGGAAGCCCACGGGGAAGAGAAGAAGACGCGGAAGAGATCCGACGGAGGAGAGAGGAAGACGGCGGAGGAGAATCGAGGAGGAAGACGAAGAAGAGAGGAAGAGGAAGGAGAAGAGAGATGAGGAGAAGAGAGGTCGAATCGTGGAAAAGAGAGAGAGGAAGAGGAAGAATCGCGAAGAAAAGAAGAGAAAGAGAAGAAGGAGAAGGAAAGGACGCGGCCACTAATTTTAATTCCGATATGCGACAGAATTGCGATGGAAAATTTAAGGTTTAGGCCCTCGCAAAGCCCTCGCAGAACACTCGCATAAGTCTCGATAGACTCGCAAGTGCGTCGCAGGCTTGAGAGGGCACTGCGACGCACATACCTCATTCGTTGTAGAGCCATCGCAAGTCTGCGAAGCACTTGCGACGTCTAGGTTGAACCAAAATGTTTATTAAGTGGTTTATCCTTTGCCTTACGTACAACTTTACGGATGTCCGGATATATGTGTTTTCAAATCTGTTACATAGTTTGTCGGTTTTGTAGAGAATTACACGGACCAAATGCATATGATGAATGATCACCAATGTATTCTTGGTCTTTTCGTATTTATGTTTGATACGTTGTTCCGGACATCCGTATTGTTGTACGTAAGGTAAAGGATAAACCGCTAATTAAACATTGCGGTTTCATGATCTGTGAGGCACTTGCGACGTTTTGAACCCAAATGTCGCAATGCCATCGTAAATCTACGACGTACTTGCGACGTCTGGGTTTAAAACGTCGCAAGTGCCTTGCAGATCATGAAACCGCAATGTTTAATTAGCTGTTTATCCTTGCCTTACGTACAACAATATGGATGTCCGGCTATATGTGTTTTCAATCGATGTATATATGTTTTCAAAACCGAAATGTTCCGGATGTATGGATATATATATACCCAAAAACCGACAATTAAGTCTACACATATATATATTAATTCCAGATATACGTGTTTTCAATCACGTAACAACATTGTCGGTTTTGCGTAAACGGAACCAGACCAAATGCAATTGATGAATGATCACCGATGTATTCTTAGTCCTTCTGTATTTAACTTTGATACGTTGTTCCAAACATCCGTTATGTTGTAAGGTAAAGGATAAGCCGCTCAACCTTGTCGGTTTCAGCTTCTGCGAGGGCCCTGAGACGTCTTGACACAAAACGTCGCAACTCCATCACAAGCCTGCGACAGCTCTATGACATTTTGTGTCAAGACGTCGCAGGACCCTCGCAGAAGCTGAAACCGACAAGGTTGAGCGGCTTATCCTTTACCTTACAACATAACGGATGTCCGGAATAACGTATCAAAGTTAAATACGACATAACGGATGTCTGGAAATAGACATCAACGTATCACATTGGTGTGAAATCTTTGGCATGAAATAATGTCTCCTTTAGTATGCTACCTTTTTCAAACAGCTCGTCTTCCAACTCAACACTTTCTCAAAAGTTGAGTCGGAAGACGAGCTGTATGAAAAAGGTAGTATACTGAAGGAGACATTGTTGCGATACATATCTTCCGTAGCAATATTGCGAGTCATCTATTTCCGGACATCCGTTATGGCGTAAGGTAAAGGATAAATCACATTGTGGGCTATTTATAGGGAAAATGTAAAAATTTGCAATGTCATTGCGAGTTTAGTAACATCGCAAGAACATCGCAGATGACTCGCAATGTTGCTACGGAAGATATGTATCGCAACAACGTCGTAATATTGCAACGCACTTGCGATAGCAGAATTGGCATCGCAAAATGATTGCAATAACATCGCAAAAACGTCGCAACATTGTGACTACGTTGCAAATCAGTAGCAAATTTGCAACGTATTTTTGCCATCACAAAATGATGTCACAAATTGACTATTTTCTTGTAGTGTTTTCGTGTTTCCACCAGCAAACGAGCAAGTTTTCCAAGACTCTCTAGATGAGTAAATCTGTCATCACTTTGAACATTATCAATGTATATAGCTAATTGTTGCTTAAGAGATATGCCCTCTCCATGATTAAAGTCATATGGGTAGAACGTAGATAACTTCATCACCTTTGAGAGGTCAAAGTCAGAGAAAGAATTGATGGGAGATAAAGAAGCTGCACAAATAAGCAATTCATTGTTTACCTCATTAAACTCTTGAAGTTGCAAATCCAAAACAGCATATAAACAGTTAACCTTGTAGTGATGCATGTTTGTAACTCATGATTTTTTTCTTGGTTTTCTTGAGTCAACAAAATCTTCCTCCATGTCAAGTTGTTCTATATTATGTATCTTACAAAAAGATGTAACTTTAACCATAAGAGAATCCCATCCATCATCCCTAAATTTTTGGAGTTGCCTCTTAGTTGATTGCACCAATGACATGGCATTTAGAATATCTTGATCTCTTTTTTTCAGAGCCATGGACAAGCTATCTATGAGCCCTAAAATGTGTATCATCATGTGTAAATAGAACACAAAATCAAAAGTGTGAAAGTATCTCAGAATACCATGTGCTTGACGTCTTTTGGAGTCCTCTAAGCCTTCACTCTCAACACATTCAAGAATTTTAACAATAGAAGAAAACAACTCAATCAAACGTAATAGAGTTCTATAATGAGAGCCCCAACGAGTGTTCCCTAGTCTTTGAAGAGAAACTTCTTAATTTAACCCTTTTCCAGTATTAATTTCACCATCTTCAATTCCTTTCTTAATTCTTTCTCTATGACTATCTCGGATTATATCTTTCCTTTTGCATGATGCTCCCACCACATTCAACAATAGAGAAATCATATCAAAGAAATCTCCAATATCAAATGCTTTTTGGCAACTGCAACAACAACCAATTGAAGCTGATGAGCAAAGCAATGAACATAATATGCTGATGAATTTTCCTTCAAGATTAATGACCTTAGCCCATTGAATTCACCCTTCATGTTACTTGCTCCATCATATCCATGTCCTCTCACTTTTTTGATACTCAATCCAGATCTAGCAAACAAAGAATCAGTAGCAGATTTCAAAGTTGCTGAAGATGTCTCGCTCACATGAGTAATATTGATGAATCTCTCTTTGACTATCCCCTTTTTATCAACAAATCGAAACACTACTGCCATTTGTTCTTTATCTGAAACAGCAACAGACTCATCCACCAACAAACCAAATACATCATGGTCAATTTCCTCCATAATATATTTGACTACTTCTTCTGCAAAACAATGCACAATATCTTTTAAAATCTTTGGAGATGTCATCTGATTGTTTCTAGGAGCATTTTCCAAAACAACCTTACTCACAACTTCATTTTGTTCTGTTGTGTATTTCAAGAGTTCCACAAAATTGCCCTTATTAACAGATTCTTCTTTCTCATCATGACCACGAAAAGGTAAACCTTGTTTCAATAAGTATCGAGAAGCATCAATTGAAGCATTCAACCTAATTCGATACTCGTTCTTCACAATATCATCTTGTTTATGCAAAACATGCTTGATTGACTGACCTTGGTTCATCACACTTCATGACAGCACTGTTATGAAAACTATTAACACCTCCCACATGCTCTAAAATTTTCTTAAACTTATTCTAACTAGAGAAACCTTTGGTAGTCCATGCATCATTTTGTCCACCTTTACCGACATTATCTTTAAACAAGTAGCAACATAAGCAAAAAGCAACATCTTTCTTCACACTATACTCTAACCAATTAGGATATTGATCAAACCAAGCAGGGTTAAAGCGCCTCATTATGCCTCCTATCGAGGTTTGTTTAAAAATATGACCACGAGGTTGGCAAGGACCTCTAAAGAGATATGCACGAATTACCTCATTTCTTTGATTAGGATGGTATTCTGAAATTTGTTTCCTATCAGCATGATCCCATGGTAGATTTTCTAACTCACTTTGTGTTGATGATGAAGCTTTTCTTTTCAAAAACTTCTCTATTGATATGCCATAAATAATAAAAACTAACAATATTACTATAAAATAAACTCATATAAAATTAAAATTATTAAAGAATATATAACTAATAGGAAAAAGATGAATGATCACGTTTCTTTTTACTCCAATCATTATTTTGTCCACCAAAACAAAGAAACAAAGTACATTACTTCACTATTGAGAGAAACAATTCATTTTTCTAATTTTTCAAATCTGAATAACAATACAAATTAAATAGATTGTTCATTATATCTAAATATAGATGAAAAGTGAAGTTTTTTTAATTAGAATTCATTAACAATGAAATTAAACTCAATTGTGTACTTACTATGAAAAATGTCAGCTCTTTCTTTTCTTCTGAAAACAAAATACTAAGGAAGAAAAAACAATTAGGTTAATTTCAATTGAATAGATATAATATTGTGTTTCTTAATTAAAAATAAATTTTCCTTAAAAGAAGGAATACGTGATTCCATAAAAATATAAAGAGAATTGTGAGAGATAGGAGTTTTTTGGACAATTATTGAGCCATAAATTTTCAAATAAGTTAAAGTATTTGGACTTTAATTAAACTAATGAGTATCAAAAAAAAAAGTTAAACTAAATAAACAAACACACACGAACCTCTATGTAATTTTTTTTCAAGATTTTGGGGGATCAATTGAACCCTCTCTCCTATATGTGGGTCCGCCTCTGCCTAGGACGCGAAATATCTCATCAGAATCAAACTCGGGTGAAAAAATAGCAAACATACATTCAATCACTTAATTAAAAACACTTATGTAAAATTTTTTTTTGCAAAGATAATTTGAAAATTTTAAAATATATTTTTGCACAGTAGTTTGTAAGATAGACCATAAACAAAAATAATAATTGCATCGGTTTTTCCTTTTTTGTGTTGTAAAAAGGCAGTGGTTTGATGTACTTCATTAAATTTTGCTTAGAATTATGTAAACATATTATAAATTTTAAAAAATAAAAATCTTTAAACTCTTTATATTTTGAAACAGAATGAGTATATGCTTACAACTTATAAGATGAGTATATTTGAGCTTAGCAAATGATTTTTGGAATAATTTTAGTGATTTAGAGATGTTGATAGAAAACAGGAAAACAAGAAAAATTAAGTACATGGGCCAAGTTACCAATCCAAAGGCTCATGGGCTCAAACCGGTGGACCTTGATGATGAATTCATAATCCTCTAAGTATATATTTTCATTTTCTTCGAAATTCCCTATATAATGATAAAAGATGATATTTAATTTTTGTACATTCGATCAAATAATTCTTTTGTGGCACGAAGTTGCCAAACTAATCTCCTTAGATTGCTGAAGGAGTTGATAAAATGCCGTAGTGAAGTCTGCGTGAAGTCTGTAGTTTAACCGGGGATATCTAGACCAAAAACCGACTAGTTTTTAGAAAAACAACACTAACAACTAGTGTAATTCTGAAATTTCAATGAGATCCAAGACATATTTTTATTTTTGTATAGTCAAACAATAATAACTTATGTGTTGGCGAAAATCGAACTCAAAACTGATAAGCTTACTACTAATATACCACAATTACGTTAGAAAATATTCGACCAAAAAAAAATCCATGAGTCGTTGGATGTCATCACTTTCACTAATACTATAAACCTTTTATTATTAGTACACTGTGTCATGCATAGGTGTGATACACTCTAACGAATATCAATTAAGTATAATCAACTTTGACCCCAAACAATAAAGAGAAAGAAGAACAATTATTAAATTGTGACTATTCAATTAATTACACATGCATGTGAATATTCTTTATATTCCCCATCGACCCTTTGAGCCTTCAATAGAACAACCATTTTGAAGATTCACATCTTTATGTCGTCGCTAATGACAAGAATTGACGCTTAAATATTTATGATAAAGTAGAATATGTAATATAGACGCATTATTAAGAATCTAGGTAGGATATATAGGTAGTTAGATAATAATTTCTTTATCAAAATTAAGCTCTACGTATATAGTTAAAGCCAAAACCTGTTATTTTTTAAAACGGATATACAACAAAGACAATCAGTATTTGAAAAAAGTATCCACTCATCATGTGTTTTATTCGTTATATGTACTTTAGTATCCACATACGATAAATATACAGTCATCATGTATTTATTTGGAATATTTTGTCTGTTGTACACATTTGTATCCACATAAAATAAGTATACGTACACTCATCATGAATTTATTTGGAATACTTTGTTTTTTGTGCACATTAGTATCTAGATTAATATATATTATATATATATCATGAAGCATATATTATGGATGGGACACTCTAATAAAGTAAGTTGTGAAATAAGTATAATTTTTTTTTATAACAACACAATATATTAATTAACAACAACAAAGAAAACACAATTAATTCATTACATTTTGAGAAAGTGATGGAATATATAATTGGAAATAAAAGAGCTTCAAAGCTAACCATGAAAAGTGGATTTCTTTTGTAATGAAACCTTTACACTTTACTTCCAAACAATTCGCCACGATCCATGAATTTGGGTTTCGAAGGTCGCCGTCCCCATTTACATGCTTTCTCTAACGTCATTATTCTTTTTCTTTATCAATATTATTTTCTTCATGTGCGACTGATAATTTAGTAACTATTATTTAAAGGTTAACTACATTATAGTTGGTATTACTTTAGAAAAGAAAACATTCGATGATGCAACCTTATTTTTTTGTTGCATAGTCAATTAAATATTTTTCACATTAAAGTTAAATTAATCGATTAATAAGAATTCAATTATATAGATCCATTTATATAAAATATAAAAAAGAGTTAAGAATTTTATTTGTTCCATTTCTGCCTTTGAGAAAAAAATAAAAGAAGTTTTTTTTTTCTCTCAAATAAACTCATGTATAATAAATGGTCAAGCAGTTCGAAAATACATCATTCACAAAAACCAAATCCCTCGACAGTTCTTCAATATTGTATGCCAGAAATTTGCTTAACCCATGTATACTAAATTTTCTTAAGGAACACAGTTTGAATAAAATCAGAAATTTGCAATAATCTTCAAGATAAAGCTGAAATAGGTATCGCATCATGATTTTTCACTATTTTATGCTCTTCTAAAATCTATCACAAACTCGACTTCTGAAAAATAGAGTGATATGAGATATTTCATCGCCCATAAAAATAGCTCAAACTACGTATGTAGAGACGATAGACTACACTGGATTCTCCGAATTCCCATAAATCCTATCACTTAATCGATCAAGTCAAATTTACCATTAGAATAACGTAAAGAAATTCTAACAAAAATAAACAACCTAAAGGAAGGATAAACGAACGATTATCATCTAAGCAACCCTAAATTCCCCTAAATTTACTATCCCCTTTAACTCATCCATCTAACTACTCACACATATTTAGAATAAAACAAAAAGTAAACAAAAAATTCAGAACATAGAAAGAGATTAGAGGGAATGAGGAAATACCACTAGATTAGACTAGAAATCTGGGATCCTAGTATTTTTTCTCAAGCTCCTGTTTCTTTCCTCGTCTCAAGAATTTTCTAAAGTCGGTACAAAATAGATTTTAAAATTTTAGAAATAAAATGGGTCGATCCGAGATAAACATGATCGAATCCAACTAAAAATAACGTCGAAGTTGAGCGTTACATCGGTCAAATAAACGTTACAGATCCTCCAGACCTAAAACTGTGACTTTGTGCTCAGCAATGGTCACTTGTATTAGGCCTCTGGCCGTTATGACCTTCAGTCTCTTTGTTTGTCTTTCTCTCCCAAACATCCATTTTCAAGTTCCAAATTTTCAAATCATCTAGAAAGACCTTATTTTATTTAATATAAGACTCAAATGAATTAGGATTCTAGCATGCAAGAAATGCAAGATCCATTTTCTAGCAAAGCATGTTAGAACAACGTGTGTTCATGTGCCTACGTCTCATGCATGTACAACCATATTTTATTTCGGTCTTATTTGGGCAAGTCTAGTAGTTGGTACATAGGTTTGTGTATGATATATTGGTTGGTGTCGAAATACGAGTATCTTCGTGTCAAATCATTTTTAACTAAGTAAGATTTAATTGTAAATTTTCTATATAAATATATTTGGTGACCTACCAACATTTTTTCTATCTTTTTCTCCTAAATAAGTGCATTGTTCTTCTAGCAAAAATATATAGGTATATATATATATATATGATTATAATCGTGAAAAATTTGTAACACCGCCGACGGGAGTTGCGGTTGGAATGTTTCCGACAGGAATTGCGTTTTCGATCATGTCAAATTGACGCTTTTTTCTATCGGAAAATGGTCGGAATAGATTTTTTTGGCTTGTTTCCGACGGATTTAGATGTTGAAATCTGATATGTTTTCTTGTAGTGATAGGAAAATAAATGTGATTATCACACTGAAGGTGAATTACTATAAATTGTGTGTCGTTTTCTATTTGAGGATTTTTAAAAAATGATAGGAGGCAGTTAGAATATCTCATATTGAAAAAGATTTTGATTTTTGGATATTATATAACTATGTGATAATCTTAATTTTTGAGCTAATTTTATGTGGTAATCTTTTTTTATTGAGCTAATTTTTGGGTGTGAGTTAGAGTTATATTAAAATTATATCAGAGTTTGGTCAAACTATAATGTGTCCGGTCCCACAAAATACAAAAAAGCATGAGAAATTAGAGGCGATTCTTGACAGAAGTCGTGGTCTTTGAGAAAAATGGAACGTGATTAACTCGCCATCGTGAATCGGTGTGGAAATCCCAACAACACGATTGTGATGGTTTATGATATTGTCAAATTAGAAGGTCATTCGATTTTTTACTCGAATTTCCATTCCCGACGAAAATTCCATGACAGTTCTATCTGAAATGGAAGATAATTGCCGCGTAAATACACAGTAAAAATTTCAATTTCCGACTCATTAATTATCATTTCCGACAGCGTCCATGTTCGAACCGGATTTTATACAATTTGTGCTAAATCTTAATTTTGATTATTTGTAAAGAAATAGGTAAGAATTCTGATTAATAAGGAGACAAAAAAAAAAAAGTAAAAAATTGTGTTTATTGAATAATCGATTGGTGGTGTATCAATTGTGAATGTCCTAGTCTCCTCTATTTATAGATGAATAGAGGAGGTTTAGACCTAGATTACAATATAATTTTTCTTTTTCCAAATAAAAATATTAACATTATCTCTAACGATATTCTTAGATTCTTGGAAATATTTCATATTCGAAATATGGAATAATTCTTATCTTCTTGATTTGCTTTGACTATTAGATTTTAGGCCGAGGTCCGAGATGAATTTTGGACCGAGATCTTTGATGAATTTTGGGCCGAAATACTTGATGGGCCTTGAGACGAATTGAATTTATGTTGGGCTAATAGTGAGTCGTTAGTTATTTATTTATTTAGATTGTTTATATATATATATATATATGTCTATATATATATATATAGACTTTTATAGATATAGTCAAAAATGTAATTGAGATTTAAGATTAGATTTTGAAAAATGTTGTTGGGTTTCTAAATTTGGGTTGAGAGAATAATAAATGTTATAAATTTTTGTTAGAATTATACTAAGGTGAAGGTTTAGGATTTAGAAAGTAATATTAAGCTGTAAAATTGAATTTGTTGGAATAATTATAAGATTATTGTTAGAAAATGTTAGGTTGCTGGATTCAAATTAGGGTTCACAAAAAGAATAAATGGTATAAATTTTTGTCAGAATTATACACTAAGATCAAAGTTTAGGATTTAGAAAATAATATTAAATTGTAAGATTGATTTTCTTGGAATAATTATAAGATTATTAGTAGAGAATGTTTAGTTGCATGTTGGCTTAGAAATTACGGTTTATAAAAAGAATAAATATTATTTAGTTTTGTTAGAATTATATTAAAGTAAAGGTTTAGGAATTAGAAAATAATATTATGTTGTAAGATTGATATAAATATAAATAACTTTTAACAATTTTTTAAATAATTTATGTAGAAAAATGGAAAAAAAAAAGGTGAGAAAGATGAGCCAATTGAGTCTTATGATTGGTCAAAGTAAGATAAGTACGCTCTTGACGATGTTGGACACAATCTTAATGTTTTTGGTTAAGCTTGGAGGATGATAAGAAGATGGACGTTCTGTGGTGGTTAAACAATTTTTAAAACATTATATGATCTTACTATATATCATATGACCATTTTTATATTTTATTTGCTTGGATATAAATATTGGTTTTGTGATATGATCATGATAAAGATATAAGAGTTGACAAAAAGAAAACAAAAACTAATAGATATATAATAATAGCATGCATGCCTTTACTAGAGTTGGTCGTTAGCATGACGAAGAAAATTTAAATATTGATTACAAGTACACTTCATTAGACCCTCTCGATCATACAGCTTATACGTTTCCAAACCTGACATTCACTTGGGAATTCTACAACATTTGACATGAAATAACAATAAATATTATACAAAGCAAAGCTGCGACACGAACTTTGATCAAATTAGGGTTTTGATAATGAAGACAAAGGATAAGAGTGATGTTGAGGGTCAGGTCCTCCTGGAGAAAACCTATCCACATCATTTTTGACGGAAAGTTCTCGACCGATACGCTCTAGTTCAGAAACATTGTAACCTAAGCGATGCAAAAGATTGTTGCTCTCCCCATTTTTACTTATTGAATCAACCTGAAGTATTCTTCCATCCATTCCAATTACCAATAAAAATGTGAGCAAAAGAGATAGCAATAACGCTTTAGAAGCCATATTGAGTATTTTGGATCAAATGAAATCAAAAGAGATTAGCTAGTTTGTGGAAAAGATGATTAAAAAAGAAGGTTAAGTTAACCTATTTATAGATTATAAAGGAAACGATAAAGAAGATATTAATATAACGCTTAGTGGCCACTAATCAGTTACGATAACCTACGAATGATATGCATAATATATATGTAACTCCACTTGTTAATTATATTAATTAGCCTGGAACTGTGGATATTTTATCAAAGCTTTATTCATGCTAGTGGCCATGTCAATAGTAAAACAATTTATTAGTGGAGTTAAATAAATTATACTATATGTATGTTAACAAACCTTAAATCCTTAGCCACTATTCTTAATTATATCTTATCTTATTGTGCTTGATCTAATTTTATCTATATATAGAATCACTTTAGTTTCCTTTTTAGTAATATCTTTCAGAACCGAGTTCACAACTCTTTATTAAATACTGCTCATCTTTGAGTATTTTTACGAGAAACTTGTTCTTTGTGCAACGCTATTAAGATTTATTAACGTTTAGAATTAATACTCGTAGGCATTAAAAGGTGAAAGGTTAGCCAGTAGCAAAATACTGATGCAAATATTGTTTCTAACCAAGAAGTGATGATAGTCTGATGGTAGGGATTAGATTGGGGTAAATTGTAAACCCATAAGTCACGAATTCGATTCTAAATTGCTATTGTTTCGTCTTACGAAGATGAGATCATGCTTTAAACTTCTTGGAAAACCAAGAGTCAAACTAGTTGTCGGTACTAACTCCTTACGGAGTAGTTTTAAACGCTTCAAGTTAACAAAAATAATTATTATTTTTTCAGCTTGGCGATATGATGATTTTGATCCGTTCTTTCACGGCTTCTCCACCACTGACACTTAACCCTGTTGTCGTGGCTGCCTTAGAAGAGAATCTTACGAAAATTTAGCACTCGAAAAACCATATTGCTACCCTAAGCAAGAAGTTTGATAGACTCAACACCTTTATCTCGACCCGATATATCTCGAGTTTATCCAATCAGACAAAGAACTTTATTGTTTTTTCTGTAAACTTATTTTTTCAATAAACCATCTTCAAAACATTTCATTTATTTTGTACAATAACTTTATTTATAACTCTATTAAAGATATAATTTTAATTTTAACTTTATAGTTTCCAAATTAAAAATAAGTAAATAAATAAAAAGTTCTCTTTGACAAAATCTATTCTGTCGAAACCGTATGAAGCCTGTAAAAAATGTATCCCTGACAGAATTTATTTGTTACAATATTTTTTGAGATGATTTTTTTGTCAGGAATCCGTCACAGTTTTCCAGACACTACATGTCATCAAAATCGGGCATGAAATTCCATATGGAAGTTCTGTCGAAACAACTTTCTATCCATGATGGTCTTTGTCCATCTGGGTCTGTTCGAATTTTTTTGACGGATATAGTCATTGCAACGTCTTTGATTAATCTCGGTGGTTTCATTACGGTTTTAGATTTCCAATGATCTAGACTCGACAATTTTTTTCTGTCGAGATGCCGTCAGTGTTACTTGTTCCACACAGAATTGTGTCCGGATTTTTCCGATTGGAATAGATATTTTAGTCTAAATGTATCTATATCAAAGAGTTCAAACTTTTATTATAATTTGTTTGACTTTGAAAAGTAATGCAAATGATGTTTATGTCCCGTGAGTATGTAAAGAAAAATTGGGCTATAAGTTATTTACCCTGAATATAACTCTTAGATTATATTAGTTATTTAAGATAGTATTTAAATAGATTTAGAAATTCTTGCATAATCATATATTATTCAAACATTAATTTTTAAATCTTATTTAAAATCATATATTATTTGGTTTGATTGTTTGTAAATCCTACTTAAAATCACTCTTTATTGGTTTCATCATTTATAAATTTTAACTAAAATCAATATTTGAATAACACATGATTCTACAAAATTTCTTTTTTTTTGTCAACTTTACTCTTATAATTAGATCGATAAAACTCGATCCATAGTCAAACCCCATATCCTAAAATCTCTCTTTTTTTCTCTTTACATTGGGGAAGAATCGAACTATGGTATTTAAAAATTTGTAAAGTGACCACTACCACTAGGCCACTTATCTTCGGCAAAATTTCTAAATCTACAAAATACCACTTTGAATAAATTCTTTCGGAAAAATTAACTGCTAATCTACAATTTTCCCTTGATTCTTTATTACACTTAAAATTTAAAACTAAATGTTATTTTTTAATCAAAAAACAATATGATTTTCAGAATTATATGTTTTTTCACCACCATGAACAGTAACTGATGATGACGACAACCAGACTTAGAAGATTATTTTGGATATATTTGACTTGAAAAGTTTTTTTGTAAAGCCTTACAATTTTATAATACTCCATTTTCAGTAACAAATTGGTGCAAGGCGGTGAACCTAGAGATTATCCACCAGTTACCATGCCAAATAAGATATATTAAAGTAATCAAACATGATAATTCAAATGCAATTCGAGTTGTTTAGCATAACTAAACAACAAAGTTTATCTGCTTTTCTCTTTTAATCTATTATATTCAGTCTACTTGGCCATGTTAAAGAAGATGACCTAATACGTAAAAAGGGGGGAAAATTTCTTATTTTTCCATAAAGATTATAGAAAAAACTAATCAAAATAATTAATCAATTGAACTATATTGTAATATCATTTAAATGATTCACTTTTTCTACATCCAAAAAATAGCAACTGAATCTGAAAAAAATCAAAACTATAACTCTTTTTTTTTCTTAAAGTAATTAAGAAAACATCCAATTGGTGATTGGATCTGAACATAACTCTAACTTTATCGTTCTATAATAAGTTTTTATTTGGATACTAATATTCAATCGGAAGTGAACTTTGAAGAGTGCTTCTATGGATATCTAGTTATCACTAGAAACTCTTTTTTTTATATGAAAATTGTATCTGATAAATTATAGGTTTTCAATTCAAAACCAATAGACTATGAGTTGATTGAGCCTTAAATTATATATATTAAGTTTTTTTTGTTAAAAGATTTTCACTAAATTAAAATTAAGTAACTACAAAAGAAGAGGAAAGACCATTATATCTCGATGGGTAAAAATAAAGCCCAAACAGAATGAGAGAATTATAAAAGGGGCCCATAAAGCATCTAGTAGTTCACCTAAGTTTTGATCCAGTGTTGTGAAGTGCAGTGCATTTTTCATGAAGAACCTTCAACGCCTTGTTGAGAACAACATAAGCGGGAGAGGTCAGGCCAAGATGTATCCGTCGGTTTCTCTCCTTCCATATTTTGTAAATTGATGCTTGCTAGCTCTGAAGTGTGACAAGAGTTTTGATCCTGGAACTAGCCGGAGATGTACCAATATTTTGCAGCCATAATAGAATTTGACCCCATGACTGAAAGTGGAGTGTTCCAGCGTAAATTTCTCATCAAGCTTAACCAAATGAGAAGGGAGAACCTGCATTGATAGAATAAGTGGTCCATAATTGTTAGAATTTGAGCTCAATTTGTCGAACTCAAACTTGAAAAAATGATTACAGACTTTTCAAAGAAGTAAAGAACATTCGAGATTTAACGAGTTCAGTTCCAAAACTCGGAACCTACGTCTCGCTGAAGTTATAAACTCGTAACTCTGGCTTTCACTATCTCTTCTTCCGATCAAGCTCAAAAACCCGAACTTGATTCCTTTACAATGTTGCTGTAACTCTCTTCTCTCTTTCTCCGAACCTATACTCTAACACCCAAGAATACAATGGAGAAGAAGAAGAAGAAGAAAAAATTAATCCCAAACAACCTTACAACAACCTCTCTAACTCTTGACCTTATATATCGATCAATACAACAATGAAATCAAAGCACATTCTCTGTTGTAACAGAAAGAATAAAGATCAAGCAGAGCTAACCCAATGAAGAAGAGATGCGGCTTTGGTTAATGCTGATAACCGGTCCAATTTCATGAGCCATACATCAACTGGGATTCATGTTTCTTAACTGAAACACAATGAGACCTTCTGTCTCCTACAAAGTCTTCATTCACCTTGACTCATACTTAAGCTTTGAGGTTGGCTATATCTTCACAATTCTCCACCTTAGCCAACATCAATAAGTTACCTGGTGGACTCTTGATACTTAGAGTTACTTCCCATCTACATGAAGTAGCTTGAGTGCTTCTTGAAGCTTATAAACCGGAAGAACTTTGGTGAAAATGTTTGCGGGATTCAAAGAAGTACAGATCTTCTTGACTTCGATAATCCCTTGATTAATTAACTCCCTTATATGATGATACTTCACAGCTACATGTTTTGTTCTGCTATGAAATACTGCATTCTTAGCAAGAGCTATTGCACTTTGAGAATCACAGTTAATCTCTACTGATCTTTGATGAAATCCAAATTCTTCTGCATGACCCTTAAGCCATATTGCCTCCTTTGCTGCTTCAGAAAGAGCAATATACTCTGCTTCCGTTGTTGACAATGCTACAACTCCTTGCAGATTCGATCTCCAGCTAATGACATTTCCTCCTGCAGTAAACACAACACCTGAAATTGATTTTCTATTGTCAAGATCTGCTGCATAGTCGGAATCACAATAGCCTTTGACAATGAAATCTCCTTTGTTGCTGAAACTTAAACCAACATCTGTAGAACCCCTGATATATCTCATGATCCACTTAACAACTTGCCAATGCTCTTTTCTAGGATTACTCATGAATATGCTTACCATTCTAACTGGATAAACAAGATCAGGTCTTGTACCTATCATTGAGTACATTAAACTTCCCACAACACTTTGATAAGGGACTGACTTCATAAAATGTTCCTGGTCTTCAATCTCTTTGTTTGTTGCAGATTGAAGCTTGAAGTGAGCTCCTAAAAGAGTAGACACTAACTTCAACTGATCCATCTTATGATTCACCAACACTCCGATTGGGTGAGGGCGAAGCAAATCTACAATCCTTATGGGAGGATGGGAGGCCTACCACAAATATGTCCCAATCGTCCTCCCGGAGGAATATGTGCTTCTAAAAGATCTTTTCTTTTTTGCCATTTTGAATCTGTGAATTGTTAATGAACCGAAGAATAGATTGTGACCAGCTATTTGAAGATCTTTCTTTGTCAGAGACGACCCGATAGTACCAATTTTGGTAACGTCCATCCAGTGTCCTTTGTTTTTGGCGGGTATCGCCACGCGGCTTAATTCCGATCACTCACTCAGGAATAGGAGGCAATAATAGAATGGTTAAAGCGCCCAACTCATAATTGGCGAATTCGTAGGCATACAATCGACCGGTACCATAGCTATATTCAATCCGGTGGGTCAAGGGAAGGAGAGCCGGATTGCATCAGCATATAACTTGACTGAGATACTCTTAATGTCCGTGCAGTTCAATCTCTGAAAATCTCCATTCCTAAAATCTTCTTAGCATCTCCGAGATCTTTCATCTCAAATTCTGTATTAAGAATATCCTTTAAAGCTTGAATCTCCTTCTTGTTTGTTGATGCAATGAGGATGTCATCGACATACAATAGCAAGTATAACATCGTGTCATCTTTCAGCTTCTTGAAATAAATACAATAGTCATAGTTGCTCATTGTGTAACCATTCAATGTCATAAAATTATTGAATCTGCAATTTCATTGTCTTGGAGAGTGTTTTAACCTATACAATGACCTCTTAAGTAGACACACCTTTTCTGGGTGATCTTTGTCAATGTAGCCTTCAGGTTGTTCCATGATGATTGATTCATCCAAATGGCCACGTAGAAAAGCTGTCTTCACGTCAATTTGCTGGAATTCCATGTTAAAATGAGTTACCATAGAAAGAAGGTACCTGATTGTAACATGCTTGACTACAGGAGCAAAGATTTCTTTGTAGTCAATTCCTTCCTTTTGAGAGTATCCCTTAGCCACAAGCCGTGCCTTGAATCTCGGATTGTCAACCCCTACTATTCCAGATTTTCTTGTGAAAACCCATTTGCACCCTATGGCCTTTTGATTTCTTGGTTTGTCAATTAACTCCCATGTCTGATTTTTTCATAATGAATTCATCTCATCATCACAAGCTTCTGTCCATTTGTCAATATATGGTCATGCAATTGCTTCTTCATAGGACAAAGGATCATTCTGCCATGCATCTTCTAATAATGCAAAAACAAAACCTGCTATATGATCTTCATCATCCTCATCGCAGTCAGAGTCTTGAAAACGAACTAGAGGTTGAATTATTCTCCTTGTTCTGTCACAGGCAAGTTGATAGTCACTCTGTTCTTCAATCTCTGTCTCATCTGTGGCTTCATTTTCTGAAAGATTCTTAGATTGATCCTCTTGATTTGGTGATGTATTTGTTGAAGCTCCACCTTGAGCGATAGCTCCACCTGTTCCTGAGATTTTCAAACTAGAAAACTCATCAGTCATAACATCACTTATATCACTCTTATTACCTATACTTTGTTCTTGAAGAAAGTCCTTGTAGACCAGTTCTTCTCGAAATACAACATTTCGGTTGATAACAAACTTGTTTTCTTCTATAAGCCACACTCTCACTCCTTTAACTCCTTGTGGATAACCTGTAAACACTCCTCTTTTGGCTATTGGTTCTAGCTTGCCTTCACATGAATGTACATAGACAATACATCCGAATTTCCTCAAGTTACTGAGTGATGACATTGATGAAGTCCACATCTCCTCTGGTACTTTAAAATCTATTGTAGATGATGTGATCTATTTATTAAATAGACTGCTATTGAAGCTGCTTCTGCCCAAAACCTCTTGTTTAAACCACTTTCACTAAGCATGCTTCTAACTTTGTTCATTAATGTTCCATTCAGCCTCTCTGCAACTCCGTTTTGTTGCGGTGTATAGGTACATGTTCGGTGTCTAACTATACCTTCTTTCTTGCAAAACTCATCAAACTCATGATTGCAAAACTCTAAACCATTATCAGTCCTTAACCTTTTAACCTTTCTATCTTCTTGGACTTCAACTATGGTTTTCCATTCAACGAAACTTTTGAATGCTTTATCCTTAAACTTGAGAAAATAGATCCAAACCTTTCTAGTATAATCATCAGTAAATGAAATAAAGTACTGACATTTACCGATACTGAGAGGAACATTTGGTGACCCCCAAAGATATGAGTGATGTATTCTAGCTTTTCTTTGGTAATATGTTTTGCTTCACCAAAGCTAACTTTGTGTGTTTTCCCAATCACACAATCTGCACATAAATCAAGTTCTGTATCTTTACACCCATCAAAGCATCCCTTCTTAGCAAGAATCTGCATTCCCTTGTTTCCAAAATGCCCCATCCTGCTATGCCATATCTTGATGCTTTTATCTTCTTCTGGTTTAGAATCTTTGGACTCGACTTTGCACAGTAAGCTTCTGCTTCATTTGCGGATGCTTGAAGAATGTATAGAGATTGTCTTCTCTTGCCTTTCATTACTTCAACACATCCCTTAATGATCTTTAATATGCCATTCTCTCCTTTAGAAGAACAACCTTTCTCTTCTAAAGTTCCAAGAGAAATTAGATTTCTTCCAATATCTGGCATATACTTTACATCATGCAAAACAAAACTAGTACTGTCAGTGTTAGTAAATCGAATTGAACCTATTCCTTTTACCTCACTATATGACTCGTTTGCCATCTTTACTCTGCCTTTATTTTTTTTTAGATCCAGAAACAAATGCTTGTTTGGTGTTATATGGAAAGAACATCCTATATCTAAAATTCATTCATTAGTATCAACATTACTTATTGAAACGTTTATCTCGGCTGCAATTAAACCAACAAGATCATTTGAATCATTCTAAGCAAGAGATGATTCCCCACTTTGCTGCATTTGACCTTTCCCTTTGTTTCTTTCAAGCCACTTATAACATTGCTTCTTGTAATGCCTTTGTTTCCCACAAATCCAGCATTCCCCTGGTTTTTTGTCTCTTGATTTTAATTTAGCTTGTAATATAATATTTGCTATATGTGACTTTTGTTTATCTTTATGCCAATCCAATTATGAAAAACAGAATAATATAATAAATAGCTAGATTTTTGGTTTGATTTAAGAAAACTACAATATGGGAAATGATAATAGTTATATGGCTTTTTGCTATCAGTTTTAGAAATACTTTAAACTTTTGACAAACATTTATGGGAAAACTGTCAATTAAACATTGTTTCTGAAAAAAAATGGTTGATTAAATACTGAACTCCGGACTCCTTCGATTAAACATATAATTTATTGTTGACTTTTTAAAAAACATCGAACTTACAGTTGACTTGGCCAATTAAACACTCCGTTAATTTGCCTAATGGAATTAATTAACTCCGTTTTAAAACCGTTAATATTTTTCATTAATTGAAATGTAGCGTTTCATTAACACAGAGGATAATCTTCTCTTCTTTCTCGTAAGCCATTAGCCAATGACACTTTATCCACTATCGTCTCTCTCTTCTTCGTCGTTATCATTTTATTCTTCTCTGTAAATTAGTCGAATTTATATTATAGAAATCCAAACTAGATTTTATCAATTTTGACTATTTGCACCTTAATTTTGACTCTTTGCACTTTAATTTTGCACAAAGATAATCATCACCACCAACTAAGATCCGATAGGAGATATAGCCATGGTCAAAGTTTATGGCAAAGTTTCATTAAATCAAATTTTTTTCTATATCTATGAAAAAAAAATCAAAGTTTCGCTTTTTCGATTTCAAAACAAAAAAGCTTTGAATTTTATGGCAACCCGTCTTCTCCGAACAAACTTCATTCGTCCTTACCAATTCACCTCCTTAAACCTGGTGGGTCAACCCACCGTAACCGCTTCCACCGTCGTCGTCCCGGAGACTCTCTCCTTTGGCGAGGATTTCTTTCGGAGGAGGCGGAGCCGCCGTAGATTAAAGATCAATCTCTTCCTCATCATCAACACTCTTCTTCTTCACAGTTTACTTCTGCCATTATTCTTGCTTTTCTTCCGTCGAAGGTGTGAAGGAGAAGATCTAAGAAGAAACATCTTTTTTTTTTTTTTTGTGTGTTAATGAAAACGCAGTGTTTTATTAAACTGAGACCATTAACGGTTTTAAAATGGTGTTTATTAATTTCGTTAGTCAAATTAACGGAGTGTTTAATTGGCCAAGTCAACTGTAAGTTCGATGTCTTTTAAAAAGTCAACAATAAATTACATGTTTAATTGAAGGAGTCTGGAGTTCAGTGTTTAATCAACCATTTTTTTCAGAAACAATATTTAATTGAAAGTTTTCCCAAACATTTACCTATAGAATATGCTACTGTACAAATTTATTACGAATAAAATTCAACTAACTACAAGAGTTTAACAGCTCACGTTATAAATGTAAAAAAAGGGTAATCATGATAATTTAACTGTTAACGAATGGTCTAAACGGTCAATATTGATTTTTTTATTTTATAAGATTCATGTCTACAATTTAAATTTTTTTGAGTTTAAGTAGGAATCAAGACGACAAAAAAATTTCAGTTAGAATTTGGTCATTTTCGAGCTAATAATGATTTTTAATAGTTAATTGTCTAAAAGGTTAATGTTATTTTAGTTTTCTTTTTTTTTTCTAATAATTGAATCGATAAAATTCAATTTATATTCTAAAACCCACTTCTAATTTCCTCTTTAATCTATTATAATATAATAAAGAGAAATCGAATCATTTTATTAATTGAATCATCCTAATTATGAGATTAAAAAAACTCAACAGTACATTTTAAAAAATTCATATACAATTTAATTTTTATTAGCATTTTGAGTAGAATTTTACTGAATCATTAAGTTTATGCAGAAATCGGTAAAAAAGATTGTTCAGTTTGAAATTGATCGTTTTTAGTAATAGTATATGTATTCAGTTTATATATGATTTTTTATTAAATCATCTTGAATTGTATTTATATTAATCTGTTGTTTCCGGTATGTGACAGCTCGACGAGATATTAAAAAATATATAAGCTGAAATTCCCTTGACCCTTCAGTCGAGTCACGAATGAGTTCTACATTGCGCCAAGGAATGAGAAATTTCTTTGATATAAGATAAATATAATAACATAAAGACATATATAAATCGCTAACTAATGCAAACGTGCATGTGACTTTATGAGATAATCATGTGTTAACACCCACTTTCGACTGATTACGAATTTTGTCGTCGCATATGCAAAGATAGTAGGATTATTCCAATAGGTTGATTTTTGTATTTCACTATATAATATTTGAGTAAGTACTCGATCGTCACTACAATTAAATTATAAATATGATCGTTCTTTGTTTACTTTCTCTCGTTATCATGAAAGCTTCTTTTAACAATACATTGACAATATTGATTTCTTTTTATTTTAGTTGTTAGGATAATTTAACTAATAATTTTGGTATTAGAGATTCTATCATTCTATACTACATATATATTATTATTTTTTTAATTATTAGATATAGATTTTAAATTATATATCTGGTTTTATTCATCCAAATATTGATAAAAAAAATAAAACAATGCTTTGACAATAAAACAGTTAGAACAGCAGAATAATGTATTAAAAGTGTAGCTGGCATTGAATCATCATTTTTTTTTTCTATAATGAAAAATTCATCTCTAAACCTCAAGCAATATCAAATATGAATATACGACCTCATGAAATGAAATTCTGGTAGAGATTTATGATTTAAAGTATATATATAAAACTCTGAATTTGAAAAAAATAAATTTTAAATGTTTAGCCAAGAAATAGGTGATCTAGTTGGTTTGCTTTTGATTTAGCTAGGCATCATGCTATGAGTTCGACTCCCATCCTACTCCAATTGAAGAACTTAGGTTATGGAGCTGGCATTGTCGATCCAAAAAAAATTGCAAATGTCTAAATATTTAATCAGGATAAGTTCTTAACATCATATTAATTTTGATACTATTTTTTTCAACAGTTTAATCGATAATATCTTACTTATAACTTAACCCCAAACTCATAAAACATCACGTAGAGTAATGCAATTTATTGAAATCAAACTCTAGTAAAAATTACAACAAATATAAATATTTAACAATTCGACCAAACTTATTTCCCTATATTATATATTCTTCTAGCCATTAAATATTTTAAATCGTGTATATTTATCTATTTGAATTGTGAATGGTTACGTCATGTAACCCCTCGGTACATAATTATGGATAATCAAAAAAGGAAAAAGAAATAAAATTGGATAAGTATCATTCCTCATTATAGTCTTTGTAAGCACAAAACCCGATTAAAATAATATCAAGCGCATTATTTAGTACACTTTGCGCTACGTGAACATACAAAAATGTAAATTGAAGATTTAATTTGACCGCAATGTTAACAACATGACAACCTTAGAATTATACCAATTAAAAATCCCTTATGCAAAGCCTCTATCGACGTTACAAGTTTAAAAACCTCAACAAAGGATACAAAACTACACATTCGTTTAGTGATGTTTAGGATCCGGTCCACCAGGACTGAGCCGCTTTGAGCCTAGGAACGTTTTGTCCCGTTTCGATCTCTCCTTCAGCTCTTCTGATCTTTTGAGCAGTTCCTTCATAATCTTTCTTATTTTCCCTGAACTTGAAGGGCTCTCTTCTGCAACCATTGGCCTGCATTGATGCACCGAGAACTCGAGTAGAAGGATGATAACACAAAACCATAACTTGAAATTTGCCATGTTCAGTTGAGTATTGATCTTGCTGTTTAATCCCTCTTCAAGCTTAGTATATATTTGGAGCTTCAAAATTGAGTGATATCGTAAAATGCTTCCATGTACAGGTTTATATAGTTAATTAAGCGATTACTTAATGAATGTTGACCTGTCTAACTAATCTAAATGTGCATTTTAAATTACAGAATAAAATTATATTACTAGAGCCAGAGGTTATCAACATTTGTGCAACTATTTTTTTTTTTTTTTAAAGTTTGAGTTGTGCCATGGTCATGTATGCACTAAGTTGGAATCTAGTCAGATCGAGCTAGTTTGGCTCGTCATGAAAGAAGTCGTTTTCTTTTTCCTTATGAACTCTTGAAAGGTTGTTGCCCTTTTTCTTGGAAAGGTCCCAAGCTATAACATATTCTTTTATATAACTAAAACCTTTTTCTGTGCGTGTATTTGTTTATCCTCAAAATGAAAGAGAAATGCAAAATGTTTTCAGTTTTTTAAGAGAGAAATCATATAATAAGTCTTAACAGACTATTTATATATTTATAGCTTAAGTTCATAAAGATAGTGAAAACATATTATTCAAACTATAGATTTCTGACGGTTTATGATGGTACTTATTTGTAATAGGTACTGATATATGTTTTCTAATGTTTTTGACGATCTTTTCTAACCATTTCTAGCAAAATATCCATCGGAAGATTTCCGATAACTTTTTTCTGTTGAAAATTTTTTGACAGCAAATAATTATCAGAAACTGTCAAAATTTTCTGATGATAAAAAATAATTGTTTACCATCTCAAACAGAAGACTAAAAATTCTTGGGAAAAAGGTTAGAAGTGGTCATTTTCGACAGTTTTCCAACGGTTTCGGCTATCAGTTTTTAGTGTATTCTTGTCATATTAATTACTTTTAATAGAGAGCGTGTACTTCAAATACATAAGAGACGATCGCTTATTAAAACTTTAAAGGGTGATATACACAGAATGTCACAATATATCTTATAAGACGTTCACATGGTGACAATATCTCACATCGGAATTCGGGTCATTCTAACTTAATATATATAATATAAGAGTCAATTTACTTATTGCCAATTAGTTTTAAGTTATAAGCCAATAAATTAACATGGTATCGGAGCCCACAACAGACACACTACTGATGTGGTTTGTTGTGGTTTCGAGATGTTATGTTATACCACTTATTATCTTGAAGGACCATGTTAGATGGTGATCATAATATCTTACATCGGAAATTAGGATCACTCTAACCTAATATATATAATTTAAAGGTCAATCCACTTATTGCCAATTGGTTTTGAGTTGGAAACCATAATTTACCGCACACACATAGCATAACCTTGGTATACGAGTATTCGATCCAGATCATATCAGGTCTAATTTGGATTTTTTGGTTCATTGATAAAAGATTAATTCAGACATTATTCTTTTGGATTGGTTTCGGTTCGAGTATGGTAATTTATTACCTTTTTGGATCAAATTCAGTTCCACTTTGATTCAGACTCGTACATTTTTATCTAAATTTTACTTAAAAAGGTATTCAAAAATAATAATATAATTAAAATTTTTTTTTATTTTTTTTAGTTATTCGATTCAAATTATTTAATTGAATATTTAGATAACTGAAAGTCTATATATAAATAATTGTTTTGGAACACATAATTGTATTTTGGATATCTATTTAGTTTTTGGTTTGGATTCAATTTTTCAAATAAAAAGATCTAGGAATAGTTTTTTTATATAGTCGGATCTGATTCGATTTTTTCTTATTTTGAATTGGGTTTAAGTTTGGGTTTTACGTAGGAATAATAAAAATAAAAGAGAGAGGCTTTATTTTAAATATTCGGAGAACCTAAATTCTATTCTTTAGGAAAGGAAAATATATAGAAGAATTATATTTTTTTCATAATTCAGTAGTGATGACTGAGTACATGGATAACAATATCAACAATCTAGATATCAGGGCAAAAACTTGTAAAGGTTTTGATTTGATTTCTGCTCACACATGAAATATTATTTTAGGGTCGATTCCACATTTATTTGGATGGTAAAAAGTCCTTATATGTATGGTGTCTGATATTCTGGTCCTTGAAATATTGATATTTCACAAAATAATAATAATAACAACAAATTTTCATTTCCATGATTTTTCTTTTCGGGTAAAAGTTTCGTATCCATGTGATTCTTCAGGTTGATTTAAATTATCTTTATTTTTAATAAAGCAAAGAGTATAATTTAAAATCGATATTACTACTTGAAAATTTTAGAATGACAGCATCTACCAAATCCATCTAAACTAATCTAACACGGAAACTTTTGATTTCGATATATTATATATGTCTCAAACAGGTAATCGAAAATCATTATACGTATGTTGCGAATCCGTTGAAAATTTCCGACTATTTTCAAGTACGGCATGAGAAATATTCATATCCAATGCCATCATTATGTACTTAATTAAGTAGAATAATGTACAATTAATTAATAGAAGTTATTAAAAATAAATAAATAACTAAAAATTGTAAGAAAATTTATACATTATAGAAACTTGAAATATTACAACAAATATTACTAATTAAAAATACATAATATAATTTAATAATAATGTGGGAAATATATACTCCACATATATAATTTCTTTTATTCTGGGTCTACATGAATTTCTCCGAGTTCTATGTATAAAATTTTGTTGAGATTGAACAGGTATCTAATTTTGTCTTGTTTCCTAGGTTTTTCAACCGGTTTCATATCCTCCACTGTTTTTTTCCTTCCTACTGTCTAACCTAATAATGCCTTCCATTTTTCATTTTCCTATATTTTTATAAAATAACCTAAGTACAATTCTAAAATCAAATCTATTCTTAAATTAATCCATATATATATATATGTATATATATGTATATATATATACATGAGAGTGCCTCCAAAATACAAGTTTGATGGTTTGTATCGCTTGTTAGGCGGTCGAAGTGTTGGAAATAAAGAAAATAAGGCTCTAGTCTCAAATCGAATTCAAATTTTAATGGCTAATTGCATAGACTTCTCCGACAATAGTACTAAATTGATATATACATCAATTAACCTAATGTGAAACTACCACAATCTAATAGTATGTCGGTATAGCACTTTAAGATTAAATTGACAAAGAGCCTAGAACTAGCAACAAGAAGACATGAGAATCCAACTTAATCTAAAGCAAATATGATGCAAATATTAAAGAAATATAAGTCTATAAACACATATATCAGCTGTGGAGACCAAACTTGTTATTAATTAGTAGATTCGAGTTTTGGCCAAGAAAATAGCTTGGTAAGGACATTCGCGAGCTCGTCTCAACAACCTTCAACTTTCATATTTGCGACTGATCTGACATCTGTATACAACTTCTCTCGTAGATTGAGGAACTGTATTTTTGCGAGGGTTGGAGTTTAGTCGAAAACTTGGTGGACAAATTTACGTTGTCGAATTAATGTGGATTTTGTTGAATCGTTCAGATGGTTTGTAATTGGCAAATTCTTAACCCAAAATATGTTGTTCATCTCGATCAACTAATTTTTTAAGTTAAATTTGAGCTTATTTACTTCCTTCAATATGTAATGCAGTGAACTAAATATTATAAAAAGACCCTTATACGATTAAGTGTTTTTTTTTTGTAACTACGATTAAGTGGTTGCTGTGTCTACTTCCAGTCTTGAATTACAAAACAAAAAAGCTATAAAAGCATGCAAAAAAGTAATTAGCAATGCTGTTTTATTGATAGAGCTTGTGACGTTTGATGAACTAAGTTACGTTGATACATCACTTCAGAAAGTGCTAGTAATACATACATATATATTAAGTAGATGTGAATGTTATAGGTGAATTTTTTGTTTTGTTAAAGTATGTTATGGGTGACATACAATGGTTTAAATATTTTAATGATAAAAATGGTTGAATAATGAAATATTAAATAACAAATGGTTAAAAGTAGCTGTTAAAATATAATATTATCATTTCTAATACCGATATTTTATTATTTTTATAAGTAAGTAAATAAATGGAAAATATCATTTACCCAAGTGTTAATGTTTACTTAAGCAGTTTTTTCACCAGAGTTTAATTTTAAATAGTTGCATAATTATATGTTGTAGGATTTAGAATTTAGGTTATGGATTGAGTTTTATCAATTTAATTGTCGAGATAATAATAATAATAATAATAATAATAATAATAATAATAATAATAATAATAATAATAATAATAATAATAATAATAATAATAATAATAATAATAATAATAATAATAAGTGGTGTATCCTTTATTGTAGCGTTGAAAAGTTATCAATTAAAAATACACATATTTAATTAGTTGTGATATAGGCACGATGAATCCAACGGAGAATCACAGAAAATTCATATAAAATGTGAGAAAGTCTAATTTAGTGAACTTTTTCGGAAACTATGTGTTTTATTATTTATCACGAGTAGATGTATGCTTCATCAGTTTTTTGGGCACTCATTCTCAAATGATTTGATTAGACTCTCTTGAACAAACAAAACTTTGGTTAGGTTTATATACCTATAATTCGTATATGCACGGAAGTTTGAGTAAGTACAATTTGGACCAACCTTTGCTTTTGTAAAAGACAAAATGCATGTTGAAAGTAAGTATTTAAGACAAAGCCAAATTTTCATTTTGTTTAAATTAACAGTAGACAAAGACAAAGTGGATAAGTAGACATGTGAAACGACTACTAATAAATAGGTTTTATATACGAAAATATTCGTCGCAAATCACCTTGAATATGGTGTTGTCAACAGTAATAAATCGTCAAAAATTTGAAATTAGCAGAGAAAATTTTCGACGGTACAACATTCTAGCGGTACAAAATTCTGATGGATATAACAATTAGAATAATAATATTGATCAATTATATCATTCAAGATTTCATATTTTATATTTTTTTTGTCAAGAAGTAACTATTAAATCGATAAGGTATAATCCATAACATAAGTTATCTAAATGGAGCAGGATGAGATTTGAATTCACCATCTCGTACCTAACTAAATCAAAGTCAAACCAATTGTATCATCTAGTTTTTGGTTTCATATTTTATGTTTTACAAAACATTTCATACTTTTTTTTGTTAAGTAATTAATTTAATTTCTAACTAATGGAGGATGCAAATACCAATTTCTTAAATTATTTGCGGTTGAAATGAAACATCTTCACAATTTAGTGGTGCATAAATCCTAAATGCTATTGGATTATCATAAAAATATAGTTATGAGTCTAATGGCGCTATTAAACAAAATTTCCACTTTTATTGGAAGTTCCTTTGAAAATTCGACTTTATAGATGGAATATTAAGAAAATCGTGTAAAATTAAAGGTCAGAATGATGTTCAACCGAATTAAAGAATTTTTTTTTGTAATTTGGATTGATAAAAATTAGATCCATAGCATAAAACTCACATTCTAAAATCTTTTTTTTAATCTACTAGTGCAGTAGAGAGAAATCAAACTCTAATATTATGAATCATTAGCTATATTATCCTAATTATCAGATTGAGAACAACTTGACAATTATAAAATCTTATATCGGAGAATACAATAAAGTGCTCTTTATATGACATAATCAACCATTTAAGTGAAGAAGCGAAAATTAATTAAAGATTCCGTACGTGAAAAAGGAGAAAGTGAGTCACACCTGTCAATATAAATATGGGTACTATTTGTTTTTAAAATAAACTTGTTGCATTTTATTTATTATAAAAATTTTACTTTTGAATATAAAAAGAACAAAGATAGTTAACGTTATATGTTTACGATATATCCAAAGCAAAATACGAAGGCTGATCACTTCGCTTTTATATAATATATATATACATTATAAGTCAACTCTATGCACAAATTTATATGCTAAACAATTATTATAAAAACATAAAGTATATATATATTTTTTGCCAAACAACTACTTCTAATTCTTCATCTCCAAATCACAATCAAGAAATACAACAAAGTCAATAGAAAATTAAAACATATAATAGATAAAACCAGGCGGAGGAGGCTCTGACACTCTGGAAGTCGTGACTAGGGGTCAAATAAAAAGTCTCGAGTCTGATAGTCGAAGACTAATCCTAGTTCTGTCACCACGAAGGACCATAGAACTACTAAATAAGTTCTTATTGCCGGTGGAAGGAGGAGACACAAAAAACTCAAAATAGAGAAGAAAACACAAAATAACAACACAAAGAAGAAGCAAAGGGAAGAAGGACAAGTCCCGGAACTGATGAAGGTCCAACGCCGACGAAAATCGGTGATTGATGAACTATAAACTGATGAACTATGATTTAAAAAGTTATTATTGCCCAAACTAGTGGAAATAACTCATAAATCTTTGTTATTAATTAACTTAAAGTTAAGGAATTGCATAAAGAGAGCCAAATTGTCTTTTCGATATATCGTACTTTTTTTTTCTTGGTAAAATGGTAAAATGGTAATATGATATATCCTACTTGCTTTACTTATACAATAGGTTTTTTCTTATTTGATATTTTACTTATTTTTCCATGCTAAAATCAGTTACTCGAAAAAATAAAACAAAAATAGTGACCAATCATTACATGATAATACAGGTTTCTAGGATGGTTCTCTGTTAAATGTTTCTTATGGGAAACACAGCAAAATATTATTGAATTGTAAACAAGACTCTGTACTTTTTCCAAAGAATTGTGTTTACATCAGTGTCTACCATTTGCATGGTACCAAAATTTTTTTTGAGATCATTCAAACTAAAGATCACACACAATATTGTAAACTAAACAATGAGTTTGAAAGGATATTATTGGTTTATGTATTTAGATAGTTTTATAGAGTTTTAAATGTTATTAAGATATCTTTCTTCTCTCTCAAACACAAATATAGAGGAGTCTCCATCTTTTAACTTCTCTGTCGTGGGCGGTGGCCTTGGCCGCCGGCGCCAAACTTTGTTCTCTGTCTGTCACTTTTATTCCTTTTATGCTTCTTCTACTCTGTACTTTTATTCTCTCTGTTGTGCTAGTATAAATGTGTTCTTCGTCCTTCTCTCCATGATGTGCATCTCTTGTCCATCGGAAAAGTTGGTCGAAGATGACGGTCAAAGCTCTTTTTTCCGGGGACGAGGATACCTTCAACGTCTTCACCACCACCTTCTTTCGCTAGATCTCAGATCGATGCATCTCTCTTCGTCTGTGTCTACCTCCTCTTCCTCTTTGTGTCTTCGTGTGCGCTCTCCTCCTTGTCCGGAGAACCATGTGCTCTCCTCGCCGATGAAGATGTCTCTCTGGTCCGATGAAGCTTTGCATAGATTTGCCGCTTCCTCACCTTCCACTGTCGAATCCGCTAGAGTCATCTTCTCCTCCACCGATCCCTGCTTGTCCTCTGACCGCGGCGGATTCTCACCAAAGTCAAGGCAAAGCTCCGGTGACCTTTCTCTCCAGTCCGGCGGCTGTAACCATACTAGGGTTTCGGACTCTAGTCTCCTAACAGACTCAATTCCTATTGGGCTTTTGAGGACAAAGCTATCTCTGTGGGCTTTAGTGATTCTAGGTTTAGAGTAAATTGGCTTTAAAGGCTTTTGTTTAGGTTGATTCCTCCCATGAGATTGGTAGAATCACCTATTTCCTCCGAAATAGAGAGTTTGGTACCACAAGTTTCCTCTGTTTCAGGGAAACGTTTTCAAAGCTCAACACGAACTTTGTTTTCGATGAGCGTCTTTAAGTGTTCGACAACCTTCTTTGGCAACAGAACTAGGAGTGTTTCAAGACCCTCTTTCGAGGAAAGAATACATCTCCAAATCTTATCCAAGAGCTCCTGTACGTTTGAGCTACTCCGACAGGATGCCGTTTATTTTATATCTATGTCTATTTGGATTATTGCTTGTATCAGTTTATTTCTACTTATTGATGTAATCCTGAACGTTTAGCTTAATGATATCAGATTCTTGACAAAAAAAAAATTATTATTAAGATTCTAGTGTCATTAAATTAAGAATTTTCAAAACTCTAACAAAATTTGGTATTATTACTTTATATATTTGTAAAAAGTATTCTAAATTCTTTATAAGTCTAGTGTTATTGGATTTATGATTTTATAAAGTCTTTAAAAGTTTTATGTTATTCAAACTTTATGATAGAGTCTCATATAGTCATTAAATTAGAATATTTTATTATTAGTTTGTTGATTCTAAACATAATTCTTTACAAAATATAATCTTCAAAAGTATTATATTTTAATGAGAAATTTTCTAAGTATTCACTATAACTAAAACATATAAAAAAATTCTTAAAATATTAAAATAGGAATCATAATCTAAAAATAATAAAATAATAATAAAATAATAATAATAATAATAATAATAATAATTAATGAAATAATTTAGTAATAAAATTTGACATACTTCAAATTTGAGAAAAACATTGGTATCGTTTATGATTTTTGTTAAATACAATCTATAAATTTTCTATAAAAATACACTATAAAATATTATGTAATATTTTGAACATATTTTGTATGTGAAAATACTTTATATGGATCGTTTCACCAATTATCATTCATGCCTATGAACCCAGTTGAATCAAAATAAGGTCTACTTCTATTGCAACTTAAATTTTTAAATGATTCATACTTTTTTTGCAAATATTAAAATATTTTTTCATGTATATTTTTCCCCAAATACATCATAAAATTTAGGGATTATCATGTAAAATGTCCATTTTGCATAAGTAATTATCCCAAATGCCCTTTTTATTTGCGTTTTCCTGCCGACCCCTTTTGCGTAGCATAATGACTATTTTAACCTTGAAAATTAGAGACTTTTTGTTTCCCTTGCACTACCCATTAATCTGGGGGTAGTGAAGCGGTCATTAGGTAAAAGTGTCGGAGACGACAAAACCATTTTTGTAGTTTCTATAAAACTTAAACTCACGAAGAGAAGCATTCTAGCAAACGAAGAAAAAAATAACAGGGAAGGGAAGAAAGAAGGTTGAAGAAGTTAGGAGGTCGAAGAAAGGTAAACTTCCAAACCAAAAGGGTAGAAAAATAGGTTACAGGATGAGATTGGGATAACAAAAAAGTCGAAAGTGAGATTTTGGGTTTGTTTAATCGATATTATCAGAGGATTTTCCTTCCAAAGGCATGGACGATTTGCAAAAAAAAAAAGGGTCTTGGATTTCTTGATTGGGATTCCTTAATTTGGGTTTTGATCTATTTTTTTTTTAATTGTTAATGACAAGCGAGGATTGTACTTTCAAGAGGGTAGATTTCTTTGTCATTTGACTTTCCATTTTGGGTCTGAAATTAACGATGTTCATTTTGGAAGGGATTTCTGGATTGATTTTGGATTTCTAATGGTTTGGGGTTAGATTTCTTTGGTTTGAATAGGTTATATGTCCATTTTCTAGGGTTAGATTCTAGGTTTAAAGACATTAACGATTTTGGAAAAAATTTGGGGCGTGTCTTCTTTGAAAGGGATTTCTCAATTTATTTTGGGTTTGTAATGGCTTGGGCTAGGGTTTTCGATCAATTTTGCTTTTGTAATGGTTAACGGAAAGTATTTCACAAACTCTGTTTCGAGATTGGGCACAATTGGAAAAGAGATTTCGATGTGTGTTGTATGAAAGAGGTTATGTCCCTCTGAATGTTTGGAAGTGGTTATGTCCATTTGCTAGGGTTTGATCTTGGAGACAAGGAAAAGTAATGCTAAATTTGGGGTTTGTCTTTCGCAAAAGGGTTTGTGTTTTGACTTTTGAATTGCAGAATTTTAATATAGTGTTTATGTTTGAACATTGCAGGACAATGTCAAGTAAGAAAAGAAGATCATGTAATCAAGTAACATCGGTATTGTTTAAGTTTTTGTCCATGTCTAGTTGTATTCTAGTTAACCAAATGACTACACATTAGTCTATGTCTACAAAATAGTACATGTCTTTATCTTAATATGTCCATGTCTAGAATAATAATTTACTCAATGTCCATATCAAGTTAAAATAAAGAATGACAGTTACACATCGATGTATTTCACCATGAATGTACATGCATGGTCATGCACATTGATGAAACATAATTGGCCATACACAAAACAAATATGAGAAATGTCAATGTCCCTAACTAAATCATATGTTTGTCCATACCACAATCTAATACACTCTCTACTTCCCTTGTCCATGTCCCATACTACACAATTGGATGGAACGACCAGGACCAATTATTTGTACTTCCTTTATAATTGAATAATAATGACCATGTCCACAAACAGATTCTGGTACGACTCGTTCCCCCATATAAGTATTTCTCTATTCATTTGCTTGCATACATATTAAGAACAATTGAAAATAATGAACATGTCTCTGACACGTTCGATATTAAGCAGCACTAGTGAAGATTCAGTACACCAAAGAGAAGATGGAACCTAGCTGATTCTTTTGTCCAGCTTGAATAAAGATAATATTATATTTATTCTCATAAAATTCAAATTACAAAAAGTACTTCTAGAGCAGGCGAAGAGTAGAGGTAACAAAAGTGAGTCTAAGATTCTGTCACGGGCACATGCGTCTTTTGGCAACAGTGAAATAGTGAATAGGGGTATACCCCATGTTTTGAATCTTGCTTGTGGCTAGTCGGGAGGTGAGGTGACACCTAGTGTCGAATCAATTAGTCAGAGATTATACGGGGATTAATCAGAGATTAGTTTTGAGATATTTATGTGAATTTAGAGATATAACATAAAATATAAGTATATAATGTAAAATATACACATATGTTACATATATTAAGCTAGCCTAGTGGTAAATATAGTTGGTTAAGTGCCTAGAGGTAAAGAGTTCAGGGCTTTGTGGTTACTTTTTTAGCCTTTTTTCATTTTTAACTAATGAAGGGTAAAATAGTCTTTTACACATCATCTTCTACCTTCAAATAAGAGTTCTTCTGCAACCCTAGCCACCATATAACTTATTTTCACGTTTCTACCATCATTTTCTTCTGTTTTTCTTTGTGTTTGTGTCTAAAAACTTAGATCTAGTCCTAAATATTTTGATTTTAAAATTAAAACTAGCAAAAAATTGAATTTTCTCAAAATTTCCAATTAGTTTTCCGATTACATGAAAGTCGCTGCGGTTCTTCAACGTCGAACGATTTTCCACCGTGAAAGCGGCTCTTGGCGGCGCGTTTTCGAACACGACTATACCACACAAGAAAAACATATAGGGGGTATACCGCACAATTAACTTTGAAAAGAGGATATGGCAGACAATTTTCTCTAAAATTTCTCTATTATTGTTTGTCTTCCAGCCTCATTCACAAATTGTTTTCTTATATTATCCCTTAGAGCATCTCCAATGTTACTACAAATCTGATACACAGTTTTCAATGTTAACTAATCAACAAGTGCAACATATCGATGTAACCCTTGAGGTTCGAGTCTACAAAGAATCTAGAACTAACACAATAAAACTATAAGATTCATACTTAAGCTAAAGCAATCCAAGAGAGTGAAATTAAACTACTACTACTACTCAACCTAAATCAAAACCAAACAAAGCATGAACAAAAGCAAATTCAAACTCAAGACAATTTAAACAAAAATGAAACGATAAAGAAGCAAAGACCATTATACGAAGATGAATGGCTTTTAGCAAGGCAATTGATCAAAGGGAAAGACAACCAACTAATGATGCTATAAGAAACCATTAAGCTCAACCTAGAACATAGAATACAACTCTAGATCAACCCATTCTCATGGCATTAACCACTTTATCAATCAATCAAATGAGTTAAACTCTCATTTGCCAATTCAAAGATCAATAGGCATTGCAAACACACCATTGAGTTCACTAATCACTTTAATTTCACCTCTCAATGGTTTGGGAAGAAAAGGTCAATCGGGAATTTCATAGAACACCTCTTAGGCAACAAAATTCCTAGCTTTTACATTCAAATGACCAAGTTAAATCTAGCATTAAGATCACCTATTATGAAGGATCTAACAACCTAAGCATCAAAAATGAATCATCTAACCCTAAAATCTACCAAGTCTTCAACCACTCTAAAAACTACTCACATATCTCAATAATGAAACACAAAACAAAAGATAAGAGATTAAACATATTGAAAAGAAGAGATATATAATAAAAGAGATTTCCAACTGATTCAAAAGAAATATCAAAAGATGATCATTCAAAGGAGTCTCAAGTATTCTCCCTCAAAACCCACTCTCTAAAATGTTCTAAGTGGCTAAAAAAAAGAGTGATGTTCTAAACCCTCAAACTTAGGGTTTTAAAACATTACAAAGCAGATTTGGATTGACCCGGGACAAACCAGGTTGGATAAATTTAAACAAAACATGTGCTAGAATTTTGAAGCCAAATTTTTGACCAAGTGTTCGAAAATGTGAAGCTTGATCATTCTAGAGAAATTTCTCGAGCAAGAATTTCGACCATGAGGTCGAGATTTTCATCACACGCCTTTGTCTTCATTCTGGCCAATTTTTTTGATCATTTTTCTCGAGCAAGGGCTCAAAAAATGTATTCTTCCTTAATGTCAATACTCTGTCTTCTTTTCTCGATCATTTTCCTCGAGCAAGAGCTCAAAAATCTCCCTTTGGTCACTCTTCTTATCTTCTTTGATGCTTCTTTGCTTCTAGGATTAGATTCTTGGCTCCTACACCTTCAATAAATAGCTCAAATCCACCTAAAAGTCTCAAAAACGAACAAATATGCGACTCGATCTATCTAAACTCTAAAATGCAAAAATCAAAGAAAAGTTTGCTAAAATGAATGAATGAGACTTTTAAGTGATGAAAAATGATCAAAATATATGTGGAATTCTATGTAAATTTGATGCATATCAACTCTCCTGGACTTGCCTTTTGCTTGCCCTCAAGCAATTAAACGAGAAAACCGAAGAAGAAGTTGTGAGTGGGAACTCAAAGCCAAAGCAAGATGATTCAAAAATTAACCTCTATGTCCAAGTTAGTAATTCTAAGATGCAAAGTGAGCAAGTCTACTTTAGCCATACTTTTCACAACTCAATCCAAGCATCACCTCAACCTAGAGATGCATTCAAATCAACCATTCCTTTTGACATTCTTAAAGAGAATCGTGAATCAAGCTATGCAAATTCAAGGAACTCGTTTGGCTAAGGGTAACATTCAAGAGATAAAAATGATCTCTTCTCATATATGGCTCAAGATGTTCAAATCAAAGATCTTTTAATGAATAGAATGAGCTTTAGAAGCATGCTAATGGTAAAAGCCAATAGATACATACAAGAATAGAACCCCATCTACCCAAGTAAACACAATCAAACTCAAACCCAAACTATATCTAATCCCAACAATGATCCTAATTTCTACCCTTTCTCACAACGCTTTTCTCACTTCTTTCCATTAATTTGGATCAACTCAAAGCTTCAACAATTCATTCTTATTCTAAGGAGAGGGATTTAAGACTTATTGGTATCTAGCGGGTTTGGTGTTTCACTTAACACTTTGGTTCTACTTTCTTTTCACTCGTTTTGTTTCTCTTTCTTTTCCTTTACTCCCATAAACCATTTATCTTTTTCATCATTCCAAAACCCTTTACTAGACCATATTTTCTTCTTTTCATGTACCCTTTCTCTCCTAAGATTTCCTTTGAACATTTCTTTCTTTTCAGTCTCTTTTCAAGCCTTTTTCCCAACCATTTCTTTTAAACTCAATAAACAAGTAAACCCATAACCAAAATCAGTTTTCCACCTAGTCCTATTCGATTTAAAAAGTGTAAACTGAAACTACATGAGATAATATTCTTGTCGGCTCAAACCTAACACTTTCTTCCTAACTCATTCCAAAATAAGGCCTCACACACACACACAACAATAAAGTGGCTTGAAAGAAATTTAGGCTAAGGGTAGGAAACCGATCCATTAAATGGAACCGCTACTTTGATTACAAAAGATAGTAAAACTGTGAAAGAAATCCAAGTATGTATGTGTATCCACGAGCTCAAATGCAATGCATAGCTATGATAATTGCAAGTCAAGATTATGTTATAATAAGTAAGGAATGATCTCAAATCACAATATGTTTCAACTAAGGCAAGAACCTAAAACCGAGAATTATAAGCGTGGATCAATCTTACGTTTCAACAAGCTCCTTAAACATCAAACAACTAGTAACTTAGGCATTGAACCTAATAAATGGATCATCAAGCTTATGTCAAGGGAATTTTATCATTCTTCCCAACAATGCAATGCAATCCTGCATGAATCTGAACTCAAACACTAAACAAATGCAAAGAAAAGAGAAAATATTTTTGGGTTTTTGTGGTTTTCTAATTTTTTGCCTTTTTGGTTTTATGCAATTCAATTATTCAAAGAAATAAATAAAAAAAAAACTCAAATAAAAATTAGCAACCAACCGGTTTCCTCCCCCGGACTTACTTCTCACCGTCTCGGTGAGAAAGTAAAAACCAAGAAAGAAAGACCTCAACAAAGCAAAGCAAAAATGAAAACTAAAAACTATATACAAAAAGGTGGAATTGGTACCTTGTCAAGGAGTGGAGGATCCTCGGAGTGGAGTATCATCATACTCTCGAGATTCCTCTTTATGCTCTCTACGGATGTTCTCCTCTTCATCGGATATACACCCAAGCAGTTTGTCAATATCCAGGAGGATCCAAGTTCCCGGAGGAACCAGTGACCTCTTGCTTGCTTGGGACGGTTTATAACGCTTTGTGGAAGACTTATCATTTGTGTGCACCATCTTTGATGTCTCAGCCGGAGTTTTTTCCTTTCCTTTTGATGCTTTAGAGTCAAGAGGTTGAAGGTTACTAGACTTTGGAGGCATCTTTCTACAAAATATCTAAAGAGTATAAGGTAATGCCAAAAATTAGAGAAGATAATTGCAATGTATCAAAGGCAATATCCGAATTTCAATTCTCTTTCTAAGTACCCATTTAAATTAACTCAACACCTCATCAATTCTTAGCAATACCCAGTTCACAAGAGTTCTTAAGTATCTAGCAAGTGAAACTCAAATTATTGACTTCTCAAAGGGAATATGAGCTACATAGATAAATCCATAAACATAGAGCTTTAAATCATTACTAAGAACATCAAAGTCAAGATTAAATCATGTCAAATCACAAGCTTTTCAAAAAAAAATTCACAAATTCGTCACTGTTTATAGCCCAAAATCTAACTTCTCAAAAATTTCAAATTTCTTCAAAAATTCTTGCAATTTCATGCTACAAGCCAAATCTCCAAACAAAGCATCCAAATTCAAGTTTCATAGAGAATACCTAATTTGAGTTTTGAGCTTCCATGATAAGAGAGTTAAAGAACACATACCTTAGATGAGTGGTGGATATGACTAAAAATGAGTAAACTTACAGATATTTAATCACCAAAACACAAGAGACTAAAAGAGCAAAGTATGAGTTTATAGTGTGAAGGTGAAGAGATCGAGAAGTGGAGATCGGAAAAACGTGGAGTTGAAACACAAACCCTTTTGTTGCAAAATCGTGAGTTGGGACGAAAATAATAGGGGGTTTTGGTTCAATAACCAGATTAGACCGGAATAACTCCCTTTAAATTGAACTAAGAATTAAAAAAAACTTACCTCGGACCTGTTTACTTGCAAAATATCGACCCAGAATAACAAACAGAAGGTCGTTATTTTTCTCCAAAGAAATGTGAGCCAATGGCTCAATATATCGACCACAAATAACGGGCTCCAGGTTGATAAAATTTCAGAGAGTTGTGTGTCATGTCTCACAAATAACCAAGTAAAATCACGACCTCGAAGTTGTGAAAATTTTCCAGAGAATGGTTCACGAGAAGTCTCGGTTTCATGACCCAAAATAATAGTCAATTGGTCGTTATTACGTCATTCTTCTCTTGATTCGGCTTTTCACTCGATTTCTTGTTCTTACAACAAAAACATACCAAAAAACATGCCAAAAACAAACCAAAATAAATGTAAGAAAGCGAAAAGGAAATGTATTTACAAGAATATCATGGGACTACCTCCCAAATGCGCTTGTTTTACGTCTCAAGTTCGACGTTCTGAACCGCTTTTTATGAGATTAGATGATCGAAAAGCAGAATCATCTCCGATAATGCGTCCTAAGAATTTGCTAAGCAAGCCTTGGTTCGAGGAAAGGTTGAGCCAACCTCGATGTTCTCTTTTTTAATCACACTCTCAATCCGTGGAGTCCTAGTCCCAAACTCTCCATACCCAATTACACCACAAAAACTGCTCCTTCGTGTTTTAAAAGGATATGAGACTTTCTTGTTGACCCTCTCAAGTACCACTCTCTTGTTGACAAAATCAATGTTTGCTCCAACCATGTTTAGAAATGGTTATCCCAAGATTAATGGAATCTCGCAGTTTGGTTTCATCTACACAATTGTGAAGTCTGTTGGTACTGTGCATTCCCTAATCTTAAGTGGATAGTTAACAAGCTTCCCTACCAGATATTTTGTAGACGCATCTCCAAATGAAATGGAGGTTGTATGCTCTTTCATATTAGCAATTCCCAACTTCTTTACTATCTCAAAGGACAACAAATTCACGCTTGCACCCGAATCGCATAAAGCATCATCAAAACTCTCTTCCTCAAGGGTGCAAGGGATTACAAATGTGCTTTGATCCTCTTCTTTAGGCAAGACCTTGGACTCGGGTGGTTCCTTTGTTTGCCAATAACTCCTCAACTTTCTCTCGATTCTCTAAAACTGCTCTTATGAACCTTACTTGAGCTTGAACCACATACAAGTTCTCCAAACTTGGAATTGGAACACCAATCTTACATATATTCCCCTTGAATTTAGGGAGCTCTTTCTTTTGAGCTTTAGTGAAGAAACATCCCGGAAATGGAAGTGGCGGAACATAAGGAGGAGATTCAATAGCTATAACCTTCTCTTCCTCAACTTATACAAGTGTGCTCTTCTTCTTGTTGGCACCCTCTTCAATGTGTGCAATAGACTCAACAACCCCCTTCTTATCACTCCTCTTCTCAACCTTATGCTCCTCTCTTGTTATTGTAGCTACCAACTCAACATGCTTAGCACTAGGAACAACTATCCCATCATTACCTTTGCTTTTGACGACATTCCTTTACCTATCTTCTTCTTTACATTTGGCAACCCTATTTGGATATTCTTCTCCGTCTCCATAAGCAAGTCGAGCTAGCTCATCTAATTCTCTCTTATGCTCATCGTTGGAGGTGATGACATGACAGTTTTCTCTTAGGTTTTGCTTGGGTTTTCCGGAAATCTTACTGGTTGGTCTTTGACTTGTAGAAGCCACTTGAGAAATTTGATTGTCGAGAGCTTTCAAATGAGAGTAGATTTCACCAAATTTAGATTGAGATTCATTGTAATGAACTTCAGCTTTGCATTCAATCTTGTCCAACCTTTCATTCATCTCATGCCTCCCCTTTTCTTGTCCATCAACAATTTTTTTCAATATCAACCTCATGTCAGTTTCTTCGCTCACTTGACTCGACGAATAATTGTTGACTCTTGGTTGATACCCTTACGAAAGGTTGGGTTGAAACAGCGGCTTACTATGCACTTGAGGATTTTGAACTTGAGGCGGATTCCCGTAAGGTCTCGGTTGAAAAGGCCCTACTTAAGGTTGCTTTGGTGGATATACTTGGTCTTGAGGATTTTCAACATTGTTGCTCCTATAAGAAAGGTTGTTGTTCTTATAGTTTGGGTTGAATGAAAGATTTTGGTAGCCTCCTTGGTAGTGGTTTTGGTTTCCCAAATAGTTCACTTCTTCTTGCACTCTCTCACTACCATCATAAACCAACTCTTGATACCCTTGTTGACCTCCATCATCCTCTCCTACATAGTTCTTAGCTTTTTGGTTCACAAGAAACACCTTACTCAACTTGTCAAGCTTCTCATTGAGCTCCTTCTACCTTTGGCTTTCCAAATCATGATCCCTCAAATTTTGATCATAGTCTCCTCCATAACAAGCTTCACTTTGGGTGAGATTATCAACCAAATTTTCCCTTTATTCTACCGTTAAGTTGGCAAAACATTCATAGTTTGTGGTATCCAAAGCACTCCTCTATAAAAGATTCCCAAGAGGTTTTCTTTGGATACTCCATGGTGAGAGTAACTTCTTATGTAATTTTTAAGTATTTCTCATGCTTCATAAAGACTCGCATTGCTTCCTTGCTTGAAGCTAGTGATGTCACTCCTAATCTTAGCGGTTTTTTGCTTGAGATAGAACTTAGTAATAAACTCCTTCTTGACATTCTCCAAAGTAGCCACCAAATCTAAATGGGTATTCATTTCCCATTGTGAGGCATTTTTCCCAAGAGAGAAGGAAAACAAGATCATCTTAATTGAGTTCTCCGCGACTCTATTCATCTTCACCGTCCTACAAAGCCTCTCAAATTAATCAATGTGATTTAACAGGTCCTCCAAAGGCAATCCATTGTATCTCTGATTTTGAGCCATATTGATAAAGCTTGACTTCACCTCAAAGTTGTTTGCGGCTATGATGGGAGTAGGGATTCCATAGCGCATTTCCCTCAGATTTGGCTCATCAAAAGCCCCTATCGGTCTCGCAACAGGCAGTCCAAACCCCGGAACTTGAGCTTGAACTCAAATACCATGCACACCTCAATGTTGAGGCTGCTCATTCTCTACCTCCAAGTGGGTTATTGCCTTGATTTTCCATACCGAGGCGTCTCAAACGATCTTCTCGCTCTTTAGCTCATTTTTCAATTGCCGCTCTCTTGTTAACTCTCTCAACTGCCCCTAATTCCGGAATACAATCAAGAATCTTTCCTCGCTGACTCCTTTGTTGCATGCACCTTCAAGAGAATCAAGAGACTAACAAACTTAAGCAATTAGTAAAGAAACAAAATAAAAACTTTAGTCTTAAATTGAATCCAAATCCTAATGGCTAATTGCATAGATTCCCCGGAAACGGCGCCAAATTGATACACATTTTTCATTGTCAATTAATCAACAAATGCAACATATCGATGTAACACTTGATGTTCGAATCCACAGAGAATCTAGAACTAATGCAATAAGACTATAGGATTCATACTTAAGCTAAAGCAATCCAAGAGAGTGAAATTAAACTATTACTACTACTCAACCTAAATCAAAACTAAACAAAGCATGAACAAAAGCAAATTCACACTCAAGACAATTTAAACAAAAACAAAACGATAAAGAAGCAAAGACGATTATACGAAGACAAATGGCTTTAGGCAAGGTAATTGATCAAAGAGAAAGACAACCAACTAATGATGCTATAAAAAACCATTAAGCTCAACCTAGAACATGGAACACAACTCTAGATCAACCCACTCTCATGGCATTAACCACTTTATCAATCAATCAATTGAGTTAAACTCTCATTTGCCGATTCAAAGATCAATCGGGAATTTTACCGAATACCTCTCAGACAACAAATTCCTAACTTCCAGATTCAATTATCAAGTTAAATCTAGCAGTAAGACCACTTAATATGAAGGATCTAACAACCGAAGTGAAGGTTAGCGTCTGTAACAATTTATGTTTGTATCTGAGACAAAATGCTTAGACAGTGTCAGAACAATACAAGCTAAATGAATATTCTCATGTTTATCTAGATATCTAGATGCTTGCGCAAGACATAATTGTTCGAGTTCTTGGAGAACGATATCAACATTCTCTTGACATTATTTGAGTGTTCTCTTAGACCTTGCAGCAGACAATACAAACTATGTTAAGTAAATTAAAATTAAAATACATTAAACAAAATTTAAAATTCATAAATATTTGGTTAAATTTGATAATAGTTATATAAATATAAATCCATAATATTCGGGCGTGCCTTCCTTTGATTGATAAATGCATTTGCCCAAAGCCACCATTTGTTTTTCATTTTATAAAATATCTATTTGATATAATATGTTTGTGTTTTTAAACTATCAATTTATACATGTTTTTTGCAGAAATCTCATCAACTTTGATTTATTTGTTTTTCTATTCCTACTCTTTCCTTTTATCTTCTTTTTCTACTTTTGCTTCTACTTCTCTTCATACTCCTAACCAGCTCTTCCTTCTCATTATTATTTTTCCTCGTCCTTCTCCCCATCATCTTCATTATCCTTTTCTTACTCTTTCTCATTCTCTTTCTCTTTTCTTCTTCTCTGTTTCCTCATCCTTATATATCATATATGTAGATATTTTTTATTGTTATGTTTTGTAGTATATAGTTGTTCTATACCGTATAATATAACGATATGGTAGCAAATATACTTTCCAAAATCTTTTTTATCTACATAAGTTGTATCTTTTTTGTTTTAAATTTTAAACACAATTAATTAGAAGGATAAAATTGTAAATAGTTAGGGGTTTGTGTTAGATACTTAATTTTATCATTACATGTGTTACTTTCTTTATTTTGGAGTCAAATTGTGTTATTTAACCAATTCTCCCTTTTTTAATTGCTATAAAGTATTTATAATTTTTTAATTATAGTTTTACTTAAATTATATAATAATTTTATTAATAAATAAATATTATATATTGAAAAATATAAATACACAATTTATACAATATTATATATCGCCTTAGCCCTCTATATACGTAGGGATGGCACTGGGTCTATGTATGTGTTCTTGGTGTCTCGCTTCTACAACAAAAAGATTACAATCATTTGGTTATACATTCAAACTAACTAACCTATCGGTCATACAATGTTCTTGGAAAAAGTTCAACATATATGTTTAACTAGTTTGACAAATATATATATATGTTTTGACTTTAATCTTTTAAATTTTTCTGGATCTTTAATCCTCATATTAAAGATATTACGTGGGCCTCAAAATCAAGAAAACCAATAGAAATCGCAACTATAAACAAGCCTATTAATCGAAAACACATATACAAGAGACTCCATGAATCTGAGCCCGACTAAGATATTATCCAAACCGAAGTGCTTTTCAGATTTTGGGCTTTACAAATGGACCCTTTCTTCTTTAGGCTTTCTTATAAGAATGCTGGTTGGTTATCTAGCTTAGATATCAGTGTGTAGCAGTATAGGTGTTTTTTTATCCTTGACAATGATGCAATATTGAGAAGTACACAAAAATATTATATCCGTCTCAAGTCGAGGATTCTTTTATTGTTTATTTATTGAAGCTGAAATTGGAAATTGTATATATACACAACCTAAATTTTGCAAATGAAATAACTTGTAGCAAACTAATTGATGTTTGATTTATACTTCACTTCAATTAATTCAACAAATTCAAACAACTCATCATTGTAAGCATTTGAGAATCGAACCACAAAGAACCTAGAACTAACGCAATGGGATTATAGGATTCTACTTAAGCTAAAGCGGATCAAAAGTGGAATTAATCTATTAACTCAACCTAAACAAAAACAAACAAACAAAAGCAAAGACAAATTAAACTAAAACTGAAACTCATACGAATACGAGGAAATAAAGAAGCAACAACAATTATACGAAAGTGTATGGTTTTGGAAAGGCAAACGACAAATGGCAAAGGTGATTAATAAATGATGCAAAATGATACAAATAAGCGCAGCCTAGAACATGAAACAGGAAAATCGATCAATCCACTCTCATGGCATTAATCGCTTCATCAATCAATAAATTAAACTAAACTCTCATTTGCTAATTCACAGATCAATGAGCATTAAAATCAGGTTCAATAAGTTCACTAATCACCCTAACATCATCTCTCAATGGCTAGGGAAGAAAAGCTCATAAATAGGTCATTCGAGAATTTTATCAAACACCTCTCGGGCAATAAATTTTCTATCATCTAGATTTAAATGGCCAAGTCAAATCTAGCATTAAAACCACCTAAAATGAAGGACCTAACAACCTAAGCATCAAATACTAACCACCTAAGCCTATTATCTACCCATCCATAAACCACTCTAATGATTACTCACTCATGGCAACAATAGAAAACAAAATAAAAGATTAAAGGAAAAGCATAATGAAAAGAGAGAGATAAGGATAGGAGATTATCAAATTGATTCAAGGAATGATCAAGTGATGATCATTCAAATGAGTCTACAAGAGTCTTCTCAAAACCTTCACTCTCCAAAGTGTTCTTGGTGGCTTTCAAATTAAAAGAGTAGCTAGGTCTAAATTAATTCCAAAGTTGCTTAAATATGCCCAAACATTCGGGTTTAAAAGAGTAAGGATGGATTTGGTTTGACCCGGGACAAACCGGATCAAACAAAACTTAAGTGAACCGATGTGTGCGAGGTCGGGTCATTGGCGTCGGGTCTAGGGTAGACGTAATAAGCATACAGAATGTCCTCGCATTTTGGTGATGGCATCGGGCCTGTAAAGTCGGGTCTAGGGGGACGTGGCTCACTTCCAGAACCTTGCCTTGATCTCATGTCTCCGGGGTCGGGTCCGTGAGGTCGGGGTTGGACCCGACGTGCCTTACATCCGCAGGTCTTCACGTCACGCGTCCGAGGTCGGGTTGCTGGGATCAGGGTTGGCTCGGACGTCTCGCGCTTCCAGAACGGCTTCAAGTCGTGCGTCTCACGTCGGGGGTCTCAAGTCGGGTCTGGGGTAGACGTGATGGACAACATAGTGGCATTATCCTTCCTTTCTCAACCTTTTGCTTGTCCAACTTCATGGCTTGAAGGTGCCTCTCATTCTAATGTCTTCAATGCTCCAATTCACCTAAAATAGATTCAAAAACCGAAAATATGCGACTCGATCTAACTAAACTCTAAAATGCAAGAATGAACCAAAATCTAATATAAAATGATGAGTTATGGACAACAAATGGTACGAAATGATGCAAAATGGTAATGAAAACTATGCTAATATCTACATATATCAACTCCCCCGGACTTGCCTTTTGCTTGCCCTCAAGCAAACGAAATCAAAAACTGAAAGAGAAGGTGAGAACGGGAACTCAAAGCCTTTCTCACAAGGTCTTTTCCATTTTCCTTCAATCCATAGGATCAACTACAAACTTCACACTTCATTCTTTTTCTTTCTAGGAGAGGGGTTTTAACACTTATTGACGTCTAGCGGGTTAAGCGCTTCACTTAGTACTTTGGTTCTTCTTTCTTTTCATTCTTTTTGTTTCTCTTTCTTTTCCTTTATTCCCATGAACCATTCATCATTTTCATTTATTCCACAAACCCTTTACTAGACCAACTTTTCTTTTATTCATACACCCTTTCTCTCCTAAGATTTCCTTTGAACTGTTACTTCTTTTCAATCTCTTTTCAAGCCTTTTCCCAATCATTCCTTTGAAATTCTATACACAAACAAACCCATATCCAATATCAAACTCCCACCTAGTCCTATTCGATTCAAAAAGGGTGAACCAAAACTACATGAGAAGTTATTATTGTCGGCTCAAACCTAACACTTTCTACCAAGCTCATTCCGAAATAAGGCCTCACACACACAATGATCAAATGGCTTGAAAGAAAGTTAGACTAAGGGTAGGGAAACCGGTCTAATAAATGAAACCGGCTACTTGGATCACAAAGAGTGGTAAAGTGGTGAAAAAAATCCAAATATGTATGCGTATCCACAAGTTCAATCACAATGCATAGCTATGATAATTTCAAGTCAAGATTAGGTTATAATAAGTAAGGAATGATCTCAAATCACAACATGCTTCAATCAAGATAAGAACTTAAAACCGAGAATTCCAAGCATGGATCAATTTTACTTCAACAACCTCATCATGCATTGAACCTAAAAAATTGATCATAAAGCTTATAATAAGGCAACCTCATCATTGTTCCCAAATGAAAATGTAATGCAAACCTACATGAACCTAACCGTAAACACTAAACAAATGCAAACAAAATGAAAAATATTTTTGGGTTTTTGTGGTTTTGTAATTTTTTTGGCTTTTATGATTTTTATGTAATGCAAAGACTCAAAGAAGAAAAACAAAACAACTTAAACTAATGTTAATAAACTGGTTCCCTCCCCCGGACTTACTTATCACCGTCTCGGTGAGGAGGCAAAATCAAGGGAGAAAAACCTCAAAAGAGCAAAGCAAAAATGAAAAATAAAAGACTATGTACAAGGTGGTGAATTGGTACCTTGTCAAGGAATGGAAGATCCTCGGATAGGAGTATCATCATACTCTCGAGATTCCTCTTCATGCTCTCTACAGACGTTCTCCTCTTCATCAGATATACACCCAAGCATCTCATCAATATCCAGTAGGATCCAAGTCCCCGGAAGAACCGATTTCCCCTTGCTTGCTTGGGATGGTTGAGAATGCTTTGTGGAAGACTTATCTTTCGTGTGCATCATCTTTGATGTCTCAGCCGGAGTTTTTTCCTTTCCCTTCGATGACTTAGAGTCAATAAGTGGAGGGTTACTAGACTTTGGTGGCATTGTTCCTACAAAACTCAATGAGAAAATAAAAAAAAAAGAACAATGCCAAGAGTTGCAAAAATGCTACCAAGCAAGGATAAATCAATTCAATTTGAGCTCTTGGCAACATCACAACTATCCAAAGCCTTTAAGGTAGGCCTACAAATATCAATCCATAGTCATTTTCAAGAAAATTCTCTAGGGAAGAAATAGTCAACTAAAAGTCAACAATTTTCACAACACATTATATGGAAATGTCACTAATTTGCAAGAATCGATGAATTCAAACGTTGAAGTACAGCCAATTCATCCTAAGAGCACCAAATGGAATAAGATAAGATACAAAACAATCATTTTCCCTAAATGTTTTTGGAATTTTCGTCATTATTCACCTCAAGAACCTTAACTCTTTGAATGTCAAATTTAACTCATGAATCTTATGCAAATTAATAAACTCTAATGATGTTACCCAATCAATATCTAACTCCTTTATTCTCAAAAAACTCATATTCAAGCTCAAAGTTGCAACATAATGAAAGTTGAAATATTTCAAAATTGAAGCTCAAAAGAGTTTAAAGAATAGAACTCATACCTTGGAGTTGTAGAGAATGAGTGAGGAAGCAATATACTTGTAGAAGATTCACAAAAGTTCCAAACTGAGAGAAAAGAAGGACTTGAAATTTTTTGTAAAATTTGAGAAAAGAGAAGTTTTTGAAGAGAAAATAGTGAAAAGGAGTTGATTTGGTCGAATGGGAGAAGGAAGGGGTTAAAAAGTTGATTGGAAAAAATTTTGTCCCCAAAAGATGAAGTAAAAAAACTTACCTTGTCCGTGGCGTCGGGGTCGTCACGTCCGGGCTGGGGGCGACGTGGGACGCGACAGAAGGTATGCGTTGAATGTTCGTGGCGTCGAGGTTCTTTATGTAGGGTTTGGACCCGACTTGGAGTGACACAGAAAGCTCAAATGATGTTGTTCATTACGTCGGGGTCCTCACGTCGGGGTTTGCCCGGACGTGGGACGCAACAGAAGGCTTGGATGTCCCGTGTCCGTGAGGTCGGGGTCGTCACGTCGGGTTTAGCCCGGACGTGGGACACATCCGCAAACCTTTCTCCATCCGTCGTACACTCGTTCGGTCAATCCTCCCAATATTACGAATGACCTTCCAAACCACATTACAACCCTTTAATCCAACCTCCTTGAGTCAACTCCTTGTTTAAACGCCTCATCCACCTAGATCAAAATCAACATAAAACATGCAAAAATAGACAAAGCGAAGGAATGAAAAACTATGTACAAGGATACCATGGGATTGTCTCCCAAGTGCGCTTGTTTAACGTCTCAAGCTCGACGTTGTGCACCGCTTTTTATGTGGCGATAGGATTAGAAAGCAGAATCTTCTCCGCTAACGCGTCCTGAGAATCGGCTAAGTAAGCCTTGATGCGTTGACCGTTTGAGTCGACCTTAATGTTCCCTTCTTTTTTCACACTATCAATCCATGGAGTCTTAGTCCCAAACTCGCCATACCCAATTACACCACAAATATTGCTCCTTCGTGCTTTGATGGGATATGAGACATTCTTGTTTATCCTCTCAAGTACCACTCTCTTGTTGAGGAAATCTATATTTGCTGCAACCGTGTTTAAGAATGGTCGTCCTAAGATAAATGAAATCTCACAGTTTGGTTCCATCTCCACTATTATGAAATCCGTTGGTACCGTGCATTCCCCAATCTTAAGTGGATAGTCAACAAGCTTTCCTACCGGATATTTGGTGGATGCATCTCCAAATGAAAGGGAAGTTGTATGCTCTCTCATATTAGAAATTCCCAGCTTCTTTACTATCTCAAAGGACAACACATTTACGCTTGCACCAGAATCACATAAAGCATCATCAAAACTCTCACCCTCAAGGGTGCAAGGGATTACAAATGTACCTTGATCCTCTCTTTTAGGCAAGACCTTGGGTTCTAGTGGTCTTGGATCAAGCTCTCCATTGTTTGCCAACAGCTGCTCAACTTTCTCTCGGTTCTCTAAAACCGCTCTCGTGAACCTTACTTGAGCTGGAACCGCAGAAAAGTTCTTCATACTTGGCATTGGAACACCAATCTTACACATATTCCCCTTAAATTTAGATAATACATTCTTTTGAGCTTTTGTGAGGAAACGACCCGGAAATGGAAGTGGCGGAACATAGGGCGGAGGTTCAATAGCTTTGACCTTCTCTTCCTCAACTTCTACAAGTGTTTTCTTCTTCTCGTTGGCACTCTCTTCAATGTGTGCAATAGGCTCAAAAACCGCCTTCTTATCACTACGTTTCTTAACCTTAGGTGCATCTCTTGTGATTGTAGCAACCAACTCAACATGCTTAGCACTAGGAAAAACTATCCCGACATTACTCTTCGTTTTGACGACATTCCTCTTCATATCTTCTTTTTTACACTCGGCAACCCAATTTTCATATTCTTCACCGTCTCCATAAACAAGTCTAGCTAGCTCGTTTACTTCTCCCTCATGCTTATCGTTGGAGGTGATGACATGACAGTTCTCTCTTGGGTTTTGCTCGGGTTTTCCGGGAAGCTTACCGGCTGGTCTTTGGCTTGTAGAAGTAACTTGAGCAATTTGGTTATCAAGGGTTTTTAAATGAGAATAGATGTCTTCGAACTTGGCTTGAGATTCACTGTGACTAACGTCAAACTTGCGTTCAAATTTTTCGATCTTTTCCGTCAATTCCAACTGCGCTCTTGCTTGTCCCTCAATAATCTGTCTCATCATGTTTCTCATATCTTCTTCCTCACTGATTTGAACATGCGGAAAATTGCTTATCCTTGGTTGATACTCTTGCGGAAGGATGGGCTGAAACGACTGCTTAAAATGCACTTGAGGATTATGAACTTGAGGAGGATTTCCATAAGGTCGCGGTTGAAAATGCCCTACTTGAGGTGGCTTTGGTGGATAGACTTGGTCTTGGGGATTCTCAACATTGTTGCTCCTATAAGAAAGGTTGTTGTTCTTATAGTTTAGGTTGAATGAAAAGTTGTGGTAGCCTCCTTGGTAGTTATTTTGGTTTCCTAAGTAATTAACCTCCTCTTGCACTCTCTCACTACCATCATAAACTCCCTCTTGATATCCTTGTTGATCCCTATCACCCTCTCCTACATAATTAATGGTCTTTTGATTGACAATGAACACTTTACTCAACTTGTCAATCTTATCATTAATCTCCTTGTACCTTTGATGATCCAAGTCTTGATCCCTCATGTTTCTATCATACTCTCCTCCATAACAAGCTTCACTTTGGGCTAGATTCTCAATCAATTGGTCCCCTTGTTCCACTGTTAAATTGGCAAAACATCCATAGCTAGCGGTATCCAAAGCACGTCGGTATTGCTCAAGCACTCCTCTATAGAAAATTCTCAAGAGATTTTCCTTGGATACACCATGGTGAGGGCATTGTCTCGTATATTCCTTAAGTCTTTCCCACACTTCATAAAGATTCTTATGACTTCCTTGCTTGAAACTAGTAATGTCGTTTCTAAGCTTAGCCGTCTTTTGCTTGGGATAGAACTTAGTAATAAATTATTTCTTCACATTTTCCCAAGTAGAGACTATATCCGAAGGCACATTCTTTTCCCATTGTGCGGCTTTGTTCCCAAGAGAGAAAGGAAATAAGATCATCTTGATTGCATCCTCATGAACACCATTCATCTTTACCGTCCTACAAAGCCTCTCATATTGATCAAGGTGATCCAACGAATCTTCTAAAGGCAATCCGTTATATCGCTGATTTTGAGCCATGTTTATCAAACTCGACTTCACTTCAAAGTTGTTGGCAGTTATAACCGGAGTAGGAATACCACGTCTAACTTCCCTCAAATTCGGTTCATCAAAATCCCCTATCGGTCTAGTAGCTGGCTGTCCAAAACCCAGAACTTGGTATTGAACCCCAACTCCATGAACATCTCCATGTGGGCGTTGATCATCACCTACCCCTGGTGGGTCATTGCCTTGGTTTTCCATACCGAGGCGTCTTAAATGATCTTCTAGCTCTTTAGCTCGTCTCTCGTTCGCTGCTCTCTTGGTAGCTCTCTCAATTGCCCCTAATTCCGGAATACACTCAAGAATTTCTCCTCGTGGACTCCTTCGTTGCATGCACCTTAAAAAGAAACAAGAAACAAACAAACTAAAACGTTTAGTAACAAAATAAAACAAAAACTCTAGTCTTAATTCGAATCCAAATCGTAATGGCTAATTGCAATAGGTTCCTAGGCAACGGCGCCAAATTGATGTTTGATTTATACTTCACTTCAATTAATTCAATAAATTCAAACAACTCATCATTGTAAGCATTTGAGGATCGAATCACAAAGAACCTAGAACTAACGCAATGGGATTATAGGACTCTACTTAAGCTAAAGCGGATCAAAAGTGGAATTAATCTATTAACTCAACCTAAACAAGAACAAACAAACAAAAGCAAAGACAAATTAAACTAAAACTGAAACTCATACGAATACGAGGAAATAAAGAAGCAACGACAATTATACAAAAGTGAATGGTTTTGGAAAGGCAAACGACAAATGGCAAAGGTGATTAATAAATGATGCAAAATGATACAAATCCCTTGATAAGCATACAGAATGTCCTCGCATTTTGGTGATGGCATCGGGCATGTAAAGTCGGGTCTAGGGGGGACGTGGCTCACTTCCAGAACCTTGCCTTGATCTCATGTCTCCGGGGTCGGGTCCGTGAGGTCGGGGTTGGACCCGACGTGCCTTACATCCGCAGGTCTTCACGTCACGCGTCCGAGGTCGGGTTGCTAGGATCAGGGTTGGCTCGGACGTCTCGCGCTTCCAGAATGGCTTCAAGTCGTGCGTCTCACGTCAGGGGTCTCAAGTCGGGTCTGGGGTAGATGTGAGGGACAACAGAGTGGCATTGTCCTTCCTTTCTCAACCTTTTACTTGTCCAACTTCATGGCTTGAAGGTGCCTCTCATTCTAATGTCTTCAATGCTCCAATTCACCTAAAATAGATTCAAAAACTGAAAATATGCGACTCGATCTAACTAAACTCTAAAATGCAAGAATGAACCAAAATCTAATATAAAATGATGAGTTATGGACAACAAATGATACGAAATGATGAAAAATGGTAATGAAAATTATGCCAATATCTACATATATCACTAATCATGGTACAATTAAATTTATCTTACAAAAATGAAAAAGGAAATAATAAGAAGAGATTTGTCATCTACTATATATTAATAATAATGATATTTAAATAATAGTTATATGTATATATATATATATATATACATATATGTGTGTGTGGTGTAACTCTAACCAATGATTATAAAATCCGAGTAAAGTTTAGTGAAAAAGGCATTAATTCGTACATTCGTAAAATGTATGATATCATAATTCTTCTTCTGATCGAAGTTAGTTAGTTAGAATGTGTAAATTATATGAAGAATCTTATTTGATATAGTTCAAAACATTTTAAAACCCATTTAGAATGTGTAAATTCATTCAAGTCAATATTCCATTAAGTATTAACAATCAGGTCACTCATAATTGGTTGCCCTAAAAATTAGCAATATTGCATCATTCTGATTTCTGACATTCTTAATTTGCAGAAGAGTTTTCATGCCAAAGTTACTAACTAAATCCTAATATTAGTAAATCAGTAATAATTCGGTGATTAGTTCACTAATACAATTTTTACATAAAGAGAAAAATACATAACCTATAATTTGAAGAGCTGTCTGAAAAAAGTGGGGTCAGGTGATTGATAAGTTGAATCCATGCGCCATAAATGCATCAAATTCATCTATCGATCTATTAACTTATTAACTCACGATCCAGACTTGTCAACTCAACAACTCCTTTTTAAGCTCTCCTTTTTTTGAATCCTCTTTCACTTCTTTTTATCTTCTTTTTCTTTATTATTATTATTCGATTAGTTTATAATTTTTGTAGATCAATAATTTTTTAATCAAAATTGTAAACATTTTTTATGAAAAAAATAGTCGAGTTGCTCTCAGTCTGGTGGTTAGAATGATCCAGTTAATGATTTGGTATTAGGGTTTGATTCCTACCCGCTGCATTATTGTAGTTTAAAAAAGTATTATAAAGATGGGCTTTAAAGTATAGATCAGAATTTGTCGATCCAATTGTTGAAAAAATAAGGGAAATAGCTGACAGTATTTGATAAGCTGCATTGATCAAATTTGGATAGAAATTTTGTCTCATATAAATGTGAAATAAATAAAAATAAAATTGTTAGGCTGTTTGGTACGTAATATATTAAATGCCAAAATAAAAGCAAAAGCTTAATAGAGACAGAAAATAGCATTAAATCATCTATCATCTTGGATCACGAGATCTCTCATTGGTGCCTTTCACATCTTCCCTGCTCTATCCGTATCTTCATTATACTTTGTTCTTTACTTATTTACTCTCACCAATTCCATTCATTTTTATTTACTTTTAAAATTCTCATATCTTAGGATTTTTTTTCCTTTTTTTTTCAAATAGTGTATTTCATTCTATTTACACTATTCATAGACAGAGACTGTAAAAATTCTTTCAGAGTTTAAAATGTATATTTGTTTTTGAATGACAACCTAAATTATAATAATATAGTTTTAGTTTATGTTGATATGTGGTACTGGTAAGTTGTTTTTGTGCTAAGTACTAGCATGTTCCTTAATAGTTCTTCGAAGTTGTTTGTTCAATTAATAACAAAAAACAACAATTTCTTAAATGGATATGTGTTGTTCAATTACATATGACTTGAATGCATTACATGCATACAATTCAATGTTATTCATATGGAATAATTGAGTCGTCGCAAATCCGTATGAAAATTCTCGATAGTATATGACAACCTATTTCCATCTGGAAAAGAGAAAAAGTTATAAGCTGATACAAATGAGAATCCAAAACCGATCATTTGTAAACGCGAAGGATAAAAGATTTCACATATAATATATATATATATATATATTATATTATAAATGGTAAATGATCAAACAGTATTGAATATATCAACTATATCATATGAATTCATTTGAAACAAAAAAAAAGTAAATAAAAGAAATTTGATTCAATCATCAATACGAAAGCTAGTTAGAGCTTGGTAGATAATAGTGTTCATTTTGTGTCGTACTAATTATAGACTAAAGTGAATAATTTGATGAAAGAAACCAATAGAAATATAAAATAAAATATAAAACAAAAAAGCAAAGATGGAAGAGGGGTCCATTTCTGCCACCGTCCTCTCGTCGTCAAGCTCTGCAACACAGTATATGCCTTAGCCCTACACCTTTATTTTTATTTTTTTCTTTTTCTTTTTTTTGCATATAATTTACAAAAATATTTATGTTTATTAATCATGGAACTTGCCATATCACAATGGTATTTCTTTTGTACCGTAAAGTTTTTAGCAAATAATAATAAATCGCATTGATTACAATCTCTCTGTCTTGATACTGACAGTTTAACTCTCTGGCTAAAGAACAAATGTTTTCTGCAGACGTAATTCATCTAAAAATAGACAGTAAATTTATATAACCGTAAAATAGTTTACTAACGTTATGAATTGATTGCTTAAATTGTTGAAGTTACAAAGTCTCACTTGTTGCTAGTTACAACTCAATATTTACATTCTAAAGAGTATTATATCATTCAACGTTTAGAATTAAGTCTTATAGATATTTTTTGCCTAGTATGTGGCCACAAAAATTTTCAACGTTTGGAGAGTTTCAACCATCTACTGTCACAAGTTGGTCTTTATATTTTCATACTCCACATTTTCTTCTCCTAATGGGCATAAAATTTCAACATTAATAATAATTGGCCGTACATAATTGCGTTTTCTTTCCTTTATTTGATAAAATTTGACTTTTATATTACGTAGTTGCACAAATATAAGTTAATGTTACCAAAACGAACATAATCTTCTTCATATACAAAGTTACGATCATTACAACAAGTTGGGTATCAATACGAGTCAATCCACGCTTATATATATAAAATCTCTTTTTCAGTTGCAAAAAAAATAATAATATATATATATATATATATAAGAAATCTCTTTTTTAACTAACAAAAAGAGAAAAAAACGATTAAATCTTTTCTCTCTGCATGACTAGAATATTATATTGCGGTCTCTGACTTTGAGGTTTTTTTTTGTACGGTCTATTGTTATACAGTGTCCAATGGAACGATTTATGGACTACCTAAATTAAAGGTTTGTTTTAAGAACTTAAATAACAATTTAGTAAGACATTTATCATAAGAAGAAATGATGAACGACAAAGCATATATAATGAACATCACATATAATATTTGAAACAAAGTTAAACAAAATTATGGAAGTATCTTTAGATGGGAATGTTTGTTAGGCATGATCATATGGTTATTAGGTTTGGTTTGAGTTTGTCATGTTTTGTAAACCATGTGAGAATAAGAACCAAAGTTTATTTATGTTTGGTTCAATTTAGTTTAGATTCGGTTTGGTGAGAATAGGTATGTAATTTATGTATCTTTTATATTATTAGTCGAATAATATTAAATTAAAGTATTAAATATTTTTGAATTGAACAGAATTAATTTTTTTTAATAAACATATTTTTAATTAAAACATTTTATATTCTCAAACAGAGGAAGTATGCCATTGTAGGTTAATGAAATTTAAATAACATGGAACATATTTGATCGTGTACTAATCATAAGAAAGAAAAAGATAATTTGTAGTAGAAATCATCATTTTACATAGAATCTGACCAAATTCATCCTAATTTAGAAATGCAAAAAACAACAGGAAAATGTATTGGCCAGTTTGTTTTAAAATTTTAATTCATATAATTTTTAAATTGTAGTTTTTATTATAAAATTTTATATATGTTTTTGTATATTAATTGAGTAATTTTTTTCCCAACTCTGATATTGCTACTAAGAATTTTTCATATCAACTGCTTCTAATATAATTTAGCCATTAGGCAGCTTCGGAAAATTCATATAGATTTTCGATGGTTAACTTATTCCCAACATCATAAACCAGACAACTAATATCTATCTATTATCCATCAGAAATGTATGTTTCATACAAATTTTCGATAGATACTACACTCAGAATTGAGGCGTATTTTTTGTAGCATAAAAACTAATGAATATATTAAGTCGACATATGTAACCAGATAGGTTTCTGTGTTTTTATTTCTGTATAACTTAATACCAAAAAAAACAGCTTAAGAAAGATGATTGTGAATTATCACATAGTGAGCTAAGTCTACAGAAAAGGTAAACGTGATAGAGAAAAAAAGCTAGAAAGCCTAATTAGTAGCACTTATTCACTTAGGTTCCCTGATGCCCAACACTTTAATTATTATACATTTCTATTACATTATTCTCGACGCTTCCTAGTTTTCCTATCTTGATATAGCCTACTTTCGAGTTGGAAATAGTACTCAATTTATCAATATTCAGTTATTGCCTTCAATTAAATATTTTATAATAATTGGAATACCGAACAAACCACCATACACCGACCAATAGTAAACCATTAGAGTTAGAAATCCACATCAAAGAGAAACAATGTACTGCACGCTTAACTATATATTCTTTTAAGATGTTCCACCGAAAAGCTAATTACACTTTAATGACATAGTCTTGGCCTTGACCTAAAGCTGGTAAAGTCTTTGCTTTAAATTTTGATTGGTAAAGTTTTTGGTGGAGCATAATGCTCTTTTAAAAACTAATCATATTTGAGAAAATTTAAATGAACAAATATGATTGGCTCTTAAAAAACATTATGCTCCACCAAAAATCTTACCAATCGAAGCGCAAAAATAATATAAAAACTAAAGGAGCATCAAGAATTTAGAAAGTTGTTCGTAGTGCAGTGATTGTTTACCATTCTTTTGTAGTTAAAGTCAAATCTATTCTCTTAAACATTTGAGTATGCATCACCAGATTTTCTGAAATCGGGGTATTAAAATATTTGCAATTCAATCACTTGGATCTTACTTTGTAATGGTCTATGCCATCGGTGCATCATGTTACAATGATGCAATGAGCTTCATAAAAAATGTGCGAGTGATGGTCTCATTCTCAGAGTCTAGCTCGGACACGAAATAACCTAGAAGGGTTGTTGTACTTAGAGCATATTGGCCAAACGTATTCATAAGACAATTAAGATCAATAGTCAACCAAAAGAAAGGTATATATATTAAGTAAATATGAATAATAACTCGATATGATAAATTGAAAAAGTGGAGATGATTGATGGATAAGATATAGAAGATGTAGGGTTTAACTTAAGTTTCACGACTTGAGGGAAGTGTAATGTGCGAATCTTTTGGGACGAACCCAAATTGCATGCGCGTATGCTTTTTCTAAAGACATTTAACTTAAAATCCTGTTTCCTTTTTTTTCTTTAACTTTAGAGAGTCTTCAAGTTGACGACATTTCACACTTTTTTTTTTAATTTCTCCTATAAATGCCTATATTTTAAAAAATTATGAATACAAATATATGTATACAAGTTAACAAATATATATATATATATATATATGTGTATATTGTATACAAGTATATATGTTAGATCATGAATAGTTTATAATGTTGATATATCATTCAAATTTTAAGAGACCTTAAAGAATAAAATTATGTACTAAATAAACTAGGTAAGTTTGTATATATGTAGTATTGTTAAGAAATATGAATACAGAAGTAAAAAAAAATTAAATATATTATTATCGGCCTTAGTTATTAATAAAAATAAAAATAAAAATAAAAATCTGAATTACACACATGAATTGTATGCAATATATGGATTTATTTCTATTTTTATATTAACTTGTGAACAGAAGATTAATATTCATATATATCATAAAAACAGACGAAAAAATATCTAAGACATTATTCAAAATACTAAACTAAATTTAAATGGCTATAGTCAGAAAAAAAAAAGTCTGAAACGTAAGTCTATTTCATCACCATCTCTTTTTAGTGGAACGAGGAAAAGCTGCTATGTCTCATTATCAACGGTTTATGTATTACAAAATAATTATATAAGGAAAATAGTGTGTGTGTGTGTTTTTTTCTTCTTATTGTTTTTTTCAAAAATGATAAAATTGTAATTAAATGGAAAAGTAGATTTCTCAAACGATGATCTTAATCATAAGTTCCTAACACTGTTGAAACTAAGAAGCAATTTAATGAACACACAAAGATTGAAAAAAATAACTCTTCTTTTATTAGTTTGGGAAACTCTCTCAAAACCCTAAACTCTCTAATCTCAATCTCTTAATTTATACCACAACTTGGTATCTCTTTATATAGAGGTTAATCAAGTTCCTATTACAATAAGGAAAACTATATTTTAGATAACTCCTAAAATATCTCAATCTTAACTAACCTATCTCCATATTTTGCTTAGCAAGTAATTGATGATAAGCTTAATCTAACAATCTCCCCTCTAAGCTTAACATTGATTTCTACTAAGTCTTTAACGCCAATCAAGTCCCTCATTTCCTTAAACTTGATTCTTCCAAGTGCCTTTGTTAGAATGTCCGCCTTTTGCTTGTTCTCGGGAACATGCTCGGCTTCTATTTGACCATTCTCAACACATTCTCGTATAAAATGATACCTCGTATGAATGTGTTTGCTTCTTCCATGAAGGACCGGGTTTTTGGTAAGTGAAATCGCCGATTTATTGTCAATGTATATTGATGTCTTCTCACTTATCAAACCCGTTACCTCACTTAGTAGCTCTTGAAGCCAAATAGCTTGTTTAGCTGCTTCCGTACCTGCCATAAACTCGGCTTCACATGAAGACAATGCTACGGTATCTTGCTTTTGTGAACACCAAGTGATTGGACTTTCTCCGAGATAGAAGATATGCCCGGTAGTACTCCTTCTATCATCGGGATCAACATTATAACTACTATCACTAAAGCCGACGAGTTTTGGTACCTTGGTCGATGATCTCGTGAACACCAATCCGTATGTAGTTGTACCCTTTAAGTGTCGTAAGCATTGTTTCATTGTAGCCCCATGAGATTCTCTTGGACTTTGCATATAACGACTTAAAACTTCCACACAATATGCTAAGTCCGGACGAGTGTGAATTAGATACCGAAGACATCCCACGTTCTTTCTATATCTTGTAGCATCAATCTCATCCTCCTCTTCCAATTTTGACAGCTTAAGACCCGAGTCCTTTGGTATGTGTACAAGATTACACTCATTCATTCCAGATTCTTCAAGTATTTTATGTGCATATCTTCTTTGGCTTAAAGTTATACCTCCATTAAATTGATTGATCTCGATTCCAAGGTAATATGTCAACTTCTCAAGGTCACTCATCTGAAATTTTGTTGACATCTCATTCTTGAATTCATCAATCATCTCTCTATTTGTTCCAGCGAGAATCCATACTTTTAACTCCTTTGCTTCTCCAAAGATTCTCGGTTCTTCGTTTAAGCATAAGAGTAATTTTTCTCCTTCCCCTTCTGCAAGCAAAACATAACCTTCAAGATGTTTTGGCTTTATGTTTTGTCTTTGAGACCTTCTTAACATTGGATTAGGTTCCTCACTATCCTCCTCACCGTTGGAATCCTCCTCCTCATCATCGATCAATTCAATCTCGGATTCTTTCCCATAACTTGCATCACAAGTTTTGTTGCTTTCTTGTGAAGCTAACTCTTTTCCATTTTTGTCTCCTTGGTTTTCGAAGCTCTCAAGTTCAAAACCAAAACCTTTTTCACGATTCAACTCCGAATTGTCGTTGATGCTCTAATTCCACCCCTTTGTTTCATCAAAAACAACGTCTCGGCTCACAATTATCTCTTGTGTGGGTGGGTCAAGTAATCTATATGCTTTTGATCCCGGCTCAGTTCCGAGATGCACAAGCATCCTCGATCGGTCATCTATCTTTTCCAGGTGTGGTGTATCAACTTTGGCATAGCTAATACACCCAAAAACTCAGACATGACTAATGTTAGGAATTTTGTGTCTCATCATCTCATATGGTGTCTTACCTTTTAAGGATTTTGAGGAGATACGATTGATAATATATGTAGAGTGTCTTACCGCTTCTCCCCATAAGTAATTTGGAACACGCATATGTTTCATGATATTCCTAGACATCTCCATAAGTGTCTGATTTCTCCTTTCAACCACTCCATTTTGTTGTGGAGTGTAAAGTGCCGTTAGATGTCTCTTGATCCCATTTTGTGAACAAAAATCATTGAATTCTTTTGACAAGAACTCACCACTCCTATCTGAACGAAAAACACATATTCTTTCTCTTGTTTCTTGTTCCACTATATCTTTGATTTTCTTAAGTTTATCGAAAGCTTCTCCTTTTTCTTTCAATAAACTCGTCCACATATATCTACTTTGATCATCAATAAGAACAAAGATATACCTATTTTCTGCAGCTGTTGATGGTGTTATTGGTCCACAAAGATCTCCATGTATAAGCTCAAGATTTCTCTTTGCTCGGTACAAATTAGCTTGCGGGAAAGCTCTCCTTGTTTGTTTTCCGAGTAAACAAGAGCCACATATTTCTTTGTCAATACTAATCTTTGGAAGACCCTTCACAACTTCTCCATTAACCATGCCTTTTATGGTGTCGAGATTCACATGCCCTAATCTCGAATGCCACCTACTAGACTCACTCAATTTGGGTAGATGCAATTGTGTGATATCCTTTATATCCATCATTACCTTATACAAGCGATTCTTTGATCTCTTTGCTTTGACCACAAGTTTTCCTTCATGATCATGCATAATTAGATTATCTCCTCCCAATCTAATGTCACATCCTTCCTCCGTTGCTTGTCCAAGACTTATTATGTTGCTCCTCAAATCGGGAATAAAATACACATCCTTTAATATTTTCTCATTCCCGTTTTGATCAACAAAAGATATTGATCCTTTTCCTTTGATATCAATGCGTGAATCATCACCAAATCGTACCTTCCCGGAGATAGTTTCATCGAGTTTGTTAAAGTATCTCCTATCCCCGGTCATGTGGTTGCTAGCTCCATTGTCTAGATACCAAGTATTCTCCTCCGTGTTGTTTGTTTCGAACTTACTTGGTATGCAATTTTCTTCATTCAAAAATACGATTTCGTGTAAAAACAACTCATCACCTTCTTGTGTTTCGGACTCGTTTTCATCTTCTTGTGCCTCTTGAAGCTTAAGCAAACGATCTGAACACTTAGATGCGAAGTGTCCAGTTTTGTCACACCGATAACACACCACCTTAGTGATATCAAAGTCGCCATTATTTCTTCCTCGTCCTCTTCCTCGACCTCGTCCGCCTCTACCCCTTCCTCTTGTGCCTTCGCTAGTGTCTCTCTTTTGATTCTGGTACTCTATATACATCAATTGTTTTTGCTCTTCTTGAGCTTCTTCTTCTTCTTCGAGAATTCTTTCCTCATAGGCTTTTAGACGTCTTATGATATCCTCGAAGCTTGTTGTTTTAAGATCTAGAATTTGTTCAAGAGATGCGACAATATGAATGTATTTCTTCCTAGGAAGACACTTTAGAATCTTTTTAACTAGTTTAGGCTCCTTAATATTTGCTCCTAGAGAGGAAGCTTTTGAAGTTATTGCTGTTAACTTCCCAACGAAGTCATCGATGGTTTCGGTTTGGCTCATCTTAAGACGGTCGAATTCCGACATTAATGTTTGCAACCTTGCCTCCTTAACACGTTCAGCTCCTAAGTTTCGGGTTTTTATGGCCTCCCACACCTCCTTTGCCGTGTTTAATTCTCCCACTTGAAGGAGGAGTGCCTCCGGTATTGATTGAAACAAAAGAGCTATCGCCAGATTATTCTTCTTTGTATCAATCAAATCTGTCTCAATTATCTCCCATACCTCATGTACTTTGAGACATGCCTTCATTCTCATAGCCCAAACCGTGTAGTTGGTTGCGTTTAACATCAGACACATAATAGAGGAAGAGTTCCCTCCGGTTTTGCTCTTTTCCGCCGGAACAATGGATTTTTCATCTCCCATTTTTTTGGTTAGTATACTCCTCTTATGATCAAGACTTTTTATCGATTACTCTCCAAGTACTCAATCTCCTCGTAACACCTCTTTCTCAAACTCCTTTTGTTCCCTTCGCAAGAACAAAATTTCGAGAAAGTCAAATCCCTTTTCTTAACTCCAACGATTATGCTCTGATACCAATTGTTGAAACTAAGAAGCAATTTAATGAACACACAAAGATTGAAAGAAATAACTCTTCTTTTATTAGTTTGGGAAACTCTCTCAAAACCCTAAACTCTCTAATCTCAATCTCTTAAGTTATACCACAACTTGGTATCTCTTTATATAGAGGTTAGTCAAGTTTCTATTACAATAAGGAAAACTATATTTTAGATAACTCCTAAAATATCTCAATCTTAACTAATCTATCTCCATATTTTGCTTAGCAAGTAATTGATGATAAGCTTAATCTAACAAACACTTTATATACTCCTCGAAATTGGAATCTCATTTAACATTAGGCCTTAACATAGTTATCCACATGAGCGAAACATATTCAATCTTTTCTCTCCTTATAGTCCAAATATTATACACATACAAAAAGAAAATGAGCTTAAATATATCAAATAAACGAGACTCGACATCAATACTAATAGATTAAAATATTTCCATTGTACACTTAATGTTGTGTGAAAAACAGATTCATCAATAATTGATAAAAATTAATATATAACCAAAATTTTATTAGTTAGAATTACACTACTATTATGTAAAATCATATTTCGGTACAAAATAAACTATATAAATAAATATTTAACCATTTAAATAAAAAAAATTCTTACTGAGATATTATCAGTCTAGTGGTTAAAATGATTTAGCTAATAATTATATTATATGAGATTTGAGCTTTCTCTACTACATATAATAAAATGTTAAAAGAATATTTTTGAATATAGATTTTAGGATATAGATTAGATTTTGTCGATTTTGTTGTTAACAAGAAAAATACGGGAATTCTCTCAGCATATCCTATTCAAGTTATGATTTTTGGCATTTAGCACTCAGCTCCCTCCAAGTTTGATTATTTACCAAAGATAAATTTAAATTTTTGTTGTAACTAAGGTGTGTATGTGAGTTATTTCACATTGGTATATATGTTCTAAGAATATGAAATGTCACGCATGATTGGAAAATAATGATTGAGAAAATTATATGTAAGAAATAAAAAAGAAAATACATAAAGTATGTGGCTAAGAAGTTAAGAAGGACACATGTTGAGATGTGAAAATTGGAATCTTTATAATAAGGAACAAAAGAGTTAAAGCAAAATGGTATTTATTTAGTTCACTTTCCTATTCTAAACCCTTTAACTCTGTTATCCTTTCCACCAACAATCAATTCTCTCTCTCTCTCTCAACTTCTTCTGTTTTTTGTTCTTTGATTTTACACCAACTAAATTTCATCTCTTTGGAAGAAAAAAAAACCCTAGACCAGAGATTCCAATTCTTTTTTTGTAAGGTATCTGAGTTTTCTTCATTTTTTTAACTTTTGAAATGGGTCATTGAATCTTGTGACTGCCATGACAGGTTTTTTGGGGATCTGTATAGAAGAGTTGCTTCTTGTAGCAGCTTTCAGGTAGCTGTGTCCAGATGTTATTAACTCACTACTACACACCAAACTACAACAAAAAAAAGGCAACCACTTTGAAGAGCTAAACCAAACCAGGTCGGCATTAAAAACGGCACGCAAGTTTCATCCCAAGTCAATTAAGAAAAAAAGAACAACTCTTTGAATGTCATTTTGAGAGGTGAGAACAAAAAAATGGGACTTAAAGGTTATAGCGTTGGAGAAGGAGGAGGAGAGATAATTGAGGTTCAAGGAGGTCACATAATCAGAGCTACAGGAAGAAAAGATCGACATAGCAAAGTTTTCACATCAAAAGGTCCACGTGACCGGCGCGTGAGACTCTCAGCTCACACAGCGATTCAATTCTACGATGTTCAAGACCGGTTAGGTTATGACCGGCCTAGCAAAGCTGTTGATTGGCTCATCAAAAAAGCCAAAACAGCCATTGATAAGCTCGAAGAACCGGTGAATACTAAAGCTTTATCTCCTAATATGGTTTTCGAAAGAGAAAACAATGACCAAACGCAGTTTGTGGCGGCTAATCTTAATCCTGAAGACGCAATGAAAACGTTTTTTCCGGCCACGACGACGACAACAACAACGAGTGTTGGTGGTGGTGGTGGTACAAATATAAATTTCCAAAACTACCCTCACGACAATATAGTTTCGAGAACAACAACACCAAACCTTAACCAAGATCTTGGACTCTCTCTTCATCCATTTCAAGGAAACAACAATACAGTAGTAGTACCTGAGTCCAACCACTTCACCACGACTCATTTCGAGTCGTTTGGGAGAATCCCTGGATGGAATCATCATGATTTATCTATGACGTCTTCATCTTCATCAGAACATCAACAACAAGATGAAGAAAGGAGTAATAATGGTGGTTTCATGGTCAATCATAATCATCAACCGTCAATGATGACATTGCTTAATAGTCAGCAGCAACAAGTTTTTCTTGGTGGTCAACAACAACAACAAAGGGGTACCCTTCAGTCCAGTTTATTCCCTCATTCGTTTCGTTCTTGGGATCATCATCTAGATCATCATAACCATCATCACAATCAAACTTCTTCTGTGATGTTTGCTTCATCATCACAGTTTGGTTCTCATGGTATGATGATGATGCAAGGTCTTAGTTTCCCCAACACTACAAGACTACTCCATGGAGAAGAAGCTAATGAACCAAACTCTTCTTCTCCTCCTCCAAACTCACACCTCTAAACACAGGTTTTTCTCTCTTTCCTTTTTATTTCATTTTAATTATATTTAATCACCTTATTAACTCTTTTAAAATCTTTCATAAGTAACCCATATATAAGTATTTATTCGATTTTCATTCAGACAACAATGGAGGTTCTAATTCATCATGACATTAATTGAAGAAAAAGGAGGAATTAAATGTGATGAAATGAGAGTGTACGCGATATATTAAGTATTATACCATCTATCCATATAAATCTAAGATTCAAGACTATTATCACTCTTTTTGCGTATTATTTATTATTCAATTTTGCTCTTTTGTTTTTATGATCTCTTCATTAATCACCAAAACTACAATATTGAACGAGATGGGTTCTATTCTATGTGTGTTTGGCTTTAATATAGATGGCCTTATATTCTGATTTTTGGTTTGTGGTTTCTATGTAGTCGAATAAGTAAAAAGAAGAAGAGGTGTTCGTTATCATCTGTTACAGATACCGATTGTCTTTTTTTTTTTAACATAGCTTCTGAGTTCTGATGACCTTAAGCTTAGCTGCACAAAAGTTGCGACTATTTAGTAAGAAAAGTCAACATTATTACAACTTTGGGATTTTTATACAGAAGTTGCTATTGAGTATTCAATGCCTTGTGACAGAGATACCAAAGGATCTCGATATTTTAGTATGCTTTATTTGGTCTTATTGGCTTTGAAAAAAAAAAGAGTTTTTCTATAAATCATAATTATTTATAGTCATATAGATAGGGGCTATAGAGAATGAATGACATTTATCATTGTTTTGGTTTGACGAAATCAAATAAATAACATATATATATATATATATGCATAGGTTAAAGGGATTTGTACTTTGTAGTCACATGATAAAAGTTATTTCTTTCCCAACGGTGATCATCATTATCATACGAGATGTTAAAAGCTAAGAATGTTCGTACTAAAAAAGTTTGCACACAATTTTCAATAATTTTTTAAAAATCTAATATGAGAATGACTAACTTAGTCATTTTTGATTATGGATTCTGCTTGATTTTATTGGAAGAGGTCAACAAAAGCATTACCACTTACAGTCTAAAGTCTCTGTGAATGTGATGGCCGCATTTTGATTTTGTAGAGGAAATATTGAAAAACCAAATCTAAAGTGTTAAAATAATTTAATTTATAATACCCACTAGGCCACTAACTTAAGGGTTTGATTGATAAATCAATTTTAACTTCTAAGCCAACTAATCTTATGGTTTTGTTATTAGCAACATATGATATAATTTTGCAAATTAATAAAATTTTGTTATATAAAAAGATGAAACTAAAGTATAAAAATTATATTTTGACAATTCTAAATATGTGACATTTTCTACGAGAGGTTAATTCAAACCAATGAAGCTACTCTGTGTTGTAAAATTTAATCTATGAATTGGATCATGTCCAAATAATGTAAGGAAGAACACTATTAAAATTATAAAATGTACCGTTGAATATTTTTTTAAAAATGTTAATGGTCTAAGATTCACTAGTTTTGGTTTACGCAAAACGTGTATCCCAAATAAAAAATGCTCCATTTTTGTGTCATGTTCAAAATCATCTTTACATATATGCTTTTAGAGAGGATTAAATTGTAATTATGAATGTAAGTTACAAGGGGGATTATGAAGCATTAACTGTTACAAGGGGGATCATGAGAATAAATGCTATTTTGCTGCTTCGTCTATATTTTTAGTCCCTCTTTTTAACTTTGCCTTTGCAAATACACCTAGATCCAACGAAAAAAACAACAGCTCTTATAATACTTAGCTTTGTTCAATAGTGGATCACTAATGAGTGAGAGAATCGGTGGTGATTATAATACTTTGCCAATGGTGATTTCTCCAAAGTAATTTACACGACCCTAGTCTCTCCACTAATTTTATATATCCTCATTTTCGTCGTGTTTTTGCACGCCGTTCAAACTTGTCGTTGTGCGTTGCTAACCGTCGACGTTGTTGTGCTTTTGTCGAGTTTGTCATTTCAATACCCAGAATTCCGTCATTCAAAATACAAATGTTTTGTTACCAGTAATAAATATATTACCAAATAAATTTATTAACATCTAATATATAACTTAACGGATAATATATATAAGTAGCGGATAACGTTTATGTTACCACGATAACATACACTTTAACGGGTACAACGCATAAGTTAGCAGGTAATAAATAATTTAACTGGTACTGTGTATATACAAGTTAGCAAATAGTAACTGTAGCATATAATAAAAATCAGATTAGATGAATTAATGGATTAATGGACATTAAATATTTTACCCGGGTAATTTTACCGCGGATTACATAAATTACTTATTAGATAACAAATGTATTAACAAATTCTAAACTTAAGCTAGTGGATAATAAATGTTTTACCCACGTAATATATGTGTTACCTGATAATAAATATATTAACATGTATTATATATGTTAGCTGATAATATACAAGTTACCCTGGTAAAATTTATGTTACCGGATAACAGTCGGAGACAAAACATTATTAAATACTATATCACTGCATTTAATGTTGGGTCGAGGATAGTTGTGTCATTGTGTAATGACCTAATGAAAGTTTCTGAATAAAAAAATCAGATTAGATAGTTACTTAATTTCAAATTATGTATATTACCCAAATTCTTACAATTTCTTTCATTTAAGGTGGATTATAAATGACTTTTTTTTTCAAGTCACAACTTTTGAGAGAAACTGTTGCAACGTTGGACCAATGAGAAGGGGGTTTCACTAGAGAGTGAAACTCTCCTTTTATATATATAATTGTTACGTACTCTTCTTGCAGCTTTAACTTTGGACTTGTAGCAAAAACGTTTTTTTCTCTTAGGCAATGAATTCTTTCATAATTAATTAATCAAACTAACTATCATCGCCTATTCAAAGACTAACAATCACTACAAGAAAACAGTCAATTCGTGATGCCATTTTGCAATTAAAAAAAGTTGTAATATTGCGACATTGTTGCGATACTTTTGCAACACTATTGCGATGAAAATACAGCTATCGCAAGGCGTAGCAATATTGTGACACTGTTGCGATTGGTATTATTCATTGCAAAATTGCGAGTCATCTGCGATATGTTTGCAATGTAATCGATCACCATCGAAATTCCATTGCAAATTTTCTCATTTTCCCTATAAATAGCTCACAATGTAATTGTATCTTCACATCCAAACTCAAAGAATATTAGAGAGATAGAAAAAAATGACGTCGGAACATGAAGTGTTTGCATTACGACGATGGATGTACAATCGAAAAGATCCGGAAACTGGAGAAGTGACGAAAGAGTTTCGAGATGGGTTGCGAGCATTTGTAAACCAGGCGGCTAACAACCCATTTACTCCGAATGATGGTAACATCTTCTGACCATGTGTAAAGTGTGAGAATACCAAGTATTTGAATGTTGATATGGTGAAACGACATGTATATAATAGAGGATTTGCTCCGAACTGTTATGTATGATTTTAACATGGGGAGGGGTATAGTCTCGGTGCTGGGAGTAATAGTATGGGTGCTGGTGCTTATGATCAACCTAGTGATAATGATAATTATAACTATGGCAAAAATATATTTGAAAGTTATGAGCATCTCCAAGGTAATATGTATCATGATATGGTTACAGATGCATATCATGGATCTATTTAAGTTGGTAGTGAAAATACTATTGAAGAACCTAACGCTGAAGCGAAACAGTTCTATGATATGCTTGATGCTGCAAATCAACCTATATATGAGGGATGTGTAGAAGGTCTATCCAAACTGTCTTTAGCATCTAGGTTGATGTCTATTAAAAGTGAAGAAAACATAACCAAGAGAAAAATGGACCAATTAGTGGATGCGTTTAAAGAGTATTTGCCAATTGAAAATAATTCTGCTGATTGTTATTATGAAATGCAGAAATCAGAAACGATTGATGTTTGCATTGAAAATTGCATGATTTTCTGGAAAGACGATGATAAGTTGCAAGAATGTCGTTTTTGCGGGAAACAGAGGTATTGAGCAATAGGTGGAAGGAATCGTGTCCCATACAAACGTATGTGGTATTTGCCAATCATTGATATATTGAAATGACTATACCAATCGGAATGAACATCAACAGCAATGAGATGGTACGCAGAAAAAACAATAAATGATGGGGAGGTTACATATCCCTCAGATGCAAAAGTGTGGAAACACTTCCAGACGGTACATTCTGACTTTGCGAAAGAGTTTAGAAATGTTTATCTTGGTTTATGCACAGATGGATTTAGTTAATTTGGTTTGTCGGAAAGACAATATTCACTATGGCCTGTCATATTGAGGCCATACAATCTTATACCTGATATGTGCATGCAAACCGAATTCTTGTTTATGACCATTCTAGTGCCAGGTCCTAGTCATCCTAGGCGAACTCTTGATGTGTTCCTGCAACCTCTGATTCACGAGCTGAAACAGTTATGGTATAGTGGTCTTCACACATATGATTTCTCGCAGAAGAAGAATTTCAAGATGCATGCAGTTTTATTATGGATGATAAGTGATTTTTCTGCGTACGGAATGTTATCGGGGTGGACTACACATGAAAGGTTATCTTGTCCATACTGTATGGGATGGTCTTATGCATTTCAATTAAAGCATGATAAGATATCATGTTGGTTTGATTGTCATCGTCGGTTTCTCTCTATGCACCACCCCTACTGGAGGAACAAGAAATTGTTCAAGAAGAACAAGGTTGTGCGCATTCCCCCTCCAGCACACATGTCAGGGGATGAGCTGTTGGAGCAGATTGATTATTATGATGCTGACGAAACATGTAAATTTGGGGGCAATTGGCACACTCCAGCAAACATGCCTTACAGATATACAAAATCTCATAACTGGCACAAAAAAAGTATCTTTTGGGAATTCCCATATTGGAGAGATCTCTTACTACGTCACAACCTTGGTTCGATGCACATTGTAAAAAAATTTTTTGATAACATCATGAACACGATATTGAATGTGCAGAGAAAGAGTAAAGAAAATTTAAAGTCGAGGTTGGACCTAGCTGAAATATGTTCGAAAAGCGAACTACATATTACACAGGACGGCAAACAACCGATTCCCAACTTTCGTTTATCGAGAGAATCGAGACAAGCATTGTTTAACTGGATATCTTCAGATGTAAAATTTCCAGATGGTTACATCTCCAAATTCTCTCGATGTATCGAGCAAGGGAAAAAATATCTGGTATGAAGAGTCATGATTGTCATGTATTCATGCAGCGACTACTGCCCTTTACATTGCTTGAGCTTTTACCCACAAATGTCCACGAAGCAATTGCAGGTAATTTGTCTAAATTTTGTCATTCCATTAATTATATAAGATGTTCAAAATATATATATAATTAGTATTACCTTGTAGGACCTGGAGCATTATTTAGGGATCTGTGTACACAAACACTAACAGAGGATGACATAGCTCAATTAAACACTAATATCGCAGTGTTGATATGCAATTTGGAAAAAATCTTTCCACCATCTTTTTTTGATGTGATGGAACATCTACCAATCCACTTACCTCATGAAGCAGCTCTTGGTAGCCCTGTACAATTTCATGGATGTACCCTTTCGAGCGATTCATGGGCCATCTTAAAAGAAAGGTCAAAAACCAAGCAAAAGTAGAAGGATCGATCGTTGCAGGAAGTTTGACCGAGGAAACATCCCATTTCACATCATATTACTTTAGTCCAGCCATCAAAACAAAAAGAACACAGGTAGGACGATATGATGATGGAGGGATTGCACCATCATATGCCATTGTTGTTCCAGATATCTTCACTCAGATTGGAAGACTTGCTGGAAAAATTAAGGAAGAATACTGGGAGAACCACACGTACTGTCGTGCAACTCATAACTATATACTGCGGAATTGTGAAGATGTAGCACCATTTGAGAGGTATATACCTATAAATTTATTAATTAATTTGATAAAGTGTTTTAATTAATTTAAATATTATTTATTTTACAGTGAGTTCGATAGAAAAATACGAGAAGCCTTCCCTGATTTAAATGAACGAGAGTATAAAACCTACAAAGAACGTGATTTTACTGGGTGTTGAAGTACTACGTACGTAAGATCGCAATTTAGATGTAATCAAAATTAAAGAACCACATAAGGTTTTAATTTGTTTATGTGATTGTAGGTGAAAAATGGATGTGCAGGTAAACCTCTACCATTATGGTTACATGAGATTGTTGATGAACCAATTGCAAGGATCGTGACCGCCCCTATGTATTTTACACGATGATACACTTTCCATACTTACAACCATGGTTCGAATAAATCAACCGCAAATTATGGAATCCATGTGCCTGGTGAAACCGACTTCTACGGTATTTTGAACAAAATTGTAGAAGTAGCATTTCTAGGAGTTCTCGGATTGAGATGCATCTTATTCCAATGTCGTTGGTACAATACCACAACAGGTTGAAGAGTGCGTATTAACCAGTTAGGGGTAATTGATGTAAACGCAAGCCAAACATATTCCAAGTTTGATCCTTTTATTCTAGCATGTCAAGCAGAACAAGTGTGTTTTATTCCTTTTCCTCTTATAAAGCAACAACGGGAGACATAGCTATCTGTAATTAAAGTGAATCCCAGAGGACATATTGTCGGAGAAGTCGACAACGTGGCTATGCAGCAAAAAAGATCACCAAAAGTTTCTATGACGAATCACAGAACTCATCATACATGCACATCAAGGCGTAGAAGACATTGTCAATGACGATCTCGAACATGAAAATACAGACTATGACGAGTTCGAAGAGATAGACGAAGAAGAAAACACGGAAGACGAAGACTCTAATAATGAAAGTAACTAAATTGGTGTAGTTTATATTTTGTAAGATTTAAAATGATTTTTTTTAAATACCTGCGAGGCATCTGCGACGTTTTAAGCCTTATCAGCCACGTCTGAGGGCAAAACGTCGCAAAGGAATCGCAACACTTCGACACCAGGAAACCTAATTGGCCATCGCAAGTGCGTCGCAGAGCGGAATAAAAACTATCAGCCGCATCTCTTCCCTCTTCGTCTTCCTTTTTCCCTTTCTCTCTCTTCTTCCGTCTCTTCCTCGCGATTCTCCTGCTCTCTTCCCCGCGTATCTTCTCTCATCCCCGCGAATCTCCTCCTCTCTTCCCCCTCCGAATCTCCTCCTCTCTTCCCCGCAAATCTCCTCCTCTCTTCCCACATCACCTCCTCTCTTCCCCACGTCTCCTCCTCTCTTCCTCTCTTCCTCTCTTCCTCTCTTCCTTGTCGGCGTTCGTACTCTCTTCACCGCGGCAAAGGTATATCGCTCTATCTCTTCACGGTTTGTAGATCTAGGAGCAAGGAATTTATATTACGACATTTGACTTTAGGATTTTGATGAAAAATGTTTGATTCTAGATTAAGGATTTAGGATTCTAGGATTAATTTAGGATTTTGGATTTTTAAAAATGATTTTTGGATTTTTCTAAACGATTTTAGGATTTTAAAATCGATTTTTGATTTATAAAAACGAATCTAGGATATAAAAATCGATTTTCGATTTATAAAAATGAATTTAGGATTTAAAAATTGATTTTCAATTTATAAAAACGATTTTGGATTTTTGAAAACAATTTTCGGATTTTTGAAAAAGATTTTTGGATTTTTGGTAATTTTTAAAACGTTTTGATGTTTTAAAAAAAATTAAAACGTTTTCATGAATTTTATAAATTCAAATACCTTTTTGCCAAACTTTATAAAGTGTTTAAAAAAATTGTAATGAATTGATAAAGATTTGGTAATCTTAAAGTAATTTCCAAAAATATTTTCTAATTTTCTAAAACATTTTAATTAGGATTAGTAATTAATAAAGAATTTTTCTAAAACGTTTAGAATTATAATAGAATTTTTTAAAAACGTTTTGAATTTTCTAAAACGTTTTAATGATTAATGATAATTTTAAAATAACTTTTGAAAAATGTTTAGAACTTTCTAAAATATTTTAATGATTATTGGTAATTATAATAGAATTTTCATATAATGTTTAGAATTTTCTAAAACGTTGTAAATCATTTTGAAAATCTCGTAAATAAAAAATATTAACAACGACTCCAGACATATAAATCGTTGTGATTTCAGATATCCGGAATTCGTAATCTATATACTAGGTATCTCTTAGATTGTGGGGGATCGCAACCGCCGACGCCCCTGGCTCTCAGGCGCAGACGCCTCATGGGGAGGGGACATCTCACGCTGCCCTATCACCCGCCTTACGCTCTGTACCATCTACGTCGGGATGTAGTTTCGGCTCTCAGCCGGGGTACACTTCGGTACAAGACACAGACTCCGCCCCACCTCCTCCTCTCGTCTACCAGACGATTCCAGCCGACATTGCTGCGGGAATGGCGATTGAGGAAATTCTCACCGATGCAGACCACAAATTATTGCCAAACCTCGTTCCACAGCTCCCGCCAGGAACACTATGGTACTTCTCAAACTATAAAATTACAAATTTAATAGTTTGTAAATCATATTTTCATTAATTTTGGGACTAAAATTGTAGGTTTAATGATGACCAAGTATTGGCTACAGTCGTGAGAAAAATCTTTGAAAGAGATTTCTGGAAACCGCACGCAAACTTTTCGCAAGTCCCGAACCATGTCGTCGATAGGTGGTTCAAAACTTTTGCGGTAAGTTTATTTAATAAACTATTTCTCTTAATAAATTTTACCATCATGTATAAGATTTAAATTTTTTTCCCTGTTCTAGCAACGATACCATTGGAGCTCCTCGATTACGAGTGAAGTCCGTAGAAAGTTCGAAGAGGTCTTGAAGAGTCGCATGTGCGACCAAATCGGCCGTTGCAAGGCCAAACAGAGGGCATGGGGCGACAAAGCAATACCGCAGTGGTTCAACACCGAAGTCTGGGAGGGTCTTGTCCGGTATTGGCAAGACCTGAAGTCCGAGAAGAAAGGCGCTAGTGCGCGGGCGGCTAGGTTGGCTGATCTTGATGGCGACGGTCCGCATAAACATTGCTCGGGCCAAACTTCGTTCAAGGCCCGAGCACAGAAAATGGTAATATATTACGTCAATATTTAAAAACAACGTATAATAAAATCATATTAATTGATATAATTACTTCTTAAATATTTTCAGCAAGAAGAGACGGGGAATTCTCACCCTGATCTGGTACGCTCTACCAGATCAAACAGAACAAGGCCGGGGTCTTCGTCGACAAAAAGGCCGAGAGATTGTACAACGAGGTCACTGCGAAGATGCAGCAGTTGGCTCAAGAAGGTGGTGACGAGAGCATTGGCTCTACCGTTCTATCAACCACACAGAAGAACCACACATATGCTGAGGTAATAATTTCTGTATTTCTTTCATGTTTATTCCGTTTCAAATTTTTAAACTAACGTTTACTTTTTTTTTTCTTATCAGGTTGCTCCCCGTAAGAAGGGGAGAGTTTACGAGACCAGTCGTTCCCTGGGCTCGCATATCGAGCTTAGCATCTGGACTCAGTCCTCATAGTCTCAAGTCTCAACGCTCCGCCGATTCTATGAAAATGGCGGAGATGGAGAATAAGCTGCAAGCCCATGATCAACTCATCTCGACCCTGCAGCAGAACATCGCCTAGTTCAACAGGTTATTCTCTATGTTGGCTTCGAAAGATGCAGACATTGCTGCTCAGCTTAACGAGATTCAACCCGGTGAGCCCGGATCGAGTTCAGCAAACCTGGACCCGAGCGCGGACCAGAACGCAGACCGGAGCGTGAACCACAACCCTGACCTATCGGACGATTTATAAATTTAAAATATTTTGTATAATATTTTTATTTTACTATATTTCATTTTTATTTTTATTTAACAATTTATAAATTAATTTGAATATATTTTATTAAATCATATATTATATTTTAAAATTTTTTAAAAATATATTTTTAATAAAATCGTCGTAAGCACATCGTAGAGACGACATCGCAAGCATGTCGCAGAGCAGAAGTCGCAACCTCGTCATATAATGTACGTGGCAAACACGTCGCATAAAATACGTAGCAAGGATGTCGAAGCGTAGACGTCGTAGACTCGTTGCATAAAGTACATCGCAGTGCTACCGTCGCTGAGTCGTCGCAGGCCTGAGACGTTTTTGGTGATATCGCAGAGCCGTAGCTAACTGGCTATTTGCAACGCCAAAAATGCCAGTTTTCTTGTAGTGAATCATTACAATTCTAGTTTACTAAGACCACTATCTACCCTAACTTCAATTCTCATTGGCTAGGGAATGATAGTCCACAAAAAAGTCATTCAGGAATTTTCGCAAACACTTTCCGTGCGGAAAATATCATAGCATATAGATTTAAATGGTCAAGATAAATCTAGCATTAAGACCACTTTAAGTGAAAGAATCCATAAGATTCAAGCATCAAATCCTAAAATTTACCTAACCATCAACCTATCACTTCACTACTCACAAAGACATGAAAAAAAACAAGAAAATAACCATAAACAAAAGCATAAACATAATAAAAGGAAGATAAGAGAAGAGAACAGGAAATCCCAATATATAGGAGATGATGATCCAAAGATCATCACCCCTAAAAGGATCTCCAACTATTCTCTCTCTCTCTCTCAAATGTTCTAGGTGGCTGAAAAATGAATGAAAAATGTCTAACACTACTAGAAAACAATTGAATTTTGACCACAATACTAATATAAAGGAGTTTTGACAGGTATTTTTGATCAAAATTGGTCAAAAAATCGACAATAACCTAAGATTGGTCAAAAATTTTTGGTTATAATTTGCCATATTTTCTTGTAGAATAAAACCCTTAAACAATAGGGTTTTTAATGTTTAAAACAAATCGGGATCGACCCGGGACAAACCAGATAGGAGCATATAGAAAATGTGCGTCTATGCAATTCTATTGACCTGAGTATCGCCAAGGTGCCCGATACTTTTGACCAGAATGAAAGGTCTTCAAATTTTGTAATTCTATCGACCACAGTATCGACTGAGGTGCCCGACACTTTCAACCAGAGGGCCTTCTTTCTTGATCCAATGTATCTTTCTTCCATCCTCAGGCTTCTTCATCCACCCTCAAGTTCCAAATCCTTTTAAGTGGCACCAAATCACCTGAAATGACTGAAAATAAGAAAACATGCGACTCGATCTAATTGAAACTTTAAAATGAAAAATTAAAGAAAACCTACACTAAAATGAATGAATATAACTTCGAATTAATGAAAAAGAATCAAAATATGCGTGAAAATCTATCTAAATATGATGCATATCATATGTTCGCATAATATCACATGAGTATTCACATACAATGGATGATTCCCAAGAGATATCATTTTTGAGGTTTAGACATTATAGGTGATTCCTCGCAATAATCATTCTCAAAATTCCGAAAATGTTCTTCATATATTCCCCAAATTCCAATAGTTTTTTGGAACTATAGGGTTTCTTACAATCTTGGGGAAGTTCAAAAGACTTGTTGTCATCGATATTCCCTATGTTGTTTTAGTGCACTTTGTTTTTTAACGGAAAAAATGTGTTATCCTTACGCCTAAATTGTGATATGTGACTTAACTTCAATTTTTGTTAATGATGCATATTAAGAATGATTGGGGAAAATTTAGACAATGATGCTTACAGAGAAGATATTATTAGTTTTTCTTTTATAAAAAAATGGTTGATAGGAATTTAAATCGGATTTTGTGGTAACAAAATCTTATCCTCTTAAAACTTTTCATGGCTTCAAAAGGTTTTTCACAAAAAAATTTCTCTATTTTTCATCTCTCTTCTCCACTTTGATCTCAAGCTCTACTCTTCTAGTCATATCATCACTTATCTAAGGTATCTAGTCATATCATCACTTATCTAAGGTATGTGTTCTAAAACTCTATTTTCATGGAAGTTCAAAACTCAAATTAGGTATTCTCCGTGAAACTTGAATTTGAATGTTTTGTTTGGAGGTTTGGCTTGTATTGTGATGAATTTATTTGGGTAACTTAAGTAGAGCATCAAATTGCAAAAAAAATTGGAGAAATTTAAAATTTTTGAGAAGTTAGATTTTGGGCTATGAATAGTGATAAATTTGTGAAAAGTTTTTGAGTAGCGATATGATTTAATTTTGACTTTGATGTTCTTAGTAATGGTTTAAAGCTCTATGTTGATGGACTTGTCTATGTAGCTCATATTCACTTTAAGAGTCAATAATTTGGGTTTCACTTGCTAGATACTTAGAAGAACTTTTGAGAACTCTTGTGAATTGGGTGTTGCTAAGAATAAATGAGGTGCTCAGTTGATTTAAATGGTTACATATAGAGAGAATTGAAACTCGGATTGGCGTTGATACATTGCAATTCTCTTCTCTAGTTTTTGGTATTACCTTACTCTCTTTGGATATTTTATAGAAATAAAATGCCACCAAAGTCTAGTAACTCTCCACCTCTTGACTCTAAGGCCTTAAAAGGAAAAGACAAAGCTCTAGCTGAGACATCAAAGACAGTGCACACAAATGATAAGTCTTCCACAAAGCGAACTCAACCTTCCCAAGCAAGCAAGGGGTCACCGGTTCCTCCGGGAACTTGGATCCTCCTGGATATTGACGAGCTGCTTAGGTATATATCCGATGAAGATGAGAAATGTCCGTAGAGACCATGACGAGGAATCTCGAGAGTATGATGATGATCCGGTCTGAGGAGCCTCCACTCCTTGACAAGGTACCAATTCCACCACTTTGTACATAGTTTTCTGTTTTCTTTTTCATTCTTGTTACGTTTTGTTGAGATCTCTCTTTCTTGGTTTTACTTTCTCACCGAGACGATGATAAGTAAGTTCGGGGGAGGAGACGATTGGTTGCTAATGTTTATTTGAGTTGTTTTGTTTTCTTTCTTTGAGTCATTGCATTGCATTAAAGACTAAAAAGCCAAAAAAAGTTAGAAAACCACAAAAAACCCAAATAATTAATCGGTTTCCTTATTGCATTTGAGCTAGTGGATACACATACATACTTAGATTTCTTTCACCATTTTACCATCCTTTGTAATCCAAGTAGCTGGTTCCATTTAATGAATCGGTTTCCTTACCCTTAGTCTAACTTTCTTTCAAGCCAATTTAATTGTTGTGTGTGTGTGGGGGGGGGGGGTCTTATTTCGGAATGAGCTTGGTAGAAAGTGTTAGGTTTGAGCCGATAAGGATAGTATCTCATATAGCTCCAGTTCATGCTTTTTGAACCAGACAAGACTAAGTGGGAACTTGATATTGGGTATGGATTTACTTGTGTTTTAAGCTTAAAAGAAATGTTTGAGAAAATGTTTGAAAAGGGATTGAAAAGAAAGGAATGTTAAAAGGAAATCTTATGAGAGAAATAGTACATGAAAGAACAAAAAAAATGGTCTAATATAGGGTTTTGGAATGAATAAAAAGGATAAATGGTTCTTGGGAATAAAAGAAAATAAAGGGAAACAAAAAGAATGAAAAGAAAGTATAACCAAAACATTAAGTGAAGTACCATACCCGCTAGATACAATTAAGTTTTAAACCTCTTTCCTTAGAACATGAATGAAGTGTTGAAGCTTTAAGTTGATCCAAAAGAATGAAAAGAAGTGGAAAAACCTTGTGAGAAAGGGTAGAAAGTAGGATCATCTTTGGGATTAGATATAGCTTGAGATTTATTTTGATTGTGTTTACTTGGGTCGATGGGGTTCTATTCTTGTATGCATATATTGGCTTTTACATTTAGCATTCTTCTAAAACTCATTATATTCATTGAGAGATCATTGATTTGAACATCTTGAGCCATATATGAGAAGATATCATTTTTATCTCTTGAACATTACCTTAGCCAAACGAGTTCATTAAATATGCATAGTTTGATTCATGGTTATATTTAAAGAATGTCAAAAGGAATGGTTGATTTGAATGCATGTCTAGATTGAGGTAGAATTTGGATTGAGTTGTGAAGAGTATGGCTAAGATTTTTAAGTAGACTTGCTCATATTGCATCCTAGAATTACTAACTTGGACATTGAGGTTAACATTGAATCAGCTTGCTTAGGCTTTGAGTTCCCACTCACAACTTCTTCTTCGGTTTTGTCGTTTGTTTGCTTGAGGGCAAGCAAAAGGCCAGTCCGGGGGAGTTGATATGCATATATTTACATAAATTTCCATGCATATTTTGATATTTTTTCATCACTTAGAAGACTCATTCATTCATTTTAGTATAAGTTTTCTTTGATTTTTGTATTTTAGAGTTTAGATAGATCGAGTCGCATATTTGTTCGTTTTTAAGTCTTTTTAGGTGGATTGAAGCTAATTCTTGGAGGTGTGGAAGCTAAATACCAAATCGTAGAAGCAAGGAAGCATCAAGGAGGAGAAGAAAAGAGATCAAAGAGGATTCTCGAGTATTCAATCATGAAAATGGATCGAGAAAACTAGACCGAAGGTTGACAAAGAAGAAACTCGAAATTCTTGAGTATGCACTAGAGAAAATCAATCAAGAATTCTCACCAGAATGAAGACGTAGGAAGAGCTCGAGATTCTTGACCAACTACTCGAGATTTATGCTCAAGAAAAATGACCAGAGACCTCCAACTTTGAAGATCTTGACATGTGCTCGTGAACTATGACCGTGAAGTTGGCTCAACGTGAATACAATGGTGTGTCATGAAAATCTCGACCCCTAGGTCGATATTCTTGCTCGAGAAAATCGTCCATAACCAATCCAAATCCAAAATCTCGACCACTTGGTCAAGACATTAGGCTGAGATTTTCAACACAACATTTTATTTGGTTTTATCTGACATGGTTTGTCCCGGGTAGACCCGAATCCATTTTGTAATGTTTTGAAACCCTAAGTTTGAGGGTAAGAACATTTAAGCTTTAATTTTGAGCCACAGTTAACATATTGAGAGAGAGTTTGAGGGAGAATACTAGAGACCCACTTGAATAATCCTCTTCGGATCATTTCTTTGATTTCATTGAAGAATCTGTTTATCCTATCTCTTCTCTATTTCATTATGTCCATCTTTGTTTGTTTTGTTTTGATTTCCTTTCAAGTTATGAGTGAGTAGTTGATTGATATGTTGATGGTTTGGTAGATCTAGGGTTAGATGATTGATTTTTGATGCTTAAGTTGTTAGATTCATTCATTTAAGATGTTCTTAATGCTAGATTTTAGCTTGGCCATTTGAATTTAGATGCTAGGAAGTTTATTGCCCAGAAGGTGTTGAGAAAATTTTAGAATGATCTTCTTATAAACTTTTCTTCTCTAGCCATTGGAAAATGAAGTTAGGATGATTAGTGGACTTAATAGACTTATGTTTAATGCTTATTGATTGATTAGTATATAGGTTAATGTCATGGAAGTGAGTTGGTCTTGAGTTGTGTTCCATTCCGAGGTTTAGCTTCATTGTCATCTAAATGCATCATTAGTTAGTTGTTTTTCTCTGGGATCAATTACCTTGCCTAAAGCCCATCGCCTTATCGCCTTTAATATATTGTCTTTGCTTCTTAATTATTTGGTTTGTTTAAATCATTTTCTAGTTTGAAATTGTTTGGTTAATGCGTTGTTTGTTTGGTTTAAGTTTAGTTTGGTTCTTAGTTTAAGTTTTGGTAGTCTTTAATTTCAACTCATAATCATTTGTTTTAGCTTAAGTTTGAGTTAAATGATTTTAATGTGTTAGTTATGGGTTCCTTGTGAATTTGAACCTCAAATATTTTTAATGATGGTTGTTTGTGTTTGTTGATTTAATTGTATATTTAAAAGCGAACATCAATCTGGTTGTAATTTAGTATTTACATGAGATTCTATTTTGATTTGTACTCGTTAAATTGTTTGGTGTTCCTCAGTAGTTTTAGTGCACTGTATTTAATGGAAAAAGAACAAAAAATGTGTTAGCTTTATGTCTAAATTGTAAGTCTGTGACATCTAGCACACATAAATAGCCAAATTAACTTCATTTTTATGTTAATGATGCATATGAAAAATGATTATGACAAATTAAACAATGATGCTTACGCAAAAGATATTATTAGTTTTTCTTTTATGAAAAAAATCAGACGATATGAATCCTCCACTTGTTTAAGTAAATAATTTTCGGTTGAAATCATTCTAATAGACTATAAAAATGAACTCTATCTTCCTTTACTATTTTAAAAAAAATTGTTACATTTGATCTAACATAAAATAATTAAACTTGATATACATATATATATTCTAATTATGATTAATATATGTGTCTTCGACAATAAATTAGTCGTATAAGTTGACCAATGAGCTAATAGGAGCCTAAGCGTTTCACATTCCTCTACTTTTTCTTGACCAACATACACATAATAAAGCCAAAATATAGTTTGAAATTACCAATATATACAAAATAAGGATTGAAAAGAAAGAAAACACATCACCATAAACTTGTTTGTTGTTGGATGCAGAAGAAGCGAGAATAGGACTTACCACATCATAACAAGAGGGGAAAAATAGATAATGAAGATCAATTATCTTAAAATTTCATATTTCTACCTAAGAGAAGAATTAGCTGTTTCATCTCTTTACCTTTGGATTACAGCACCACCTTTAACTCTTTACCGTATAAGCTTCAAAAGTTGCTACACCATGGATTTTGATTAGAGAGTGTGAGTTGGTAGTTATATAGTAGGAAATTAGAAAATCGTAATGATTAAATTTCTTATAGGATTATGAACATTTCATAAGACAATTGAAGAGATGGTAAGATATATTTTTTAGAATTAATTAAATTGTGATTATGAATGTAAGTTACAACTTATATAATAGTATTATTAAGCAGTGAATGAATGTAAGTTACAATTTCTTTCATTTAAAATAAATAAATATTTGTAAAGATGATTTTGCTCAATATACATAAGTTTTTAGAAAATTAAGAAAGTAACACTTAAGTTTTCAAAAATTAATTCTCTCTCGTCATTATAGCTTGTGAGGGAAAGATAATAACATCTATTTTTTGTTTTTAATATTTTTGTCTTTATCGGATACTATTTCTGATTTTCTTCTATCTCGGTTACAGCCCTAGCGACCTTCATAGGACCATGGGGTAGAATCTAAAATAGAAACATATGGGGCGAATATAGAATCTTAAAAGAGTTAGTATCCTACTTTGCAATAACTATTAAAATAAAATCGAAACAGTTGAAGACCAAAAACCCTTCGGTCATCTAAAGCAAGAGATTTTAGATCTTGTTCTTAAAACCCTTACCAGAGAGACATTTTGCGTGAAGGAGATGGTGGGGCCTCTGCTTCGATCTCTCTGGTCAAATTCCACTCGAAGATCCTTCTCTTCTCAATCATTACTTTCTAAATCTTCCTATCTCAAATTTGGTCACTCACTCTCGTCCTTACGCGCCTTCTCGGCAGCCACCGCTTCTACAGCTGTAGCCGGAGCTCCTGCTAGCTCGCTCGATCCTAATCGACTTCGGAACGTGGCTGTTATTGCTCATGTCGATCACGGTAAGACTACGCTCATGGACCGGCTTCTCCGTCAGTGTGGCGCTGATATTCCCCATGAGCGTGCCATGGATTCCATTAACCTTGAGCGTGAGCGAGGGATCACTATTTCTTCTAAGGTATCGCATTTCATGTCAAATATTAGTCTGTTTTGGATCGAAATTAGAGCTAATTGTTACTTCACACCCTGATATTGGTTCGGTATAGAGTGATAATATCTTTCCTAGTATTTGAATTTGAATTCTCAGTGGTACTCTGATACTCTAACAAAGCATAAGACTTTCTGTCTGTTTTTTACTTTGTTCTGTTATGTCTGAAAATTTTGAGTAATTTGTATTGTATATCGGTGATTCTTATATTGATTCCTTGAGATAGTTTCTTATTTGTTATTACTATGTAGCACAACATTCGAAGTTTATGTCAAATATTCCTACAGGTGACATCAGTATTTTGGAAGGACAAGGAACTTAACATGGTTGACACACCTGGTCACGCAGATTTTGGTGGCGAAGTAGGAGACTGATCCCTGATAAAATTGTTACTTTTATCGTATTGTTATGCTCAATCCAGTAACCTTTCACATCATATTTGTCTATATTCTCATGCTGAATTTTAATAGGTCTGGTGACAATTTCTAAATAATTTGCTATCGTGAACATTAAGCATGAGTTGTTTGTTCGGCATTAGGGCATTCCTTCCTGTAGAGCATAGCTTATATCTTTGTGACCATTCTGCATTCTAAAATTAGGTTGAACGAGTTGTTGGTATGGTTGAAGGAGCTATATTAGTTGTCGATGCTGGAGAAGGCCCTCTTGCACAGACAAAGTTTGTTCTTGCCAAGGCCTTGAAGTATGGGCTACGCCCTATTCTTCTCTTAAACAAGGTAGATCGACCTTCAGGTATGAATGCCATTCATTTTCTTTCTTAGCAAAAACTTGTTTGTCGCCTCAATTTTGTTTAGCTTTTCTTATTTTTTTCGCTTTATTCAAAATGCTTCTTATGCTATTTTATTTCTGTTGTCAGTCACAGAAGAGAGATGCGATGAAGTGGAGAGTTTGGTGTTTGATCTTTTTGCAAATCTTGGTGCTACAGGTAGTTAATTTATTAAAGTGTAATACACGTATTCTTATTAAATAAGTCATTAAAAAGATTTTTAAGAAATCAACATTTCTGCTTTCTCCATTATTTAGAGGAACAATTAGAGTTTCCTGTGCTTTATGCCTCTGCAAAAGAAGGGTGGGCATCTTCTACCTATACCAAAGAACCACCTGTAGATGCGAAGAATATGTCAGAATTGCTTGATGCTGTCGTAAGACATGTTCAGCCGCCAACAGCAAATCTTGATGAACCATTTCTGATGCTGGTAATATAAAACTCCAGCTATGACATTCTAAACTTTCTTCGCCAATACTGTGCATGCAATTTTTCACTTTTTATTTGTCCTATATCCAGTAGCTAATCTTTGAGGATTGTGTTTTCCAATTTTGGCCAATATAGACTAACACAGTTCCCATATATATGTTTGGCGTTCCACACTAGTCCTTCAAAGAAATACCTGCTTAACTTTGAATATTTGTTAAGTCAGTAGGCTTGTGTGAATTTAGAAACGCCGTACTTAGTTATATACAACTACATATGTCAGTAAATTTCAAGAAAGCTAGAAATGATTCTGTCAAACTAATGCCCTTGGGAAAAGAAGACATTGCTTGGAAACTTAATAAGATAGTATTCAATTTATGACCTTCAGCATTTGGAGTTTGAACGTGTTGTTATGTAGATAATGCGGTGAGGTTATAGATTTTCATATTTACATAACTATTATTATGAGGTAAAAGATTTCTGAAATGCTTAACCCCTTGGCCATGAAATTTTACTAGTGTTATCACTTCTCACTTACAGGTTTCAATGATGGAGAAGGACTTCTATCTCGGACGAATATTAACTGGAAGAGTATCTTCTGGAGTTGTCCGTGTTGGTGACAGAGTTAATGGACTACGCCAAACTGATTCTGGCTCTGAGAAAATTGAAGAAGCAAAGGTTTGTCGGCATATTGCTTTGTATTTTTTCAGCTGTGCTTGCAAACTGTGATGTCTCTCATGTAAGCAGCTACAAACATTAATCCCATAGGTTGTGAAGCTAATGAAAAAGAAAGGTACAACCATAGTTTCTATTGACGCTGCAGGGGCTGGTGATATCATTTGTATGGCTGGTTTGACAGCTCCATCAATAGGTCATACGGTAGCCAGTGCAGAGGTAATATCTGAATGGACCACTTCCCTATTCAGTTCTTAAAAGTAAAGTAAATTCCAAATATAACTTCACTACTCGAAGTCCATTGATCCTTATTTGAAATTTAAGAACCCTGAAATAGAAACACCTAATTTTTTTGGGTCTTTCAGGTCACAACTGCACTTCCTACTGTCGAGCTGGATCCACCAACAATTTCTATGACATTTGGTGTCAATGACTCTCCTCTGGCTGGTCGTGATGGCACCCATGTACGTTCAAATATAGTGACAAGACATTGCTCTAGTCATAATTCTCTGTTTAAACTTTTGCAGTCTTGGAGTTACCAGTGGGTCGCTGCATTGTTTTATCTTTAATTAACCTACATGTTACTATTATTCAGTGTAAAATTGTCCCCCCTAAGGTGTAGTTGAAGAAATATTTTGTGTTTGGTTGTTAACTGCTTGCCAATCTGCATGCAGTTAACTGGTGGGAAAATTGGGGACCGGTTAATGGCAGAAGCTGAAACAAATCTTGCCATAAACGTTATTCCAGGCATGTCAGAGTCATTTGAAGTCCAAGGGAGAGGAGAACTTCAACTTGGTTTGTACTTTTCCAGTTTGTGTTCAGGGTTTTTTCATGTGTAGAGATAGTTATTAAATATATGATACGCCAAATAACATTTAACTGTATCTATTTGTATGCCAGGTAAATTAATCTCTGTCATGTCTTAATAGGTATCTTGATTGAGAATATGAGACGGGAAGGTTTTGAGCTTTCGGTCTCACCACCTAAAGTCATGTGAGTCTTAGCTCTTTGTTGACACAAGCTGGACTACATACTATATTAGTTTTATTGTCAGATTTTTTCGTGAGGTTAATATATGTTGGTAGTGCAGGTGGTTAACTTGTTGCTGTCATGTTACCGTTAATATATAAGCTAGTGCTAAATGTTTCCTATGTGGGCTTTTGAAGAAAAGCATCTTGCCAATAGGTTTCATAAAGCAATAGACGACTTTCTTCTCTTTCAACCAAGATACCTGATTTCTGTGCTGATGTTACTATACTACACTAATACACTAGTTGGTCCCTGCTTAATCTATTAGAGATTACTTTTCTAGCCCAGAAAATGACTTTGTGATATCTTTATTTCTTTAAACTGTAGTATTTCCGTTTTAGACTTTTGAGCGTCTTTCTTATTTATTTCAGGTATAAAACCGAAAAAGGACAAAGGCTTGAACCAATTGAAGAGGTGACTATTGAAATTAATGACGAGCACGTAGGGTTAGTGATGGAAGCTCTCTCCCACAGGCGCGCGGAAGTTGCTGACATGGGTCCTGTCCCTGGGAATGAGGGTAGGACGAGACTGTCATTAACTTGTCCTTCAAGGTTCGTTTGCTAACTTAAATAATTTCGTAAATTTTGCACTCTCATTTAGTCGTTCTCCTTGAAGAAAGATAACCAAAGTACGTTTGTGTCCTACAGAGGTTTGGTTGGGTACAGATGTGTGTTTAGCAGCGACACCCGTGGAACTGGATTCATGCATCGTGCTTTCTTAAGTATATAACTTCCCTACTTGCACACCTTTATTTTTCTCTCTTTACCCAGTATATTTGTTTTTCCTAAGCACCAATTCAGTTAAGTCATCTTTTGGAGAACTGTTCTAAGTAAACTATATTGCATATATCTGCTAAACGGTTTCAGCTTCAGATATGATTGACATTCTTGTCAGAAAATTACCATAGATGTAAAACATATAGAAAGCATATGTTTGAAGATATCTCATTGTTAGAAGCATAAAAAATCCAAAAAGTTTAGTACTTTCTTCTTCAGTTAATAACTGCTATTGTATCACGTTCTTGCAGATTACGAAAAGTACCGAGGTCCACTCGGCAATGTTAGGAAAGGAGTATTGGTACGTCTATGGCTTGTTGCTCTTAAGCTCATTGTTTAACTTTCAAGAGATAATTTTCACTTGATATTCTTTTTTTCCCTTTTTAAGGATTGGTGTGCACTCATAAGTTTTGATTGTAACTTAATCGAAACAGGTTTCCATGGGATATGGCACCATCACAGCTCATTCGCTGATGAGTTTGGAAGCTCGTGGAATTCTCTTTGTGAATCCGGGGCTGGATGTGAGAACCTTCTAAATATCATAAAGCAAAACATAATTATCTGTTTCTTTCCCATCATAGTTGTTTTTATTTGAAACATGTCATGTAGTCTTTCTGGATTTGATCCATGCTAATACTGCATCTCTTTCTCTTTTCGACTTTAACAGTCCTACGATGGAATGATTATTGGTGAGCACACAAGAGACACAGATCTTGATGTAAGTTGGTTTGACTCTCTTCCTCATCATGTCGAAAAAACCACTTAACAAATTGACTAAATTCCACAATCTCACTTGCTCTTGCACTACAGGTTAATCCAGTAAGGGCTAAAGAACTAACAAACATTCGCTCTGCTGGGAAAGATGAAAATGTGAAGCTATCTCCACCTCGTCTTGTATGTTACCCTTTTCTCTTTTCACAACATCAAAAGTAAACTATTTTCTTAAATGGCTACAGTTTCTTACCTTTGTGTGCATTCTTTTTGGATTTAGATGACACTTGAGGAAGCTATAGGATACGTTGCATCAGATGAACTTATTGAGGTACATTGTTCATAACCAATCCTAAATTTGGTTAATCATATGATTCATGAGGAATATTTTCTTTCAGGCTTTTCTTATGTGTTATGGTTTAATGTGGCCAGGTTACACCAAAGACAATTCGGTTGAGGAAAAGATGTTTAGACGTTAACAAACGTAAATCCCAGAGCAAACGAGCCAAAGAGTAAAGTTTATCCTCCACAACTTGATTCTGGATTAGCTCTCGTCAGAATCGTAGACAAAAACAAAATGATTGGATATGTAATGTACGAGAAACATTCAGATTATATAGATTCATAACTTATACGGAAGAAGATGCATTTTTCTATTGATAAACAATAAGAAGATAGATCGATCCCGATGTTGTATTATCATTGTGGACCCACCGGTTTTATCGTTATAAAGAAATTTTGTCCGTAGCTTTTTGGGTTTAAAATTTAGGGTAATTTACTTATCTAGTCTATTATTATTTTACCTCTTACTGTAATGGTCCAAAAAGATTAAAATTACTAGAATAGTTTTTTAGTGTTTTTAATACTGTTTTACTCCTGTATCCTTTGGAAAAAAAAAATCACGAAAGTGCCATTAATGAATAAATCCACGTCAGCATACGTAACGTAGGCTTCTCGATCGTAGGATTATATTCCACGTATATGTAGGATTCATTACCATGTAACGTAGGTTAATTCTTCCCCATGTTACATAGGAATGAGTATTGTGCTTCGTAGGAATCTGGTCTCCTGACGTAGGTTTCTCAATTGAAGCTCGTAGGATTCTGTTCTAGTTTCGTAGGATTCTCAATTGAAGCTCGTAGGATCTTGTCTAGTTACGTAGGCTTCTCAATTGAAGCTCGTAGGCATCAGTGTAATCTCGTAGGAATCTGTTCTCGTTACGTAGGATTCTCAGTGTAATTTCGTAGGAATCTGATCTAGTTACGTAGGACTCTCAGTGTAATCTCGTAGGAATCTGGTCTAGTTACGTAGGACTCTCAGTGTAATCTCGTAGGAATCTGTTCTCGTTACATAGGATTCTCAGTGTAATTTCGTAGGAATCTGATCTAGTTACGTAGGACTCTTAGTGTAACCTCGTAGGAATCTGTTCTCGTTACGTAGGATTCTCAGTAAAAGATCGTAGGAATCTGGTCTTGCTACGTAGGATTCTCAATTAAATAACGTTGGATTCTCTATTAAATAACGTAGGATTTCGGTCTTGTTATATAGAAGTCGAGTGTCGTTCCGTAGGAATCTTGTCTAGTCACGTAGGGTTCTCAATTGTAGCTCGTAGGTATCTTGTCTAGTTATGTAGGCTTCTCAATTGAAGCTCGTAGGCATCTGGTAGAGTTTTGTAGGAATCTCAGTGAAAGCTCGTAGGTATCTGGTCTACTTTCGTAGGAATCTCGGTGAAAGGTCGTAGGTATCTTTACAGATACGTAGGATTCCCTATGAAATATCATAGGAATCTGGTCTAGTTACGTAGGACTCTCAGTGAAATCTCGTAGGAATCTGGTCTAGTTACGTAGGGCTCTCAGTGTAATTTCGTAGGAATCTGGTATAGTTACGTAGGACTCTCAGTGTAATCTCGTAGGAATCTGGTCTAGTTACGTAGGACTCTCAGTGTAATATCGTAGGAATCTGTTCTCGTTACGTAGGATTCTCAGTGTAATCTCGTAGGAATCTGATCTAGTTACGTAGGACTCTCAGTGTAACCTCGTAGGAATCTGTTCTCGTTATGTAGGATTTTCAGTAAAAGATCGTAGGAATCTGGTCTTGCTACGTAGGATCTCAATTAAATAATGTAGGATTCTCTATTAAATAACGTAGGATTCCGGTCTTGTTATATAGGAGTCGAGTGTCGTTCCGTAGGATTCTGATTCGTATAATTTCACATAACAGTATGAAACAAATATGGAACGTATACAAATAGTAGTAATGGTAGAAAAAATAGTTGTGTAATAGTTCAATTAGTGCATGTTCTGCTGTTGTGGCCTGCTTTCGAACACTTTGTACAAGTGTACGATTTCCTAGGGCGTTTTGGAGGTGTCGTACTCTCCAACGCACCCTTGATTCGTGAGTTATTTGGCCTACCTGCTTGTTTACGAATAGAAGGAGGCTTGCAAACCTTTGTGCGCACTTCCTCAGGAACAGGCGTAGTGGAATCCCTTGGTTTGACGCTTTTTGCGTATGCGTTGTATAGATAATTAGTATGGTAGAACGTACTAGTAAGAGAGACTACTGGCACACATGCATGTTCAGCTGCCGCTAGAGCGTGGACACATGGGATTTTGTCAAAGTCAAATCTTTTGCATGAACATGTTTTCTCTGTCAAATTGACAACATGGGTTGATGCGTGGTTACTCACTTGAATTTGATGTTTGTCTATAGTCTGGACGTCGTAGTTTCTACCTTCCTCAATTCGTCCCTGGTCAGTCAAAACATAACTATAAACCTACACAACGTCATCTATAAACCAATCTCAGTTGGTTCTAAACATACAACCTACCGGAGAATTACCTTTAGCACTTTCTCAACCCCGGATGTAAGAGCAGTTGTCATCAAACTAGCATTCTTCCTCCTAGTTGCGAACCACCGTGTCAACATAGACCGTATTGAATCAATAAGTTGCACAATTGGATAAGTTCTGGCTTCACTCAAAGCATGATTTATAGATTCAGCTATGTTCGTCGTGGTTAAGTTGTATCTGTTCCCAGGAAAATGAACACGACTCCACATGCTGACATCAGCCTGTCAAAAGGAAAGAAAGAAAGAAAATGTAGGATTATATTCTAGAAAGTGAATCCTACGACAGAGATCAGACAAACCTACGTAACATAGATTGGATCCTACGACAGAGATAAGAGAATCCTACGTAACGTAGCGTGAATCATACGGCAGGGATAAGAGAATCCTACGACAGAGATCAAAGAATCCTGCGTGAAGTAGCTTGAATCCTACGGGAGAGATCAGAGAATCCTACGTAACGTAGCATGAATCCTACGATAGAGATCTGAGAATCCTACGACAGAGATCAGAGAATCCTACGTGACGTAGCTATAATCCTACGGCAGAGATCAGAGAATCCTACGTAACATTAACATGAATCTACGTGACGTTAACCTGAATCCTACGTAATGTTAACCTGAAACCTACGTAATGTATATTTGAAACCTACGAAACGTGACAAGAAACCAACATACGGGTTTACCTGTAGTAAATAAGAATGAAGTCGCGGATTTAATTCTTGAATCTGTCCAAGAATATCATTGAAATCTTGTATCCTATACACCGTGGCAGCCCTCTTAAACAATTTGAAAGACTCTCCTCCCTTGAACTTCAACAGTATGTTCTTACGCAAATGGTATGTGCATATTCCCCGGGCTGAAAGAGGGAAGACTGTCTGTATTGCTTTGCCTATTGATCTATGCCTGTCGGAAATAATAGCTAGTTCCTTATCATCAGGGATTATTCAGTTGAGTTGTCTAAAAAACCATTCCCAAGACTCATCATTCTCTGTATCAACAACTCCAAAAGCTATAGGGAATATGTTGAAATTCCCATCTTGCATTATGGCTGTTAGGAGAGTGCCTTTATATTTCCCTTGCAAAAAGGTTCTATCAACCACAACGACTTTCCTCATATATGGGAATCCTTGTATACTAGCATCGAAAGCAAGGAATAGGAACTTGAGTTGGTGAGCTCCATCGACTTCTAACTTAATAAGAGTTCCGGGATTTGCTCGTCTTATCATATATAAGTAAGATGGAAGTTGTTCATAACTGTTCTCCGATGACCCCCTACTAATACTCGTGCTGCGATCAGAGTTCGATGAGCCTTCCAATACTTAACTTGCCATGAATGAGTGCATATCAGATAACAAACCTACGTAACGTGATACGGGAATCCTACGTAACGTCGTAGGGAAACCTACGTTATGTGGTCCTGGATTCCTACGTAAGTGCATTGAATCCTACGACAGAGATCATAGAAACCTACGTAACGTATCTTTAATCCTACGAAAGAGATCAGAGATTCCTACGTAACGTAAACTGAATCCTACGAGAGATCATAGAATCCTACGTAAGTAACCTGAATCCTACGTAACGTAGCCTGAATCCTACGTAACGTAGCTTGAATCCTATGACAGAGATTCGAGAATCCTACATAACGTAACGTGGCGGTACAAAACTGTAAAGGCCTGCGTGCCCCAAGGGTACCTCTCGAAAGCCTCTGAATCTAGCACCAACTTAGCTAGGGCTAGGGGGAGCTTGGTTTCCCGGTGCTTAGCATACACACCGACGTGCAGAATGAATAGGAGACCTAGCATCTACTTCTTATCGTTTGACCACGTGCTGTATATATTAAACCGTTAACATAAGTTAGACCTAAGAGACATAACATTAATCCTACGAGACATAACATTAATCCTACGGGATAACATGACTCCTACGGGACATGACATGAATCCTACGGGACATGACATGAATCCTACGAGACATGACTTGAATCCTACGGGACATGACATGACTCCTACGAGACATGACATGACTCCTACGGGATATGACATGACTCCTACGGGACATGACATGAATCCTACGGGACATGACATGAATCCTACGGGACATGACATGAATCCTACGAGACATGACATGAATCCTACGGGACATGACATGAATCCTACAGGACATGACATGAATCCTACGGGACATGACATGAATCCTACGGGACATGACATGAATCCTACGAGACATGACATGACTCCTACGAGACATGACAAAACAAAAGAAAAGCGTAGCTTCCAAGACAAACCTGCAATTCATTAAGGCATTTTTTAACTCGGCAAAGTCAGGGCCGAAACCAGGATGTGTCCCAATATCCTGCCAGAATTCTTCGTGTGAGGGTCCTTCTTGCAAACATTCTCCGACTACGCCACAGTTCATGTGAGTAATCTCCTGAAACTCATTAAGAGAGAACCTGATTGGCCTACAACCAACCAAGACCCACATCTCATAGCGGCTACTCACTTCTAGTTGGTTCATCAGCAACCAATCAACGACCTTAGACTGCCAATTATACTTCATGGTCGCAAGTTTGAGGAGCACTCCGACAGATGAATTGTCTCTAATGTCGTTGAAGACTTCTGCCCCAATTGCAACCCTCAACATTGCAAACTCTTGGAGTTTACAACTATGATTGATGCACTTTCGTTTTTCTGGACCAACCCCTGGACCAAATAATCTCGTCAGATATTCCTTCTTCTCTGCCATTGATCTACAAGACAGAACATAACTCATTATAACACAAACCAACAAACCTACGGATCAGATCCGAGAATCCTACGATAAATATCAGAGATTCCTACGTAAGTAACCATGAATCCTACGTAACGTCAAACCTGAATCCTATGTAACGTTCAAACCTGAACCCTACGAAACGTCAAACATGAATCCTACGAACTGTATCATGAATCCTACACAAATATCAGAGAATCCTACATAACGATAACTCAGAAACCTACGACACAGCACCAGATTCCTACGTAACAGTAGGTAAGACCTACGACACATATCAGAGAAGCCTACGAAACTTAGCCAGAATCCTACAGAACGACAACCTGAAAGTAAACTAACATACATAACGTTAACGAGAACCATACGAAACATCGAGGGAAAGCCTACAAGAAAACTAGAAGAAGAAGACGAAGTAGGCCGAGACCTAGGTCACTTACTAACTACGAGACGGCAGAATAGCAGATGGAAATGTAAAAGAAAAAGACGAAGCAAAGAAAGAGAAGGAAAGATGCGACGGCGAGAGGAGAATGCGAAAAGTTACGACTGCTTGAGGAAGACGAAGAAGAACTCCCAGAGGACGACGAAGCAACGGCGGTTCGAAAAAAGTGATGGGTTTCTAAGAATAATTTGCAAACTTTTAAAACTATTTGAGTAACAACATTTTTTTTTCTCAATGGCATTATTGTAATTAATGGATCATTGTGGAAAATTATGGACATTTCCACATCTTGACACTATTCATGGATCAAAAGAAACTATTCTAGTAATTAAATGATCATATTGAACTATCTGAGTAATTATCTCTAAAATTTATGCAATTAAAGAGAAATTATGTATTTTCTTGTTAAATTTGTGCAATTTTTTCTTTTTCTTTCCAATTTTTTCCATATTTGTTTTATGATCGAGCTCGTTGGGACTTTTTAAGAAGATACTTTGAATGTTGCCTGCTTCCAAGTTCGTGAATTTAGTGGATTATGAACTGTGTAGCTAGCCCATCTATGCGCTTGATATGGAATGCTGAGAAAACATAATCTTTAACTCCTCATCGGGGTTTAAGACAAGGTGATCCCCTTTCGCTATATCTTTTTATATTCTGCATTGAACGATTTTGTCAGTTGATTGAGGTTTCAGTTCTGGAGAAACATTGGAAACCTATTCGACTTTCACGAGGACGCTCTCCTGCTTCACCTAGTCCTGGGCATTTTACTCGAACCCAAATACCCAACCCGAAATTTTGGGTTCGGGTATAGGAAAAGGTAACCATCGGGTCTTATCATAGATTACATGTGGGTATCGGGTCGGGTCCGAGTATTACCCGATACTCGAACGGGTACGCGAATACTTAAATATTTTGGGTATTTGGGTACCTGAAATACCTGAATACCCGATAATGTACCCGAATACCCGATGGGTACACGAATACTCGAAATTTTTGGCTATTTTTGGGTATATATAGACCCAAATTGCTTCTTTTTTTTTTACAATTCTATAGTAGAACCGGATTTGGAACCAAAATTTGAACTGAACCGAATTAGTTTTGGTTCTTAAATGAGTATGAAAATATTGGATCCAAACCGACCCGAACCCCAAAAAACCCAAACCGAACCCGACCCAAATAGTGTTTGGTTCCAAAACGGGTACTAAAATCCCATACTTGAAATACTTGGACCCGATTAGATAGTATTCAAAACCGATTCCAATACCCGAATGCCCAGGCTTAGCTTTACTGATGACCTGATTCTGTTTGAAGAAGCTTCGGTCCAACAGGTTCGTGTGATACATGGTGTCCTCGATAGATTTTGCTCAGCCTCAAACCAAAAAGTGATTTGGAGAAATCCAAAATTTTCTTTTCTAATAATGTTATCTGTGAATTTACTGGTGAAATTAGATCAGTGAGTGGTATTCAAGCAACAAGAGAGTTAGGGAAATATTTGGGAATACGAGTCCTTTAGAAGTTTATTAATAAGGACACTTTTGGCGAGATTTTAAGTAGAGTGTCATCACGTTTAACTAGTTGGAAACACCGATGTCTAAGTTTTGTTGGCCGTCTAACTTTAACGAAATAAGTGTTGAACTCTCTTCATGTGATGAGTTCGAATCTTCTTCCAAAATCAACACTCAAGCAATTTGATAAGATCTCAAGATCATTCCTATGGGGTAATACACCTGAACAGAGACGTCATAATCTACATTCATGCGATAAAGTCTGCCAACCGAGAAGTAATGGTAGTTTAGGCTTTACGCAAGTTGAGCTCAGGAATAAAGCTCTGATATCTAAATTGGGCTGGTGTGTTCTACATGGCAAGAAAAATCTTTGGTCCAAGGTAGTTACCAGTAAGATAAGGTTTCAAGTGTCTCTAATACTAGTTGGTTGGTAAAAAAACTGAATATGTCTTCAACTTGTTCGAGTATTTTATCTCGGTTGCGGGAAGTAATTATGCCAAGTCTACGATGGGTGGTTGGTGATGGTACTTGCATACGATTATGGTCCGATAGATGGCACTTAGATTCTCCTTTCTCTGAGTTGGCCTCGTCTTATATCCCTACTTCAGATGCTACTTTGAAGGCTTGCAATTTATGGTTGGATGGTACTAGATGGAAACTAGATCAGATTCTATCGTTTGTGGACAAAAGAATCTACCTGCAGTTGAATTATGTTGTCTTGGATAAATTTACAAGGGCACAAGATATAATTGCTTGGTCGGGAACTTCAATTGGATCTGTTAGCCCTTCGTATTGCCTGATCTAATACTCAAAATGTTATCCTCGAATATGTCACGGTTCTTTTATCAGGTTCGGAGGGTTGTTGCGCGAAAGCGGACACATTGTTTTCTATGACTTGTTTCTCAACAAATTATTATGACTAATGCTGAGCATTTTCGACGCCACCTTACGACCTCTAGTCTCTAACAAATCTACAAAGGAGATGAGGAGTCTATTATTCATGTTCTCAGGGATGCAACAGTAGGTTTCTGGAATCGGTTAGTACAACCTCGCAAATGTGTGGTTTTTTTCAGGATGACACTTTTTGAGTGGTTATTTACTAATCTTAGTGATCACGAGATGTTAGGAGGTTTTCCTTGGTCTACCACTTTTGTTATGATTACCTGGTGGAGTTGGAAATGGCGATGTGGTAATGTTTTTGGGGTTAACGATGTATGTAGAGATCGAGTTAAATTTATTAAAGACAAGAGTTTAGAAGTTTTCTCAGCTCACGAGAAAACTCGAGATCATTTAGTAAAAGACAAATGAGAGTTACTTGAATGATCTCTTGGGTTGTTCCACGCACGGACTGGTGGAAGATGAATACGAATGGTGCGTCTAGGGGAAACCCGAGTTTAGCTACTGCGGGTGGAGTATTGCGAACTGATATGAGTGATTGGTCATGGTTTTGCACTGAATATCAGCATTTGCTCTGCTCTTCTTGCAGAATTATGGGGGGGGGGGTTTATTATGGCGTACTCATTGCTTGAAATAGAGGGGCTCAGAGAGCGGAGTTTGAGGTTGACTCCGCAATTGTGGTAGGTTTTCTACAGACGGGGATTGAAGATTCTCATCCCTTGTCCTTCCTGGTACGTTTGTGTCATGAATTTATATTTAGGAATTGGATTGTCAATTTTCATATATGTATAAGGAAGTGAATCGTATTTCTGATGAGTTAGCTAACTATGTGTTTTCCTTATCATTAGACTTTCATAATTTTTCTTTAGTTCAAGTCTCTCTTATTTTTATTTTGGAGGATGATAAGAATGAGACTCTGTGTGCTCATTTGGGAGGCTTTTCTTCTGTTCCACAGCTAAAAAAAAAAGTAAAATTAATTATATTTTTATTGTTTTGATTATTCATATTATATATTTTAATTGGTTAGATTAAAAATTAAATAATTATTTTTAATTGTTAAAAAAATTTTCGTTGTAGTGGTTACATTGGTTACATGTTCTAGTTCTATTGCATGTGGTAGGAGTTTTAGCAAAAGAATTTGTACTAAAGAACGAATCATACCCATCGATCTAGTTGGAAAAAAAATGATTGTTTAATTTGTGTGTATAAAAATCTGAAGTGGGTGGGAGCATGAAAATATCACAAGTCAAGAAAAACCCGAAAATATCATAGATTTTTATTTTATTTTTGGTTAAAACTTAAAACGCAAAAATCTTGAACACTCGTGGAGTATCTGATTTTCTTACATTCTTCGTCATTGTCATAATCATCATCAGCTAAAGCGTCATAACCTCCACAAGAAATTCATCCATGGCGATTCTTAGCTACATCTCAGCTACATCAACAACGCCACCGATTCCTCAGGATCAATTACCCAACAATCCTCGACCAACCAAAGTGATTCTGCCTAATAAGAAACCGGAGAAATGGTCCACCGGCGTTGCTCCCGGAGATTACGGTGGTCCTCCGACTACCACGAAGCTTCGCAAGTACTGGGGAGGTGAAAAAGAAGATCCCATTACCTCCAAAGACTTAATCTGGAACAGAGATTTTATGGATCAAATGAAGAGATTATTCGATTCCCCTGATGATTCTTCTCTCGACCCAACTCCCTCAAAGGTTCAATTTTTTTCTCGGAAATTAGAAAGAACTTGATGCCCAATATTAAGTTTTCAGAAATGATTCTAATTCTCTTAGCGTTTTCAGATTGCTTACAATGTGAATCAAACACTAATTTTTGTGTCCTTCAATACAACAGGAAGATTCTTCTGGGTTTCTGAGCTTTAGCAGAGTAATGAGTCTTGACAGGTTCTCTCCTTAAAACTGATTAAAAAGTCGGATATTTATTTCATGCATTTTGATTAAATGGTTTCTTTCTTTTGTTTACTGTGAAAACAGTATGGATGTTGATCTAAGCAAAGAGCTTGCATCCACTCCCAAATCCGTTGTAAAAGATGGTCTTGACATCGCCAGTTCCAAAGCTAAAAGCCAGATGGTGCGATTATCAGTCATATTCTGATATGACAAAGCCACATTAGCTAATTATGTATGTCTCTGATGTTTGTTCTTTCTTTTATTTCTTATCATTTTGGTTAGAGTAAGGCTCCTAGATGGAAGCTCGCACCAACACGTCGCGAGCAAGATAAATGGGACAGAGCAACTAAGGCTGCAACTGGTGGCAGTGTAAGTTCATTGCAAACTATCCATCACTTGTTCTGTGATTGATTAGTTCCACATCAATTGCAATATCATGTTTACTGGAAACAGTGATCGGAATCGAAAAACGTGAACCTCAATGTTCTTCTTTCATTTTCTATCTTGTGCTGCAGGAAGTAATGTTTAGGGAGCTGAGGCGGCCACGTGGTGACCCAGAAGTACAGGCTGCTAAAGATAGGGAACAATATTTTAAGGTACCTCCTTTCACTATCTAATCTTTTGAGGGTATGACAAATATACCATATAAGGCTTTAGTCCTTGGTTTGGGATCTCATGAAAGGCATCTTGTATATGCATAACTCTTTACCCTCATGGGCAAGCTACTTCGATACATTTGGGGGCATTCAATTCCTACTATCTTAACATTTGGATTGTTTTCTGCAGCTAAAAAATAAACTACAGGTTCTCACAGTCGGTATTGGTGGCATAGGTTTAGTCTCAGCTTATATCTCATATACCCCAGAGATAGCACTTAGGTTTGTCTTCTCCTGCAAAAAACATTAAAACCTCTCTCAATAACTGTAAATCATATGAATGGATTTTATTTGATCTTTGTTGGAAATTCTGTCACAGTTTTGGTGCTGGCTTGATGGGTTCATTAGCATATATGAGAATGCTTGGTAACACTGTAGATGCCATGGCAGATGGAGCCAGAGGAGTTGTCAAGTACTATTTTGTTTCTCTTCAAATGCCTATCGGTTTATCTACATCACTCACTCGCTAATTGCTTTTTCTTTCTTTGGTTGCGATTTGATAGAGGTGCAGCTAATCAGCCACGGTTACTAGTCCCGGTCATATTGGTTATGATATTCAATAGATGGAACGCGTAAGGGATTCTCTCTCTCTTGTGCATTCTATATCTTTCGTCAAATTCAAGTTGGTTATATAAATCATCTTTACTTATTTCACTAAATAAATTGCAGAATACTTGTTCCTGAGTATGGATTGGTACCTTTGGAGTTGATCCCAATGTTGGTTGGATTCTTTACTTACAAAATTGCTACGTTCTTTCAAGCTATAGAAGAAGCTATCTCTATCACTAGTCAAAAAACCGAATCATCATCTCCAGAATCAGAGGCCAGCGACTAATGAGGTCAAAGTCAGTGTTGTAAGAAGTGTAAACTTATAAAGTGATTAATGTAATAAAAACTAATGAACTCATAGATTTATTCATAGCAGTAAATTACCAAGAGATGAACTAAGAACATGGAAAGAAAAATGCATAAAAGAATACAAAAACATAGAAAGTTTTTGTAAATTTCAGACCAAACAGGGTCCAGTCTTTGTTTGAGAGTATTCTTCGTGAAGTCTTCGTAAACATAACCAAGTTTCTCACAACTCATCTTAATCTCTTCGACATCTTTCTCCGAGCAAGTATCATCGGAAACAACAGTCGTTTCGTTTTGTCCAGCTTTGTATTTGGCAATTGCTTGATGGTTTGGAACAGCAATCTTCACGACCTTGTCGTCTCCAAAAGCAGTGCAAGAGATTACTCTTGCTTCCATTTTTTTTTCTTTCTAAGAGGATTTATTACTCTACTTTTACAAAAGACTAAGACAGGGTTTAAGAAGGATGGATAATTTATATAGAGAACGATCATGTGAATGTTAATTGTAGAAATCACGAAACATGTATGCATTAAGAACCGTAAACGGACCACTCGATTTGATATTGTATGAACATATTGCTTCATTTTGCATGACTCATGCTTCCACTTTTGTGTTCTGTCTTGAAAACTAATGCCACAAAGAAATCAACCTATCTAGTATCTATTCAAAGATTTTAACTAGAATAACTTTTAAGAGTAAGAAACAAAAGATGCAAATAATGGTAAGAAACCACTTCCAATAAAGAGTTTTTGATAAAACATCTTAAACGTTATATGATCAGACAGTTTAATATTAAGTAGTTCTAGCACGGTGAGCAAATAATATAAGAATTTAAAATTACTTTGCAATTTAAATATAAAGTGATTTTTATAATACTAATATCAAATGTTTATAAGACATTAAAGAAAATATAAACCTAATGGGTTTGGAAAAAACTACTCAGTTTGCGGGAGGATACTTATCATTTCTTCAATTGTTAATATCCGATCAGGTAGAGACACTTTCTTCTGGTTTGATAATTGGAGTGATGCAGGAAAGATCATTGATCATACTGGTGAATGAGGTACACGCTATTTTGGGCTGAGGAGGAACGCTTTGGTTGCGGATGCTGTCTCCAACTCTGGCTGGCACTTTCACAATGCTGGTACCAGACGGTTTGAGTCACTTGTGATGCAGCTTAATGTTGTACCATCGCCGGATGTTAGTTTGGGTAAGGACACTTATCTATGGAGACATTCACCAGGGACTTATAAACCTGAATTCTCTTCCAAGCATACATGGGATCAGATACGTGTTTCACGGCCCCATGTCTCCTGGTTTAAAGTTGTATGGTTCCCACAAAAGGTTCCTCGTTTTTCTTTTATACTCTGGCTGGCTATTCGTGACAGGCTTTCCACTGGTATTAGGATGCGTTCATGGGGACAGAACCAGATTTGTGTGCTGTGTGAAGAACCTGATGAAACAAGGGATCATTCTTTTTTGCCTGTCCGTTTAGCTTCACTGTTTGGATGTCACTTAGCAGTGGATTACTCGGTCCTCTCACCACTCCGGATTGGAAGGACACTCTCTCCGCTCTCGTGACTCATCGGTTCTCACACATGGATTATGTTCTTCTTAGGATTGTGTTTCAAGCATCTGTTTACTATATTTGGCGTGAACGCAACTTAAGGGTTCATGGCAAACCGGGCTCTTCTCTGTCAGTCCTTACTTTCACGGTTGACAAAGTGATACGCAATCGTATCTCCTCACTGAACTACAAAGGTCCTCATAAGCTTGAAGGATTGCTTAGATGATGGTTCGAGACTAGAAGACTATAGATTTGCTAAATTCGTTTATTGCCATTATTTATGCTTTGAACTGTTTATTGCCATTATTTATGCTTTGAACTGTTTATTGCCATTATTTATTCTTTATACCGTTTAGGTTATTTGTATATAACCCCATTTTTTGTTGATTAATAATTTAACATTTCAAAAATATATATATAAACCTAATTATCAAAAATTAAATAATGCGGAACTAGCCCATTCGTAATTATCAAATGATATGTAATTATTAAATGATACAATAGAGCCTCTATAAATTAATACTTGATAAATTAATAATTTCTATAAAATAATAAAATTTTATGGTCCCAGGTTAGGCTGCTACGGTAAAATTTGATCAAATTTTATAAATTAATAAGATAATAATTATTTTGAAACCCATATGTAAAAATATATTCCTAATAATATTATAAATTAATAATCATCTAAATTTATATATATATATATATATATTTAAATAATTTGATATATTAAAGTATAATTTTTTTAAAATAATATTTTTTCTAAAACTCAAATCTATAAAATAGTTGATGTATTCTATTTTCAAACTATAATGTTATAGTATAATATGTCATAAAAAATAACCTAAATTTCTTTAATTTTTCAAAATTTTAATATGAATCATTTTCATTGTAATAGTATTTTATGATGTTGCAGTAAAACTGTCATTAATCATAAATTACAAAATTTATTACTTTCAAAAGATTAATCAAAAATATCTCAATTTATTTTAAAAAAATAATTTTAACAATTAAAAATACTATAAATTAATACTTATTAACTTATGGTTAAATTAATACATCTCTAAATTAATAATTTTTCAAAGTCCCAACATTATTAATTTATAGAGGTTTGACGGTATGTAGACATGTATTTTTTATAGACTAATCTTTAATGATAAGATTTTTAAAGTAAGTTTATGTTTATATGTTGTATAATTAAATAGTATGATTCAAATTTTTTGGGCTTATCTAATTGCAAATGTTCAAATATTATATTCAAAATATTGCAAAATTAATATAATACTAAATATGGAGCAGTGCGATGCATGAGTTTTATAAATTTTTTTAAATATATATATACGTAATATATTTAAGAATCTCGTTGATTTCTAATATTTGAAACTCATCTTTATATCATAGGATATATATATATATATATACTATATTTTAGATAATTTTTAAGAATCCTTTTGATTACTAGTTTTTGAAACCCAACTTTATATAATACAATACTAAAAAATTTTGAATCGTTGAATTTAACATATGGAAAATTCTCGTTGATTACTAACTTTTAAAACACAACTTCATATAATAAAATTTTATAATTATAAATAAAGGAATCATTTTTATGTTAACATTGTGAATAAAGATATATATTTCGTAGTAAATATAAATATTTATAACAAAAAGATATTTTTAAATATATACAAATATTGCAAAAAATTTTAGATCATTTTATTTTGACACGTCGATGAATCTCGTTGATTACTAAGTTTTGAAACCCAATTTTATATGCACGTATAAAAATACTGTTAAATTTTGGTTTATTAGATTTGACATGTGGAACAATCCCATTAATTACTAAATTTGGAAACCCAACTTTATATAATAGGATTATGAATAGAGATAAATATTTTGTGATAAATATAAATATTTAAAACAAAAAATATTTTAAAATATATAAATAAACTACAAAATTGGATCATTAGATTGAAAAATCATGTTGATTACAGTTGCTAAATAAGTTTTCTTTCTGTTAAAACGTTTTAACCTAGTAGGGCGAAGGCGACGGCGGGGAGAGAATCACGATCCTTGGCGACGTTTCGCCTGTTGGTGCCTCCGTTATCGCTGGTCCCGGGGCTGCTATGTATTCGGGGTCTCTCCTCTACAGAAAGAGACCTTTAGGAGTTTTTTGGGTAACGTCTCCGGATCTTCTCAAATGTGTCGGCGTTTCTCTGTCATTTCGCGGTGGGCTTCGATTTTGAGTGATGAATCAAGCTCTCTATGGCTATTCATTTCACGGTGCTCATTGTCTTTCATGTGGATACCCAGATCCAAAGGTGGATCCCTTTGTCTATGTCTATGATGTCGCGATGTTATAAGCTTGGTATATCGAGCTATGTTGAAGTTTTTGATCTTATAATGTTCTGTTTCAAAACTTCCATTTTGCCAAGCTATCTGATCTTTATCATGGATTGGATTCTAGGGATTCCTATTGGTTTATATCTAGGATTGCAAAATTATTAGATGATCTTTATTTGAGGTCTTTCGGAAAGCTGATGGATATTGTAGTACCAATCCTGCTGATACTGATATTGACAATTAAATCCATGATTCCATGGTTGTGTTATCGAAAGTATTATAAATTGATTACTCCAATGATCCCTATCACTTACGCCCACGCTGATTCTCTCTGTTCATTGTGTATCTTGTTTTCTTCCCAGAAATATTTATCTAGCAGCTTGATGTCTCAACTATCTCTTGCCAAGAAGGCTTTGGAGGCAAGGTCTCCTCCACAGAAGCTCAAAATTAAGGTGCTTGCTATTGATAATTCCACACTACTTGCCGCTGCTCCAAGATCTTATTGGGGAGATGCCTTAATCCACATATTCAAGATGTCAACACCTTCATCTTCATGATGCCAAAGTTCTGGAAAATGGAAGGACGAACAACAGGTGTAACCCTGGGAAATGGGAGGTTCCAGTTTGAGTTCCAATCGGAGAGGGACCTGAAGGAGATTTTACGACTACGATCTAGTCGGTTTGATGGCTGGATGGTGACATATGCTCCCTGGAAGACCTTTGCCGATGCTACTTACCCCCATAGCATTTGTTTATGGATTAAGATAACAAGTATTCCTTTTGAATACATCACTGATGAAATTTACCATTTGGTTGGTGGCTCTTTAGGGCATATTATGGATGTTGATGTGGACAGACGTAAGGTGCTGCTGGAGCTTCCGGTCTCCAAACCTTTAATCTTTTCCTCCTCTCTTGAATTCGTGGAGGGGCAAGAGTTGTAGCTCATGATAGAGTATCAAAATCTCGAGGGATACTGAAACCTATGTTATAGATTAACTCATGATTCTGATAGATGTTACAAGGCCAAAAAAGAGCCGAATGAGGTAGCTAAACATGGGAAATTGAAGGGCTCGATGATGGGACGCAACCAAAGCTTTAAGGGAGCTGTTTCGGATGGCAGTCGATCCCAAGGTGATAATAAATATGTGGCAATTGAAATAATGCGGAAGTCAATTGGTGGTAGAAATAAAGGTAAAGAAGCCGCTTCATCACTCCAAAATTATCGTGAGGATGAACGGTCACATAACAAGAGAAGCATTCATGAGAGTACGCAGCTGCGTGAAACCTCAAAGATTATGGATATGGGAGGAATGTCCTCGTCCAATCCTAGATGTTATTTGGAAAGCAATGTAAGTGGCTCCATGTCCTCTAAAAAAGTCTGGAGGCCATTGTTTCAACATGATGACGCTATGATCGTTACTGATGTGGGGGAGGATGCGATAACAGTAGCAGCACCAAGTGCTGAAACTACTTTGGCCCCATTATCAACAGAGAAAATGAAAAGCGATGTTCAATCCACTGCTGGCCCCGAGTCAGGTATTACTATTAACCAGAATTTAGTATTTGATTCTTTGATGATGGAACCAGATGATGTTGCTGAAGTGGAGCATGTGGGAGGTGGAGATGTAGTCACATACACTGCAGATGAGGTTGCGGAAGCTGCGGAGTTTTGTGAACAATATGAACTCAATAATCCAATTGTTCTGAACCAGAAGGACATTGAGATCAAAGTCGTGAAGCCCCCTGCTGGTCCTAGTAAGCTATCCTCCAGACCCTCAACGCCGCTTGAATGAGTGAGCTCTCGGAAGATGATGTCCCTCGCAGCCATGTCGCCACGGAATGGACCTAAGGAAGTCAAGGCCAAGGCAAAGTCAACAAAGGAGTCATGAAAAGGCTCCATTAAATTTTAATGTTATAATTTTAATGTTTAAAATTCTTTGTTGGAATTGCCAAGGTATTGGTAATCGAATTACAATAAATTATTTAAGATATATTTGGAAGTTTCATAAACCAGATTTTCTATTTCTTTCTGAAACTAAGAATAATGTTTATTTTATAGAAAAAATATAAGGTCATTTAGGTTATAATATGATGATTATTGTTGAACCAAATGGGCTTAGTGGCGGTTTGGCTCTTTTATTTAATGATTCTCTTAATGTAGTCTTAAATCATAAGGACACACGAATGATAGATGTCTCTTGTGATGTCAAAGGACAATCAGTTAACATCACATTTATTTATGGTGAGCCAAGACAATATCTAAGAGATCAAGTATGGGAAAGATTAACGAGGATCGGTATAGTCCGGGATTCCCATTGGTTAATTATCGGGGAATTTAACGAACTCACGGGAAACTATGAAAAACAAGGGGGGAACTTGAGACACCCCAACTCGTTCCAGTCATTTAATCAAATGATTCAGAATTGTGGACTTGTTGAATTCCCAAAGATAGGAAATTCCTGGTCATGGAGAGGGGTTCAGAATAATGGAGTTGTTTGATGTATTCTTGATAAAGCCTTTGGAAATGATCATTGGCATGACTTGTTCCCCATGTCCGAGATTGAGTATATCCAAACGATTGGATCGGATCACCGACCAAGTGTGGGTAGATTCAACGATCAATTTTTTAGATGATGACATCAATTCATTTTTGATAAGAGATGAATTGGAAAAGACAGCTACAAGGAAACAATTGAGAAAGGTTGGAAAGGTGTACCCTCTCGTCGTCGAATTACGATTACAGGGCGAATAAAAAATTGTAGGAAGGAATTATCATACTGGCGAAGCAAATATGTTCCATCTGGTAGACAAACGATTATTAAATGGCAAAAGGTTGTGGAGCCCTTACAAAACTCTAATGGCCCACACCAGATGAAATAATGAAAGCTAAACTGGAGCTTTACAATTTGGTCATTCATTCCCAGAAAATGACAAGGTCGTGATTCATCAAATTCTGAGGATCCATCAGCTGGGAGGCATGGGTTCCTACCTCGAAATCCCAGAGAATATCAGAGGAGGAAGAACAAAAAATTTTGCTTTTGTCCGTGAAAGGCTTAATGACAGAAATAACGATTGGTCTTCGAAGTTCTTATCCAAAGGGGGTAAGGAAATTCTGATCAAATCGGTCTTAACGTCTTTGCCGACATATGTTATGTCATGTTATAGATTACCAAAGACAATCGTGACAAAATTAAACTCAGCCATTGAAAATTTTTGGTGGTCGACTTTGGAAACTTCTAAAGGAATACACTGGATGCAATGGAAAAAACTATGTCACCCAAAACAGGAAGGTGGTTTAAGTTTCCAGGTTTTAGAGGATTTTAATTCAGCACTTCTTGCCATACAAGTTTGGAGGCTGCTCGATTACCCTGATTCTTTATTCGCCCGAGTTATGCGGGGTCGATATTATAAAAATCAATGCCCGATGTCGGCGAAAACGAATTCAAACCATTCATATGGGTGGAGGAGTATTAGTTCAGCTCGATCACTTGTTGCTAAAGGTATAATTAAGAAGATTGGTGATGGCAGATCTATTGCGGTCTAGAGAGACCCATGGATCCCAGATGTTCAGCCGAGAACGGCTGTTGGCATAGATCTGGATATTTTCCCAAATATTACAGTTGATCAATTCATTGATTCTCAAACCAGGACCTGGCGAGAGATTCTACTAAAACAATATTTTATTCCTCCTGATGTCCAATTAATCATGGGTATACCACTATCACGACGGGCAATACCAGATTATTGGGGTTGGCATTACACAAAGACCGGTCGGTACTCAGTTAAATCGGGATACAAGACTGAGGAGAGTATCTCTCTGATGGATATTGGGTCCCAGGGACCAAGTTTTTGGGCAATACAATCGAAAATATGGAAATTGGATTATCCAAATAAAATTCGACATTTTATATGGCAAGCTCTATCTGGTTGTATCGCAGTTAAGAAGAACTTGAATAATCGGGGAATTAAATGCGACCCTAGATGTGGCATATGTGGGGCAACTGAGGAGACCATTAATCATATCCTTTTTGAATGCCCTCTGGCTGTTTTATCATGGGCACTATCCTATGTTCCCTCGCCAGTAGATATTTTTCCGGGGAATTCGATATGGTATAATCTTGACTATTTTTTGCGAAGGAATCCGGACACAGTAAACGTCTCTGTTTTTCCATGGTTAATTTGGTATATCTGGAAAGCAAGAAATGATTGTTGCTTTTCTGGGAAGAATAAAGACCCTCGGGAAGTGGTAGCTCAGGCGGAACAAGATATGGCGGAATGGTCAAACGGTAGACGTCAAAGTTGCCATGCCAGCCAATTAGGATCGATTAGCTCAGTTGCGATATGGTCAGGGGTGTCCAAACCAGAGATCGCTAATCTGGCCTTTACGGGTTTCCGATGCTTTGTTGATGCGTCGTGGAAGAGTTCTGATATTTATTCCGGGGTTGGTTGGATTTGTTTTCCCGACGCTATTTCAGGGGGATGCATGGGGGCTCGACAAATTCGTAGGAGTCTCTCCGCACTTCACTCAGAGGTAGAAGCTGTGTTATGGGCTATGGAATCCATGATTTTGCTCTAGAACTTAGAGGTGGAGATGGCTACGGATTGTGCGGATGTGTTAATGCTTCTGACCTATCCAAAGGAATGGCCGGCCTTTCAACCGTATCAGGAGGATTTCCAAAGGTTAAAATCTCTTTTTCGAGTATTATCTCTCCATGTAATTCTGCGATCTCTAATCCATAAAGTTGATGGTTTCGCTCGTTCTATTAGAGAGTCAGTTAATGACTTAGTGTTATAAACTCTTTCCATGTTTTCAGGGATTTCTCAATTTATATATTGGTTGACAAAAAAAAATTATGTTGATTACTAATTTTTTAAACACAATTTTATATATGTTTAAAATTTTTTTTAAAGATTATGAAAAAATTTACAATTCTATATGTAAATTTATTTTTTAATTTTATTTTATATGGGTTATTTTTTTTATTTTACTTTTATAATTATAAATAAAAATAAATATTTAAAAAAAATTATGTTAGGATTCTAAATAGATATAAAATATTTGGTGATAAAAAAAATATTCTAAAAAATTTATTTAAAATATAATTTTTTCTAAAACTTATAAATATAGAAAAATTATTTACTTATATTTTACTTTCTTTTTTAAATATATAAATCTACAAAGAAATTTAATCATTAAATTTGACATGTAAACCAATCATGTTAATATATAACCTTAAGGGTTCAAACTTTATGTAATATGATTAAAAATTTGAGATAGAGAGATGTTTCGTCCATAAAAATTATTTTTAACAAAAAAAATTATATTAATAATTAATAGTAAAATAAAATAATGATACATTTAATCTTAACTATTTACCTCTTTTGTTTGTTTGTCATATTTTGTTGGATGTAAACGCAAAAGACAAAATTAATAATGTAAAAATATTTTTGATGCAATCAGTAGTAGAACTTCTTTGTGAAAGTTTGAGAGAGCTAAGAAAATATCGAAAGTTTCATGAAATCGTCTATCTGTTTGCTTATGTATATATAGCAATTAATATTCACAAATTTCATTTTGGATTAGGTTTCTATTTAGATTATGAATATCTAACAAAATAAATATATAATAATAGAGATATATATCGATAATTATCGTCTATTACGATTTTTTTTGCTAAGAATTTAAAATATTAAATTTGTAAGTAACTTTGAGAAACCATGCTTTAAATTATTAGACTTTTTAGTTAAGATTACAAAAATATTTGTAATTTTTTTTGTCAATTTTTTTTAAATATCGACAAATATCTTCCATTAGATTTATTTTTGTTTTATAATTAATAAGAGATAAGTATTTATACTTTTTTTATTTTATTATTTCCTTTTTTGTTATGATTGTAAATAAAGATAAATATTTCTTGATAGAGATAAATATATTTTATTTTATTTTTTCATATATAAATATAGAAAATTTTATGATCGTTGGATTTAGCACGTAGAAGAATCATGTTAATTAGTAACTTTGAAAAATTGTACTTTATATAATAAGATGATAAGGTATCATATTAATAATAGTAAAAAATAATAATACATTTAGTTTTAAGTTTTTTCCTTTTTTGATTGCATTGGATGTAGACGAAGGAGAAAAAATTAACTTGGAGAGAGCTAGCAAAGTTGAAGAAATGTAGAAAAAAATCTTCTATGTATTTATGTATGTATAGCAATTGATATTCCCAAGGGAAACAAACAACATCCAGCTGCTCTATCTAGATAGTGCATTCAGATAGACCATCTGGATGAAGTAGCTGGATGGACAAACAAACAAGGTTTATATATATATAAAAAAATATTTAGGAGATATTTAGGTAATAGATATCATTATTTTGAAATACTATAGTTGTAAAATAAGCACGTATATATATATTAAAATAAGTATAGATATTTGATTTTACTAATCAAATCCTATTATAGTTGTACAATTCAATTTTACTTTTAAAATATTAACATTATTATTTTAAAATTATGATATAGCTAATTATTTACTATTCTTTTTTATTTTAGGATTCAGATCCTTTATATAATAGGATTTCAAATAGAAATAAAAAATTTGTGATACAGATATGATTATCTTTTTTTAATTTTTTATTTTTTTAATAAATCACCAAAAAAAATTTGATCGTTGGATTTGACACGTGAAAGAATTTTGTTAATTAGTAACTTTGAACAACTTTACTCTATATAATAAGATATAAGTTGACAACAAACAAATATTGTTGGATAATCCACAAAATAATTGGATAATAATGTGTATTGACTATTTTGCCATTAATGAAATTTTATTTTTGCTCTTTCATAATTAAATTCTAAGGGTAATTTCATGTAATTTGTTTTTTGAAATTTTAAGGTTATAGTTGGGAAAATTAAGTGAACAACATAAATTGAAAAACTAATTAAGTAGATAGCATAATTTGTTCAAAATCCATTATCTAACAATGACTCACCATGTGTAAACTACCATACCGACCTTCTAGAAATTGAAACAAAAATTTAAGGGACATGAGCATTTAATGCTCCAATTCCAAAAGAAAATGTCGCACAGCTTATATGTAGGGTCCCATATATCAAACATAAGTGGCTATGTGTAAGGTCCCAACATAATAAGATACAATTTGGAATATTTACTTAATTAGTTTAATGAGCATCAAATACAATTTGGTATATAATAGATTATTTTAATGAGCATCAGATACAACTTGGAATATAATAGAATATTATAATGAGCATCATATATAACTTAGAAGAAATTTTCACCTATGTATTGGTTTAAATTCATTAACATATAAGTTAATTGATCACTGGACATATGTCGGATAACATAATAGTTATTGAGTAATAAAATATATTAATGAGCATCAGATAAAACTTGGAAGAAGTTTTCACCTGTATATTGGTTGAAATCCATTAACATATAGGTTAACTGATAACTGGATATATGTCGGACAACATAATAGTTATTGGATAAGTATTTCTACAGGATAAAGAAATACTTAAAGGTTAAAACTCGTAATACATATATTATTCTTTGTTGAAAGTTACACCAATTTTCATTATCAAATTTAATAGTAGTTAAGTGACAAACAATTCTAACACATAAAAACCCAGGTTTAGTGATCTGGTAATACAGAACTCAAATGATGGTAACTATCTTGTGGGTTTAAATCAGTAGTTAGTGGATAAACTAACTGATAATTTAATAATTATCAGATAAAATAATAGTTATCAGATATAGTAAACGTTGAATGATTCATAACTATAATAATGATGGTAATTATCTTGGATGTAAATCAGTTTTAATAATTGTTGGAGTTTGGTATATGGAATTTGTAACCATTTACTTTTATTTTGTGCATATTATAGATTTAATAAATTTTAGTTTTTCAAAAGGCTTTAAACTAATATTTTCTTACATGTATGTCATTTTCTTACAATTACATTGTGAGTTTATTCACACACACTAATATTTGAACATATTTATTATGCGCAAATAATATACTATTTTCAATCAACGTTGTTTCATGCCCATTTTTCTATAGTGTAAAGACAATTTTTCATTCTTCTCTCCAACTAAAAATTGTTATATCCACAATTGTTTCCATTTTTTTTAACATATAAGTTAAACATCAAAAATATAGATTTATACTTTAACTAATTAGTTGCTCCTTCATATTTAGGTGTTATAGTTTACTACACAACAAGCTATGATAGTTTCAATTCTCTTGAACTATCGTATCCAATGATTTGTATATGTTTATATTCGCTACATAATGGCATGCATCTGTATATCGATGTTTATATGTTTACAATTTGCATCTCAATCTTGATGTGTGTATGTTTACATTTGCAGTTTTAGAACTTAACATCATGTCAAGACATATTTTTTCGTCATGTACATAGATACACCTTTACTTGCATCTGCATCCTTCGTTGTATATGTATACATTTTCAGTTTACTAAATAACATCCTTTCATGTTTGCAATTTGGCACTTGTATGTCTATATTTTCAGTTTATTACATCTTGCACCAAAATCTTGTTGTGTCTTTGTCTACCTTATGCATATTTATCATGTTGTCTACCTTAAGATCGTGTCACTCTAGGCATTCCTTTTTGTGATGTACATAGATACACTCTTATTTTCACCAGCCAATTTTGTACATGTATCATGATTTTTGTGTGTTTACATTTGCATATTACTAGATAAATATTTGCGTACACGTTCAATAAAATGGAAAAAGACTTGCACCAAAATGGAAGCAGACTTAGTAATCATTCAATTACATTTTTGCGGTGCAACAATTTTATTACTTGTGTTACATTACTGTTTGTTATTTTGGGGTTTGTGGTTAAGATGTATTTGTCTCATCGCTGGCAATTTCCATTTGTCAAGTCTTAAATATGTAATCATTTCACTGCATGTAAACACATCTTGTTATCATCTATCATGTATCTTACACCGAAAACTTTCTTGTTACAAGTGTATCAATATAGTTTACAACGTTACTAACTTTATCACCAACTTAACTCATAACAAATGTTCTCTCATGTGTATCAACATTTTATTACATTTGTATCAATATAATTCATAATATCTTAATCTCTTACACTAATAACATGTGTTAATTAATACATTTATATCATAGGTAACAACATCACAAACCTCTTACACGTCTCCTATAATTAGTACATATGTATCAATATAGTTAACATCTTACACTCATAACATATGACTGGCTTTTGGATATGCAGGTTGTTATCATGTGACAAATTGAAATCTACGTGTGCAATGATAAATGTATTAGTTGTGTAAGCCAACACTCAGTTTTTCTACATATGTTCATACTTTTACCCCATCAGAATATTGTTAACACAACAACGTAATTTAAATATTCCTACATATCCCTCACCTATACCATCTTTACTTGGTTCGTCAAACTACGGTGTGGTAATTGTACATTATTGTGTCGAAATTTTTTCTTCCACTCATCACCACTTAGAAATGTGTTGAGTTCCCACCCATAATGCTCATGAAGTTCTATGTTAGTACACGCCATATCAGATTTGTTCACTCATAACGTTCTTTAAATCTTCATTACATATACATGGTTACAATTATGATACATATACGTCTTACCCTTTATAATCCGCACTTCCCATATCAGCGATAACAATTATGTTACATGTTCATGTATTATAAGTTCATTGTTATTACATTTGTTAGATCTCTTTACGTATTCCTCGCCGCCTAAACTAGTTTCTAAATCTTTTTTAATAATATTTTATTACCATGTCTCTACATCTTTCTTTTGTGCTACATAACTTCACCCTAACACCAATTAATGCTAATGTTCCCAAAAATCTTAACATATCTAGTATTTTTTTATTTAATTAATACAGTTGGTGTTTACGTAGTAGCTAACAAGTAAAATCCATATCAGCAATTTTTTGAGACTTAATTATTCACAAAAGCCTGTTTCAAAACTAATTCTTTGAAAACATAGGTAATTCTACCTAAATGTCTCTAAATTCAAATGATAACAGAGAAATATGACTAAAGTCCTCGCATCTAATGTGCAATATCCTCGTATTTATTACCTGATAGTACATATATTATTAGCGTACTTATATATTACCTAATAAATATATTACCTTTGTTACAGAATATAAAAAATTTTGGTTAAAAGCATGAATATTTAGAAACTTAAATTTTTCTCATTAAAATTATTGAATATTTTATTTTAATAAATTCGACCAATCATATAAAATACTATAGAATATTAATAGTAAGATATATTTAATTTTGCATAGAATTTTGTTAAACATCCTATAAATTGAAGCAAACTTTTTTCCTCAAAAAATCTTATATATTGAAACAGATGTAGTATTTGATTCTGCATATGTTATGCATTAACACATATATTATCCAATAACTTATATATTACCGAATAAAACATATTTGATTATGCATATGTTATGTGTTAACACGTATATTACACGACTAACCATATATTAGTTGTTATACATTTATTATCTAATAAATATGTTTATTATTTTTAATGAAGGCTAAATTTTTCAACTCTTCTTCATCTTCTTCATAAGATTTTATACCAATCCGATTTCTATATATTGGTTTAACATACGTTTATACTTGAAATCAAAACCAAGTATTTGGATTTTAGAAAACAAGAATATAAACAATCGCAACCAAACATTGAGAACACGAAATGTGAAATAAAAAAAAGGGAGGGAGAAATCGTGAGAGAAAGAGATAATGGGAGAAGAAAGAATGTGAAAGAGAATGGGTGACGAGGGAAGATAAATGATAGAGATTTGATGTCTCTTACATGCATTAGTTATAGAGAGAGTATTGTGATAGTATGAATTCATGTCTACAAAAATGAACAACAATAACCTATGAACTTTATTTCATACATGAACTTAATTATAGTGGAACTTATGTTTTTTTTGTCACTAATTCTTCCATTAATTAAACGATTACAAGTACATCGATCATGATAGAGCATAAAGTGAGGTCTACCATTGACCACAATAGTGGAACTTATGTTTATTCAACCAAATTTCTCAAATAATTACTTAATAATTAATTTTCTTTTTTAAGCAATATCTCATAAAAATTAAATCACCATAATTATTGGCTAATTACACATACATGAATTAATAATCAACTAATGAAAATTATCCTCACGTTTGTTGTTTAATTCTATCTCAAACCATTTACATCTAAGATCCATTTGTTGTCCCCTCTTGTTCTTGCAAAAACAGTTGTTTCCACATGTCCTATTATTATCAAATTGAGATAGATAAATACAATTATGTAATACAAGTGTGATTATGATAAATTTGTTTTTTTGTCTCCACATCATATCTTGGAAACTTTTATAAAATCCTCAATTGTTTCTTCCATGTACTCTAAATGTTCACTTGATAACAGAGCAGAGCAAATAATGCCACCAATTAAATAACTCTTCTTCATCTCTAGGGGGAGAATCATTTTTAAATTTATTCAAATGATATATCACTTCTAAAATGGAGCTAAAAGTTCATGCGTGTTAGCATAACCAAAATCTACAAGATAATACTTCAAGGGTGCGAGAATTGGAAACGGTCACGCTACATTGCATAAGACAAAATTCTAACATCATATATTGATCTATGGCATTCTAAAAATATATAAGTGAATAACATATCATAGTTTCATATTTCCAACACATTAATGTTTTTCAAATAATGTCTATTATAAAAATGAGTCGCTTCAACAACAATCACCATCAATGTACAATGGATGTCATCCATTGCACCAATTATACCACTAAAATAAGGCCAGTAATGAGTGTCATGTTGTAGCACTCAAATCACTTAACATAGTTGCTCTAGAGATTGCTTCTTGAGTAATCTCTCAATTAATTGTGTGCATGATTTTAGTCACTCTTTAAATTTGTGTCCAACAATCTCTTGTGCACATCCAAATTAATAACAACCCAACAAAATGTTGTTTCATGTTAAGACTACATATCACCAGAAACATTACTACAATTTCTTCCACAGTTATGTTTTTATGCATTTAATTCCGAAATTTATACGTAATATCTCACAAAGATGTGTAAACACGTCTATCTGCATTCTCAGAAGATGTAAACAATCTCTCGGATCATTAAAAATTCTTGTCTTAGTGTTGCATCATCCTAAGACTCATTCAGTCCTTCTTGGTTGGCTATTATAATATTTCTTGTAGTAATCTATCACAGACTTGAAAAGTGCTTTCATAATATCCATGTACTAAAAAAAAGTTTATTCAAGTAGTTCATCATCGGTTAGATTGTGTAATATAACATAAATGTGATTATTGTATTCAAAACATAAAATATAAATATAACTATTTGTTTTAGTTTTCTTAACTATTATCATTGTTTCCCACAGTACGATTGAAATCGAAAAAACTAAAATGTTCATGTAACGCAGTTGTAGACCCTGATCTATACATATTTGGATAAAAAAACAAAGGAAATATAAGATGCATACTTAATCGTAAACATCAATACACAAACACAACTACAAAAATCATTATGCTAAAAGAGTTTCAAAGCAAAACAAAAACACACACATATAAATATTATTTAAGTAAAAACATAACTAAATTCATCCAATAGATTTGCATTGTATTTCTTATATTCAAGTTTTTTGGTTTCCACCAATTTTTCCCTTTCTTACAATCTTGTTCTTCGTATTCATTGGAAAGTTTTCCAATATGTTCTTACTCTATTTTAATTTAATAGAACTATAGTCAACAATTATTTCAAAAGAAAAGAATTTTCAAACTATTCATGTAAAGAATTTTCACTTGTTAGTGTTGGTGCAACATTCTTCATCTTTACATCAGCTTCCACCGATTTTTGAGCCATATTAGAAGGTTCAAAGAGGAAAAAAGAGAGAAGTTTTGATAGAGTAAAAGAGAAAATAAATTGACCATTTATAGGTACGTAATGATTTAAATGTATTAGGGTTTTGGTGAGTGTTTAACTTCATTATTGGAAAAATATTAAATAATAATAAATTATTAATTGACTAATTAATTAAATTTGATTGTCGTCCATAAACCAATGCATGCAATCTTCCTCATTTATTTCTTCCCATGTAATTGAAATTAGAAATCTAAAAAAACTAAAATTACGTAAGTGCGAACAATTTGAACTTGCCTTGTAAAGTTATTTTGACTTTGATGAATATTATGTTGTGGACGAATCTAATCTTTTGTGAGAAAAATTAGGAATAGCAATGAATTTTTATGGGTTAAGTACATGTGGTTTTTTCGTTTCTGTTTTTTGTTTGACTATTCATCAATAGTGATACTCAAAACAGAGAAAACAAAAAACATGAACAAGGCGAGAAAAACACCATGGCCGGAAGAATGAAGAAAGTCCAGATTGGGTTTATCTATAATTTTTTTTGGATACAATTTTTGAGTCAAATCCATATATTTTATGATGTATACATTTTTTTAGTTATTGTAAAAATAAAACAAGTTTTATGAAAACATATATCTACTATTTTAGTTATACATATAAACAAATAATTACATGGTTGTGGTTAAATTTATAAATTATTCACTAAACCCGTAGCTAAAAAGTTAAACATGTATTTAGAAAACCATATATCTAATACTTTAGTTATACATGTAAGCAAATAATTACATATTTGTGATTAGATGTACAACTTGCTCACTAAACCCATACCTAAAAAGTTAAACATGTATTTAGAAATCATATATCTAATATTTTAGTTATATATATAAACAATAACTATATGGTTAAATTACTTTGTTGTGTGCATCAAGTTTATGCCATCTTGATTTTAACTCCTTGATAAGGTAAAATATTACATGTTTTCAATCAACATCTTGGATGCAATAAGAATTATAAACATGATGGCGAAAAGCCATTACAGCAAAAGCACGATAACGAGCTTCTATACTTCAACGCGATGAAGCCAAGTCTCGTGACTTTTGTAACAAAGAAAACAATTATTTATAAAGTTTCACCTGTAGTTCATATTTTTATGATGAATAAGAAAACAAGTATTTCTCAATTGTAATTTATAGTTAACAACATTCGTAGTTCTACCAAGTCTCGTATATTTTTGGAACTTTTTGTTTGTTTTCCATTTTCTTTAAAAATCATTTTTGTTGCTAATTTATGTTCTGATTTTGTAAATCGCTAGGTTAGATCTATTATTTTGAAAGAGTGTTTGTTTGAACAAAAATGTTTAAATTCTATAAAACAATAATAGTAAACTCTAACATACTTGTAAAGTCATTTAAATTCATTTTATTTGAATAACACACAATTCTCATTGATTTTCAAAACTCTTCCGTCTAATAACACTAGACTTTTAATGATTGTTTACAAAATTTCAAAATACAAAAACTAATAACACATGACTTTAATAGAGTTTTGGAAATTCATGATTGAATAACAATAAACTCTTTAAGAATTTAAACTCTTTAAAAGCATAGAACTAATAAACCTCCTAAATTGTTGACTAAATCTAATACTTTAATTATATATGTAAATTATATGGTTAATCTATCTTACCACGTACAAATATTTTTCTCTCACTAAAATTTTTGCTCTCGACAATATATGGTTAGTCTCCTCCACCGCCGTTCTCCGTTCTCCTTCGCGTTTGTGAAATTTTTTGGTTGATTGTTGTGAAATGTGTGTTGGGTTTTTCTGATTTTTCGGTTGATTGTTGTTGTTTGAGTGGTTATTCGACATTTTGTAGGTTTGTGTAAGAAGTTGTGTATGTGAGAAATTTTCTTTTCACGATTTGCTTATGTAGGTTTATAAAATTGTTATGTAAGTTTTCTAGAAATTTGGTTATTGGTTTGATATGAACTGTAGGTTTTGTTGGTTGTTTTGTAGGTTTATTGAAGCGCCTATAACAAGTTTTAATGTGTGTTGCAGAGCAATGACAGAGAAGAAGGATTATCCTAAGAGATTATTTAAGCCAGGAGAGAGTCCTAACATGTCAAAAAGCTTAAATCATTGTTGTAAGCTTAAAGAGTTTAAAATGATGCAGCTTGCAATTGGGGAGCATGCATTCAACAATATAAGAAAAAAAATTTCTGTTGGAGTACTTCTCAAACTAGCAACTAAAGGTTGATATGAGCAATGAAGTTTTGGTCTTGGTAGGTTGTAGGCCCATCAGATTCTCTCTTTATGAATTTGAGGAGATTACTCGTATGAATTGTGGAGTGGTTGGAGAAGGCAAAAATGTGACCATCTCACACGAAGGTTTCTGGAGTGACATTGAGATAGAACCTACTGTAGGGCCTCATTTTAAGGAGCTAAAAACTACCTTAACGAAGTGCATGTTTGTTTGGCTACTTTTGGTATTCACTTGTTTTGTAGGTTTAGATAGAATACTTTGTAGGTTTATAGTTCATGCTCTGTAGGTTTATAGTTAATGCTATGTATGTTTATATTTATGGAAAGTACAGCCATCGTTCTGTGTAACAACTCATGCTTTGTATTTATCCTCATCGTCTAATGACTGTGATCTATTTTTTATATATATAGAAGGTGGTCATGGGCAAAAATGAGGATGCTTGGTCTCCTATTCATACTTCACGTTGGTATTTACGGTTTAAACCGAGGTAGTAGGAGCTTCCCCTCTTAGTTGCTAAGAGGGTACTTGATACAGAGGTTTTTGAAAGGTACCCTTGGGGTCGAGAGGCCTTTCAAACATTAGTGAAATCCATCAAAGTTGCGTCATTTGATGGAATGACGTACACGCTTCACGGTCTTGTACATGTGTTGCTGATATGGGGATATGAGTATGTCCCAGCTTTCCGAAAGTTAGGTAGACGTAGAGAAAATGTAGAAATTCCTCTCACTCGTTGGGAGGCAACCAAGGCACAAGATACTCTTGATGATGTACTTGAGGAGGATAAACTGCACACAGCTAACAAAAAGGTGTGTTAATATCGCTTGAAGAATTTTTGTTTTGCAGGTTTACGTTTCTTGTTTTATAGGTTTTGATTGAAAATTTTTGTAGGTTTAGTTTTGTTGTTTTTCTGTAAAAGCATTGTAGGTTTTGACAGAGGTTTTGTAGGTTTGTATAACGTCTTGTAGGTTTTGTATAATGTCATGTAGGTTTTGTCTAATATTTGTTATTTGTATATACGCGTGGAGAAAAACATGGTGCATAAGCCTCTTGAAGAAACATATCCAGTTTGGGGTGGCGAAGAGGAAAACCCGAAGTTACATAACATGATCCAAGATATCTTTGATGGCACTTTGGATGAATCTTTTCGGGATGCTGAAAAGAAGACATCAAAGAGGAAGATAATTGTTCCTGATAGAGTGGAGAAGAAACCAAGGAAGGTTTCGGCTAAGAAGAATAAGTCACATAAGGAGGTGGCGAGTGAAGGTGTGTTTATCTAAATTATAAATCATTGTGTGTGTTGTAGGTTTCATGACGTAACTTATAGGTTTTCTTTCATTGTTATGTAGGTTTATCTAACAAATATTTTTGATTGCAGAAGAAGAAGATGTTGATATGAATATCAGCTTGCAAGACTTTGTGAATGAAAAACGCAAAGTGATTGCGAAAACTAGAATAAGTAGAAGTGAGAAGAGCGCCATCATGAAGATGTTGGAAGGTTGGTTTCAATATCATCCATTGTTATGTAGGTTTAAATATTATAACATTGTATGTTATGTAGGTTTTATATTTTGACTTTCAGGTTTACTTATGATTTTTTTCCCTTCAATCTTGAAAGCTTACTACTCAAGAGAAATTGGACCCAGAGTGTCCTATGTCATGTTTAGTTAGATCACCTGCAGTTAATAAATAACTTGGGGGTGCACCCACCACAAGTAAAGAGCCGGATAGCGCACAAGAACTTCTAATTCCACTACCAAAGCTGGACAAGTTAGTCGATATGACTGCAGATGATGATTGGCTGGTGAGGTCCCAACCCACCATAGGTGACGAGGCTACACCAAAACTAGTTCCCCGTCCGACTGGCAACCTACAACTACATGCATCTCAGATTAGATGTTATGTTGGTTTTCCTTTCCTTTTTGTAGGTTTTGAGTATATTATGTAGGTTTATGCTAGTTTCTTCTTTTCATGTTTCCCAGATTTCTCCATTCAAAGGATGTTCTATTATTCAGCATCTTTATAAAGGTACACTAAGAAATCCAAGACTTACGATCCACTTAGCCAGGACCATTGGGATAGTTAGTAGGGTTATGCGTTATATAATTGTTGTTGTTGCAAACATAATGTGCAACATATTTTTTTGTTGTTGCAAACATAATCTACAACATATTTTTTGTGGTTGCAAACATAATCTGCAACATATTTTTTGTTGTTGCAAACATAATCTGCAGCATTTTGTTGCCATATCTTTTTGTAATGTCGTTGGTCCTCCGTGAGTATGGTTTGGGATTGTCGTGATGTAATTCATACACAATGATTATGGAGGTTGCCTCGATGTAGGTTTATCATTGTTTCTACATCGTTTCACAATTGTCTTTTTGTAGGTTTACCATTGCCTCGATGTAGGTTTACCATTGTCTGCTTATAGGTTTACCATTGCCTCGATGTATGTTTACCATTGTCTGCTTATAGGTTTACACAAATGTTACATAATTAAACACAAATGTTACATAAGTAAACACAAATGTCAAACATAAGCAAATATAAGCAAATAACAAGTTCATTCTGGGCATGTATTGCTATTGTGCCCGGGTTTCGAACACTTTGCACAAGTGTAGATTTCCTGTGGACGTTTTGGCGGCTTTACAACCTCTAATTCACCTTTGATTCGTGAGATCTTTGACCTACCTGATTGTTTATGTATAGAATGAGGCTTACAGACCTACAAAATACCCACAACATTTCCACTAAACCTACAAAATTGCCACAAGAAATCTATATAACATGTACAACAAACCTACATAAGCATGCACCTTCAATCCATAATGTTTAGTCAGAGTATCAGCCACATGGATCGGCAGAACCGATGGACCAACACCACCCACAAAATCTATGTGTAGACGAGCTAGAATATAAGGAGTTGCTTGGGTTTGTAGAAGAAGAAAGTATGTGTGTGTTAACTTTGGTTTAAAATAGTCTTTTCAAGTCTTAGATTAAATAAAAGAAAAACCTGTAAAAGAGGTCCAGAAAACCTACAAAAGAGGTACAATAAACCTGCAAGACTAAAATGGTAAAACTAGAATAACCTAAATTAAAACCTACAATGCAGAAGAACTAAGTCGTATGATAACAGGAGAACGACGAAGTATGAAAATCTACAAGGTGTAAAAGTAAATCTACAATTCTGAGAAGGGTGTCTTACACATATAAACCTACAACAAAGACCGTATAAATGAAAAATAAACCTACAACAAAAACTTTAGAAACCTACAACTCACAAAAAAAAACCTACAAAACAAGAGAACTAAGTCGAGCATTGTAGTTATCCAACAACCCTATAATGCATGATAGATAAACCGACAAAAAAGAAGGATAACTTGCAAACTTAAAACTACAACAAATAAAAAACAAAACCTACAAAAAGAAGAACTACACCGACAATGAAGGCAAACATAAACCTACAAAATGAATGTCATCAGAATTCCGTACGAGAAATGTCAAATAAAGTTGAACATGTAAACCTACATAACAAGGAGAATTAAATGAAAAACTTACAACAAAGAAACTTAACCCAGGAGAATTAAGTCCAGAAAATATAACGTGTAAACCTACATAACTTGAGAAATTAAACCTACAAGAAAGGGAAATGAAAACCTACAACACTTGACAACAAAACCTACATCGTTTTAGAAATTTTTGTAGGTTTTCAGTATGATGACGTAAAATTTCTTATTAATGGTAGTTTCGTAATTTTTTTTCTTTTCAAAAGAATAAAGGGTAAAACGGTATTATAATCTCGAAAAATATTAAAATTACAATAATAATCTTTTTGAATTATTGTAGTAAATAAGGGGTGACAATATACTAGTTTAGCAATTCACTATTATATATATATAAAAGTCAGCTAGGTATATGATTAGTAAGGGGAATATGGGTAGTTTTTGTTAATTTCCTCATTTTCAAAAACCTTTAGTTTTTTTTTTTTTGTCAATATTGGGCCACAACAGGCCGGCCCATTAACCAAGTTCCTACATAATATAGGCGGTGGGACTCGATCCCTGGTTGTACAAGTATGCATGTCTTATGTGGACTTACCGCATGCCACTAGACTCCTTTAGTCATTTTCTTAATTGATTGAAAAGCTATGGTTATTCCCTTAATTCATCTTTTATTAAAAGGCATGAAAATTTAGGACATTTATCACTAAAAAGGGAGTAATATATCCGAATCATAATATAGTTGAAATTAAATTTAAAAAATTAAAATTAAAATTTCTTGATAAATGAATATGAGTTCTTCGGTCATTGTTGTCTTCAGTGTGTTGTCTTCTTTGAGCATATGGGTCCTAATCTAACAGAAAACTGGTAAAGTTGATGACCAAACCAGATTATTGAATGATTAACACGAAATAAATGGAGATAGAAAATACAAATCGAAGAGCTCTTTATTCTTCTCAACAATGAATAGTGTATATATCTTTCCTTACAGTAGACCAAAATGCTCTTCCATAATTAAAAAAAAAAAACAAAATCCTGTGAGACAATGAATCATACCAGAGGCAGCTTTAATAGATATTTCTTACTGTGTCCTACATTTTGTACCTCGGCCTGTTTCACAACTATCAAAACTGATATATGACTGTCTCATTAGAGCCTTTAAATACTCGAGATCTTATAAGTTATGCCCACTAAGGTTAATAATTTGAGAGAAAGGATTTGAGAAAGCGCTGGGCTGCTTTTTGAGCTCAAAACATCTTCAGGCTCAAATCCCAGAAAAAGAAGTGGTTCTAGCACAGTGTGTACTCACAATCAAGCAAGCCTCTAAGTATCTCCTCACAATTTGGGCGTTCTTGAGGCTCTGCCCAACAATCTGCAAGAGATTTATGAAAGAATAAAAGATTTATGAAAGAATAAACAAAAAGATCGATAATGTTCACGATACGTGCTGTTTAACAACATCAAACCTGCAATTAGTTTGCTCAATGGACCTTCAGGAATTTCTAAACGTGACCCTTCATGCGCAACAGCATAGATAACCTAAGAAGTCAGATTCATCAATCAATCAGAAACACGTTTCAGATAAATGAATTTATTTACCCAAAAAGAAGAAGTGAGTGTGAGACAATTGGCACTCCTTCTCATTGGAGGAATCATCCCAGAATATATTATACCTTCTCAGGTGGAACTCCTTCCCATGGTTTACGTAGAGTAGAAAGCTCCCACATTATGACCCCAAGACTAAAGATATCACATTTCTCTGTAAATGGTTCGTTGCGAATGAGTTCTGGAGCCATCCACTCCGGTGTACCAGCAGATGAAGTGTCCTTCATGTTTTCATCAGTCATAATTCTTGAGAGTCCAAAATCGCAAATCTTGATAGTCCAATGTTTGTCCACGAGACAATTGGCACTTTTTAGGTCACGGTGAACTATCTTCATACGGTGTATGCACATTAATCCCCTTAAGCATCCCATAAGAAATGCAAATCAGAATGAAATACGCATATGTAGCTTTAAACATGTAACCAAAGGAAATATGAAAGGAATCACAGAACAAATAACAAATTGTATGACTTGAACCCAATTTCTCATGTTAAGAGTGTAGGTTATTCGTGGTAGCTCACTCCAGTAAGATATAATAATACATCATTAAGGAACTCTTAAATAAAAGAAAGATGACAGAAGCAACAAGTCGTCAATGGTGTACTGTAAAATACATCAGAGTTCATGCAAACTCTGTTAATCCTCAGAAACTAACCAAGATTTATTTCTTTTCAAGAGTACGAAGGCAAACAAAGAAAAAATAAATTTGAACATAAGAAGCAAGCTATGTACCTGCAAATGTCTCTAAGCATCCTCAGCCTTCTGTGCCAGCTAAGTCTCTTCTTCTGACCACTCATGTGGATTAAATAATACAAAGATCCCAGTTCCATGTATTCCGTGATCATGGATAAGCGTGGAGGTTTTGTGCATGCACCCAGAAATAGTACAACTGCAAAAACATAGATCACAAGTCACAACTTATCGCATAAAGGTAAAGAAAGAGAATAATCTCAGATATATCTCCCCAAATTACTTGAAAAAGATGACATGAGAAAAAAAGCGAGAGGATGTGAGAAAAAGGAAATCACCATTTGGGTGGCGAACACGGCTGATGAGAGAACCGCAGATGCCCAAGCAAACATGCAAAACCATTAGTAGATGTACACAGGATTTGATCCATGGATGGCCAAGAATTTGATAACATTATACCTGAGAATTGATATCTCATTGCAGAAATCTTCCATGTTTTCGGCAGTAAGATCTTGCTCCAGAAACAATTTGATGGCAACATCTGTCCCATTCCATACTCCACGAAAAACTTCACCAAAAAACCCTATATACAAAATAAGACAATGTTTCTAAATAAGAAAGTTTTAAGATTCTTTAATATGGACAAACAGAATACCAACATAAATGTTATCGAATTTGCAAAAGACTTTGGCTATGTCATACGACATAAGCCTCATAGCTCAGCATTTATTTATAGTCAGGTTTCCCCAAGGGCCATGTATTCTTAATTAAAACAAAATGGCATGAATACAGACATCATTTTCCATATTACCTATCGGATATCTCAAAAGATTTTAAAAATTTAGAAGATATCGCACTATAGTTTACTGTGAAGTTTACAGGATAATTACAAAAATTAGAACAAAAATCGTCTTAAAAACTTTCAAGTTTACTTTTACAACCAACAATTTTTTTTTGAAAAAATGTCTTTGTTGATGTTAACCTTTTCGATATCAAAATTTAAATCCAGGGATCAGGGTTTAAAAGTAATTGGAACGTCCAAAATAAGTTCCACTACAAGTCTACAATGCTTAACAAATTGAAAATTAACTCAAACTCGCACTGTCTATATCAAAGGCAGTAGTAAATTTAGAGCAGCTTACCGATTCCCACCCGAGTTCCAACAGTAAGCTCTGAGAAGTCAATGTCCCATTCTTGATATGGTAATAAAGGCTGATTCTCCAATGTGGTAGACTCAACCACTTTGTTCCATGTATCCTTCACAGCAAAGTCTGAAGGCCCCCTTCGTCCAAATGTTTGGCTCCTGTAAGCATGGGGCGATGATGGCAATGACATTGTCTTCTTAGAATTTAACTCGTCATCAAGATGGAGACCAGACGCCTGAAAAGCACAACCAAATTCACAAAAAATTAATAGCCAATAGATTCCACGCCTTAGTGCATTGACCTTCTGGAGAAACTCAGAACTTTGGACTGGTTAAAGACCTAATACAACACATCTGTCACTCTTACTGATAGAGAGTTTCAACTTACATTGTTATCGATACCTGAGCTGTTTTCATCCTCTCGGGCATGCAAGAGACGGTTTTGCTTTGATTTCTCATTCATTTCTCGCACAGCCCTTCAATGTTTTGTAACATCAGAGTCCAAACAGAAGTAATTCATAACAAATCAGCTAACTCTAAATGAGTTTTTTCTCACAATTCTCAGTACAATTATCACAACATTAGGAGAGTGACATTAAATGGCTTAAAAGCATTTATGACTATAAGGGAGAATATAATTCAATGTTAATCATATTACCATCTTACAGATACCTAAGAATCTAGATGACAGCAAGTTAAAGACCAATTTTACATTCCAGATGATTCATGACTTAATTTCGTGTGACACGCCAGCTGGCAACATGATTATAGAATTTTAAACTACCTTACCAGTTTATATTTACAGTATAAACAATGAGCCTTCAATATGCCAGCCGGAAATGATGCAAATGCCTAAACAATGAAAGAAGAAACAATGCTAACAGATAAGAATACCAACCTCGCAATGTCATCCCCAATCTCTGGTGTGGTCCTAAAACTTCGCCGTCTAGTTTTACGAATTTCGGATGTAGAGGAACTGTTTGAAAGCTAGATAATTTAAGAATTGCTTACACAGCCAATGACAGATCCATTTTGTTCTACTTATCCAGTAATATTCAGATAAGATTTTTTACAACCTAGTGTATAATATTACTACGTTGAAAAGAAAAGACAATATATAAATGATCCTTGTTGCCGCGTTTTAACATATAGAAGCTACAATGAAGAATCCAGCAAAACTGATCCTTGAGATACATTTGTGAAGACTTGTATAATCAACTTTATTAATACTGGAATGTCCACACAAACATGCTGACTAATGAATAGGAAAGCAATGGCATACTGAAAATTTTGGCATTTACTAATGATAAAATGGAGCTACCTTGAAGGAGAAGCGTCACCAGCGTAATCCCTACTTGAATTTCTGCCCGTACTCAACATTGACCGTCCACGTGATCGCAAAGATGGATGTTCTGGGCTGAAAAAGTAACAGATGTCCAACTTTCATCAGTTGATACACAGAGAAGAAGGGAAACTCTTGAAAGGAATACCTAAGAAACCTTGTATAGAATCAGAGACATTTTTACGATAGAATTAAATATAGAAGCAAAAAATAGGAAAGAAACATTGATTTTGCATTTTTAAGCTCTTGGCTATGTCATATCGATGTAACAATATGTTACTTTCTTTAACATCAACTGTAATCCAGGCCATAAGGAGCAAGGAAGAACCTCGAGCTAGCTGTTCTCTGTTCAGCAATCACTTTTCTGCGGCTACGTCTCCAGAATACAGTGGCAATATTTGGTTCAGTATGTGAGGTATCGCTAAAGGAAGAAAAGCACATCTCTATTATACCCATCATTGTACTGATTCTGTGATGCAATTTGTCAGAAGTATGATTAATAGTTACCTCAATTTCCTTTCAACAGCTGTAACAGGTCTGAGCATCAAATTACGCAATGATGAACCGGATGCATTTGGAAATCCTTCTAACTTCCGATGAAATTGAAGATTTTCGTCTTTTTCTGTACTGTAACATATGAAACAATTAATCACTCCAGGGCATGGTTATCACAAAAGATGTTCTATTATATTCAAAATCTTATATCCTTTAGAAGGAGAATTACACAACGGAGCCGACCTCTCAGGATCTATTCTCTCATATAAAGGACTATTTGGCTCCAAAGGTGAGTCACAGGAGTCATTTTCTGCAGAATCACTTTCTCCAGCAGGTGAGATGTGTGACATAAAAATTGCCTTGGCTGATCGAGGAACCAGTTGACCAGGAAACCGAATTAGATCAACTAGTAATTCAACGGAATTCAGCACAACTATGACAGACATGTGTTTGCTGGAGTCCGTGCAATCCACTGTCCCATCACTAGGCAGACCCTGTTCATGTGAATCAAAAGGGAAAGGAAATTAGATTGGTATGCGACACGTAGCATAAGATTCAATTATATTGATCACAACAGCATGTCTCTGCAAAATGTTTTTCTGCAACATGCTAAAAATGCAAGTAAGAAAAAAGCATCACAAACTGAGGCTCACCACCACCAGCCGACTTTCAAGTCCTACAGTATCAGCTAGAACTTTGAACAAAATTGCCCGAGCTCGACAGCACCCACGCTTAATTTGGCCAAGCAATTGAGCACCATGGTGTTCAAACATGAACGCATTTTCCTCAAGAGCAAGTTTTGAAGGGCTTTCCAACGTCGGGCGTTTGTAAAAATCAGATACCTGTTTATGAAGGATGAATCTTATAATTAAATGGACACCAACAAACACATAGAAATTTCATCAGCCTTTAACCAAAGCTACAAATGATAGACATCCAGGGCTACGGGGTTGGAGTAGAGGCATATAGGATAAGCCATTGCTAAATCAACAACATGATGACATCATTCCCTTTCTTTCTTAATAAAACAGAAATTGAGGTAATTATATAGTGAGACAAGGAAAATATAAAAGTATCACTTGTCGGAACTGCAAGAGAACAAAACAGTGAATCCTGCTTAAGAAATAAACGCCGCCTACAAGAATATGGAATGCATAACCATGAAAAAGAAAGAAGAATCATCACAGCATTCCTACCGTTCCAGCTATTTTCTTAATCACCAAAGCGGGATTTGAGCCACTGACAAGTGTAGTGATCAACTGTTTTAGCATTGCGAGCTTCTTATCTTTTTGAAAATCAACAAGAATAACTTCAATTCTGACTCCTTCCTCTCCCAAAGCATGAAGCTCACTCGGGGTAGGTAGTCTATTATATAATTCCTTTACTCTCTTATCCTGGAGCAGAAATTTACATCAGAAGCTCTACCTTCCTAAGACGAGAGAAAAAAAAGCCAGAGTTCCAAAATAACAAGAACACAGACGAAGAAATAGGAGATCTACATATCACTCACTGGAACAACTGAGTAGAAACCATTAGGAATCGATTCAGAGAGCATTCCGGTATCCCAAAGATGCCGTGATGCTCTTTGACCTGGAGATCCATCTTGCTCAACACTTCTAGGGGACTCCTTATTTAAAGCTTCACCTTGGGATTTAAAAGAAAGTGACTTAACCCTTTCCGAAATTTCTGAAGGCCAACAATTAGCACTCGAAGATTCCTGTTTTGTAGGGCTTGATTCATCTCGTCTCTCTTCCATCTTTCAAATATTTGGTATGTATCACTATTTCACCATATCTTACCCCATAAGAGGCTTTCTAAATCGAGAACAATGCTCTGATTCGTGTAGGATTTGACCCATCTGCGCTGGTTTCTGCACTAAATGAGAACACGACATGTAACTTTTGTTAGACAGAGAAATCAGCTGAAAGTGGGAAACTGAAATACTTGTGCAGACAGCAAAGAACATGGGTTAAAAGAGGTTTCTTTTACACACCAAATTGGTTAAAATGAACAAACCAAGAAAACTCTGTAGTAGAGCAACTTTATGTCATCAATCCGTTAATACACACCTTGGCCCACAGAATTAAATAACAAAAAAGATTCTCGAATAAGCTCCAAAAATCCGCACAAAAGGTACAATAAAACTGAAGAACTACCACACACTGATAAGTCCTAATTCATATCTATGCACATTCACATCAGAGAAACAACCCAGAATGCAATTACAGAACCATTTAAATCTTAAAATATCCTAAACGCAAACTGTAACACAAGCACTAATGAGTTCACATAACCAGTAAAACCCAACATGGCTGAGAGTAAGGCATTGACTCCTACAGATCGGAATGATCAACACAACCAACGTTACCCTAAAAATCAAATGAACGACGACGAAACGCAATCGTATCCATTGTGTAATAGAAAGAAAACAAGAGATGTGAAATTCGTAGAATAGGGAAGGATCGGGGAGGAGAATCGATTATACCGGAGATAACAATGGGGACACAGCATAACGGAGAGGCTCGTCTTCTTCTGAGAGGAATGAAGGAGAAAAAAGAAAGAGAAGAGGAAGAGAGAGGGAGAGAGGTCACGTGGGAAGGAAGGAGATAGTGAAGAAAACGGGGGGAGAAGGTCACGTGACTTTTTGGGAGTACGGATCGAAAATGGGACCCACTCGTAAGAAATCCAGCTGGCAATGGGCTGTTGGCCTTTCAACTGTCTCATATGCTTCCAAGTCAATGGCTTCTCCTTTTGGACCCTACTTAATTTATTCCTACGTTATATATCTGTAAATATAAATATATTTTATTGATGTATTAATAATCTATTTAGGTGAAAAAGAAAAATTGAAATGTCTATATCAGTAGATAAAGAACAGAGTGATAAATAAGGAAAAGATTGTAATGTGTGAAAAATAAATGTTGAAAGGAACAGCATAATATTCTAAAAACTAGGAGTTAGAGATTCCTAAAAGGATATATGTAAAATAAAATAAAAATATTAAAGGTGCTGGTCAGTACGAGTGTACGATTAAGACGGACCACAGAGAAACTGTCGGCAAAGGACGTAAAACAGATTGACGCACGTGCGACACGAGACCTCACGAGTCTTACAAATATCTTCTTCGTTATTGGACCTTTTGTTTAAATATCGATCACTCAGAATACCAATTTTACGATAATGAATGTGTCACAGTTTTAGCTGAGAATCACTGATCCTGTATATTTAAGGTGTGCACTTTAATATTGGTCATCATTGTTTTTTTAATTCCACAATTTCAAAAATTCCACAGCTACCAGTTGAATTCAAGGAATTGAAGAATGTAAATATTGTGAATAATGATGAATTTTTTTACTAGTATCAATACATGTGTAATAAGCCTCGTTTTCGGTGAAAACTCATCCTTTTTTTCTTCTAAGCATGGTCTAATATATATATAGATTAAAAAGTTACTATTATGTCTAAAACGTTTATTCGATAATCAAAACTATCTGGAAGAGTTTTCAGGTTATGATTTTTTAAACTAATTTATAACAAGAGACATATTTCATGTTTTAAGCTTTAACCCTTAGACCAAAAAAATATGTTAACCCATAGTTTTATGTTTCTAAATTCATGAGTTTATGAAAAAATTTAATATATACACCACGATTTATATTTGTGTTACTTGAAAATTTTGATTTTTCTAGAACAAATGATGTAGCATATATGTAAACAATATGAAAAATAAAAAATCAATTAAGTGATGATTTTTATTAGTTAATTATATTAACCAAAATAAACAATAGATGTATGAACACTCTTATATTTTATTTATTTTGGCTCGGATTCGGTTTAGCTCGAGTTCCAATTTTTATTTTTGGTTTATAAACTAGCATCAAAGGTTCAACCCACTACATAAAGTAGATTAAATAAAATTATAAAGCAAACTTTTGCTATAAATTAAATTTTGTCGATCTAATTATTAAAAAAAAATTTTTGTCAGATTCCACATTTAGAAAATTCAGCTGTTACCATTTGATTTTTAAAATTTTTGAAAGATTCTGTACAAAAAAAAAAAATCTGTCAGATTCCGCATTCAACACAATTCCGCAGTTACCATTTTATAAAACCATTGGTAAAATACTTTCATTAAACTTTAAACTTAAGAAACAAAGTAACTACTTCATTAAAAAAAACAAAGTAACTACTAAAATTTGATCAATACAGTATTTGTAAGGTATCAAAAAAGTTTTATTTTTTTTTATTTTGGAAGTTTCAATTTGTACCAATTTCCAAGATCTTGTGAGACACTTCAACATGTTTTCTAAAAACTTATTAAGGCATATATTGTCAAAAACTTATTTTTACTAATTGTATAAATAATTTCTATGAAGTCTAAGGGGATATTCAACTGAACATTTGGGATGATTTGTGTTGATATGATAAACCATATATTCTTCGATCATGGATTTTAAAATTTTTATAAAATATACTCTTTTCATTTTTTAATACTTAACTAGTACGGTACTCACAATTAAAGTGTGTTATAAATTGTCTTTTAAATTAAACTATAATGATTATTTTTTGTCAGTTGTATGAAATGGTTATTGAAAATTTTGTTTATAGATTAATCACATGAGCAATGTATAACAAAATTACATATTTATATTGATCCTTTGTGGATTCGCCAGCCGCTCTAACTTTCTATATTATGTGGCTTAATTCGACTAACTTGAGTTAGCATTTTATCGAGTTATATTCTGGTTTTTGATTTTTCTGTTCCGAGTTATGGTTTTATTTCAATGGCTTTCCTTATTTGGACTCAGTTTTTGGGAATATCTTGGTTTTCTCCGGTTTTAGTATATTCTCGATATAATATTTTGCTACTTTTTAATCAATTAGACGAAAGAAAAAAATATTGATCCTTTACTGCTAAGTATAAGTTAATACATTGTTCATTATTTATACTATTATGAATTGAATTGAAATATTTTAAAATTTTCTATTACTCATTTTTCCATTTAGAATAAAGTTGTATTGATTTAATAAATGTTAGCAAAATAAACCATTCTATTGGAATCTAAGATCTCAATATGTATCAGTCCAAACTTCTACTAAACAAAAAAAATATGATAGAGCTCCTTTATTCATCAATATACTACTTTAAAATAATCTACTTTTTTTTTGTTTGACAGAGTATAATAAAAATTGTTAAACATGAAAAAGCAATTGGAAAAATAAAGACATGATAAAATTTTAGAAACAAACGACAATTAACTTGTAAGATTAGAGATGATTATGTAAATCAGTTTCACTCTGCTCTTACATGACTCTTTCTTCGCCTGTCAGATCTGAGTTGGAGGTTCTACCATCTTATTTAGATCTTGAAATAGAGTTATAGGTCCTTCAATCAAAACTATGATGATTATTTTTGAAAACAACAATTTTTTTAGGTCTTTTTACCCATGCTTTACATGATGTAACATTATTTGAGTAATTAACCTATATATAAGCACTATTTAAGTAATTATTTTTTTAATATATTGCAATTTAACACTTCAATTTTTGAAAACATATTAAAACATTTTGATAAAACGTATTAAAACAATTCATTTTTTTTGGTAAAAAACTTTTCAAGTATTTGGTAAAAGATTTTTGTAAAAAGTATTAAAACGCATTAGAAGAAGTTGCAATTTAACACTTCAATTTTTTTTGGGTAAAACATATTAAAACATTTTGAATTGAATCAAAAACATTATGTATAAATTGAATGAAAACAGTTTGCGTAAATGTAAAGTTTTATGTAAAATTCATCTTTTAAAATTAAATGAGTAATAGAAAAACATGTCATTCAAGTATTAGAAATTTTCTTACAGCGCATAAGTGGTGTGACACTACAAAAAAAAGGCATTGATAGCAGACAAGGATAGCACGGTTTTCACAAGTGCTATCAAAGATAATTTCATAATTTTCTGATTTTGGTTACCCTATAATAACATATTTTAAACGCTAGGATGAGATTTTTTTTCAACATTGAGTTATAAATGATCGGCCCATTAACCAAGTTCCTACATAATATAAGCGGTGAGACTCGAACCTAGTAACACTTTATACCGCTAATACTTAGCCAAATTTTAGTTTTGGTGAATTCTTAGTTCTCCACCAAAGAAAAACATTCTCAGATCTCTTTTTTTCCCCAATATTGGTTTCGTCCTCTCTCTCCGACATAGTCAACACCACCAGCGTTAGCTCCTCCGCCTCTCCCCACCCCTCTTCTTTCACACCCTTTCCTTCCGACCTAGCTCACCCAAACCCTAAGCTAAAAATATGGAGAAGGTAGTTTGAATAATTTGACTAAGCTAAATTAAATATAACTAATGTAAGTTAGATTCAGTCTTTTGTCAGGTAGGCTGGATGTATTTGAGATTGAGACTTGTGACATGTAGGTAGGTAGGTAGAATGAATTTTGGATTTAGACTTGTGCCATGTATGATGTGTATTTTGGATTGAGACTTATGTAAAAATCAAAGTTGTCTCATGAAACAACTCTCTAAAAAAACTTTATTTATAGACTAAGCTAACCTCCCTAATCTATTAGGATTTGGGAACACACAACCCTTCTGTAAGTATAGGCATGTTGCTCTTTAGGCTAAATGTGTTACATATTGATGAGCTGGTTGTGAAGGAGTAATGTGTGAATGAGGGTATAACAATTTCTCCCATGTGGATTGATAGATTTTATTTCAATAATGTACGCTTCTTCTTGTATATTCAACAATAAATATATTCAAGTATTAATCTACAATAGTTTTTTTCTCACAATAATCTTATATATATATTTTTAAAGCTGCAACGTAGAAATGACTGCATAATTTTTGCAAGAAACACAACTGGTCAATATTCTGCCTTGGCCATCTTTTAAAGCCCTTAGCGTAGACATTAGAGAGAATCTTTTTCATATTTCATGGTGGACACTCATCTCAGAATTACCGTGATCAAATATATGATGCACACTCATAGCCAAAAATATTACTTGAGACAATCGTTGGCAATCCTACGTCGCTACAGGAATTTCTTCACTCTTTGACTCTAAACCTCTTCTTCATTTTGACTGGGTATGTACATTTGAATAATTAACAAGGATTAGTATTAGGATTCTTATTCCAAGGTGTAAGTATCCTCTGTCCATGATATAGATAATCTTTATTCGTCTACATATATGTATATATTTTTAGACCAAGAAAAATGTATGTATACATTCAGACGAAAAATAAATAAAAAACACACTGCAGTTTAGATAATATGTTGGATTTTTTTTTCTTTTTCTAGAATTTCATTTTTAATACATTTAGTTGCAACAAATAAATTAGTATTCAAATACATATATATACAAACATAATCTCTTATAGATTAACCTAAAAATCTCTATATTTGGTATCAAATGCTTAGTAAGGTCACTACTAAGACTAATATTGTTTTTTGTTTCTTCTCTATCTTTTCAAAACTCTTTCAACATTTTTATACTATCACATTAATTTTATTAAGATTCGAAAAGTAACACCGCAGCTTAGCGCGAACATATATATCTAGTATAGAAATAAGATAGGAGAGAATATGTTTTCTATAAACTATAACTGCCACAAAGAATAAAAAATTATTATTAATGAATAAAAATAGTTGAACTTGGGCTGAAGAGTTCAAAGCCTATAGCCCATTTGTAAGGTAATTGTCAACCCAAAAACTAACAACATTTATCTAGTTTCTTTATGTAAAAGGGAATATAGTTTTTTTTTTGCAACTCTCTTGTATTTATTAGTTCGGGGTTGACATATTGCGATTCTATATTTGTGGATATACATATTAATTTAATTTGAATTTGAGGGTATTATTATGATATGGTATTGCTTAGTAGGTCAAAGCAATTAAATAAAATGAACTGGATGATTCTTTTTGTCAACGGATGTATTTGTTATTATTAATTTTGTCATATGTTAGTAATAGTTGATAGTTGCATTTATTATTTTAATTAATTGACAGATAATAATATAGTAATAGTAATTAATAGTTTAATCGTTTTCCAGCCCACCTACATAATAACTTTACTTCAAATCATTAGGAAAACGAAGTGGGAGGAAAAAGCTTTAAGATAAGAGAGAGAAGCAAAAGAATGCGACCTACATTATTTGTCTTTATCTCATTTAATTCTATGTGTATTCATTGCTTATCTGTGGATGCTTGCCTCAGCCGATTATCTTTTACTAGGATTCTTGACGGGAAAAAGACCTAAAATTAATTGAACTTTTTTCATTAAACCATTTTATACATGAATTCGATGATTTCAGCTATTTATATGTGAACTACTTAAAAATTCAAAAACTAGACATAAACTTACAAAATAAGATTAAAATTTATATTGACCGTCAACCTCGTTAGTCAACAGTCATCCACCCGTTAAATAACCGTTTAACAACCTTTAGTAACATGTGGCAGAAGATTTGACGTAGTCAGAATTGAGTTGGCATATTAAACTAAAACGACGTCGTTAGAGAATTTGTTTTGGACAAAATAACGTCGTTTATCATTTGGAAGATTTGGAGTTCCTAATAAATTTTTCATAATCTCTTCTCTGTAACTTTTCGTGTTTTAACTTCCTAGAACCATAGACAAACGCCACAAAAAAATCTAAGTACATCAAAAGAATCATGATGATGAAAGAAAAAAAGCATCCACACAAGAAAAATAAGCATACAAGCATGATGGTTTATAGTAGTCGAGCTCAATGGTTTCTCCTGCCCATTGGCTATGGAGTTTTTTACCTTCAATACATCGAGTGTTTCCACATAATTATGCACTTTTTCACCTACAAATACATAAAAACCAAATGTTACAACTAAAGAGCATTCAAGTTCAATCTTTAGTCCGTGAGATGGTTTTTGATTACATACCTGCTTCTTTCTTTGTAGGTTCACATCTCCTTTAGCCACAATCCCATCCAACTTTATCAAGTCATTCATCAGCAATTCAATCACTGTTACAAGATGTTTCTTTGCAACTTTTTCTCCCTTCTTAATTACCATTTCATACGCTGATACCTACACAACAAAATCAATAAACATTTTCAGCGATTTCATCTAAAACCAAACCTTAAAATGTAAACTAGAAAAGGGGTTAGCGAGGCATTACACGTCCACCGAGCGTATCAACTTCGAGGCTTATGAATGATATCTCTTTATCTGCCTTTTCAGTTTTGACAATCTTCCTCATCTCCAAAACGCGTTTCTCTTGGCCAATTGAATCTTCCATAAACACAATTGCTCTTTCACTCCTGAAACGTCAAGGAAAGCCTTCGAATCCCTTTCTTTATCTTTGTACATTAGCTTATGATCTTAGTGATGAATACCTGTCGGTCAACATCTTCTTTAGCTCGATTTGGTTTTCACAGAGAGAGATCAAAAGAATCATAATCGGCAACGAGAAGAAAGATAGAACCTTAATTTTAATCGTAAATGGCAAACAACGTTGTTTAGTAAAAAAAATTTTCCCTTCACAACTTAAAACGACGTCGTTTAGTTTAATATGCCAACTCAGCTCTGTTTACGCCAAATCATCTACCACATGTCACTAAACGGTCGTTAAACGGCTATTTAACAAGTAGATGGTTATTGACTAACGAGGTTAACGGTCAATATACGTTTCGTTAAACGGCTATTTAACAAGTAGATGGTTATTGACTAACGAGGTTAATGGTCAATATACGTTTTAGCCTTATTTTACAAGTTCATGTCTAGTTTTTGAATTTTTAAATACTTCACGTATAAATAGTTGAGACCTATTGGATGAATTAAGTCTTTCGGTTAAGGGTCATTATATAAAACCAAACGGTTTAGTTATGGTTTAGTAAATACAATGTATAAAAGCAACAATACATGAAACAGAACAATGTACTCTGTTATTGATCAATGAAAACAGAGCTTTTCACTTCGTCTTCTACCTTCAGCTTTTCTTCTTGAATCTTGTTCTCTAATATGGTATCAGAGCTTGTGAAGCTAAAACTTCACTTTACTCTTTCACGATCTCTTGATAAATAGTGAATCAGAGCTCCGCTGACTGATTTTGTTTCTTTTCTCCCTCTATACTTCGGTTATTCCACCCAAGACCAATCTTCTTTCGCTTCTTCGAATCCGTCGATCGGCTATTCCTCTGATTCTGATTGTATCCAATTGGTTGTTCTGCCAATTTGGGTCTGTTATCATGGTTTCAGTACGAAGATTTCCAAAAAAGGTTGTTCATGGAGTATCTGCAATGAAATCCAGAAAGACAATAAAAACGAGGAGATCGAGTTCTCCAGAAGATAGTCCACCATCTCTTGAAGATGCTCAAAATTCAACAATGTGAGGGAAATCATCCCTGAAACAGAAATCGATCTTTCAAAATGAAAGAAAGGAAGATCTTGAATTCGACGGTATATTGTACTCTCCTTACCATCTATCAAGTGGACACAATCCATGTGTTTCTCTTATCTCTGAAACTCTCAATGGAGCAAACTACAATACATGGAATCTTGCTATCATGATTGCTTTAGACACCAAGAATAAACTGGCTTTTGTTGATGGGTCTCTTCCGAGACTATATAACACACATCCGCATTACAGAATATGGTCCAGATGTAATAGCATGGTTAAATCCTAAATTTTGAATTCAGTGACAAAAGAAATCTATACAAGCATCTTAAGATTCAACGATGCATCAGAGATATGGAAAGATCTGATAACCAGATTTCACGTCACGAGTTTACCTCGTTCCTATCAAATTACGCAGCAAATCTGGGGCCTTCAACAAGGATCACTGACTCTTTCTGCATATTATACCAAGTTAAAAACATTGTGGGACAATCTTGAAGGATCAGAATGTGTTAAATCATGCGGGTTCTGCGAATGTTGCAAGGATTTATCGAACAGATCAGAGAACAACAAGGTGATCAAGTTTCTAGCTGGGCTAAATGAATCTTATGCCAACGCTCGGGGTCAGAATATACTGAAGAAAAATGTACCAACTCTTGCCGAGATATACAGTATTTTGGATCAAGATCATACCCAAAAGAGCATACAAACTACTTCACCTACCTCTGCTTTCCAAATATCTGCTACAGACGTGGAATCTAAAGGCTCAGTGAATGCGACTTTCACTGGAGCAAAGCAACAGAGACCCACTTGCACTCACTGTGGGTATACGGGTCACACAATAGACAAGTGTTACAATGTCCATGGGTATCCCCAAGGTTTCAAACACAAACAAAAGAATGGTACGATAAAGGCAACAGTGAGTCAAGTTACACTTGCAGATGCAAATGAAACAGAAATGACGGGATTGCTCAAAACACTTTCTAAGGATCAGATAGAGGGGGTAATGGCGTACTATCACACTCAACTATCTCAATCTACTAGTCAAAACGCAGCTGCTGGAACCTCAAAAGGAAAGATAACTGCATTACCAGGTATGTGTTTTTCCACCAAGACACTCGTTTTTATTGGGATGTTAAAGTCCACAGAAAGTTTTCTAGAAACAGAGGCGTGGATTCTAGATAGTGGTGCAACACATCATGTGTGTCATAATAAGAAACTATTTGAGAGTCTTAGTTTTCCTCAAAACAGAACTGTGACATTGCCAACAGGAATGAATGTCACGATAGCGGGGATTGGTTGTGTCAGGATGAATGAGCATTTGGTTTTAAATAATGTATTATACATTCCAGACTTTAGGTTGAGTCTTCTCAGTGTCAACCAGCTCACAAAGGATGTGAAGTGCAGGCTGGTTTTTAACGAAAAGCTGTGTATAATACATGATCCTATGAAGGGGATGATGATTGTGCAAACTGAAGCAATTAGGAATCTGTACATTCTGGACAAGAGCTCAATACAGAGTGATAGTTTTGTTTCTTTGTCAGCGTCTGTAAGTGTCGTGGTAGATAAGAGCCTTTGGCATCATAGGTTGGGTCACCCTTCAATTTCAAGAATGGATATGTTGTTTGGTGTACTTGGGTTACAGAAATTGAATAAAACTACCTTTCAATGTACAATATGTCCGCTGGCTAAACAGAAGAAGTTACCTTATATCTCACAGAATAACATTTGCTCCAATCCCTTTGAATTACTTCACATAGACATGTGGGGGCCCTTCTCTGTTCCGACAAATGAAGGGTATCGGTATTTCCTGACAATTGTCGACGATCATACAAGGATGACATGGGTTTATTTGCTAAGATTAAAATCTGATGTTCTTACAATATCCCTAGAGTTTTTAAACATGATCGAGACACAATACAAAGCCAAAGTAAAGGGAGTGAGAGCAGATAATGCTCCGGAGCTGCGGTTTGACAAATTGTACAAGTCTAAAGGCATATTGGCTTATCACTCTTGCCCAGAAACACCAGAGCAAAACTCGGTGGTGGAGAGAAAGCACCAACACATTCTAAATGTGTCGAGATCTCTGATGTTTCAGAGTCATATATACCTTTGGAATTTTGGGGGGACTGCATATTAACTGCAGTTTTCTTGATTAACAGAATACCAACTCGTGTCCTTAAGGAGAGATCACCTTATCAGGTGCTCACTTCCAAGCTACCAAAATATATAGAGATGAGAGTGTTCGGATGCCTATGCTATAAATCAACTTCAAGTAAGAACAGAAACAAATTTCAGCCGAGGTCTAAGGCGAGTGTGTTTCTGGGATATCCTCTTGGTTATAGAGGATATAAGACAATGGATCTAGAGACCAATGAGGTTTCTATTTCTAGGAACGTCGTTTTCTATGAAGATATATATCCCTTTAAGGATAGTCAAGAAATCGGTGAAGATCTTTATGATCTTTTAGAACATAAAGCGGGTCTGTATTTTCCAGAAAATAGCAATGGAGATATCTCAGATGATGAGAACATCTCGGGAAACAGGGAAGATATGAATGAGAACATATCTATACCTGAGGAGGACATTGGTACTCAGAAAGAAAATTCAACGCAAACTGACAACTCAAGTGAAACAAATGTTCAAAAAGAACATCAAAGCACTGAAACAGAGAGTGATGATTCCAGTGCTGCAGAGATTCAATCCAAACCAAACTTGTTGCCAGAGAAAAGAGTCACAAAACAACCTGCTTACTTAGCAGATTATTACTACAACCATAGTAATAGCACCATACCGTATCCTTTGATTAACTATATGTCCTATGCCCATCTTTCGGAAGAGTACAGAAATTACATTGCGGCAGTGACTTTGCTTGGAGAACCACAGTCCTTTAACCAAGCTAAAACTTACCAAGAATGGTTTCAGGCAATGAACGAGGAACTGCAAGCTCTGGAAGAGTCTAACACGTGGATCATATGCTCTTTACCTGCAGGCAAACGAGCCATAGGCTGTAAGTGGGTTTATAAGACAAAACTCCTAGCAGATGGGACACTTGAAAGGTACAAGGCACGATTGGTGGCTAAAGGGTACACGCAACAAGAAGGAATAGACTTCATCGATACCTTCTCTCCAGTGGCTAAAATGACTACGGTGAAAACACTACTGTCAGTTGCAGCAGCGAAGAAATGGAATCTAACTCAGATTGATGTCTCAAATGCGTTCTTAAATGGGGACTTAGATGAGGAAATATACATGCGTTTACCGCCTGGGTATACACCTAGAGAAGGAACGACCTTGCCTCACAACGCAGATTGCAAATTAGAAAAATCTATCTACGGATTGAAGCAAGCTTCAAGACAGTGGTTTTTGAAGTTTAGTGAAACTCTTGAAGCTATGGGTTTCCAAAAATCCCACACAGATCATACATTGTTTATTCGAAACAATTCAGGAAGTTATATGGCGGTATTAGTTTATGTAGATGATGTGATCATTGCGTCAAGTAATCAGAACGATGTTGTTCAACTGACAAAGGAATTGGAGTCAACATTCAAACTCCGAAACTTGGGAACACTGAAATACTTTCTGGGTCTTGAAATAGCAAGGTCTAAGTCAGGGATTTCTTTATGTCAAAGAAAATACACTTTGGAACTATTGGATGAATCGGGAATGCTGGCCTGCAAACCTTCCACAACTCCCATGGATCCCAGCATAAAACTCAGGCTCGATAACAAATGAGAAGAACCTCTGAGTGATCCACAAATGTATAGGCGTTTAGTGGGTAAAATGATGTATTTAACCATTACTAGACCGGATATAACATACGCAATCAATAAGCTTTGTCAGTACACTTCGAGTCCAAAGGCTTCTCACCTGAACGCAGCTCACAGAGTGTTACGATATTTGAAAGGCACGATAGGACTGGGTTTATTTTACTCTTCTGAAAGTGATTTCACTCTTAAAGCCTTTGCGGATGCTGACTGGGGGTCGTGTGCGGACACGAGAAGATCGACCTCCGGATTTTGTATGTTCCTCGATAACTCTCTTGTGTCATGGAAATCAAAGAAACAACAAACTGTTTCACTTTCTTCAGCTGAATCTGAGTACAGAGCAATGGGAGTTGCAGTGAAAGAGGTTCAATGGCTGGTAAATTTGTTAAAAGAGTTGCAGGTTTTCCAAGATAAACCTGTAGCCTTCTACTGTGACTCAATTTCGGTAATTCACATTGCAAATAACCCTGTTTTCCATGAAAGAACAAAACACTTGGAACTAGACTGTCACATTGTTAGAGAGAAGATACAGAGTGGTTTGATAAAGACACTCCATGTGAAGACAGGCAATCAACTTGCGGATGTGTTCACAAAGGCCATGTTCCCAGCTCAGTTTCGACAGCTTCTGAGCAAGATGTCACTTAACTCAATATACTTGCCATCTTGAGGGGGCATATTGGATGAATTAAGTCTTTCGGTTAAGGGTCATTATATAAAACCAAACGGTTTAGTTATGGTTTAGTAAATACAATGTATAAAAGCAACAATACATGAAACAGAATAATGTACTCTGTTATTGATCAATGAAAACAGAGCTTTTCACTTCGTCTTCTACCTTCAGCTTTTCTTCTTGAATCTTGTTCTCTAATAAGACCAGCAAATTTATCTATAAAACGGTCTAATGGAAAAAGTTCAATTAGTTTTTGGACCTTTTCCCGATTTTTGACCTATGGTTTGAAGGTTTTAATATAGAGTATTTGCACTCAATACACATAAAAGTTATTGTAATTAGCTTAATGCCAAAATACACATAAAAGTTATTGTAATTAGCTTAATGCCAAAATACACATAAAAGTTATTGTAATTAGCTTAAAGCCAAAACTATTAATCATAGAGAACTATTCATAATTCTAGGATTTTTTATCCCTTCTTCCACTTCATATCTTTTTTCTCTCTCATGCTCTTTCTTCTTTTCTTTTTGTGTCGTATACTTCCTTTTTCCTCTTGTTTTCGTTTTTTTCTTTCTCTTTCTCTTTCCCACTTTCATTTCTCCAACTTTTTTTCCATAATTGTCTTCCGATCTCTTCTCTTTTTATTGTCGAATATATATGTATGTATTATCGAATAATATGATTTATGGTCAAAAAGACTCTTTGAAGATTCTAGAAGCTGGTATAGAGCACACCAATGGACTGCGAGTCATCTAATTCTATATACTATCAAATTTGAATTCAAATTCAATTAAATTACTAAACGATAATTTTTGGAAAAAAAACACAAGATGTTATAAATAAGTTATAATAATATAAGCTAAGTGTGACAAAACACAAATATAATTTGTAGTCAATAAGTTATTTGACATTTCTCTTCACATAAAATTATTGTTAAATATATAATCCAATCAATTAATTATTAACCAAATAAATTAATGATTTTGCTTTCTTAATCCAGCAATAATGAATTCAAATCTCACCAAATTTCAATTAGAAACTTTAGCTATAAATCAAATATTGTGGTACAACTATTATTGAAAGAAAAAAATATGTGGTTGTCCTTTAAATAAAATCCCATGAACTATTTTTTTTTGGCGGTACGTACTGTGAAGTAAGTGATAAACTCACCGGCCATTAAAAACTCTCTCTTCCCTTTCTATCTCTAACCACTTTCTAGTTTCTTCCAGAGTTTCATTTCAACTTTTCCGTTCTCCTCTACGGTGAACATTGATGGTGGCTCCGTTAGCACCGTCGTGTTCACTGTTTTTTGTTTCCCCGGCGAGTTTTCATCGCCGTGTATATATCCTACGGTTAAATCCGTTAATAAGTCCGGCAGTCTTTCTCCCGCTAGAGTAGTAAAGCTTCGATGCTTTTACACCGCTTTGCGAGGAGGAGCAAGAAAGTGAGTTTAAGGCTTGGATCAGTACATTGGGTCCAACGGCGTCGAAGTCTCTTTGGCTTGTTGATAGTTAGTGAGAAAAATGAAAGTGAGCAGATGTGTTTGGAAATTTTTTGGATGTTTGCAGATCGGCAGAAGGTTTCATTGGAGAGGTGAAGTACAAACCATCGACGTTTTTCAGGCGACATTGTTACTCCTCGGCGGCTAGACGGCGGTCATTTGGCGGCATGAAAACTGAGGCAATATGAACCACTTCATGATCTAGAGTTTTTCTAGTTTGAACTTACTTTGGATTGGGTTTTTTATTTTTGCCTCTAATGTACTTTTCCTCCTTTGTTATTCTCTCTAATTTGACCAATTAGGGTTCTTTTTAATGGAATCTATTTAGATAAAAAAAAAACTCACCTGCCATTTTAATTTCTAAACATCATACATATTTCAAAACTAAAATTCAGGAAAACCCAAATTTATTTGAAAATATGTTTTACGATTGAAAAAAAGCATTCCAGATATATGTGAACTATGTAAAGGCTCGGACAACGAAATAACTATTACTGTAATAAGTGGACCATACGACAAGGTACGTCGGTCATATTTATTCGATAATTAATTAATCATTTATATTTTTAGTTAATTGTGCAAATCGCCATCACGAATTACGCACGTCAATTAATACCAAATTACAAAAATATAAAGTAACCGATGACCCCTCACAGTCTCACATGATTCACTGACCAAAGAATTGAGATCTCGTGATTCTCTATTAACTACTCCCAAGCCCTTACACAATTTTAAAATCAAATACTACATACTTTCTCTATAGAGTAACATTCCAAGTTTTTTCACACAAATTAGAAACAAAACTAAATTTTGTTTTTGCATGTAACCTTTAATTTAGTGACAGGTGGTAAATTTACTAAAGACATGCGCACTTACACATTTAAGAATCGATTCTCACTGTCTACATTATGTAAGAATTTGGCTAATAAACCAACCAGTTGTAGCCTCATATTAACAGAAAAAAAAAGCTAAAAATTTTTATACCCTTAATTATTATGAGTAATAATACATATATCTAATTTTAATTAAAGGTTAAAATTGAAATTATTTATAAAATGTTGTATTAAAAAACTAAAATAATATTTTTTGTCTAACTATTTTATGTTGGTAGAATGTATTTTTTAAGTAACGGAGGAGGGAGTTTTAATTATTTTTTACAAACTTTGACTTCATATTAATTACTAAAACGACGAAAAATAAAGTAACCATCGGTGAGTTGTGAAAAATAAATAACGTACAATAATTTATTAACATTTCCCGATGTTAGAAAAAGTTTTATTTATTTGTAAGTGATTTTTAGTCTACTGGCAGACGGTAAATCCACTAAGACATGTGTACTTGCACAACCAGAAATCGAGTCCTACCGCCTACATTATGTAGGAACTTGGCTAATGGGCCGGCCAGTTGTGGCCCAGTGTTGACAAAAAAAAAAGAAAAATGTTTATTTCGCAAGTAACTTTTAGTCTAGTAGTAGACGGTAAATTTACTAAGATATGCGTACTTGCACAACCAGGGATCGAGTCTCACCGCCTATATTATATAGGAACTTGGCTAATGGACCTACCAGTTGTAGCACAGTGTTGACAAAAAAAAAGAAGTTTATTTCTTTCTTGTTTTGGTTACAAGTGGCGATTTACTTGAAAATATATACGTGATCTGCCATTCGGGCGGGATTTGTATCATCGTTATACAATGAAAAAAAAATAGTACAATGCGATATTTTTCAGATAATGAATATTCATATCAAAAAGTTTAATTTTTGTAATTATAAAAATAGACTTTTCACTTCTAAGATGATCATATTCCGACTATATTATTGTTGCTTATTTCAAAAGATCCTTGAGTAAATGTAGGCGATGAACATGAATAGATCTTTGCATGACCATAGACTGCAAATATTGGAGATAATATTAAGCAATACATGTCATATTTCAGTGGTTCATTTAACTTTAATCTTGAAAGTGATTATACCTTGTCATCGAGGAGCAACATGTTGACCCCTATGAGATCTCTGCCTTTTTTAACATTACATACTACCCAAAAACGTAAAAGCGCTGCAGTAACATAAAGAGAGGTGGAAAATTTCCATCTTATTTAATTTGGTGGAAAATTGAGAGACTTATATTTGTAATGAGTGACTACGATCATTTAGAATTGCCAAATGATCTATTTATAAATGAAGAGGAGTGTGAGGTTACATTTGTTGAGAGTTAAGACAATGTAGTGGCAAGTTAACACAATGTAGTGGAGAGTTAAGATTAGCAATTTATGTGTGTTTTCAATAAGTTGGGTATATGAGGAGACAAAAGTATAGAACAAAATAATTTGTACATGTAATTACATGATTAACATATATTTTTTCATATAATTTTAGTCATACAATACTATAATTTAGTAATATAAATTGGTATGTATGAAGTGAATGAATAATTTGGGTTATTTTATTTTTTGTGGTGTTAAAATAAAGATGGTAACTTAAATGATTTGTGTTTTGAATTGGAATGTGTATAGAATTTGTAAATGTGATCTTAAATTAGAGCTGAGATTTTTTCCTTCGTATAATTATTATAGTCATACAATATTGTATTTGTAATTTAGTAATATAACATTGTTCTCTAATATCTAAGAGTATGAAATGAATGGATAATTAGAGTTATTTTGTATTTGTGGTTCGAAATTGAAGATGATAATTTAAATAATTTATATTTTCAATTAAAAATATATATAGATTTTGTAATTATGGTTTTAAATTAGAGTTGATGAGAGATGGTAATTTAAATGTTTTTTTTGTTTTGGATTGAAATTTATATAGATTTTGTAAATGTGGTTTTAAATTAGAATTGATTGTTTTTTTTTCTTCCTATAATTATAGTCATGCAATATTATAATTTAGTAATATAGTTTTGTTTTCTAATATGTTTTTTAAACATATATTTTGTATTTGGAAAGTAGGAAGTGAATCAATAATTTAAGTTATTTTTTATTTGTGATTTTAAATTAAAAACGATATTTAAATGACCTGTGTTTTCAATTGAAATTAAATTAGAGTTCATGATGTGACATCAACAAGATTTAACTTATATATATATATATATATATATATTCTTTTGTTCCCTACTACTCTATAGTACTCTCGCCTTCTATTATATAATTGATTTTCTTTCTTCTGAAAATGTATATAATTATTTCATTTTATTTTGGAGTTTTGTTATTTGTTTTTATCTTTCTCTTGTATTTTTTTTTGTCAACTTTCTCTTGTATCGAAGATTTGTTCCTATCTTCATTCACACATTTTTATTTTCGTGGATTGGATTTATCGATACTAAATTTTGTCTCTCAACCCAATTTTTGAAATAAAATAATTCGACGTCAGAAAAAGGTTCTTTGGTTTGTTGTCTGATTTGAAAAAAATACAACAATAACTATAAAAAGTAAAACATTATGTTATAAATTTCAATTACAAAATGTAAAGAAAAAATTGCAAGAGCTAAAATTGGTTACATTTTTCCAAAAATCCAAAAAACGAAAAAAATAAATAGATTTCTCTAGTTTGTGATTATTATATAAACTCTCAATCCCACAAAAGTTCAACATTGACATATATATACTCATCCCTCGCTAAAATTGGTACTATTTTCATTTAAAATTATTATATACTTTTTATTTATATAAAAGAAATATCATAATTAACATATGAATATTATCGTAACTTTTTTTGTATAATTCAAAATTTAAGAAATGTATAGATCTCGTTGCCAAGATTTAGAGATTAGTATAGATACTTATCCTCCGCTATTGGATCATAGAAAAGTTCAAAACACCATGTGGTGGTTATACACTTTATTTATTGTTTTTAGTAAACTATTCATAATTAAATATAGAAAATCTCTGAAATCTCCATTGTATATAAACGATTCATATAATTATTTCGGTAAACAAAACAAATTATATAATTTTGCATGCCTACTAAATTCTCCTTATTAATTATTAAACGAAGCACATTAGATGGACGTAAAAACAAAATGACGAAACTAGTGTGAACAAAAAAAGAAGAAAAAAAGAATTCCATTTTAAGCATTACTAAATTAATCAACATGCATTATATATAACATTTATATTGCTAAAATTATTAAAAAAATTTAATAAAAATGACGCAGTGTAAACAGAAAGAAGTAGGAATATGACAACCTCATCATATATTCGTTTCATTCAACCTCCTCCTTCATTATTTGCTCTTCTTCTTTCTTCACCTCTCTGTTCTTCAGCCTCGCATAATCTCACTGGTATGTATCTATATCTTTGTGTATGTTCTATGGTTCGTCTTCTTCTTTTGATAAAGATTGTTTTTTTCTTTGGAGTTTCCAAATTCTATAAAAGTTACTCTTCTTACTCTGTTTCTTCACAAAGAAATACAATCTCGAGCTGTTTTTTTCCCTCTATGTTCTTCTGCTTCTGATTCTTATACTCAATGAATACGAATATGGGTCTGCATATTTGCGTGTTAATGGCAGACTTCGATTGGAAAAGAAACAAAAAAAAAGATAACATCTTTTTGGGGTTTTGATATTCAGAAAAAATGGGCTCACGCGTATACAGTTGAATCTGTATCTGGTTGGGGTCATACTCTTGTGGGGTTTTGACATTAAAGAAGAAAGATAATCTTGATAAGAAGCTTAGAAAATTTCATCGAGGAGGTTAAATTAACATATTTTTGGTTTCTCTATGACTATATTGAGTTTTGAATTTGGGTTTGGAATTTTATGGTCTGTGATATTGGTAACATTCATGCCATTGAATTCTTGACAAGGAAGAACAAAGCTAGATCAAGAGGTTTATTGAAAGTATACTAATGATTGATTTGATTATGCAGAAGCAAAGGATTTCATGGTAATGGGGAGCTTGATGATGGAAGAGAAGCAATTAGATTTTAACCGCCCGCTTCTATCGGTTAGACGGACTACACAACCCTCAGAATCTGAGAGCAAAACAAGATCTTTTGCTTCAGTAACCAACAAAATTCCTCCTTCACCACCGGTTTATAAGTCTGATATTAAGTCAGGTCCTGTTAGAAATCCAGGCACAGTCCCTTTTCAATGGGAGCATAAACCAGGAAAGCCAAAATATGAAAGGAAACCAGATTTACAAGATTTTGTGGAGCCACATTTTGTGCCAAAGCTTCCTCCTGGAAGGATCATGAACGGTAAAGAGCGAGTAGAGTTAGTGAGGAAACCTGAAACTAGAGCTGAGCATCAGACCAAAACTGGTAGTAGTAATGTATCATCTACAGATAAATATTATGTGGAGGATGCAAAGAGTTATAGTTCTCGGTATGATGATGATGATGATAGTAATGGTACATATCTTGATGCAACTGATGCACTTTCGAGATCTGAATCATTCTTTTTCAACTGTAGTGCTGTTAGTGGTGTGAGCGGTTTGGATGATCCGGGGGTATTAGTCGAGCCATTTGGAACCTTATCGAGTGATCGACAAACTCAGGATCTAATGATGGGGAGATTCTTGCCTGCAGCTAAAGCCTTGACTTCAGAAACACCTCCACATCTTGCTAGGAAACCACCTAAACCAGAAGAACCAACGAGGCAGTTGATGAAACAGCAGAATAAAGTCGAGCAAAATCTGTATCAATTCCATCATTCGCCTGATCAACAAGATGAAGATGAAAACACAAGCAGTATGGCTTCTGGTGTTTGTGGATTAGTCCCTCAAATTTGCTTGAAAAGCTCTTTAGGACTATTGAATCCAGTTCCATCAGTGAGAATGCAAGCACAGAAAGCTGTTTCTGTTCGTCGTATGCGTTCCAAGTATCAAGATTCTACGACTTGTAATGAAAAACAGAACAAGGTATAATTCTACCTCTTTCTTACCTCCATTGTTCATCTTCTTACTGAAAACTTTTTTCTCTGATGACATTTCTTTCTCCTTTCTTTTCTTGTCCTATAGAAAACCAATGAAGATAAGAGGACGTTGAAGCTAAATGAATCAGTTGCACAAGGACCTTCGATTGAAGAGGAAAAGGAAAAGTTATGCATCAGCAATGCTTCACGCACTAAAATTAGCAAAAACTTTGGTGAGCTCTTGGCTAGCGATGATAATACATGGAAACCTTCATCTGAGGCTCCTGTGGTTGAGAAAACTGTGTATGTAGACACTGTGCATTCAGTAGATAAGCAGGTACAAGAAGAGTACAAGGAGCAATCTTTAATAAAAGAGTGTAACACTTCACGAGATATTGTACCTACAAAAGATGTTGAGAAGTTGATTGACAGTCGTGAAGAAGCTATCTCGCAGCCTAAAAGCACAGAACAAATGAGTGATAACAGAGATGAGGATTTCAGTAAATTCTCAAGTCAGAATGTTGAAGAATGTCCTGATCAAGACTGCAATCATCAAGCTATTATTGTAGCACAGCCAAAATCCAATGTGGTCGAGATTACAAAGGAGAAGATTAATCTTGAAGCCGAGTCGCAGAGAATCACAACAAATCTCGAAAGTTCCAGACTTCATAATCGGTCATCTTATCACATTGTTCTTCCACCACCATTACCAAAAGCTCCTTCAGATTCTTGGTTAAAGCGTACATTGCCAACAATCCCGTCAAAGAACAACTCATTCACGTGGTTTCAGTCTCTCAACACTGATGACAATCACTTCACAAAGACTCAAGCAAACCCCAAGTGGGAAACTATAGTCAAAACGTCCAATACACAGCAAGGATTTGTGTGCTTCTCCAAGGTAAACAAAGAAGAAACTTCTAAGTTTCACTTTCACAACTGTTTAAAATTGTTTAGATGTTTTTCTATTTTCTCTTTTTGTAAGTTGATTAGCTTACTTTTTGAACATGTTTTGTTCTTTCAGGAAGCACTCAACCCAATACCAGAGTCATAACAAGACTTAAAAAATGTTCTTACTGGAGGCAATGAAGAAACTGTAAATTTTCTTACACCAAGTTACATGTAAATTTCTACAATAAAGAAGAGCTGGCCAATAAAGTCTTTGAGGCAAATTATTTGTGTAAATCTGAATCAAAAGGTTCCACAATAAAGAGAAAGCTATGGAGATAATTGTCTCAAATATTGTCTGTCATGTGGGGGTTTTTCTTTTTGAAGTAATGGACAGCTCATGTTAAACAGAGATTTTGTGGCAATAATACTCCATTATTCAGTTAACCAAAAAAATAAAATAATACTCCGTTTTTGACGTGACACTATTTCTTTATCTGTACCAGACTTTTTCCCATATTTTGTAGTTATTCTTTTCAAATATAGAGACTAGGAAGTAAACCTGAGAACTGCATCATTGAATACCTTTGACTTTAATTATAAGTGCTACAGAAATTATTGAGACAATATGAAAAAATGTTGAAAACGAGTGCATGAAACATAAATTTTACTAGCTGTATGTCAGCGCCTTTTCTTCGATTTAGCCATCGTCAAAAAATAGTGTGAATTATTTCTTACCGCTTTAGAATCCTAATTTTTCAATTATGTGATGCACATGCTTTAGGAGGTTACGTCAGTGGGGTAACTGAGTTCTTTTAGTTAGGATTAGGTAATATTAACTTGGTCTTTTTGGTTCTCTCTAAATTTTATTTTGATATTAATTTCTGAAGAATTAGATGTCGAGTCAACTAAATCTCCGAAAATATCTTTATTTCTGCCGGTTACGTCTCCCAAATTTTTTTGTACTTTACTGGTTTCTGTTTTAACTTGTACGTTTTGTTGTATGTTTGTTTATCAATAAACATAATAAAAAAAGCTTAAAAGAGACTAAAAAGAAACATAAATTTTACTATTTATTTATTTTTCCAGTTTTGTTTGTTCTTCTGTAGTTATCTTTTTTTCAAATATAGAGACTAGAAAACCAAGAGTCTTGGTCCATTAGTAATTTCTAAGTGGGAAATTTTTGGTTTGAGTCCCTTGGCTACCAAATTTAATAAATAGAGTATTTTTGGCTGCTAGAGAATTATAAATTTCGGTTCGGATCCTCCTAGTTAAAAAAAAATTTAGAGACTAGAGAGGCAACGTGAGCACTGCATAACCAATTTAAATACAATTTGTAAATGCTAAATTAATTATTGAGACTCATGCATAACTCAAATTGGTAGATAATCTCCTCTAGAACTTGTCTATGAAACCGAAAAGGAGATAATCGATTAAGAAATAAGATTATCTCAGAAACATGTTATCAATGGTGATTTAGGTATGAAACATAATAGAGAGAGAGAAAATGAATAAGATAAGGATTGAAATTCTGAATTATGATTGAATAATACGCATAGTGTTTTCTTAGTACATAAGTAATGAGCACATTTCTTAACTAGTACATAACCAAAGCTTAATAGAAACTAAACCAAAAGATAACCAAATGACTAATAACAAATCAGATGGTAAAGATAGATATGGATGTAGAGCATGATTTGTATCATTACACCCTCCTTGAAAGGATCCTTAGCCTCAAGGATCGAAGTTTGGAAAGCGAGCTCCAAAGTCCCGGTAGAACTCCCAATTGCTCAGTTGAGAGAAGATGAAAATTGGTTAGGAAGATGTTCCTTCTATAGAATAAGGGCTTTAAACTTGGCTATGTTCCTTGTCCAGAGAAGGTGAAGTTGCTTCTCAAGCCCATACACAGCTTGTGCCCTCTCCTTTCTTTTAGTCGTGACCTTCTTAATTGTATTTATCCAGCCAACTTCAGAAGATAAACATCTTAACAGGCAATTGTGATTCTCGAATATCAAAACCATCAGAGCAATAAAATGATCTTTCTCTTAACCTAATCATAAAGGGGTGAGAATTTCTCAAAAACCTGCAAACACGCAAAAGCAATAGCTACATGCTTGGTCTTTTGTGTGATTATTCCACGAGCTGTGCGCCAAAATATATTAGGTAGAGCTTTTAGGTGAAAGGGACCATGAGAATTTTTAGTCTTCCTGATTTTTAGGAGAAACCTCATATGTTTTATATTTTGACGAACCAAACCACGTGAGATACTAATATCCTTGCATCGGACGACGACAATTTTCTGTCCGTTCGGAGTTTTCTTAGCAACGATCAAAGCAAAACGATTCAGCATTTGGTGTGCGTCACCCTCGATACAAATTTTAACCTTCGGTTTGCTTTTAGCTGAACTGAACCGACGTCCTAAATCTTTTTCTTCAGGGCTTCTCATTCGTGCTTCAAACTTCAAACAGTTTTCTACTTCCACAATGTTGTCTTGGTCATCATAAGGAGTATCACAATAGATAGCAAGAGTAGTTTTCGAGTTAATGAGTGTGCTAATTTAGCTTTGTGCTTTGATGCAGCTTGGCTAATTGCATAAGCATAGTAAATTGGATTATACTTTGGAGTAGCTTGTTTTGTCTTGATGGCCTAAGCATGAATTTTTCAGCTCCAAGGATTTGAATTGTGCTCCCAAATTGCTTTGAAAGGTTCAGTGAATTATCATGAGAAATTAGGCAAGCACCAACTAGTTTCCCAACAAGAGCAGTCAAATTTGGTGTAATGATATTCATTATGCTCTTCAAACAAACGTAAAGATGTTCTCTGTACTCAGCAAGAGGAAAATCTTGGTTGCACTGTTCCCGAGTACACATCAAATCCAGGTCAATGACTTCAGCCCTAGTACCTATTGCAGCAACCTCCTTTATTTTTCGTTTCCATTTCATCAACCAATATCCTTCATGAGCTCTTATTGCGTAAGTGTTGAGCTCTTTGTCAAGACCTATAACTTGAATTATCATCATTTCCACTATATTAGAACTGAACCCAGTATCTCTTATTATTATTTAACTTGAATATCACATGATAATTAACCTCTCGTGGTGCTTCCCATGGCATGACGTCCTTTCTACTTGATTTATCCACAAGAGAATACTTGTCACCTTCCAACTTGCCTCTCTTTGCACTAATTTTGAACCTGAACTTCCAAGTTTTAAGGTTATTTCTTGATTTGTTCTTACTTGTTACTCTCATTGGAATTTGATAGAACAATTGCCGTGTACCGTTTCTCTCAACGTCCTTTGATATTTGCTGAGAAAATGTCTTAATAGGCATTTGATCGAACAATTGGTGTGTGACATTGTCATCATTCTTTGGTAAAAGCTGAGATGACATTTTCTTTTCCTTCACCTGTGAATCCACATCACCAATAATCAAATCGTCACAAACAGGACCTGGTACCTTTCAAGTTGAGGTTTCCTCCAACTGTTCGACATGTTGAAGCAAATTTGACTTGGGTGTATCTTGCTTTGTGTTGCGTTGATGGGTCTGTGTATCGAGCAGCGAGACAGTCACCTTTGTCAGCTGTGTGAATAACCCATCTGTGGGATTTTGAAGTTGATTTGGAGATCATTCCAACAATCTTTGACCACAGAGCAATGTATCAGGTGGCTCAGGAAGTGGTGGTGAATGTTTGTTTGAAGCATAAACTACAGAGGAGGAAGATGCGTGACCCAGCTGTTGCTTCTAGGGATTCGATGTTGATGGATAGAGCTCGAAGATCATATTTAGAACTTTGGCGAAACCTGTAAAAGATATGAGTATCTCTTATTATTATTATACAATCTCTTATTTACAGAAACTTCCTTGTTGAAGACCTAGTCTTTTGTGTGTACTCTGTATATAAACTCCTCTGTAAACGTTATGTGAATATATAAGAATTACCCTCTTTACATGGTATCAGATCAGGCTACGAATCTCTAGCCGCCACTATCATTATCCTCCTTATCTCTCTATTTTTCTTACAAAATGTCGATTACATCGGCTAAAACCATTGATACCACACAAACTACTCTTTTACACGCAATATGACGCATGTTACGAAACTCACGACTCAGAATTATCTGACATGGAGTCTTCAGATCCATTCTCTTCTCGATGATTACGGTCTCTCTAGCCATCTCACAGACGTGAATGTTCCCTCTCCAACACTCACCAACGTTAATAGTGTGATAACAGTTAATCCTGCACACACAGGAACGATTTCACTTCTCATCCAACCTTTTCTCTCTCGTGCTCAAACTACAGATGATATCTGGGAGACTCTAGCCACAAACTGCGCCAAACCAAGCCCTGGCCATGTGAAACAACTCAAGTTGCAGATTAAACATTGGCAGAAAGGTACATGAACCATCGATGATTACTTACACGGTCTTACGGCTCGCTTTGACCAATTGGCACTTCTTGGCAAACCAATTGATGTTGAAGATCAATTGGAGCACGTGGTGGAAGGGCTCTCAGAAGATTACAAACATATAGTGGACCAAATAGAGAGTCGTGACATCCCTCTAACTCTCACAGAACTTCATGAAAGGTTGCTGAATCATGAAGCTAAGTTATTGGCAATCTCTCCAGCAGCAGCAACAACACATGTTACAGCAAATATGGCCAACACCAAGCCTCGCAACAACCGCTCCAACAACTCCCGCAACTGGCAGCAAAATCCGCAACAACAATTCAACAGCAACTACACTTCTACCAATACCTCCAACTGGCAACAAAACTCATACAACAATGTCGGATCTAGACCAGATAATCGAGACCAAAAGGGGTATTAAGGGAAGTGTCAAATCTACAGTCCTTGGCCATAGTGCGAGAAGGTGTCCTCAGTTTGTCAGACAGCAGCCCCAGTTCGACAACAATGCTCCGTCTTCAGCTTATCCACCGTGGCAACCTAGAGCTAATGTTGCTATTGGCTCAAGCACATCACCACCATGGCTCATGGAAAGTGGCGCTACTCATCACATAACTAGTGACCTCCATGTTATCAACAATCCACAGCTGTACAATGGTGGTGATACAGTGGCTATTGGTGGTGGTTCCAGGCTCTTCATCACTCATACTGGTTCAATTATTCTTCGCTCTTTTGGCAAAAATATTCACCTGACTGAAGTCTTATGTGTTCCAAATATACATCATAATCTTCTCTCAGTATATCGTTTGTGCAATAACAACAATCTTTGTGAAATTTTTCCATCTTACTTTCAAGTGAAGGATCTCAGCTCGGGGGTCTCATTGTTCTGCGACGTGACTAGGAACGAGTTGTATGAGTGGCCGGCTAACCTCATATGTTCCCTTTTTTACATCCACTAAACCAAAACCATCAGCTACAGATTGGCATAACCGCCTTGGTCACCCAGCTCTACATATTCTTAATACCATTGTTTCTCGTTTTTCCTTACCTTGTACCTCTTCAAAATCCAGTTTGTTTTGCAATGATGTGCAATCAATAAAAGCCACAAAGTTCCTTTTTCTCAATCCACAATTGTGTCATCTCAACCTCTTGAATACATATTTGCTGACGTATGGACCTCACCCATATTATCCTTTGACAACTTAAAATACTACCTTATTTTCGTTGATCATTTCACCTGATATACATGGCTCTACCTACTACAAAACAAATTCCAATTCAAATCAACTTTCATTCCATTCAAAAACCTTGTTGAAACCAAATTCAATACCAAGATCTGTACCTTGTACACTGATAATGGCGGAGAGTTTGTTGCACTTCGACACATCCTGACAGAATTCAGAATCTCTCACCTTACAACTTCACCTCACACTCGTGAGCTTAACGGAATCTCAGAGCGAAAACATCGCCATGTTATCGAGATTGGCCTCTCAATGTTGATAAACGCCTCACTGCCAAACTCCTACTAGCTATATGCTTTTCCCGTAGCGACGTATCTAATTAAGAATTTCCATCTCCAGTCACATCAATGACATCGCTGTATCAACTCCTGTTCAATAAATCGTCGACTTACTCAAAACTACGAGTGTTTGGATGCCTCTGCTTCCCTTGGTTCCGTCCTTACACTAAGTTTAAGCTTGAAAATAGATCCTTACCTTGCATCTTTGTTGGTTATTCGCTCAGTCAAAGTGCATACTTATGCTTGCACACCGCCACTGGACGCATGTATGTCTCTCGTCATGTCAATTTCGACGAATCAACGTTTCTCCTCGCTCAAGCATCAACATCACCACCTCTGCCAAACCCAGACAAAACCATCGCCAACTATCACCTACCAACTCCAATCCTGACCGCTCCACTCATACAGCTCAATCCAACGGCGTCACCTCTAGGGGAACTCACAGGATCGTCGTTCAGAGATTCTCACCTGAGAAATTTATCACCGGAATCGCCAAATCCAACAACGCATGAAGAAGACTTAAGCATATGCCTCTGATTCGCGTGGACCAATTAGATCTTCTGGTCCATCTGAATCTAGTAATTTATCTGGCCCAAGTAGCTCTTTCGGCCTGCCTACTCCAAATGTTTCCTCAGGCCCATTACACTCTAGTTAAGAAATCCTAGAAAAAGATATATCACCAAGTCCACAGCCTCAGGTTGGCCCAGTCCACAATTTTACAGAATTGGGGCAGATTCAATGAACCACGTCGTCTCCTTCGTCTCAATCAACCTCACAGGAAGACACTTCAAGTAGATGTCAATAACGCTTTTCTTCAGGGGACTCTCACTGAAGAAGTGTATATAGAGCAACCTTCTGGTTTCACTCTCGGATGAAGCATGTGGCATTGGACTATCATTTTATCCGTGGGCAGGTTCAGACACGTGCACTGAAAATCTCTCATGTTCATACAAATGATCAACTTGCAGATGCACTCACCAAGCCATTAGCACTAGCTCGATTTAAGGATCTACGATTCAAGATTGGAGTGACTGAAGCCTGTATAGGCCCAATTTAACTGGGCCCAATTTTTCAGCCCAAATCGTCTAGGCCCAATAAGAAGTGGCCCACTAACAGAAGGGCCCAAGTACGCATGGCCCACATCCGGCCAAAATGACACCTGTACGATGACAACGAGCATAAGGTTCCGACACGTGTCTCATAGACCTACATGCGAGCTGACACTTGTGATCCGTGACCACATGCTCGCCATCATCCTCAGTCCACTATAAAAGGGAGGCCTAGATCAACAGAGAGACCATTCGAAAAATCTTGGGCAATTGAGAAGAAAAATCAACTCGACGAGCGTAACAAACGAATCGACGAACACAACTTAAAAAGATCTTATCGACGAACGTAAGTTATCAACATAATTTAGGATATTAAAACGACGAACGAGAGAACCGAAATTTTGAACGACGAGCGTAGTTTAATCGACGAACCTAAACACCCTAAGTGGTGAGGCAATCGACGAGCGCAAGAATTAAAATATAAACGACGAACGCAACTTTACATAATCTGATCGACGAGCCTAAACACCCCGAGTGGTGAGGCATTCAACGAACGTACACTAAATCGGCACATTGACGAACAGAAATTCAACACCTACACCTGTGAATTAAACACCCTAGTGGTGATATATACTGACGAGCGCACTAATAAGACACAATTTACCGATCGACGACCGCACGATCGTCGAGCATTATTCCAGAAAGAAACAACGAGCAATTAGTGGTTGACGACCATCTGACCATATAAACGAGAATCTCAACCCACTCAATCTCCATGTCCCTTCGAAACTAAGAACTACGAATTGACTTGATTCTGTAAAACGGATACGTAGGCAGCCCATACAACGGTTCAGTCAAAAATCACAAATATCGTTCGTATTTAAAGTGTGCTAAGACTGGTACGAACAAAGCCCCTCCATCTTGAGGTAGCATGTAAAAGATATGAGTATCTTTTATTTATAGAAACTTCTTTATGTAGAAGACCTAGTCTTTTGTGTGTACTCTGTATATAAACTCCTTTGTAAACGTTTTGTGAATATATAAGAATTACCCTCTTTACAAAACCATCGTTAAATACCACCCGTAGTGATTCCAAATCTCGGATTTGTTTAGCGTAAAATAGTTTCAGCTCTTCTGACAGCCTATTGAACTCGAGTAGCTCATGTGCTTCAACCATTGTTGAATCCGGAGAAAAGACCGCTCTGATACCACTGATGCAGGAACTCAAAGTGGTAGATAATCTCCTCTAGAACTTCTCTATGAAGCCGAAAAAGAGATGATAAACAACCTAAGAGATAATCGATTAAAAAATAAGATTATCTCAGAAACATGTTATCAATGGTGATTTGGGATGAAACAGAATAGAGAAAGAAATGAATAAGATAAGGATTGAAATTCTGAATTATGATTGAATAATACACATAATATTTTCGAAGTACATAAGTAATTAGCATATTTTTTAACCAGTAAATAATCAAAGCTTAATAGAAACTAAACCAAAAAATAACCAAATGACTAATAACAAATCAGATGGTAAAGATAGATATGAATGCATAAAATGATCTTTATCTGAGACGATATGAAAAATGTGGAAAACGAGTGCATGAAACATAAATTTGACCAATTTTATAGATACAATATTGTGGAAGATTATTGTCTGTAAACAAATATCTTGATGATTATTATTCGAGAACACAGATCCACAATTATAGCTTATAGGTTTGGTTAAGCTTGTATAGTTTGTCGAATCATCTTAATTACTGAATAGTTTGTCACCGAATCATCTTGTAATTTACCGAAAATCTTCAATAGAGTAGATTAGCGCTGGGTATTCGGTTAAAACGGGTTTTTCGGTTCGGTTTGTTCGAAATTTTTTAAGTTTACCGAATTGAACCGAAATTAAGTTATTCGGTTTAAAAAAACCAAAATACAAAAATAAAACCGAATAAGGACCGAAATGTTCTATAAAATCCAACTTAACCCGAAATAACCCGAGATAACCCGAAATAACCCGATTAAACCGATTTGCAGTAAATACATTAATACATTAAACAAAAAGGAAAATTGTGAGTTCAAAGGCATGTCTTCTGTTCTGTTCTTCCTCCAAATGTTGTACCTGTGCACATAATCAAAAACAAAACCAATAATCATTCGACTACTTAGGAAAAGGAGTTAAGCAATCAACAAACTTAAATGACGATTATACCTAAGCCAATTCCGCCGCTATCATCGTACCTTTGAGAACTTCTAGACGACAGAAATTTCATATCAAACGGACTTCTTTGACTCGCTGAAATTCTTCCCGACAAAACAATCAAGTTTTTTCCCGGAACAACAATCAGAGAGAGTTTCGAGATCATTGAAGATATATTGCTTAATAACATAATTAACAAAATATATTTGACGAAGAAGAGGATTGGAAGAAGGAATATGTGAATGTGAAGAGAAAAAGTTCAATTTTAACCCAAAAAAAAAAAAGAGAAAGAAGTTCAAACGAAGAAGCTACAGAGTTTAGCCCCACCGGATATCCGCATTTCTTTACCCTAAACCCTAATTTCGAAAAACCCCTAATTTGTCAAACCCAAAATCGAAGAAAATAAACCAAAATTCGAACAACTCTAATGCAATTAACGTTAGTTTAGACCTCAGAAAGCTTCAATACAACTCCGAAATTCAAACCCCCAAATTTTGAAAAAACCCTAAATTTTGAAAAACCCCCAAACCTAAATCGAGACAAATCGAAGAGCGAAAATCGTCAACCTATACCAGGTTTAAGTCAGAAACGAAACGGAAAACCCAAAAACAAAAAATCGAACACAAAAAAAAAAAACTGAAATCTCCAAAACATGTTAATCGGTGGAACAATGACTTACCTGAACAATTGACTCGGTTGAAGCTTGGAGATGAAAGAACGAGATGAAAGATCGAAGAAGAAACGAGAAAACGAGAGAAGAAACGAAGATCGAAGGCGGAGGCGAAACGAGAGAGAAGAAGAGCTCGGCCGCGTGGAAGAGAAAGGAAGAGAAAATGAAGTGGAAACCCTAAAAATCTGTTTATATATGCCGGTCTAATTTTCGGTTTAATCGGTTTGGCATAACCGAACCGAATAACCCGATAACCGAAATCAATTTCAATTTTGGCCGATCGGTTTATTTCCTTAAATTAATTCGGTTCGGTTTAGCAAACTTTCGGTTCGGTCCGGTTCGGTTTGTTCGGACCGAACCGAAATCCCAGCCCTAGAGTAGATTAATTTCTGCGTCTAGTTCGCTGACTCTGATTGGATCAAGTCAAAAATAGGAGGTCACTTGGAAGCAGATGAACCACTTGTACGAAACTTTAATAAACGAGTAACAAAAATAGTTAAGTTAAGGCCGAAGGCCCACGGCTAAAGCGTCTTACAGCATCTAATTCCGAAAGGAAGGAAGAGTAGCAGTTACCCAAATTGGAATGGAAGGAATGATTATCGTTAGGCACTAAATTGTTCTATCTGATTCTGTAACAATATTAACCTCCACAATTAATTAATTGCATAAATAATCGTCAAGGAATTTGCTTGGGAAATCAGACACTAATTAATGAGTAATGCTGTAGATTAGCGTTTTATTGGAGCGTAAGATTACGCGCTCTATTCGCGCGTGGGTCTTCCTGTGAACTTTGAACGATTTCAGGTTTAGACACAAACACAGATAGGTAAGACTATTAAATTCTTTTCTCTTACCGTAAGAGAGAGAATAGTCTTAACTCTTCAGTGGAGGAGAAAGAGAAAAGTTAGAGAGATAGAGAGAGAAGAGCTGTAAAGCACATGACCTCGATACCATTGGGGCCTCCTCAGCCTCCGTCTCTTGCTCCACAGCCGCCGCAGCTTCACGACGGAGATGCTTTGAAACGTCGTAATATGGATACAGACAAGGTTTTTTCTTCTTCTTTTACTTTTCGTTTGTGTCTCTTTCTATCTCTCACTCTGTTTGATCCTTTACGTTTGGTGTTTCGTAAACAATGCCTAGCAATTCCCGTTTGGTGGATATTCTAGATCTCGGCTAGATCTAGCTTCGGATTTTCCTTGTTCGATATCTCAGCGATTTGATCTGTGTTCCTGATTTGAGCTCACTGTACAGTTTTTCCCCTGAAATGGCTTTCTCATTGAAGATTATCAATTTGACTTCGTTTTAGTTAGTCACATACTTTTCATCAGCTGAAAATTTCATCCATATCTAGTGAAGATCCTAATCTCTTGGACCTTTTTGTTGATTAGTGGTAATAAATCTTTGAAACCTAAAAAAGAAAATTAGGGTAATTAGAATTTCTTGTCTTTTGTTAAAATGACAATTCACACGCGGAAAATTCAAGAGCAATATGATGATGTAGATCTTACTAGTTTGTTTTTCTTCTTAATTTCATTTTGCCTTTCAATCTTAAATTGTTTTTATTTTCTCCAGATTACTTTCTTGTTTTATTTGGCTTTTGTTTTTCATATTTTGGTTGTTTAATTCAACACTATATGCTCCCCACCCCAGAGTACTTGTTTATCTTCCTGACAGGTTTTGGAGTGTTCTTTGCCCATTCTAAAATGAATCTGAACTCTTTTGTTTTGTTTTGTGTTCTTTTGCTTTGTTTTTCACCTGACAGTGTTTGTTTCATGGTGTGTTTCTTTTGCTTTTGTACAAAACTTTTTCATGTCCACAGACATGATTTGAGAACTCTAATGTTGAGACCCATGAATTCCCAGTACCATTCTTTAGCTTTGTTTTATCTCTAGTAATCAGTGTGCATATCTTCCTTGGATTTTGCTTCTATCAAGTTAGCCTTTGGTCAATAAGAACATGCGACATCATTCAGATTTTCACATTGGGTTATTTTACTTGAGTGAATTCTCTGTAATCTGGGCATTAATTGTTCTTAGATTTGAATGCTGTTGCATAAGGCAGGTTTATCTATATTAGATTTTATATGTTTGCCAGACAAATTATCATATGTTTTTTTGTAACCTGATGTTTATTATGGAAACTCCTTCACTATCTGAAGACAAGAATACTGTTATGCATGTCATAATATGTTCAGGTTTTGATTGTAGGAAATGTCTGCTGCTGTTATAGAAGGAAACGATGCTGTTACTGGTCACATTATTTCTACTACAATTGGAGGCAGAAATGGTGAACCTAAACAGGTTGATTTTTATTATTTGTTAAATCTCTTAAATTGTTTTTACATAGCAGTAATTGCGAACCATTTCGGGGCAAATTATCTTGTGTAAGGTTAACTAAGGTTTAGACTAATCATCTTGTAAGTTGCTGTTCCATTATATAAACTTCAACCAACAGATAAAGAAATAGATTTTGACCTCTCTCTTGTCTCCTTTTTTTCCAACTCTAAGTACTTCTACTCACTTATGTATTTCTCCCTCTGGCCTTTACAGACCATTAGTTACATGGCTGAACGGGTTGTTGGAACAGGGTCATTCGGTATTGTCTTCCAGGTACTGTTGTGCTTTCCACTACTAGCCTCTGTAGGCAATGGCTTTTCTTCTTGCCTTTCTAATCTGATTGTTAATTTACCATTCTAGGCCAAATGCTTGGAAACTGGAGAATCAGTAGCCATTAAGAAGGTTTTGCAAGATCGCCGCTATAAAAACCGAGAGTTGCAATTGATGCGATTAATGGACCACCCAAATGTGGTTTCCTTGAAGCATTGTTTCTTCTCTACAACGAGTAGAGATGAGCTCTTCCTCAATCTCGTTATGGAGTATGTCCCTGAGACATTGTACCGGGTTTTAAAGCACTATACTAATTCCAACCAGAGGATGCCTATCTTTTATGTCAAACTATACACTTACCAAGTAGGCATCTCTATTTGCTGTTCCCCTACGCAAATTCTTATTCCATTGTGTTGATTCTGAACCGGTTTAATAAATATGTTGTGCAGATCTTCAGAGGCTTGGCTTATATCCATACTGCTCCTGGTGTCTGCCACAGAGATGTGAAACCACAAAATCTTTTGGTACGTTGATTAATTGTGGGGTTCTCTTCGACGAGATTACAATTTAATTCTCTGGTGTGTTGCGTAGGTTGATCCCCTCACCCATCAGTGTAAACTGTGTGATTTTGGAAGTGCAAAAGTTTTGGTAAGATATTTATATTTTTATTTATGCCTTATTTTTTTTCCTTTTTCCACTGTGTTCATGCGTCTGTGCATACAGTAGTTAGAACTTAAAATTCTATTACAGAATACCCTTTATGATCCACATGTTCTGTCTTGTGAAAACTCAATTATATACTTACCTGTTATTGTGACATTTGCAATATTTGGTTATTCACATTAGGTGAAAGGTGAGGCAAACATATCATATATCTGCTCTCGCTATTACCGAGCTCCAGAACTTATCTTTGGGGCCACAGAGTATACATCATCCATAGATATATGGTCTGCTGGTTGTGCTCTGGCAGAGCTCCTTCTTGGACAGGTTAGTGTAAATTATTAATCTGTTAAAGTATCTTGAGAACTAAAGCATCTCTCCATAATCTTCTGCAATCAATGTGATACTATTTATCTTTGCAGCCGTTATTCCCGGGAGAAAATTCTGTGGACCAGCTAGTGGAGATCATAAAGGTGAAGTCTCGTTTAATTAGATTGTACCTTGGCGTTATTTCTTGTATGCTATTTAAGTTCTCAATAATTTAATAGATTTGTCATGATATATGTGCTGCGTTGGTTTAGGTTCTTGGTACGCCAACTCGAGAAGAAATCCGATGCATGAACCCAAACTACACAGACTTCAGATTCCCACAAATCAAAGCTCACCCATGGCATAAGGTATATATGCATGTCACGTTCTAGCTTTCCATCTGATCATACAATTGCTTATTCGCTACCTAAACTATGGTCCTAATAAAGAAGAGCTCAACGAATTCACACACTTCTTTATGACCTCCAGGTTTTCCACAAGCGGATGCCTCCAGAAGCCATTGACCTTGCATCTCGGCTTCTTCAATATTCACCGAGTCTACGTTGCAATGCGGTCAGTATTTTTAAACCCTCATACTCTTATTTGTCAGAGTCGTTCTCTCTGGCTTCTTGGACCCGCACTGTTCAACGAAGTTGGAGTTTTGTAATAACTGACATGTTTGTTTTCTGTCTGAAGCTCGAAGCATGTGCGCATCCTTTTTTCAATGAACTTCGTGAGCCAAATGCTCGTCTTCCAAATGGTCGACCTCTACCACCTTTGTTCAACTTCAAACAGGAGGTAACATTATTGGCTCCAAAATCACTTCTGTCCTAAACAGTACATAAGTTAATGTTCAAACAGTTACTCAGTCTATTAGCTCTGTGTCTCTCTTTGAATGGTGGAACAGTTATCTGGGGCTTCACCTGAGCTTATCAACAGGCTAATACCAGAGCACGTGAGACGACAGGTGAATGGAGGCTCTCAATTCCAAGCTGGTCCCTAGAAAATGATGGGGTGCAAATGCCTGATGAAAAGAGGTGAAGAAGATATACTACTTTCTGATTTCACCAAATTAATATCAGCTTATGAGAAGAGATGTCTCTCCTCCTTATTCGTGGCCAACTCAGCTTTTTGAGAAATCAGGAGGTGATAAGATTGTCTATTATATTCTTTTATGTTCACTTTTGATTTGTAGAGATACTCTTTCTCCTCTATTTTGTATATGTTTTTGTCCGTAAGAAAAAAAAGAAACAGAAACCAATTCCATAGATTTACAAGACACAGAACAGAGATGATGGAATGGAATGATGATGTCGGAAGCATAAATAAGCCTACATTAACCCAAACAGACAATCTTTATATACACGCAACATGACATTTCAGCTTGAAGACTAGAATAGTTCCATTGAAAGGAAGCAACATGCTATGAAATAAGTAAAGATAAACTAGAGAAGAAAACAATTCCGAATTTTGGTAGATAAACATGAAACTCATATTTGATAATATCCAAGAATCAATAGTTTGACCATAACATATGCTCTACTCTATTTATTGCGCAGCTCACGCAAGAAGGCAACTATAAATGACTGTTTATGGGTATACTTTCAGTTCCCACGAAAACAATTGCAGAAGAGCAAATCTAGTCTCCTCGGTCTTATTGACTCTTCCAACAAAATTTTATGTTCGGATGAGACATGTAAATAATTTTAAGAGGACTTGGTGACTTCATGTATAGCATTCGCTAGGTATCCCACATTTCCTGTCGTAACACCAGCCATACTGCAACAAAACATCCAAGAACCTCAATATTTAGTTAGGAAAAGGAGACATTGAGAGTAACCTTAAAGATTTTTGAATCAGGAGAAAGTGAAGTACCTGATACGACCATTACGGGTCATATAGATGTGGTATTCACTTGTTAAGCGGTCAACCTGCTCTGGTGTTAACCCACTGTAGCAGAACATTCCAATCTGTTTCCCCATAAAGTAGTATTGTGAGTTAGAGGAGAGCAATGACAACAAGATCAAAAGAAATACTGTTTACTTTGTAATTACCTGTTTAGTAACGTGCTCCCATGATAAAGGTGATCCTAACTTCTCAAGGCTTTCTCGTAAAGTAGTTCTCATACCAATTATACGATCAGCCATGACCTGTTAGGTTACAGATTTCACATATGGATGATCAGATCTTTATTCTTTAGTTGAGTTAGTAAACACAACAAGGCGATCAATGAAAGATTTGCATCATTTTCATAAGAGAAGAGTTTCCAAGTTTTACATTAATGTGTGAACACTAAACATGGAACATCGGATATATTGCACGCCGAAAGAAGCTATACAGGTAAGGAGATAATTATAGGTGGACTGCTACCTTAACTTCCTTTAGCCACAGACTCTTTAGCTCAGGATCTCCAAGAATGGTTGAAACTATTTGAGCACCATGTAAAGGTGGGTTGCTATACATTGGTCTAGCTAGCTGCTGCAACTGACTTTTTACAGCCACAGCTTGCTTTTCATCTTCACAAAGCACGCTGCAGCAGAAGACAAAGTCGTCATGTCCATATTCAGTTCTAACTTCATCACAAAATAAACATGTATGGCTATCTCATACAATCAAAAGTTTTTTAAGGTAGAGATCTTTTCTTAACTTCTATATTTTTCTAAGCGTAAGAATAAAAATGATGTTCTTTACTGAGAAAAATGAATACCTGAGACATCCCACCCTCTGGCCATAAAGTCCCATGTTTTTCGCGTAGGACTGAGAAATTCCAATATGATGACCATCTTCAAGAAAGATCCTGATGGACTTGGCATCTCTTGCTGGATCCCCACTAGCAAAACCTTGGTAGGCCATATCAAAGAATGCAAAGTGATTTTTGGTCTGAAATGAGAAGAACTCGCTGTTAGTTTGCAGCAGACTCATCAGGGAGAAAGTGAATGATAGACAAATAACTATAAAAAATGATGGGGTTATCACCTTGAATAGCTGTGATATCTCTCTCCATTGTTCCTCTGTAGGGTCTACTCCAGTAGGATTATGAGCACAAGCATGAAGAAGGAAGAATGAGCCTTCCGGAGCATTCTTGGAAAAGGCCAACCCAATCAGGATGTCATTGAAAAGACCAAGAAGTAATAGATGCTTGTTGAAAGAAGATGTTTTTTGCTAACCTTCACGTCATCCATCAATGCCGAGAAATCCAAACCCTTGGTTTCTGGATGATAGTAATGATATGTCTTTTGAGTGACTTGTGCATCCTTCCAGATATTGTGGTGGCTGTTCGTAGAATAAAAACATAAGCTATGCTAATTTTGGTGAAGCAACAAAGGGTTTTGCTACACTTACAAAGTAGAAGGTTGATTTCAACTTTGCAAATGATTAAAGTAGACTTTATAAAGCTTACTTGGACCAGGTTGGTACAGGAATGTAGATCTGAGAACCAGGACAAAAACGTTTCTGGAAGTCTGCAAACAGTCGGCAGGCTCCAGTTCCAGACAGCGCCTGAACAGCAGCTACTCTTTTATCTTTGATAAATTCAGAATTGTCTCCATAGGCAAGCTTTAATGTTTCCTCCACCATTTTCACACTCCCACCCATCGGAAGGTACTCCCTTTAATCGATTGATACAAGAGAGATAGCTCAGATCAGTGTGGTGAAATACGGGAAATGAGATAACTGGTGATGTTGATCTCTCATAATATGAGGCACACAAATAAAGCATACGCCGAAAGGTGAGGAGTTTGTACAGAATAAGGATTTGAGAGCACTTTTTATTACATAGTTTAAACAGAAAGCATTAAAGTTATCTCATTTTGGGGGTTGAAAGAGGAAACTCTTACATGAAATTGCTTCCAGCAATCCTTCGCTCAGCTTCTCTGACACATTCCAAGACAACAGGCTTGCCATTATCATCGCGATATGCTCCCTAAATGAATTTTGCCAGTTTAAGATATGAGCAAATATAAAGAATAGCATCATCAACCAAAATTAAAACTGACCATGCAAACAAAACATCTATACACTAAACTTCCAAAACCCATTATGCAAACAATACAGCTATATATTAAAATCCTATAACTTTCAGGCTCAGTTCAACGGGAAAGACACCAATTCTCAAATTCTCAAATCCTGACTCAGTTTCCAGAGATGCTTGAAACATTCGTCCGTAAACGAATCTCTTAGATCAAAGGCAAAAAGGAAGCAATCTCCGTAAGATGTTGTAGTAGGTAGAGAGAAAAGCTTAACTCACCACACCAACATTAACTTTATCGGGACTAGGATCCGCGAGAAAAGCTTCGGTAACTCCGAGAATCGGATCTTTAGGGGCAGGCTCGACGCTCTTCCACCATGAAGACATAGATCTCAAACCAACAAAATCGCCAGAGATCGGACTAATTGCTCGCCGTGGAGCTGCGTTCCGGAACATCATCGACATCGCCATTTGTTTCGAGCTCTAAACGTGAAGCACAGAAAAGAGAATAGTGGAAGGGTTTATATAGAGAACGATGGAGAAGCAGCGACACGTTCGAAGTTTGAACAGATGAAGACGAATGAGAGACGCAAGTTGGCTTAGGTAAGAGTATTGGATTGAGTGCGAGATAAGGTTTTAGATAAATAAAATAATCCAAACATAAAGTTTGATTGGCTCTATGTGTCTTCTCATGTATTTATTTGCCCTTTCAATCTTCCAACACCTGAATGTTTACTCTTACAACATTCTTACATTTATTTAAGAATCTAACATGTTATGGTAATATTTTATTTTGACTATTTATAATATTTTAAAAAAATTTCATTCAATTACAAACTATACTACTGGTCAAATTTGTATTTAATATGATTTAGTCTAATCAATTTGTTATGAGTTAATTTTGCATTTTGGCGTATGACTCTGTATGAGACTATGAGTGTGAAAATAAACAAATATAACTGTATAAAGTGTCCGACATGATAGCATTCACTTTTTGAAAAGCTGAATAAAATAACTTCACAATATGGCTCTGACTTGTAATATTTTGTAGCCAATTCACTTCAATTCCACCCATCAACTATTACTATTAACACATATAACAATTTTATGATTCCACAATTTATCTATTATTTAATTTCTTAACTAATATTTAAATAAAATATATAATTAATTGTAAACAACAAGTTGAAGATATTAATAAAATCGTATAAGAGAGTTTGATTCTAGGTAAGATGGAAATTTGGATACGGTCACGCTTTTCAAGTTTCTGAATTTTTTATTTTACAAACTAAGCACCTATTTGGATAAACTTTTTTGAATTGAACTCAGTTCATTGCACATAGGATTTGGTTCAAATTTACTAGTTTGTTAAGGATTTGAACTTTATTCGAGTATCCTTCGGTTTCGGTTTGGATCGGGTTATATATATTTTTTTCAATTTTTTTAAAATCAAAATTAATTAAGATTAAAACAAAAAGCTAAAAATACAAAAATTTAACTAAAAATTTGAATATTTCAGACTTTTTTTGTTATTTCGATAAAAATGATTAATCTATTCAAATTTATAATTATAGTTTTAAAATATTTTAATATAATTTTAAATAAAAAATAATAATTTTTAGGATAAAATTGTATTTCAGATATTTTGGATACTCAATTCTGTTTTCGGTTTGGATTTCTCTTTTTTGAAATATGAATCTAGGCTTGATTCGGCTATTTAGTTAATTTCAATTCAATTTCATACATTTTAGTTTATATTAGGTTTAGTTTTATTTTTGGATTCAAATGTCCAAATTATTAGCCAAATATTTTGGTGATTTAATATTTATAAAATATATATATTTTTGATTAATATTGGATCGACAAGACCCGATGCATAGTCTAAAGTCTACTCCATAAATTTTTTATTTAATCTACAAATTGTAGAGGAGAAATCAAACCCTAAATGACAGAATCGTTAGCTGTATCATCCTAACCACCAAACTTAGAAGAATTTAACATTTTTATAAAATATTTTTAATTATTTTATTTATTAGTTTAGTTATTTTAGAGTATTTTTTAAAAACAAAATTGAGTTATATTATGGAGTACAATATCATTTAATTTTTACTAAACTAATATTTATATTCTATCAAATTCAGCCAAGTTTCTAAATTTCCATTTGATTCAACATTGAGCAAAGTTCACCTGATTTTTTCTTTTTCTTTTGTCATTTGAAACATTATATTACAAAGTTTACCATTTACACCCTAAATAAGTATGTTTCCATTTAGGGTATAGAAATTCGGATTTCATATATGCATTCTGATTTTTTATTGAGTTTCAATCACAATTATTATCACAAGAAATTAAATTTGATTGTTTAAAAACTTTTGAATAGATCACTCCCCACTATTAAAGACATTATCGAGATTTGGTCTTTTATGGGTTTTATAGAAGCGTCGTTTTTTTTGACTGTGCTACGATTTCTGGAAGAAGTGTGTCCTATTCATGTCTATTTTTACCTTACAGTTTGTCTCGGTCTCGCTTTCAGCATTGTCTGGCTTCTTTCCGTGGATTCATGCGTTTATGGTTCTTGGATTCATTCTTGCCAGTTTAGTAGCTTGTATTTTATCTCTGAAATACACTTATTCGTCATATAAGGTTTCGCCATCAAATTGAGTTTCGTGTAATTTCTGGTGGTTTTGTTTTATCTAGTTCGAAATAGCTGGTTTTAAAGTTTTTTTTATCTTTAAATGTTCTACTTTAGTCCTTTCAAGATTTTATATTTTGTTTCTCTTTTTTTGGTGTAACTTTCAGAATAATTTTGTTTTCCGAGAGCTTATCTATTCAAACAATATATTTCTCTTGGATTTAATATAATACCGACGTAAAAAAATCAACCCCACTCGTGTTCCCACTGTGTTTATTCTATGCTCTAAAAAAACCATCATTCAGTACACGAATGAGCAAAATTTCATACAACAACAGGTTTGGCATTTTGCAAATTTATAAACATTTTCTATTAATTTATAATATTAAAATTATAATAATCTTAATTTATCAGAGCCAATAATAATATTAACTATAATATTTTTTCTTCAGAGATCGATGTTTTTTATGAACTATGTTCACTTTTATTTCTTTCTAGATTTTAGAAATAGAATTTATCGATTATGCTGAGATGATGAAAATGCTAGATGAAACCAATGATTCACCAATCTTTCTACCCTAAATAAAAGATTTTGAGCGTATACGGAATCTGTTTAGTTTTTTCTCTTTATATTTAATTCCTATATTTTTTAATCACAAAATTAATTTATTTCAAATCCGCAATATTAGAGAGGTATCCAAATATTACTTTTGTGAATTCGTACCTTCACATTGGGTGTCTTTTTTTTCATAAATAAACGAGTAACATTGGAAAAAATATAATTAACACAAGATAAATTAATTAATGTAAAAAAACTGTTAGTTTACGCAAATTATTAAAAATTTTAATATTAATTGCGAGAGGATTATGTATCAAAAATAAGTTAAGCACGTTTTGGCCCAAGATATTGAAAAAAAAGATCACTGAGCACCAGAACGTCCACAATGCACACAACTTTTGTGATTATACCAAATTCAGTTTTAACATTTACTTGTTACACAGTATTGGGATAGTATCACATTCCTAGAGTTCAAACTTTGACAGATAACTTTACAGAAAAATTAAGTATCGCAAGTATACAAATTCATTGCTTAGACGGAAGCTGGTGTTGGTGTTGAGGTTGGAGTTGATGCTGTTGAGGATGGAACCCGGTTTTCCGGTGGGATCTCAGTGAACTCAGACAGAATTGCCCTGAATTCGTCACCTCCAATAGTTTCTTTCTCGAGAAGCACTTCAACAATCTTATCCATGGCTTCACGATTGTCCCTGATCTGGCTTAGAGCTATCTCATATGCACTGTCTGATAGTTTCTTCACAGCCGAATCAATGTCTTCTGCAAGCTTCTCAGACATGGAGTTTCTTGCCATCATCCTCATGATAACATCGCTTTGTGCTGATGAATCCATCAACGACCATGGCCCAATATCAGACATTCCAAATGTTGTTACCATCTGTGAAGTAAATAATAATCGTCTCAAAATTATAAAATTATTAAAATATCAATCTTATCATCAGGCTCAAGTATATGAACAATGTGAAGCTGAAACTGTTGTACGTACCTGTCTAGCCAAACCAGTGATCTGTTGCAAGTCACCAACTGCGCCAGTAGTTACCTCGGGCTCACCAAAGATGACTTCTTCAGCAGCTCTACCACCAAGTCCACCAACAATTCTTGCAAAGAGTTGTTGCTTGGAGATGAGTGTCGGGTCATCTGATGGAATAAACCAAGTCAGACCTCTCGCTTGGCCTCTTGGTATCAATGTTACCTTTTGCACAGCGTCATGTCCTGGAGTCAATGTTCTGCAAAAGAACAAAGATTATCAGAACTTCAGTGAATGCTCTTGACAGTAAACGTATGCATGATTTTAAGATTCTCACTGACCCACACACTGCATGACCAACTTCATGGTAAGCAACCAAGCTTTTGCTCTTTCCATCGGTCATCACTGTTCCTTCCATGCCAGCAACAATTCTATCAATGGAGTCATCAATCTCTTTAGATGATATTGCTGTACGCCCTCTCCGGCCGGCCAATATAGCAGCCTCATTCAAGAGGTTAGCGAGATCTGCCCCGCTAAATCCGGGTGTTCTCATTGCTATAACCTCAAGTGAGACATCATTGTCAAACTTCTTATTACCGGCATGAACCTTGAGAATATCGGTTCTCCCCTTAACGTCTGGAACGTCAACACTTACCTGCATCAAAAACTTATAACTAAGCACCAGCGCTAAGAGTAGTGTAGGTTTACAATGAGCAATTATCAGGTAATACCTGCCGGTCAAATCGTCCTGGCCTCAACAAAGCAGAGTCAAGAATGTCTGCTCTGTTGGTTGCAGCAACTACAATAATACCGGTGTTACCTTCAAATCCATCCATCTCAGTTAGTAGCTGATTGAGGGTCTGCTCTCTTTCATCATTACCTCCGCCAATTCCGGTTCCTCTTTGCCTACCAACAGCATCTATTTCATCTACAAAGACAATGCAAGGAGCGTTCTCCTTGGCTTTCTTGAAAAGATCACGGACTCTTGAGGCACCAACACCGACAAACATCTCAACAAACTCAGAACCAGAGATGGAGAAGAAAGGCACACCAGCTTCCCCAGCGATGGCTTTTGCCAAAAGGGTTTTACCGGTACCAGGAGGACCAATAAGGAGAACACCTTTCGGGATCCGGGCACCAACTGCAGTGAATCTCTCGGGCTTCTTCAGAAACTCAACCACTTCCATGAAATCTTGTTTTGCTTCATCAACTCCAGCGACATCATCAAATGTTACACCAGTGTTTGGTTCCATTTGGAACTTTGCTTTGGACTGACCAAACTGAAGTGGGTTACCAGGACCACCAGGTCCTCCCATTCCACCACCAGAGCGTCTTGAAAGAAGGAACAAACCACCAATCAAAAGCATAGGGAAAGCAAGATTACCAATCAAGTTGAGTAACAAAGAACCTTGGTCTTCCTGAGCATTATGTGCTGCAAAATCAATATTCTTGGCCCTTAGCTTTTGGAGAAGCTCCTGACTTAATCCTGGTAGCTGAACACGTACTCGCTCAACCCGGTTACCTAACTCGGGAGAAACAGCTTCCACAATAGCTATTGTTCCATTCTCATACAAATCCACTTTATTAACCCTATCCTTATCCAAATACTCCAGAAATCTAGAATACGACATCCGAGAGGAAGAAACCGCTTGTTCTTCTGCGTTTGCTTTCCCACTTCCAACCAAACCGACTCCGGCGTTTCCTAACAGGATTTTGAGGAAATCTCTTCTCCCTTCATGTTTCTTCACATCCAAAGACGCCCTCACGACATTAACCTTAGATGTCCTAATAACTGAAGAAAAGTTTGAGGAAAGGCCAATATGTCTGCGGGAAAAGCTTTTACTTAACCTCTGTTTGGTTGTTGTGTGAACTGACAATCCATTTCCCACAAGACAAGCTGATGAAGCTGCCATCTGAAATTTCGACAGGGAATCGAAAATTAAGAACTTTACATCCACAAACAAAACGAAGAATCAGATTTTGCATATAAAAGTTTCTAGTAACAGTGCAATCAAAGAGGTCTTAGAACAACAAGTACCCAATCCTCGGATCGAAGGAGAAAGCACCGTAAATATACAACTAATATGTTCACTATAACCCAGAAATATCACCGAAAATCTCCAAATTAAATCCAAAACTTAAACAAAACGATGAAATCAGAGTCATGCACCCACAGATATTTTATGCAGAATCTAGAAAAATAAGGAGGCAGAGAATAACCTGTATCGATTACAGATGAGAATTGAATAAGGAGAATTTGGAGCTCTGCAAGTATGGAAGATGAAGAGGAGGAGAAGAGTGAAACGACTTGGAGATTTTTTTTTGAAGGGAACAGATGTGGTTCGTGAAGAGCTTACGTGTCCTACATTTAGTGGCCATTTAAATTAACCGAATCTAAACCAAAACTGAATTGGATTATCCAAACCAAAATCAAATTTAAAGTTAGTTGACTCGACAATTTAAAAAGTTGGTTTAACCGAATGTTAGACTTCTTTATATATTTTCTTCGCAGTCGCACTTTCCTTTCTCTCTACTCCAAAGATCTCTCAGAGAATGGCATCTGCGGCGGTTTCTTCTATGGTTCTTAACCCTAAAGCATCTCCGGCTTTGATGGATCTCTCCACGCGGACGAAGAAGATATCTATGGCCACCGCAAATCGTTTGAAAGGCAACTAGAATTTACCGATATTCAAGAAGAATATGTGAAAGACGAGCAAAAGAATCTTAAACGGGAGTTTTTACGGGCTCAAGAGGAGGTCAAACGAATTCAATCCGTGCCTCTCGTGATAGGCCAGTTTATGGAGATGGTAGATCAGAACTGTTGAATAATAATTAACTTTCCTTATTAGCAGAGCCGGACAATTTGTTGAAGAAAAAAAATACTATCATAAATTAAAATCTACAAGTTCACAACTATATTTCTGAAAAATAATTTTTTTTTTGCATTTTTCTTTGCAAACTCATTCACCATAACTTACATAATCAAAATTTTTAATTATGCTTTTTTAATCTATAATATAGCAATCCATAAAGTCGTTCTTGTGACATAATTAAGCGTAGATAAGACTTTATCAACTTCAATAGAAAAATTTTTTTTTAGCTGAAACAAATGAAATTGAAATAATAAACATTATCCTATATGCAACTAATACATTAGGATAACAATCCTTGAATCTTTTTTTAAAAAATCAAATACTTTAAATGTTTTGGTAGGATTTATTTGAAAGCTTTGATTTCCAGAAATAAATTCTTCCCATTAATATCTGAAATTTCTCTTTGCTTAAGAAAAGTTTCAAGCTTAGTACATGATATCCTCAAACTATCATCACTTATCGAATTTAAGTTATTTGGACTGAACAAAAATCCAGAAATACTTTCATACTCTTGAACTTTTTCTAACCTTGAATGGAAAGAAACCAAAGCTTGATCAACGATTTTGATGAAATAATAATTCTGAAATCCTCCTCCAAGCTTAGAACGGAGTTAGCATCATCACTTTTTTGTGGCTCCTCATCAAAATGTGTCATTCTTCGTACAAGTCGCTTACTCTTCTTCTTAAACATAGGTTCAATATCCATAATAACATAAATTTTGGGCCCATAAAATTTCGGGGGCCCCATTCAAAAGTTTCATCTTCATGGGTTCAGGTCCAACACTGCTTTTCAGTTAAAAGTCACAAGTAAAGAGTCACAACTCTTCATGCTGTTTCAGTCATGTTTGGTTATTGTCTATATAAACCAAATTTGTATTAATGTAAACTAACAAGTTTCAGTAAAATTAAAGGAGTTTTTATTTTCGTTCTTCTATTACTTTGTCTTGTCCTTCTCTTCAATAAACAAATCGTATTCCAACATGGTATCGAGCTTTATTGGTCTTGAGGCCTGTTCAAGCACAATAAAAAAGAGAGAAGAAATCCGCTGCGAGAAGAAGAGAAAGATGGAGACAAGAAACCGAAAAAGAAGAAGAAAAGATGGTGATAAGAGAAAGCACCATCAATCTTCACAAGCACATTCACATTCTGTAACTTCAAGAGGAAGGCTCCAAAGAGATGAAAGAGATATGAAATCTTCTCAAAAGAAAATAGAGATAATGGATGTGGATTTGGAGTTGTGGAAGGAGAATTCTGAAACTTTGTTCAAGGAAGATACTAAGAGCATGATTAATGCAAGGTTCTTATAAGAAAGGTTCTTAACAATATTTTATTATAAATTTTAATAAATGAATGAAGAAAGAGAAAATTGAAAGAAGAAAAATGTTAAGAACCCTTCTAAGAAAGGATCTTAAATAAGACACTTTGGTAAAGTTTCTTAACAAAATAATAATAAAAAATGTTAAGAACCCCTCTAAGAACCTCCCATTAATCATGGTCTAAGAGAGGAAAATATCTAAGTGATGACAAGCCAAGGAGAGAAGATCATCAAACAAGTGTTTTTTGGTGCCAAGTTGAGGAGATAACCGAAAACAACGTGGAGAAGATTCATGCATAAGACGTCACAGAGACATTAAAGAGGATGCTTACCTTGGAAAAAAATGGAGCAAATGAGGATGCTTACCTCAAAAAAAAATGGAGCACAAGAGGATGCTTACCTCAAAGAAAAATGGAGCACAAGTCGGTTGAAAGGATAACCGAAGAAGACATGGAAGAGACTACGCATAAGACGTCACAGAGACGTTAAGGAGGATGCTTACCTCAGAGAAAAATGGAGCACAATTCGGCTGAAGAGATTAACAAAGAAGACGTGAAAAAGGACACCAAAAAGGAGATAAAAGTAGGTTTGAGATGAAGTGAAGGAAAGACAGATTCAGACCACCATCTGTAATTGCAGATTACCATCGACTACGGACAAACCATAAGTTGATGTATCGGCTGTTGGAAAGATATTTTTGTGTAGTTTCTAGAGCATGTTTCGGATTTAGAATCAGATATACGGTTCAAAAAGTTATAACCATTTTCGTTGAGAATATCAAATCTGTTGCGAATTTCAAAGAAACGGGTATGAACGAACGGATACGAACGAATAAGTACGAATGATAGGGTGCCATCATAGGAGTGTGAAGAAAGGGTGCAAGCACCAAAAGAATGTTATTACCAAAAATAGTGAACATCAAAGAGTATGATCACCAAAAGATGCAATCACTAAAGGGTGTAGATACCAAAGGGTATGAGAAGAAAACTCATGTAGCAGAAAATGAGTTTTGATGAAAGAAGTTTGGAGTGAATAAAAAACTTAATTAAGGAGAGTGTTGAATAATAATTAAGTTTCCTAATTTAATACATGAAGAGTTCCTTATTAGTTAAGAGTCACAACTCTTCATGTTGTTTCAGTCATGTTTGGTTATTATCTATATAAACCAATTTTGTATTAATGTAAATTAACAAGTTTCGATAAAATTAAAGGAGTTTTTATTTTCGTTCTTCTATTACTTTGTCTCGTCCTTCTCTTCTATAAACAAATCGATATTCCAACAAGAGCAACGACATCGTCGAATCTACTATTGGTTCCAATTACTATGTTAGAATTCTCAATACCATCAATAGAGAACAACTTAAGCCATCTGTTTCCTCGCACTTCACCGTCACTCCAACGCCTTTGTTGATGTCTTACCTCCGGAGGCCGATTCTAGCATCTCCCTTCTCAGCCAATCGGAGAAGCCTGATGTCTCATATAATGATATTGATGGATGTGATATTCAGAAACAGAAAATTCGTGAAGTTGTTGAATTGCCACTAACCCACCATGAGCTTTACAGACAAATTGGTATAGACCCACCACGAGGTGTCTTGCTCTATGGACCTCTTGGTACTGGAAAAACTATGTTGGCGAAGGCTATTACCAACCACACAACAACTACCTTCATTAGGGTTGTTGGATCCGAGTTTGTGCAGAAGTATCTCGGCGAGGGACCTCGTATGGTACGTGATGTCTTCCGTTTTTCCAAGGAAAATGCTCCAGCTATCATCTTCATTTATGAGGTAGATGGCATAGCTACTGCTAGGTTTAATGCTCAAACATGTGCTGATAGGGAAGTTGAGTGGATTCTGATGGAACTATTGAATCAGATGGATGGATTTGACCAGACCATGAATGTTAAGGTTATAATGGCAACCAATAGAGCATACACTCTTGATCCTGCTCTTTTACGTCCTGGAAGACTTGATCGTAAGATCGAGTTCCCCCTTCCCAATAGACGTCAAAAGAGGCTTGTTTTCCAAGTATGCACCTCCAAAATGAACCTCATCGATGAATTGACTTGGAAGACTATGTTTCATGGCCTGATAAAATTAGCGCTGCTGAGATAGCAGTAATTTGCCAGAAAGCTAGAATGCATGCAGTGCATAAGAACATATATGTGATACTGCCTAAGGATTTCGAAGACTACCGCGCAACTGTGAAGAAGCCGACACTGACTTTGAGTTTTACAAGTGAAGAGAAAGCAGAAATTGAATATGGCTATTGTTAAAATTCTAGTGTTGTTTTCAGAATTATTTAGTGGTAATGGAATCAGATTTGCTGTTTTCAGAATTCTAATGTTGTTTTCATAACTAAGTTGCATCTCTAATTTGTGAAAAAAAGGGAAAAAAAGAATGTTAGACTCGGTCAAGCTTAAATAGAATATCGATTTCTTCCACATAACATATAGGATTTTCATGCTCTATAATAGAGCTGGGCATAGTACCCGATACCCGAAACTTGGATCGAAACTCGACTTAAAAAAGAGGAACTGAACCCGAACCAAATCCGACAAAATATCCGAATGGATCCTAAATTTATTTACCCAAAAAATCAAACCCGAACCCGAACCGAAACTGAGTAAAGAACTGAATGGGTACCCGATATATTTATGTTAAATTTAGTTTTTTTAGATTTATTTCTATTAAATCTTTACTAATTTTAAAATTTTATATAAATACCCAAACCCAAATCCGATCTTTTCCCGAACCAAACCCGATCCAAAATTTAAAAATACCCGAATAAGTCTTAAATCATTAGAACCAAAAATCCGAAACCTGAAAGGACATGAACCAAACCCGAACGGATACCGGAATGCCCAGCTTTACTTTATAATATGAGGAAGCATTATTTTGTAATTATTTGTTTTGCTTCCATCAAAAGTCCATTATATTTAGAGGACTTTATGCTAAATGCCACAGTCAAAGTGGAAATTGCGTGAAATGGCTTTATAAATCTAAAATTGTGTGCAATGTCATGATTTGACAGATCAGGGAAGAAGAAAAAAGATTAGCGTGCCCCTAGATAAATCTGATGAAATCGTAGATAAATATAAAGTTATCCATCACAAACAAATCTGTATTACAACGGTGTACACAAATCTAGCGTGTGTAAAGTGTTTACCTGCATCAACATCTCGATGTCCAGAATAGACGAAATGTCGATGTCTAGTACAGATATGTGGATATCCAGAGTCGAACAAAAATTCAGACACGTGTCGGTTGACTATTCGGCATAATGGACAATTCTTTATATGTCATGGACAAACGTAAATGTCCTGTATGGACATTTATTCGTTACGAGAGTTGTATACATTTTTTGCCACGTGTCGGGCATGTGCTCGCCACGTGTCAGGCATCTGCTCGCCACGTGTCGGGCATCTGCTCGCCACGTATTAGAAAGGGCAAAAACGTCGTACACAAAATATGACATGTGCTAATCATTTTGTCAGCATTAACATATCGATGTCCAGAATGCACGAAATGTCGACATCCAATATGGACATTTGTTTGTTACCAGTGTCTACACCTTTTTCGCCACTTGTCAGTCATCTACTCGCGAGTAGCTCTGTGCATATTGGGATTAACATTTCGTTTTGTCTTGTTCCCGTCCCGTAATTCCCGTACTTTTTGAGAATGAGAAATTCTAAATTCTTGTTCGGGTCCAAAAATAATATCGAAACGGGTAAGGGAAAGGGTGGGGAATGAGTCCGAAAATTTTCTGAATTCTCGTTGCGTATTTGTTTATGTTAAGAAAATGTTAAAATATATTAAATTCAAATATTAGATATGTTTCAAATAATTAAGAACAAGCCCTTAACAATATTTGACTTAACTTTTCACAACTTTACAATGAATACAAACTATTCAATATAGATATACTAGTATTTTTGATAAAAATAATAATATTGGCCATTTAATTACAAATTCTAACACTGTAATATTATATTTTTGTTTATTGAACATTGATATATATTTTATACATTGTTATTTTTGTTATATTGATTATATAATTTATAATAATACTCTTAATTTTTTTATTACTAGTATTTCCCAAACTATTTCCCTTACATGCACCACAATTTTCCGATTTAGTAGGACTTTGAAAATAGTTTGGGAAGTAAATTTTGAGTCTCAAAATTCCTGTACCGTTTCCGATTCTCAAAATTTCTGTCCCGTTATGTTGCGGGAATTGTTTAGGAAGTAAATATAATTTCCCGAACGTCCTGATTCCCGTTATGCACAGGGCTAGACACCAGTCTCAAACAACCATGTCGGCTTTCATGATTCCATGGAGTGATAAAACCTGATTACATGAAAGATGCTTGTGGAGTAGAAGGATTTAACATAATCAAGAATAACAAGGCAAGGTTTCACGAAAGATTATATTTTTATAACTTGTTCATGGAGGCATTGTTAGTTAATTTGGCAATTCAAACCAACCACATTCAATTGATCTCCGATGACAATAATAACCATATACGTTTATTGAAGCCCACTAAAGATTAAGCAGATGGATTGAAGTCACTCTGCGTTAGAGAAGTGAGGCATAATTAAGGTAGAGCAGATTCTCACCAGTCACAACCCTCTAAATTATCCTAAGCACAAAGATAAAAGGGAAGTGTAACATTATCTTCATACAAGAAATGATCCAACCCCCACAATATCGATTAGCTTAGCAAAGAGATAGCATAGAGCATTTGCATCATATATATAAAGCGTTCAATGTAGTTCCTAAAAATCGGATGATGCATAGTTGTATACTATCCATACTATGTGAAATCCACAAACAAATGAGCCCTCCTGTAATCCAAATCAGAAGAACATATATATATACTTAACTAGAAATAGAAATTAGCGTAACATATAACTGATATAAGTAAACAACAATAACAATTATTAGAGAAGCTGATAAATCCCAAAACTCAATCCAAACTAAAGCTATACGTGATGATAAGAAAGTTACCTCTTGCAAAGCTCTGAAAAGTAGCAACTACCGAGATCCGTTTTAAAGAATAAACCACATCAAGATTATCACCAAAGCTCTGGTTTCGTTTTTTTTGGTGGACAAAAACATACTTTATGCTTTGTCAAATCCAAAATAGCTCAATTCTAATTCTATCTCAAACTAAACTCTTATAAACGCAGCTAGAAATGTAGAACAAAGAAACAAAATTCAACCTTTTTAACAGAATAAGATAACATTTGCAGTACGATGCTCATAAAAACTCAAATACAAGAGATCGATCAAAAAGAAAAGGATACTGAATAGGTATTGTTCCAACCAATTAAGCATGTAAAGCCCGAAGGTGACGTTGTAAAGGTAGACTTTTTGTTGGACCCAATTCATATCTAAAATCGACTCACAAAACCTTGTTTCCATACTCGGAAAAACCCCAATTTCGAATTTTTTAAAATTTCCCAGCAATAATGGAGATTGTAAAGGATACGGGTACGAGTACGCGAATGGGTACGGGTACGGGTACGACTTACGAGTAGGGGTATGTGTACCAGTGTACGGGTACGGGTCCTTCTGTGAAAATTTTCACGAGTATAAGTGTGTGTATGGCTATGGGTATGTAATACGGGTTAGGGTACGAGTTCGAGCACGGGTACAGGTACGAATTCGAGTACGGGTGCAGATACGGGTACGGGTACGAGTACGGGTGCGGTGGATACGGGTACGAGTACGGGTGCGGGTACTGGCGCATATACGGAACGCGTACTGGTCCTCCTGTGCATATTTTCACGGTTGTCTTTGACTTAAATGACCGTATCAAAAGATCCAGTCTTTTTCCGCGTTTCTAAAACCTAATTAACGATGACAACTCTTTAAAATTTTTGGGAACTAATAATGATATGTTACGATATTTTCCATTTCAGATCTAGTTCAATCTATAAAAGTTCTAATCCACTTGTATCTATACGTTTTGGAGCTAAAATCTGTGAAGAAATTAGTTTTGGATATCGCTTTAACACAAGGATGGTTCAGGTGAAATTAACTCACTTTGACCTTTGTTCTTTTTTCTTAACCATTTGTTTCATTGAGAATGTGGTGGAAATTACTTTCAAAAGGGATGCAAAAAATAAGTTAGAAGTAGCTCTTAATGTAGAAAGCAACACAGCAGAAGATCCTAAATTAGAAATCATTGTGTGGATGCTTGGGATTCATTATATTGTCTTATACTGACTGCAGAAACCTCGTGTGACCGAGTAACTTTCTGAGGCTTCTGTATTGCCTGCACAGGATATAGAACAAAGTAAGGATAAGAACCAAACAAATCAATCGATTTAGATTGGTGAACAAACAACAAAACATCAAAAGTTTCATTACATTGTTACTTAGTAGCAAATCATGTGGTTGTAGCATGTGAATCACATCTCCCATTTTAGGTCTCTGTTCTACTTCGGGGTCGACACAGCGCAAAGCAACCAACACAATTCGTTTCAGTTCCTTTATTGTAGGAAACTCGGGGAGGCTAGGATCAAGAACATCTACTATCATATGATTTGCGACCATCTCTTTGATCCAATCCACTAGATAAACCTGACAAGAGCAACATTATTTCAGGTAAGCCAACAATGAGGTTTGTGATCAAATATGTATTGTATCTTCACTTTCACATGTGTTGAACTTTGGTCTACAGAGACTCTCCCAGAGACAAGCTCCATTATCAAAGTCCCAAAGCAATGAGTGTCGATTTTCTCATCCAGATTACCAGGTGAAGGAATAAAAGTTGAGTCCATTGATATATCACTGTGACTGGTGAATCCAACATCAAGTATCTTAGGATTCCATTGATAATCAAGAAGAATCTTGCTTGGTCTTATGTCTTGATGAGTGATCTTTGGTTCAATGTCCTCATGAAGATACGCAAGGCTGATCAGAAGACAAACATAATTAACCACAATGGTGTATTGCAATCATTCAAGTATAAGACAAAGAAATCAACAAAAGAAAATCATCAAACCCTTTTGCTACTCCTTGGATTATCTTCATCCTCTTTCTCCAGGTCAGAGGCTGATTTCTCCTGGCTGATCCATGAAGCCATTCATGCAAATCACCTTTCTCTGCATACTCGTACACAAGAACCCTACAACATATTAAGACCTATGAGTCTGCATTTTAACGCAAATCACACCTGCAGAGGTAACAATGTACATATACATACCTCTCGTTTCCATCAATACAGTATCCAAGTAGTCTCACTACATTCTTGTGTCTAATGTTTGCAATCATCTCAGCTCTTGTTATGAAATCATTATCTTCATACCTGATTTTACTCTTGTTTCAGATCAAATATATTAGGATGTTAAGGTATATGAGGAGATCAAACAAAAAATGTTAAACCTTTGATGGATGGGTAAGAACCGTTTGACAGCAAGAGTGACTGTACCCATTCCTCGATACACCATTGAAGAATCTCCTTTTGCAATCAGATTATAATCTGCAAAACTATCTGTCAAACTCTTGATCTCTATGAGCGTAAACATGGTGAAGCTTCGAAAGCTGCTGGTAGAGGAGAAGCTGCGGGTGTAGTAAGGGAGATGACCAGAGTACCAATCAGCTTGAGAGATCCTATGGCTCTCTATATCGTCGCCGCAACGGTTATATGGATTCTGTCGTTTGTTATTTAGGGGAATATTGTGTGACAAAGGCAGACAAAGCTTTGATCTTAGTTTGAATGGCTCTTTTCTCCTGTGAATAATGTAACAGAGGAAGACAGAAACGGCCAGAACTAAGAGGAAGGCTATGGAAGCAGAAGCTGTGATGAGAATCCACAGCTTAATGCCGAAGAAGGAAGTGTGTTGAGAGAGTTTGTCTTGGATCAAGTCTGATCCTTGTGATGATATGATTCTGTTCATAACTCTTGAAGGCTTTTTAGGTGATAAAGATGATGAATCAATGAGACTGAGAGTGTAAGATCTCAAGGCTACTTTTTCTGCATTCTCGTTGAAGTTGGCTTGTTTCTAAATGCGTTTTTTGAAAGAGTGCAAGAAGATTTAGTAGTAAGACGTTAAGAACTTTGTTTGACTTTGTCTATATTTAACTAATATCAAAGAGTTTTTAGGGCTTACCCTCAATAATCGAGGATCTCTTTGATCACTCTTGAAATATTTTTTTTCTAAGAAAAATCTTAATTCAATATATATAGACGTAGAACGTTGAGTTAGAAAGAGTTTTTTTTGACATTTATTAGTTTTCCACATAACCTACCACAAGTCCATATATAAACATGTGCACTCGTGACGAATTTGTATTTTGGTTTGTTGATGATTCCCAAATTCTTTTGTCATCCGGTGGTTTGTGTTAATTTACATATTCAGAAATCAGAATTACAACAGCATTAGCAGAACACGATACAAAGCTTAGAAAAATATAGATTAAAACTGTAACAGCCCAGTTCCAGGCCCATTTGAGGCCCAAACCCTTAACCCTAGGGCACCTCCACTTGTCAGAGTATATAAAAGGAGAGGCAAGGGTTCCCTCTCTTCTCACACCCTTTCTTCGGCGAAACCCTGCCCAATTGTAGACCTATTGCCGCCGCCACCTCCGCCGCCGTCGTCTCAGCTGCCGCCGGTCGCCGGAGTTATTGAGGTAGTTTTCCCGATTTAGTATTTCGGCTATAACTTTCTCATCCGAACTCCGATTTGAGCGATCTACATATCAATCTGTAGATATTGCCGAGGCGAAGCAAGCGCCACCAACCGCTTCGGAATCCGTTGTCGGACGCGCCGCCACGCGCTTCCCGGAGTCTCGCCGGAAAATCCAAATCGCTCGGATCCGTTTGATTTTCTGGTATGTTATAGTTCTTGCCATGGGTTGTTCAGATCTGGTTTTGGTTTTGTCAGATTCGTTTCGGTTTAAGAGTTGAGGCTGTTATAAGTTGAAGGGTAAATAGTCATGTTGGTCAATGGTTGACCCAAATTAGAATATAGTCTTAAGTAGTCTCTGATATCGTTTTGAGCAATCTGATATCAGTAATTCTCATTCCATATCCCTACTTTCCATTTATGGCAGGTTCCATTTTTGGAAAGTTTCCAAATAAGGACAGTTTCTATTTTTAGCAGTTCAGGAAAGAAGTCTGTATCTTCTGTTGCTAAGGTGAGGAACTAGAATTGTGTTTCCATATAGCGCTCTTATTACAATAAATCTCTAGTTTAGTTTATGAATTAAAATATGCATGTGACAGTATCTAAATAATAATAGATGCGTCATTGTTTGTGTTTGTACTATTATATAATACGTAAGCAAATATATATATATATATGTATCACATAGAATTCATAGGATTAAAGGATTAAAACTATTGTGTGATTAATTGTTGTTTGAGCATGATAAGGTGTATTGATGTGTTGTGTTAGACGTGAGTGTTGAGAGCTCATGATAGGGCTAGTTCGAGAGTGTGCTGTGGCCTGTAGACCCAGACTCTCGGACTATTACTCTGCCTCAGGGTAATGAGTATGCTGTTTGGGAAAGGGTCGCTTCGGTGTGTCCGGTTATAGCGTACCTGGCCGTCCTTGTCCTTCGGTGTGTCCGGTGGGACGTGCCTCCCTTACGGTTGTGAGAACCGCTCTGGTGTGTCCGGTGATAGCGGTCGGGCCATCCTTGTCTTTCGGTGTGTCCGATGGGATGTGTCCGTTGAGTGTGTTTGTTGGGAAATGGTCGCTTCGGTGTGTCCGGTTATAGCGTACCTGGCCGTCTTTGTCCTTCGGTTGTGTCCGGTGAGACGTGCTTCCCTTGTGTGTGTGTGTGACACTGAGTGGTCATATTCTTGGGTGTGGTAGACACCGTGCTTGTTCTGTGTGTTTTAGCCATAGATTTGCTTTAGATTGGTTGTTATAAGCCGTTATAGTGGATTCATGAGTCCTGAGACTCGTTTCTCGCTGAGTAATCCAAATTACTCATTCCCCTTTTTCCCAATCTTTCAGGTGAGCCTGATGTCTTGTCTGATGAGCGATGAAGTCGATGCAGCTGTTTGATTTTAATAAACTATTTTTTTGGATTTATTTAAAATACGTTTTGATTGGTTATTTTGGAAGTTAAACTATTTTGAGTTATTTATTTCATAAGATTATTTTGGGAAAATTATTTAATTATTATTTTTGAGGAAATTGGGTCGTTTCAACTTGGTATCAGAGCGCCAGGTTTGTCAAACCGGTTCCGACCCGGATAGGCAGTCCTGAGGAAAAATTGTTTTAAGTGGATTTAAAAATAAAATAAAATGTTTTATTAGGTTTTCAAAAACGTTTTAAAAAAAAAAAAAAAAAAAACAGTTCATCGACGTTCTTGTCTACTCTTCTGTTGTGCTCATTTAATTCAAGTTTGGTCGTTGTTGATCTCTTGTTGTTCTTCAGATGCCGCCAAAGAAGGGAGTTAAAAAGAAGAAGAATGTTCGTGCTGCACCAGCTGCTACTTCTGTTGCATCCTCTGGGAGTGTTGCCGAGAGGTCTAACCCGGCACGTGGTTCTGGTTCTGAGGGTCACTCGTCTGAGGCGAAGAATCAGAGTTCTCAATCCCAGTTGGAGGCTTTGCAGGCCGAATTGTTAAGGTACCAGCAGAGGTTTGGTGAGCAGAGGTGGGACGAGGAGCATCCTGTAGATGTTCGTTCGAGGGAGACTCCACTTCCTCCTGGGCCTGCTGCTGAGACGAGAGTGTCTACTCCCCCTCCGCCGCCTCCACCGAGTTATGTGCCGGTTGAGCCGAGAGCACCTTACCCGCCACCGCCACCAATCCATGCCCCGAGACCTGAGATCTCGTATTGGGAGGCTTTGAGGTACCTTAGAGACATGAATACTGAGTCATTCGCAGGGGATTCGGGTCCTTTGGTTGCTGATAACTGGAGGAAACAGCTGGAGAGGAACTTTGCTACTGCGAGGTGTCCAAAGGAGTATCGTTTGGATCTAGCGGTACAATATCTGAAGGATGGCGCCTTGTACTGGTGGGCTGGAGTCGTAGCTAATGTCAATAATCGCTATCAGTTGACTTGGGAGGATTTCAATTCGGAGTTCTCGAAGCGTTATTTTTCTCGAGAGATTATGGACGAGATGGAGAGCGCCTTCCAAGATCTTCGTCAGGGGAGTCGCACTATCCGCGAGTATGATATGGAATTCTCTCGTCTGAGAAGGTTTGCGGGTAGGTATTATGATGAGCAGGAATTGATTCGGAGATTCTTGAAGGGAATGCGGGTTGAGATCCGGAATCGTTGCTCAGTGCGGGATTATTCTAGCATGTATGAGCTAGTCGAGCGAGCTGCTATTCAGGAGAAAGGTCTAGCTGAGGAGCAGAAGTATTTGAAGGGTTCTTCGACCAAGGGCACTAAGGGAAATGACATCCAGAAAAGGACTTGGGATAGTACTTCAGGTCCAGGTGGAGTAGGGAGGGACCAGAAGCAAGTCGTGTGCTATAATTGCAACAAGCCTGGTCATAAGGCTCCTGAGTGTCGAGAGCCTAAGGTAAATCGGTGTTTCAAGTGTGGAGAGCGAGGTCATTTCGCTGCGTATTGCCAGAGGACTCCGAGGGTCGAGCAGCAGGTAGCGCATCTACCAGTTGGTCCAACTAGGGAGAATTTGCCGCCTCCGCCTAAGCGTCAGGCAGTCGGACCGCGTGTTTTTGCTTTGGAGACCTTAGCTGGTGCTGAGCCGATTGCTGAGCCGATTGCGGGATCGGTATTAGTAGGAGGAGTTCATGCCTACGTTTTATTTGATAGCGGAGCTACTCATAGCTTCGTCAGTCCCCACTTTGCTAAGCATTGGTCTTTTTCCGGGAGTTTCACGCCTAAGGAAAGAAGAGTTCAGACGGCTGGTACGCAAGTTTTAGAGACCTCTGGAGTTTACCTCAATGTTCCGGTGGTAATTAATGAAGTGGAATTGCTTGGGGATTTGAGAGAGATGGTGTTGAACCAATATGAAGTTATTCTCGGAATGGATTGGTTATCTAAGCATATGGTATCCTTAGATTGCCATCGCACTAGAGTGTTAATTCCAAGGGGCAATGAGAGGTTGATTTTTCAGGGAGTTCGAGCCAGTATCGGTATTCCGTTAATATCGATGATTCATGCAGAGGAATTGCTCGCTAAGGGTAATGAGGCTTATCTAGCGACCATCTCTATAGTGGGGGAAGGATCGGAATCTGAACTCAGTACGATTCCAGTGGTGTCAGACTACGCAGATGTTTTCGAGCCGTTGCAGGGTCCGCCCCCTCCCAGAAGTGAACCATTCACAATCGAGTTGGAGCCTGGTACTGCCCCTATCTTGAGAGCGCCTTACCGTTTGGCTCCTGCAGAAATGGAAGAGTTGAGGAAGCAGTTGGAGGATCTAATGGATAAAGGGTTTATTCGACCCAGTAGTTCACCTTGGGGAGCACCAGTCCTGTTCGTCAAAAAGAAGGATGGCAGCTTCAGGTTGTGCATTGATTATCGCGGTCTGAACAAGGTGACTATCAAGAATAAGTACCCTCTTCCTCGGATTGATGAGCTGCTAGATCAGCTGCAGGGGGCTACTTGGTTCTCTAAGATCGACTTAGCTTCAGGTTACCATCAGATACCAGTTGCAGAGGAGGATATTCGAAAGACAGCTTTTCGTACTCGTTATGGTCACTACGAGTTTGTAGTCATGCCATTTGGCTTGACGAACGCGCCTGCAGCATTTATGAAGTTGATGAATGATATATTTAGGCAGTACTTGGATAAGTGTGTCATAGTGTTCATTGATGACATTTTGATATACTCCAAGAGTGAGGAGGAGCACGAATGGCACCTTCGAGTAATTCTTGATAAGCTACGTGAGCACCGTCTGTTTGCTAAGCTCAGTAAGTGCAGTTTCTGGCAGAGAGAAATTGGATTTCTAGGCCACGTTGTTTCTGAGGCGGGAATAGCAGCGGATCCTTCTAAGATTGTAGCGATTTCTGAGTGGCCTACACCAACGTGTGTTACTGAAGTGCGCAGCTTCCTCGGGTTGGCAGGATACTACAGGAAGTTTGTGAAGGGATTCGCCAGTATAGCAAAGCCTATGACCTCGTTGACAGGAAAAGGAGTAAAGTTTGAATGGTCAGAAGCATGTGAAAAGAGTTTTCGGAAACTAAAGGATTGTTTGACTAAGACTCCTGTGCTGGTCCTACCACGGATGGGTGTTCCGTACGATGTTTATACCGATGCCTCTAGGACAGGGCTAGGATGTGTGTTGATGCAAGAGGGTCTTGTGATAGCGTATGCTTCGAGACAATTAAGAAGACATGAGACGAATTACCCGACACATGATCTTGAGTTAGCCGCAGTAGTGTTTGCGCTTAAGATTTGGAGGGCATATCTTTATGGAGAGAAAGTTCGGGTATTGACGGATCATAAGAGTTTGAAGTATATCTTCACGCAGAGCGACTTGAACCTAAGGCAGAGGCGCTGGACGGAGCTATTGGCGGATTACGACTTGGATATTGCTTATCATCCAGGAAAGGTTAATCAGGTGGCGGATGCTCTAAGCCGTCGAAGGACAGATGTTTCTGGCATTAGAGAAGTGCAAGAGTTAGCTGATACTCTGGCGAATATGAGGTTATGTGTGACATCAGTTGAGGATAACCAGACCGGATTAGAGATGTGGGAGCAAGCCGATCTTCTTAACAGAATTCGAGATGCGCAATTAGGGGATCCAGGACTTAAAAGAATGATCGAGAAAGAAGTTATTGGGTACCGCACTGCAGCTGATGGTACTATCTTGTACAAGAATCGGGTTTGTGTGCCTTCGGTAGAGACATTGAGGAAGGAGATCCTAAGTCAGGCGCATCAGTCTCGGTTCTCTATACATCCTGGTGGCAACAAGATGTATGCTGATCTGAAGCGTTATTACCATTGGGAAGGTATGAAGCGCGAGATTGCGACTTGGGTATCGCAGTGTCAGAACTGTCAGCTGGTAAAAGCTGAGCGTCAGGTACCGAGTGGGTTACTTCAAGACTTACCATTACCCGAGTGGAAGTGGGACATGGTAACCATGGATTTTGTGACTGGACTTCCAAAGACGACAAACAGGAGTGATGCTATTTGGGTAATAGTGGATAGACTCACCAAGTCATCACACTTTATTGCTATCAAGAAGTCAGCTAAGACTGAGGATTTGGTCCAAATTTATCTGGATGAGATTGTTAGACTGCATGGAGTTCCAGTGAGTATTGTGTCAGACCGTGATCCGAAGTTTACTTCTAGCTTCTGGCAAGCTTTTCAGAGAGCTTTGGGTACTAAGGTGCATCTCAGTACAGCATATCATCCTCAGACAGATGGACAATCTGAGCGAACTATTAGAACCCTTGAGGATTTGCTTCGGGCATGCGTCCTTGATTGGGGAAGCAGTTGGGGAAAGTTTTTGCCCCTAGCAGAGTTTGCTTATAACAACAGCTACCATGCGAGCATTAAGATGCCGCCGTATGAAGCCTTGTACGGTAGACCTTGTCGAACTCCGCTCTGTTGGACTGAAGTTGGAGAACGACAGAATTTGGGTCCCGATTTGATTCGAGAAACCGAGAAGCAAGTTGAGTTGCTGCGTAGTAGACTTAAAGAAGCTCATGATCGCCAAAAAAGCTATGCTGATAAAAGAAGAAAGGATTTAGCTTTTGCGGTGGGAGATTTGGTGTATCTGAAGATGAGAACTTTTCGAGGAGCAGACAGTTACAGGAAGCTGAAAAAGCTTAAGCCGAGGTTCATGGGACCATATGTTATTACAGAGAGGGTCGGGGAAGTTGCTTATAAGCTCCACTTGCCATCAGAATTTAAGGACTTCCATGATGTGTTCCATGTGTCTGTTCTCCGTAAAGTGGTGCGGGAACCTGAGTTGATTTTGGCTCAGCCACCTCCGGACTTGAATTGGGATCTAACAGCTCCAGGTGTACCCCGAGAGATCTTGCAGCGTTGCGAAACGGAAGTTCAGGGGAAAAAGTTGTGGAAAGTTCTAGTCCGTTGGGAGAGGGACGGTATTAATGAAGAGACTTGGGAAAATGAGCAGAGTATGCGGGATGATTATCCTGAGTTGTTTGGGGAGCTTGATGAGGAAGGTAATAACTCGGGATTAAATTCGAGGACGAATTTTTCTAAAGTGGGGGAGAGTTGTAACAGCCCAGTTCCAGGCCCATTTGAGGCCCAAACCCTTAACCCTAGGGCACCTCCACTTGTCAGAGTATATAAAAGGAGAGGCAAGGGTTCCCTCTCTTCTCACACCCTTTCTTCGGCGAAACCCTGCCCAATTGTAGACCTATTGCCGCCGCCACCTCCGCCGCCGTCGTCTCAGCTGCCGCCGGTCGCCGGAGTTATTGAGGTAGTTTTCCCGATTTAGTATTTCGGCTATAACTTTCTCATCCGAACTCCGATTTGAGCGATCTACATATCAATCTGTAGATATTGCCGAGGCGAAGCAAGCGCCACCAACCGCTTTGGAATCCGTTGTCGGACGCGCCGCCACGCGCTTCCCGGAGTCTCGCCGGAAAATCCAAATCGCTCGGATCCGTTTGATTTTCTGGTATGTTATAGTTCTTGCCATGGGTTGTTCAGATCTGGTTTTGGTTTTGTCAGATTCGTTTCGGTTTAAGAGTTGAGGCTGTTATAAGTTGAAGGGTAAATAGTCATGTTGGTCAATGGTTGACCCAAATTAGAATATAGTCTTAAGTAGTCTCTGATATCGTTTTGAGCAATCTGATATCAGTAATTCTCATTCCATATCCCTACTTTCCATTTATGGCAGGTTCCATTTTTGGAAAGTTTCCAAATAAGGACAGTTTCTATTTTTAGCAGTTCAGGAAAGAAGTCTGTATCTTCTGTTGCTAAGGTGAGGAACTAGAATTGTGTTTCCATATAGCGCTCTTATTACAATAAATCTCTAGTTTAGTTTATGAATTAAAATATGCATGTGACAGTATCTAAATAATAATAGATGCGTCATTGTTTGTGTTTGTACTATTATATAATACGTAAGCAAATATATATATATATATGTATCACATAGAATTCATAGGATTAAAGGATTAAAACTATTGTGTGATTAATTGTTGTTTGAGCATGATAAGGTGTATTGATGTGTTGTGTTAGACGTGAGTGTTGAGAGCTCATGATAGGGCTAGTTCGAGAGTGTGCTGTGGCCTGTAGACCCAGACTCTCGGACTATTACTCTGCCTCAGGGTAATGAGTATGCTGTTTGGGAAAGGGTCGCTTCGGTGTGTCCGGTTATAGCGTACCTGGCCGTCCTTGTCCTTCGGTGTGTCCGGTGGGACGTGCCTCCCTTACGGTTGTGAGAACCGCTCTGGTGTGTCCGGTGATAGCGGTCGGGCCATCCTTGTCTTTCGGTGTGTCCGGTGGGATGTGTCCGTTGAGTGTGTTTGTTGGGAAATGGTCGCTTCGGTGTGTCCGGTTATAGCGTACCTGGCCGTCTTTGTCCTTCGGTTGTGTCCGGTGAGACGTGCTTCCCTTGTGTGTGTGTGTGACACTGAGTGGTCATATTCTTGGGTGTGGTAGACACCGTGCTTGTTCTGTGTGTTTTAGCCATAGATTTGCTTTAGATTGGTTGTTATAAGCCGTTATAGTGGATTCATGAGTCCTGAGACTCGTTTCTCGCTGAGTAATCCAAATTACTCATTCCCCTTTTTCCCAATCTTTCAGGTGAGCCTGATGTCTTGTCTGATGAGCGATGAAGTCGATGCAGCTGTTTGATTTTAATAAACTATTTTTTTGGATTTATTTAAAATACATTTTGATTGGTTATTTTGGAAGTTAAACTATTTTGAGTTATTTATTTCATAAGATTATTTTGGGAAAATTATTTAATTATTATTTTTGAGGAAATTGGGTCGTTTCAAAAACATCAATAAAAATGTTTCCATGCAAAGAAATTCAAGCGTGCTATAGTTATCGAAGAGAATTGATCATTGTCCTGGACCAACATGACAACTTCTTGCTCAAATGGAAACCACTAAACCACTACCACTTGGTTGGATATTGATTTTGTTAAGAGTGAAGAGATTAATCTTAGATATAAAATCTTCGAAGAGGACGACAATTTAACTAAGGATCTCTCTTTAACTTTAATGGAGGATATTCTCGACTTAGTCAATCTAAACCCAATAATAATCTGTCTAAAGCCATAAGAAAAACCTATCCTCAATGGGTCATTCTACTGGTTTAAATTGAAAAACTAATATATACTGAATTAAGTAACACAACTAATGATCTGATCCAATAAAGCTTTAATAAATATGACCACAGCAGTCGTTTACTTATGAAAAATTTATGGAACTTGTTGCATCTTTTACCTGCTTGGTTCCTTGCGTAGCAATTACATGGCATAAACTTAAGGCATTTCCAACTTGAACTTTACCAGTACCACTTGTCTCTTTCCGACAAAAGACATAATGCTAGCTAGCGTAGGACAGTACTGAATGTGGATACGATCTTCTACTTAATTATGTGTCCACCTAAACTACTAGACACGCAATTTTGATGTATTAAATTCATATAAAAATTACAATTCTACAAAGTTAAAGGTTCTCTTTACCAGAAAATTTGCTATAACATAAAACCAATAGCATTAAAACATAATCTAACACAAGATAATCTTCCAACATAGATTCATAGAAATCTCCTCAGTTGGAATTTATAATTGTTCTCAAAACAACTTAGACCGGCACACACTTCACTTCTTTTACCCAACATTCTCTACAAAAGTAAAAACTGTGAAGAAAATCTTCTATATTATTGGCATGAGATCACTCGATGTCTGAATATCGAGAGGTCAAATTAGACCCGAAGGCCTTCATCATCATCATAGTGGGCCAAACATCCATCTGTGAAATATAGTGAGAAAAGAAAAAGTGTAAGAAGTCATTTTTCTCTCCACATATCACTGTTCAAATCTCAAAAATATAAATTGATTTGTATCCATTATGAAAACTCTTTAACTTGGAAAGTTAGTTTAACCAATTTGTATCCATTATTTCGTATGTTGTTGTTGCTAACCAATTTGTGCCCCACTTGCTCTTACATATTGACATTAATAGTTAATTATTATACGACAAAATCTGATCATTCGCTCAATTCTTCGAACTATTACTTTAATAGCTTTGTGGATCAGCTGAAATCAAATTTTAATAAACATTTTATCATTTTAATGACTCCCTCCAATAGTAATATATATGTATATTCAAATAAAGAGATATACTTTTTTGTTTCCTTATTTTCTAAATCATTACTTCCAACACCGAAAGTTTTCTTTGCCTTTGTCTTTTGTCCACTAAAATCCTTACCGCACACATTTCAATGAGCTTGAAACTTTTAAATTTTCATTTACATATAGCAATTTATTGAATAAAAGAATAAAAAAGATTAACTCATAACTACATATAAATCAATGTTAAAGTTTTTACAATTTATTATGTGGATAATAAATGCAAACTTTAACCGCAACTTTTGAACAAAGTGCCGGATCCACTGCAATTAAAGATACAAACTTTAATAATAAGGGTCTAAATATAATTTTAAATAGAGCTATAATTCGAAAATTACCTAGATGCTACGATGAGAAAGTCATGTGGATATGAATGAATAATATACAGTACAAAAATGTGAATAATAAATACATCAATTTGCTATAAAGTCAAAATCAATCAATTTGCTATATTTCCCCAAAAGTAAAGGAACAAAGAATATTCTATCACCCGTCTATCAGCAGCTACTTCTTTATCTCAAATTTTTTTTTGAAAGAATGACTAGAATAGTGTATTATCACCCACTAATGACTAGAATAGTTTATTCTTCTTCGTCGATCTCCTTTGCGCTTGATAATTTTTTTTTTCTTCGTGATTTCTCTTTTTTTGAGTTGTTATTCGACATTTTGTAGGTTTATTGAAAGGCTTATAACGAGTTTTACTGTGTTTTGCAGAGCAATGGTTGAGAAAAATGATTATCCAAAGAGATTATTTAAGTCAAGAGAGAGTCCCAACATGCAAAAAAGTTTTAATCATTGTTGTAAGCTTAAAGAGTTTGAATTGATGCAGCTGGCAATTGAGGAAGATGCATTCAACGACAAAAGAGACAATTTTTCTGTTGGAGTACTGCTCAAACTAGCAACGATGAAGTATACATGAGCGGTGAAGCCTGTGGATTGGTTGATGATGAATCAACTAAAGGTTGATAGGAGCATGAAGTTTGGGTCTTGGTAGGTTCTAAGCCCATCAGATTCTCTCTATATGAATTTGAGGAGATTACTCATATGACTTGTGGAGTGGTCGGAGAAGGCTTAAATGTGAACATCTCACACGAAAATTTCTGGAGTGACATTGAGACATAACCTACTGTAGGGCCTCATTTTAAGGAGTTGAAAATTGCTTTAACAAAGTGCAGGTTAATTTGGCTACTTTTGATATTTGCTTGTTTTGTAGGTTTATAATGACTGCTTTGTAGGTTTATAGTTAATGCTTTGTAGGTTTCATGTTAATGCTATGTAGGTTTATATTTAATGGAAAGTAGAGCTATCATTATGTGTAACAACTCATGCTTTGTAGATTTATTTTCGTCGTCTAATGACTGTGATCTATTTTATATATTTATAGGACGTGGTCATTGGAGAAAAGGAGGATGCTTGGTCTCCTATTCATTCTTCAAGTCATTATTTAGGGTTTAAACCGAGGCAGTAGGCTTCCCCTCTCAGTTGCTAAGAGGGTGCTTGATACATAAGTTTTTGAAAGGTACCCTTGGGTCGAGATGCCTTTCAAGCATTGATGGAATCCATCAAAGTTATTTGATGGAATGACGTACATGCTTCACGGTCTTGTACATGTGCTACTGATATGGGGATATGAGTATGTCCCAGCTTTCCGAAAGTTAGCTACTCGCAGAGAAATTGTAGAAATTCCTATCATTCGTTGGGAGGCAACCAGGTCCCGAGATACTCTTGAGGATGTACTTGAGAAGGATAAAATGCAGACAACTGACAAAAAGGTGAATTAATATTGCTTGAAGAATTTTTGTTTTGCAGGTTTACATTTCTTGTTTTATAGGTTTTTATTGGAAATGTTTGTAGGTTTAGTTTTATTGTTTTTCTGTAAAGGCTTTGTAGGTTTTGATAGAGGTTTTGTAGGTTTGTGTAACGTCTTCTAGGTGTTGTATAATGTCTTGTAGGTTTTGTCTAATGTTTGTAGGTCTTGTTATTTGTAGATACGCGTGGAGAAAAACATAATGCCTAAGCCTTCTGAAGAAATATATTCAGTTTGGGGTGGCGAAGAGGAAGACATGAAGTTACACAACATGATCCAAGATATCCTTGATGGCACTTTAGATGAATCTTTTTGGGATGCTGAAAAAAGACATCAAAGAGGAAGATAAGTATTCTGGATAAAGCGGAGAAGAAACCAAAGAAGGTTTTGGCTAAGAAGAATAAATCGCATAAGGAGGTAGCAAGTGAAGGTGTGTTTATCTAAGTTATAAAGCATTGGGTGTGTAATGCCATATTGACGACTCAATTGGCAAGACATTAGGAAAATGTTCTTAAGCCAAAACGCAGTTTCGAGTTATTGTCGAAAATGAAATAACGAAGAATGAGGAAAGGTTAAGCTGGTCACGAGAGAGGCGGGTAGGCCTAGAAGGAGCGGAAGGAGCTTTTGAGACCAAGTATTGAGATTGAGGTGCTCGGGATTTGACGTGCTCGGATTAGTGTGGCTTAATGTGGATTAGTGTGGATTATGTGGGATTTAAGCTTAACCCAAAAGTGTAATACGAAACCTTAAGAGGAAGAAAGGTTTAAGCAAAACCTTTCCACAAAGAAAGCTTAAATGAGTCAAATTGCCACTTGTCATGAATTTAGGGGAAACCTACATCCTAGCTAGGATGATTAAGGTGAGTGGTTGGTTAGTAAATTGTGGGCTTCTCCTCTTCTATAAATAGAGAAGGAAACCGAGAGAAGAGGAGAGACATGGATGTTCAAGAGAAAACACTTACCTTACATTTTGCTTAAGAAGTTTAAGAAAGCTTTGGAAAGTAGAAGAATCAATTCGCTTAAGTTGAATAAGGAAGCAATTGAGGTGAGTTTGTGATTTCGTGTGTGCAAGGAGATTGTGAATACGTATATGATTGCTGGTGGTTGTGTGATATTGAATGCGTGAGTGATAATTGTTGTTCCGTGTGTGTGATAATAGATTCCGTGAAGTTGTATGTTAAGAAGAAGTGTTTGTTAGGTGATTGTTGCTAAAAATGGTTAAAAGGGTAACAAAATGATGGTTACGTGAATATTATAACGAAAAGGATAGTTAAGCTAATGAACTATGGCTAATATGAGTTGCGAATGAAAAGTAAGATAATTGAAAAGGATAAAGAAAGATTGAACGAGTGATAATACTAAGTCGTAAGACATATGGAAGAAAGTGGTAACCATAAATGGATTGTTGAGTTATGATAGTGTGTGAATTGTGATTGAGTGATGATAACCGTAAAAGCTTAGTGATCATAGTATTGTGTGTTTAATTAAGACCAAAGGATGGTCATAAGTATATAAGTAGTTATTGAATGAATGTTTGATTGATGTATGTGTGTTAAGGGATTGTGGAAGTTGTGTGCGTGTGTGTGAAGGTGGTGGTAACGTGTGTAGGACGGTTGTGAGAACCGTGTGTGGAATGGTTGTGAGTATTGTGCGTGTGAGTGATGGTGAAAAGGTTGAGTGTGAGAAGGTTGTGTGTGTGAAAAGGTTGAGAGTGGTATATGAGTAAGGATTGAGATATGTGTGAGAAGGTTTGGCCGAGGGCCGTGGATGCGGTGGGACCGCGCGGAGTGGTTGGTTGGTTGGTTACGATCCGGTAATGTAGAAGGTTTACATTGTGGTCCGAATCGTAGAGGGTCCTTGTATGTTAAACATTATGCGATTATGCTTGATATAGTTACCGTGGCTTTTCACGGACTCGCTGAGCTGTTATGCTCACGTCTCACTCTCCTCCTTGCAGGGAAACCATAGTAAGACCATTAGAAAGCGGAAGGAAAGCAAACAATAAGCCGGTGTAGTTTTGTACCTTTTGCAAATGTAAGAATCGATTTGTAAAATTGAACAAGTTCTATTCATAAATAACAAGGTTTTCAATCGGCCGAAAAGTATATTGTAGCTTTCAAATATTTTATAAAAACGTAAGTGTTATTGGGAAAGAAGAAAGGGTATTGTGTGTGTTTGGCCTTAGTCCGGGGCAAAACTAACGGATTGATATGCTTGGGTCGCAAGGCTTAAGTATGTCAAGACGGGGTGTGCTTTCTAGTTCCAATTAAGTACCAACAATGGGTTTAGTAACCTTAACTTGGGGCTCGGACGCGCACTAGTGACGCTCCCGTCCCTAGGGTTGGTTCGAGGGTGTTACAGGGTGTGTTGTAGGTTTTCTTTCACAGTTATATAGATTTATCTAACAAATATTTTTGATTGCAGAAGAAGAAGATGTTGATATGAATATCAACTTGCAAGACTTTGTGAATGAAAAATGCAAATTGATTGCCAAAAATGGAACAAGTAGCAGTGAGAAGAGCGCCATCATGAAGATGTTGGAAGGTTTGGCCGCCAAAATTGAAGGGGCTGAGAAGAAAAACGCGGTACATCTAGAGTTATTGAAAACCGAGATGATTGGTGAGATGATCGGTTTGAAGAAAGATGTGAATGACCGGTTTTCTGGCATGGAAACCAAAATTTATGGAGTAGAAAGTCACCTTCTGTTGATTGAGGTGGATAAAAACAAGGAAACGAAAGGTGTGGTGGAAGTTAGAAACTCAAGTTGTGGTCATCGAGATGGTGGTGATCTTGATGATAACCAAGAAAATGCTGATGAAGAGAAGGTAATGGAAGGTGGGGAAGAGATGGAAAAGGAAGCTGAGGAAGAGAAGAGAAAAGATGCTGATGGCCGTGACGAGAACAAGGCTCCGGTACGTATACCGCTTTTTTAAGGAGACTTATCCAATAATTTTTTGTGTTGTAGGATTATATAAATAATAATGTAGGTTTTACTAATAAATCTACAAAATGAATGTATTCATATGTAAAAGTAATTCACTTGTCCTATGTTATGTAGGTTTGCTGTGAACTCTGAATAATATGTTGAATTGTTGGTTTCAATATATCCATTGTTATGTAGGTTTCAGTATTATCCATTGTATGTTATGTAGGTTTGATGTGAACTCTAAATGAGGTTTTGAATTGTTGTTTTCAATATCATCCATTGTTATGTAGGTTTCAATATTATCCATTGTATGTTATGTAGGTTTTATATTTTGACTTGTAGGTTTACTTATGAAATTTTTCCCTTCAGTCTTGGAAGCTTACTACTCAAAAGACATCGGACCCAGAGTGTCCTATGTCATGTCTAGTTAGATCACCTACAGTGAATAAACAAGGTTGAGGTGCACCCACCACGAGTAACGAACCGGATATTGCATAAGAACTTTTAATTCCACTATTAGAGCCGGATGAGTTACCGAACCAGATAATCGATATGACTGCGGATGATGATTGGCTAGTGAGGCCCCCCAACCCACCATAGGTGAAGAGGCTACACCACAACCACTTCCCCGGCCGACTCGCAAACTACAACTACCTGCATCCCATGTTAGATGTTATGTAGGTTTTCCTTTTCCTTTTTGTAGGTTGTGAGTATATTATGTAGGTTTATGCTAGTTTCTTCTTTTCATGTCTCTCAGATTTCCTCATTCAAAGGATGTTTTATTATTCATAAAACTACACCAAGAAATCTAGAAACTTACGATCCAATATAATCTTTTGAGAGGAGAAAGCTGGTAGGTGATTGACTTTTGTAATTCAAGAAAGTAAGTCCTTTTTCTCTTCTGTAAAACCTAAAATATGGATTGTTTGTTGATTTTCTTAGTTTTATACCTGCATTGGCAAGGTTTAACTGATAGCAGAGGGTCTGTCTTCTACCAGAAGATACTGACACATGTGGAGATGTGGCCTAAACATCTGCTTGAGTAGGGATGGTTGACTACTTTCGTAAGTATGCGACTTCCTCTCTTGTGTTGTAGGTTTATGCCGAGGTTTATAGGTTTAATCTCGTTCGTATAGGTTTGTAAGTTTGTCACTTGTGTTTTGTAGGTTTGTGGTATATATATGTAGGTTTTGGGAATACTTCTGTAGGTTTATTGTATAGTTTTTCATGTTTTATAAATGTCTTCTCACACTGTGTTACTTCTTCTATGCAGCATATGTCAGTTCTGATGCAGATGTTTGCTAAGAGATTCATCCAGCCAGTTTCTCCATACCGGACAACGCGACTCACCTTTATTGATCTGACAAGTTTTTGGTGTTCAGAATTCATACACAAGTTCCTGCCTGATGAAAGGAATTGGCGATTCCCTAATGGGTATGTTGATGTGTACAATGGTGAAGCTCAGTCATACGCAAGCCATAGGAAATGGGTGAGAGATGTGATACATTGTACATTGCACATAACGTTGGGAACTCCCATTGGGTCGCGTGGAAATACTACTTGAAACGAAGATGATAAAAGTGTATGACTCTCTCGTCGCGTGGAAGAACGACAATGAGATTACCGAATCCGTCAAGGTTTATTGTATGACCAATTTGTATGTTTCCAATAAATGTAATGTAGGTTTATTGTCAGTTGGTAAACTTCTTGTTTTGCAGGTTTATTCGAGGTTGATTCCTCTCCTACTGAAAGGAATAGCACCAGTACATGAGCGTAGCAAGATAAGTGTGAGAGCTTACCCTGTCTATAGGGCGAGAGGAATACCTCAGCAAGGTTATGCAGGAGATTGTGGGATCTATGATTTGAAGTTCATAGAGTGTTTGACCCTTGGGGTGCAATATGGAAGGTTTGAATGACGAGACAATGTCATTTTGTCGCCTTAAGATGCGGTATAACTCTTCGATGAGGTTGAATGTGAATCTGTTATAGCCTTAACTGATCCGAATCCACGTGGAGAGAATGATGGTGATAGAGGAGGTCAATTAATTACATACACTCAGCTAGGACCATTGGGATAGTTAGTAGGGTTATGCGTTATGTAAACTTTTGTTGTTGCAAACATAATTTGCCACATATTTTTGTTGTTGCAAACATAATCTGTAGCATTTTGGCGCCATATTTTTTTGTATTGAGGTTGATACTCTATGAGTATGGTTTACAATTCTCGCGATATAATTCAAACACAGCGATTAGGGAGGTTGCCTCGATGTAGGTTTATCATTATTTCTACATCGTTTCACAGTTGTCTTTTTGTAGGTTTACAATTGTTTGTAGTAGGTTTACTATTGCCTCAATGTAGGTTTACCATTGCCAAGATGTAGGTTTACTATTGTTTGCTTGTAGGTTTACAGAAATGCTACATAATCAAACACAAATGTTACATAAGCAAACACAAATGTCAAACGTAAGCAAACATAAGCAAATAACAAGTTCATGCTTAGGATTTTTTGTAGGTTTACCATTGCCTCGATGCAGGTTTACAATTTTCTGCTTGAAGGTTTACACAAATATTACATAATCAAACACAAACATTACATAAGCAAACACAAATGTCAAATGTAAGTAAACATAAGCAAATAACAAGTTTATTCTGGGCATGTTCTCGTATTGTGCCCGGGTTTCGTACACTTTTCACAAGTGTAGGTTTTCCGTGGATGTTTTGGCGGCGATACAACCTCTAATGCACCCTTGATTCGTGAGATCTTTGGCCAACCTGCTTGTTTAGGTATAGAAGGAGGCTTACAAACCTTTGCACTTCTTCTTCAGGGACATGTGTTGCAGCATCTCTTGGCTTAACACATTTTGCGTAGGCGTTGTACAAATAGTTTGTGTGGAAGTACGAATATGTAAGGGAGACTATTGGTAGAATTTCATGTTCAGTTGCCACTAGAGCATGGACACATGAGATTTTATCTAAGTTATACCTTTTGCAAGAACATTTTTTCTCGGTCAAATTTACGACATTGGTTGATGCGAGGCTAGTCACTTGTGTTTGATGTTAACCTATCGGCTGAACATCGTACATAAACCTACAAGACTTACACAAATTGCCTAAAAAACCTATAACCCAGATATATAAACCTATAAACCAAAGAAGAAACCTACAAACCATATACGGTAAATGTACAAACCAGATACAAAAAACCTATATAACATACCTTTAACACTTTCTCAACTCCAGATGTAAGAGCTGTTGTCATTAGACTGGCATTCTTCCTCCGAGTTGCAAACCACCTTGTCAACATTGACCTTATTGAATCAATAAGTTGCACAATGGGATAAGTTCTTGTTTCACTCAAGGCATGATTTATAGATTCGGCCATGTTCGTCGTGGTGATGTTGTATCTATTACTAAGAAAATGCACACGACTCCACATGCGAACATCAGCCTTGAGTAAATAAGCATGAAGTAGCAGATTTAATTCTTGAATCTGCCCAAAGATCTCATTGAAATCTTGGAGCCTAAACGTTGTTGCAGCCCTCTTGAAGAGCTTGAAAGACTCTCTTCCTCTGAATTTCAACAAAATATTTTTACGCAAGTGGTATGTGCATATTCCCTGAGCTGAAAGGGGGAATACTTTCTTTATAGCATTGCCTATTGATCTATACTTGTCAGAAATAATAGCGAGTTCCTCATCATTAGGGATAATTCGGTTGAGTTGTCTAAAAAACCATTCCCAAGACTCATCATTCTCAGTGCCAACAACTCCAAAAGCTATTGGAAATATGTTAAAATTTCCATCTTGCATATTGGCGGTTAGGAGAGTACCTTTATGTTTCCCTTGCAAAAATGTCCCATCAACCACAACAACTTTTCTCATATATGGAAATCCCTGTATACATGCATTGAACGCAATGAAGAAGAATTTGAATTTATGATCTCCGTCGATTTCTAACTTAATAAGAGTTACTGGGATTTGCTCGTTTTATCATAAATAAGTAGGAGGGCAGTTGTTCAAAATTGCTCTCTGATGTTCCCTTAACCAATACTCGTGCTTCCCTTAAAATATGATGAACCTTCCAATATTTCACCTACAACAAAGACGTAAATATCAGACAGTAAACCTACAAGACACGCAAATAAACATATAATAAACCTACAAACATACAGTAAACCTATAGAACATTTCCAGTACCTACAAGACACACAAATAAACATATAATAAACCTACAAAACATTTCTAGTAAACCTACAAAATAGCCACAATAAACCTACATAACATGTACAATAAACCCATATAAGCATGTACCTTCAATCCATAATGTTTAGTCAGATTATCAGCCACATGGATCGGCAAAACCGACGAACCAATACCACTCACGAAATCTACATATAGACGAGAAAGAGTATAAGAAGTTGCTTGTCTTGCATGACATGATCGCTCAATAACGGAACACGTGTATTCATGCAAGTAATTTTTAATGTAGAAGTATGACGAATCATCAATTATTGTAACACGAAGTCTCCATTGGCATCCTGGCACCGAACATTTGACCCGCAACAATACTCTCGTTGAAGCTACAACATCAAAATCAAACCGACGTGTAATCGCAAGAATCTTCAACTTTGTCTCCAACTCCTCTTTACATGGATAACATTGCCCAACCGCTAAGTCAACATCACTCAATTCTAATCCCACGTAGTCATCCCTTGATAACATCTCCCTCTTCTTAGAAGGAATATTTTTCCTTCCTTTAGATTCTTCACCTTTCTTCACTTGACTACTACTTATATATTCTTCTTCCCCCGAACTTGCACCATCCAGATCATCACAGTAGTCAAATCTCAATTCCCCATCTTCATCCTTATTATTATTTTCTTCAGCTACATCCTCATTATCATTCTCGTCATCTACATTTTCAGAAAACCTACAAGACTGATCAACAAACCTACGAGACATTCCACAACCATCACCTTCTTCATTTCCAACCACATCTGATTCCACGTCTGATTTTTCATAGAACTATGCACATATTCAACCTAAATCCTTCCAATACTGCTCCAGAAACACACAAAGTGCGTTGTTATCTTCCATGAAAACAGGTGGCGTATCTTGTGGTAAATTTCGCATGACAACATCAGGATACCTATAACTTAGAGTTATGTAATAACAACGTTGAGTTAAACCAAAAACTTCAAACACCATTGCTTCTAATTGCTCCAAAGTTGTTCCTTTATCCAACATGATGATTTTGCTCCCATGAGCTTTATCCACATAAAAAAGCCAACGATCATTCTTACCCCTCCATGCTCCACAAATTATTGAAGCTGATACATCTCAAGAGATTCAACCCACACTCAAAGGGTAATAGCTTGAATGAAGAATGAAAAATGGTTTTAGTGGTCTGAGACGGCGCCGTGGGTATGTAGAAGAAGAAGGTAAGTGTGTATTAATGTTGGGGTAAAATAGTCTTTTCAAGTCTTAGGTTAAATAAAAGAAAAATCTACAATATAGGTTCAGAAAACCTACACAAGAGCTAGGAGAAACCTACAAGACTATAACGAATGACGAAGTAGAAAAACCTACAAGACGTAAAAGTAAACCTACAATTTGGAGAATGATGCCTTACACATATAAACCTACAACAAAGACCTTGGAAATGAAAAATAAACCTACAACAAAGACCTTAGAAAAACCTACAATCCACAAAAAACATTAGAAATAACGGGTTTCGTGATTTTTTTTCTAAGGAATAACGGGTGAAATGGTATTATAATCTCGAAAAGATTAGAAATGTAATAAAAAAAATTTCAGACTATTGTAGTAAATAAGAGGTGACAATAGACTAGTTTAATCAATCACCCAATTTATTTATTGCATTAGAATTTGTTGCTACAAAATTGCTTTATTTTTTCAACAATGAATATCGCATGAACAAGGGAGAACTTAAATAAAAACAAAAAAATGAATAGTAGTGTAGGGTTTATAAATGATGATTAATTCGTCAAGAAACAGATGACCAAGTTAACTTGTCCTTGATTTAGTTAGACATTAAATTGTGAGTTCGAATCCTACCCTAATATAGTTAGAGAACTTAAGTTATGAATTATGTTTTTTGGATCCAATGTTACTTCACTACTAGAAAACGATTCAGTTTTGACCATAATGTAAAATTGGTAAAAATCTTTGGTTATAATTTTTTGTGTTTTTTTTGTAGTGGTTGTTGAAAAAAATAATGATGATTAATTCAAATAAGACATATAAACATAATTATCATTAGTCAACCATTATGGGACTTTAACGTACTGAACATAATTAAGATAACACGAGAACCTCGTTTAGGTAAGAATGCGTAATTATCAAGTTTTTTTTTTTTTTGGTCAATATTGGATCGACAAGGTCCGATCCATAGCCTAAAGCCCATCCCCAATAATTCTTGTTTTAAGCTACCATAATGCAGCAGGTAAAAATCGAACCCGGGTGCTAAGTCATTAGCTGAATCATCCTAACCACCAGACTGAGAGCAACTCGGCAATTATTAAGCTTTTTGAATCCCTGAAGATATGAAAATTGTATTATTTTATTTTAATTAGTAGAGTTCAATTCTTCTAACTGTATAAGCATCTTTGATTACATAAATTACTCTGGTTTTGTGCCTCGAATTATTTAGTTATTTACGAAATATAGAGTCTACAAAAATTATCTTACTTAATCAACTAAAATGAGTAAAACTTTAAATGCTTAGAGAATCATAATCTCGTTAAATATAAGTGAAAGTAATACATTTCTATTTAATAATTTTTCTTAGTAATGGCTATATAAAAAACTTTAATCTAAGCTATCAAAAAGCCGTAATTTGTGTGGATGGCGAAGATAACATTTTGAGTAGAGATTCTACTGTAGAGTTACTTTCAATACAATTTACATCTATGTAAGACAATAATTAGAAATTTTGACCATTCAAGAGTCTGAATGATGATTTCAATCAGTTCAAACTTCCTAAAATTTTAAATAATATCATATGGAATTTACGTAATTCTTTAAAATCAAATTTAGGTAGGAAATAATATATATATGAAATTAATCATTTGACTAAAAACTTATATATCTAATTCGTTTTTCTTTAAATAAAGCATGTACTCCATATTGAATCCAGGATATGATATAATTACAGAACTTTGTGGCCACGTAATGAGTATAAAATTCATTTTTGTTGTCTTAACTTTCTATGTGGTATCATGATATATGATCACATACTTTTCACTCCCCCAAGGTTTTGCGCTCTGACCACAATAACTCTTCAATATATAATATACACAGCTCGAAGTCTTCACCAATAAATATTTATAAAGTATCTTTAATCTTGGGGAGAACAAACCATAAACCATCAAGCATTTTCAATTCTCAATATTTCTAAGTGTATATTCTAATTTATCCAAACATTTCCTTAAGTTTTGTTTGTTATTTTATTTGAATACCAAAACATCTTTTCTTTTTTTTGATAAAGAGTTAATTATATTCAAAAAGATAATTTGTTTCAGATACAAATTAGTTAGCATATCCCAAAAGAAAAAAAAGATATACTAGAGCAGCAACATTATGGCCGTGGTGACTAGGTGTAGGTGAACCAAGATGAGAGCAAGCCTCTCCCCTGTTTTGTGTGTCTTTTGTGTGTCTGAGTGCCAGAAGGGCGTCCTTTATCACTCGATCAATGTGGTTGAATAGAGTCTGCGGCTGAAAGGCGTTTTGCCGATGTATCCTTTCATTTCTCTCCTTCAGTATGTAGTATAAAGAGGCTTGAATGACAATTTTCTTAAGTAATGAGGACATACCAGATGTAGAGCCAAGAAGCCAAGAGATTAGCGAGTTCCATGAGTGAAATGACCAAGCCGGGAATCCAAGACGTCTCATGACTATCTCCCAAACCTGAGTAGTGTAGGAGCAATGGAGAAATAAATGGTCTCGATTCTCAACCTGCAAACCACAGAGAATACATATTGGGTCTATAGAAGCACCCCATGATTGGATTCTGCACTTTACTGGGAGGCGATCATAGTTATCAATCCAATGATGCAGAAGAGTTGGTAAAAACTCTGGATGATCAAGTAGGAAGTGCGAGAGCATAAAATGACTTTACCCTTACTTTGGCTGCCACAACTGATCATAGCAGGACAGTGATCAGAGAAAGCAGGGGAGTCAAAGTTTGCATATGACAAGGGAAAGTCAATATCCCATTGCATATTCACTAGGGCCCGATCAAGCTTCTTTGCTATAGGATTGTCGATCCTTTTGTTCCACTAAGTGAAGAAGTTTCCTTTGATAGCTAAGTCATGAAGCTCGGAGTAAGAGAGGCAATCTCTAAATTCCTGCATGCCTTGACGGATTCTAGTACCTCCTGTTGAGTGCTCAGTCGGGTTCAAAGTTTGGTTGAAATTGCCTAGGGGAGAATACACGTCTTGGTGTTCATGCCGTTTACATTTGGCAACTGTCCATAAGTCCCTTCGAGCATACCTACAATTTTCAGCATATATGAAAGAAACCACAATGTCATTTGCAAAGATTGGAAGCTTGACACTACATGTAATCATCTGTCCAGATTTAGAGAAGATGGATAACTTAATTGGGTCCTTCCAAACCACCCAAATTATGCTAAGAGTTGCGAATTCATAATTTGCTTCTAGATACCAGCCAGAAAAAACACGAGTGAAAGACTTCAAGAGACTTGGATTGCCTAACCCGAGCCTCAACTACATTACCAAAAAACGGCTTGTTCTATCGTAGCCAATTCCTAAAATTATGGCGCTTCATACAGCTGTTGAAACCCCTAATATTCCAACAGAAAAGTTCGGGAACCATCATTTAGAAGATTTTTTGAGCCCTTTCCCTGAAAGAGCTTTAAGTTGTCTTTGCTGAGCCTTGGATAGCATCTCTAGAACCCGAGGATCTTCTGCGGGTTTATCGTCTTCTTCCGAGGGAGAGTCAGAAGAAGATGATTCCTCTTGAGACGAGGAGTCCAAAGAAGAGGATGCAAGAGATGATTGAGCAAATGCTTTGCTTTTACGGCGTTGGAGGTCATCTAGATGGGAAGAAGTCAGAATGTTCAGAGACACAGTTAGTTCTGGAGCAGTGGTAAGACTAGAGGGAAGCTCTGGAGTGGAGAGAACAGTTGGTGGAGGTAGGGTAGAAACTGATTTCTTGCGAGGTTTACGGGAGGATCGTCGCTTTCGCGAATTCTGCTCTCGGCCTTGAGAAGGCCTCGACTCTTGTTTTTTTCTTGTTGCATTCCTCAGTGGAGTGAGTTGTGGATTGGCAGGCTTCACAAGTTATATGAGCAGTTGGGCATCGTCTCAGGGTATGGCCAATACCTTTGCAATGAGCACAAGTGTGAGGAAGCCAAGGGCTGGATACCTCTAATTTTGAGAGATTTCCTGTTTCAAATTGGACATATACCACTTCAGGGAGAGGCTTGGTGATGTCAACAATAGTGTGCACTTTCGGTATGCCTATTTCAGTGGCCAAAACAGAGCAAACGAATTAGTAACACCTAGTGCAACAGAAGTCACTAGGATTTGGTCTCAGAGAGTTTAAAATCCGAAATGAAGCAAGCACACACTCAATTTGGAAACATCGCAATTTGATAAAGGGATGTTTGCCCGTTTATCAAATCCCTACAGTATATAAGGTATTAAACCAATGAGTGTGTCACTAGCATTCAGGACATGATAAACTACTCTAATCCAAGAAAATTCAATTAATGATTTTGTCACCAAATCAAAACGAAAACAAAGCATAAACAACAAGAACAAAAACAAGAAGAGCAGTAAAAACAGAGTAACAAAAATGACAATAAGCAATTAAAGGAAAACTGGTCATTGAGGAGTGAGGTTATCGATCTATGCTTAGCTAGGAGTCTCTAGATTACTTAATAAACCCGTAGGAATCGAACTCAAGGCAATGGATTCAACACAATCAACATCACTCTCATGAATATTGGACTTCACTTAGACTAGAATCAGACCTAATTCTTATTAGCGAAATCTAATCAAGCAAGCATTAAGAAATAATCCAAGATAGCCAATAATCAGTCTAAACAATCAATCTCTTGAGTTAAACATGATTTTCTCTGATTTTGGCTCAGTTAGATATTTTAACAAACACTTGGTAGGTAAAGAAAAGTCTCTAATCAAATTTCAAATGGCCAAAATGAAATCATCACTAAGAACACCAAATCTAAAGAGATCCTACCATTTCTAAGCTTAAGCAATCTAGATTCGCCCCGAGATCTACCTCATTTCCTCAACACTCATAAGAGACCTACTCACTAATCATCATCAAGAACATAAACATAGCAAATGAAATAGAAAGCATGATTAGAAGGAAGATGGAAAGAAGAATAACAAAGACTAAACAAGCATAAGGTGAAACCTAGTTTATCATAACCAAATCTAGCAAGTCTTACAAGAGAGAAGAGAGAAAAAGGAGTTTGAAATGATGCTAAATCTGGCAGATGATGTGTTTTCAATGTTTGTGGGCTAAAGGGGTATTTATAGCCCACTTATAAAAATTCTAGAAAAGTCAAACGCGGAAAAGAAAAAGTCAACAAAATGAGATTAGAGGCAACTCGACCAAGTGTTGGTCGAGTTGTCTTTTTGCTTTCTGCACACCATCAGTAAGATGCATGATAGTCGAGTCCTTGTGGTCGAGTCTTTGGTTCAGTGGCTCCAGCTTTTCCCAAATCACCAACTCGATGAGTGTGGGTTGAGTCTTCTACTCGAGTCTGGTCCGTCCTGGTCTTTAGGTGTCACACTCGACCAGTTTGGTCGAGTTTTTCAATCAAACTTGCCTAGTTTCCATCTTTAGTTGTGTCCATGATCATCCTTAGCACTCCAGATTGGTCCTTGTTGGTCTCCACACCCAATATTGCTCCTAAACGCTCCAAAGTACCTAAAAAATGCTCCAAATGCAGAATATATGCAATGCAAATGCAAAGTATGCAATATGAAATTTAAAAGGACTCTAAAATGATGGAAATGCTATGAATGTGTATGAAAAACATGCTAAATTATACTCCTAAAACATGCTAAAATACAGACACATCAATTCACCAGGAGGCGAAGGGTTCAAACTCTAAGGCTCGGTTGGAGGCGATGAAGCAATTAGAAGTGGGGCAGAAGAGGCTGGGTTGCTAATCGGCAGCAGCTGAGCCTTGGGTTGAGGGAGCTTCAGGTGGAGCTTTGCCAGAAGTTTGAAAAACAGAAATTTAAGGAACAATAGGAACTGAGGCAGATTCAGGAGGAATCGGGACAAAGGGAGATGTTATAGAGTGAACATGGTAAGGAGGAGGAAGGTGAGAGTTAGAGGATGAAGACCGTGGGGATTTTTTTTTTCTTTTCCTTGTTGTCCTTGGCCATCGGAAGGGATTGCCGATGCCGTGAACGGCAGCGGCAGCTTTAAAGAAGGGGGTTCTTGCTATCACACTTTTACTCTCTCCATACAACCTAATTTCGGTCTATCAAAACATCTTTTCAGAAACTATAATATAGTATCTTATGGATGACTTAAATATTTTGTTCTTTGTTATGCTGGAATGTTTGTTCCCATATATGTTTTTTTAACAAGTAACCATTGGATCGATAAGATCTGATCCATAGCCAAAATTTTTTAATTGGAGTTGGGTGTCTAGCTAAATCAAGAGCAAGCCAACTAAACCATTTGTTTTTTAACTATAGAAGATATTTATTCGTTTAAAATATGCATATCAATTAATAATAATAATAATAATAATAATAATAATAATAATAATAATAATAATAATATATTTTAATCTATGTAATTGGGAAAGATCGGAGTTAACTCCAAGTGCCAAAGTCAAATTCAGATAGATCATCCAAAATTCATCATTTATTAGACACTATTTTGTTTGGATATGTACACATCCAAATTATCAAAATAAAATCATGCTAAACTTATATATTCCAGATAATTAAACAGATGTCTCTTTATCATAATAAAATCTAATTTTTTTAGTTTTTACCACATGAAAAATCTCTATGGCCCACTATTCAAATTGTTTATGCTTATCTTTAGCGGCAAATTATATGTGTTTATGTAGAGAGGTTCACGAAAGAAAGACAAGTCTTGGAAAAGTCCTTATTGTGATTGATAAAAGTAAAAGCAAAGGAGGAAGCAGAGAATAGAAGAATCAAAAGTGTTTTGAGAAAAACCATCATTACAAACATCCCTCACTTCAAGCAGCCCACATTACATAAACACATTGCTCACATTACCTAAATCCTAAACAAATCAATTTCTTCTATCTCTCTCTCTCTTCTCAACTCCGTAAACTCAATTCTCAAATACAGCTTTGTTTTTTTCTTTATCTCTCTATCTTCCTCACACACTATCTTTCGCTATCTCTCTCTCTATCTTTTACTCTCTCTGTATATATGTATATAATTGATAAGAAATATTTTGTTGAAAAAAGACAGGAAGATTGATCAAAGAAGTGTCTGGGTTTGTGTTGGTTGGAATGGGAAAAAGCTTCAGAATAGTAACCACTCTTCTACTTCTCTCCTTCTGCTTCTCAGGTTACTTTTCTCAACCCCATCAACATGAAAGCTTTTGTTGCACAAATAACATCACATTTAAAAGATTTTTTTTTTAAAAAGTTTATAGCCCATAATTTGATTCTTTTTATGGTAAAATATTTATACGCTAAAGATATTGTTTAATAATTTGAGTTTGTTATTTAAAAGATTAGGAAAGTTTAATCTTGATTATCTCTTACAACTTCTCTTTTTTGGTCTAAACTCTGATATATATATATCTTAGTTATTATTACTTTATTTTATATTGGCAAAACAGCAATACTAGTTTTGCTTTTCTTACGCAAAAAAAAAAAAATATATAAAACTCAATTACAAATGATTGAAGGATCAATTCCGATTGTCTTGGTTTTTAGGTTACACTACAAAGCCATGACAAGTGCCTTTTCTTCAAAAGTAAAAATATCGAGTAAAAAGGGTGAAACCCTCTTACTCCAAACTGATCTTTCAAAATCAAACTCCGTTATTCCAAGATCAATTCAATGGAAAGATGTAAATCTTCCAGAGGAATGGATCCTTGAAGGAGTCACTCAACCAAAAGCTCAAAACCCTGTAAAACCAATAGAGCCAAACACACGTCTAAAAAATATTGAATAATCTAATGTTGGAAAAATAAAACTTTCTTTCATCAGACCCAACGATAAAAATACCAAAGATGATTTATATTATGAATCCTCTTCAGCCATAGGAACTATAGACCCTTCCAAATTTCAGAAACCAGTGTCAAAACTTGCCAAAACACAAATATAGAATTCATTCGCGCCCTTCAAAGCCAACTAAGTAACATAGAGATAGGAGAAAATAGTAAACAACAAACTTATGATGTCCCTAACACTCCAACTTCTAAGATCCAAAGAAATTTTAAATCCATCCAAACACCTACTAATCATGAAACACAAAGCTCAAATATTCAAATAAATACTCTATGTCACGAATCAAATTTTGATAAAACCCTATACCAATTTCAAAACAATAGAATAAATTGTCTTGATTGGAAAAACAATCATGAAAACCAAATAATAACAACACCAGACCTAGGACAAATTCAACCAGTAGAACAATCTAGGTTCAACTCTTCTTTGGTCTATGACTGGAATCTAGATGGAATATCTGAATACAATATCTTAAATTTCCTCCAAAAAATGACAATGAATGCAAATGCCTATAGAACACAAATAGGCAATGAAGATAAAACTGTCGATGAACTCCTTATAGCTGGTTTTTCGGGACAACTTAAAGGATGGTGGGATAGCTATCTCACTAATCAGCAACAAGGAGAAATTCTTGATGCTATAAAAATAGATGAAGAAGGATTGCCAATTCTAGATAATTTCGGAAATCCCCAACAAAATGTTGTAGCAACTCTAGTCTTAGCTATAACCATTTATTTCATAGGAGATCCCTCAGTCCTTAGAGACAAAAACGCAAAATTTCTTGCGGGACTACCAACACCCTTAGGAGAAAAGGTTAGAACAAAAATTAGAGAATCTAGTGGTATCCAAATAATTGATTACGATGATTTCACTTATGGAGAATTAGTTAGTCTCGTCCAACAAGAAGGTCTTAAGATCTGACAAGATTTAAAACTCCAAAAACATCTCAAATGGGAACTTAGAAGAACAAAAGTAAAAGTAGGATCTTTCTGCAAACAATTTGAAATAGATCATAGTAACAAAAAGTCATGTGTAGGTAATTGCAAGCCAACATACTATTCCAAAAAATCAAAATTTACAAAAAGAAATTTTAAGAAATATAAGCCACGAGAAAACTCTTGGAATAAATCTCGAAACAAATTTAAACCAAGAGAACCCCAAAACAAACCCTTTTACAAAAACCTAACATGCTATAAATGAAACAAAAAGGCCATACTTCAAAATTTTGCCGTCTAAATAAGAAAATCCAAGAGCTTGATCTTGGAGAAGAAATCTCTGCCAAAATATCAAACCTTTTCCTAGACTACTCTTCCTCATCTAGTGATTATGATTCTGAGTTCTCTCCTGAAGAGGCCTTGCAAGTTGATGAACTTAATGATTCATAATCCAGCTCGGATTCAGATAGTAAAAAAAATTGAAGTCCTCACAAAAGATCAGGAGTTCCAACTAGAAATTTTGAATTCAATCTCAGACCCCCCAACTAAAATAAAAATATCTTAAAACAATTATTTCAACCCTAAATGAAAGCCAAAAAGTAGAAAATCTTCCAAAAACCAAAGAACCATCAACTTCAAACTCTTCATATAACTTAACCACTATCCTCAACCAAGGAAGACAAAATAATTCTAAAACTACTCTACAATCCCTTCAAATTGAGATCAAAGATGTAAAAAATGAACTCAAACATTTAAAAGAAAAACAAAAAAATAGATTCCAAGTATTTTCATTCAATATTAACTTCTAAAAAACATGATGATTCCAGTTCGGAGGAACAAGATAACATTTGTTCAGAAAATATAGAAGATGATCTAGTAGAACGAATACAGTCCCTAAACACCATGCCAAATGATTTCCTCTTTGTACTAAGAGAAATCACATCCCGAAAATATAAAATAAAAATTACACTTGTTTTCTCATAAGATTACAAAATAGATACAATTGCATTTTTTGCTACTGGTGCCGACCTAAATTGCATAAAGACAGGTCTTTTACCAAGATGTTTTCATCACAAAACAAATGAAAAACTCTCAGCAGCGAATAATGCAAAGCTTAGCATAACTTCAAAAACAAAAGCTTCAATATTAAAAGAAAATATTCTTTTCAAAACCGCTTTTGTTCTCACAGATGATATATACCAAAATATCATTCTCGGAACACTATTTATAAACCTAATAACACCATACAAAGTTAAAGATGATTTAATTTCTTTCAAAACTCAAGATAAAAAATTATCTTTCGAATTTATGGAAACTCCAAAGAAAAGAAGTCTAAAATTAATAAAAGCATACTCAATACAAAAAAGTTATATAAATTCTCTAATTAATAGCAAAAAAATTCATTTTGAAAACTTACAGACAGAATTTCTTGTTGAAAAAACAAAAGAAACATTAGAAACTTCAATTACAAAAGAAAAAATTTCGAAAGTAAGTAAACTATTCGAAGAACAATTATGTTCGAATTTACTAACAGCTTTCTAGGATAGAAAACAACACGTAGTTGATCTACCCTATGAAAAAAAATTTGATGAAAGAGAAATTCCTACAAAGGCTCGTTCAATACACATGAACTCTGATTTAGAAAGCCATTGTAAGAAAAAAAAATTCAGAACGTCTAAACAAAAAATTAATTTCGAAATCAAGATCTCCATAGTCTTGTACAACTTTCCATGTGAACAAAAATTCAGAAATAGAAAAAGGAACTCCAAGACTTGTAATAAATTACAAACCTTTAAATACAGCATTAAATAGATTAGATATCCAATACCAAATAAAAAAGACTTCCAAAAACTCCACTCTGCACACATATTTTCAAAACCAGATGAGTTAGTATTTTAAGAATTACACTTGTTTATATATATATATTCCATTTTTTTCTGCATATTAGTGTTTTTTCTTTTCTTTATAATTTCAAAACAAGAAAGGAAGTTGCTTTTATTCACATGGGAATTGGTCATCAGTCCAAGCTTCTAAATATTCTAATCGTTATTCTTTAATTAAACAAAATGATAATATGTATTTTTAATCGTTACTTTATCTTGATCAGTTCAAAAATTCTCTATTGTCTTTTTGTTTTTGTTTCTGAGGTTGGTCATCGTTTTATACATTTTTATCCTCCTAATTATTGATTAGAGAAGCAATTGTTAGAGATATAAGATATACACAATGTTGTAACTTTACCAATCAAATCTTTGAAACAACATTATTAATATTTCTAACATCATAAAACCATAAATTAAAAAATACTTAAACAATGATATTACAGGAACAAAAGCGAGTAGAGAATCAATAGAAGAGGAAAAAGACATAAGCACACCATTAGCGACAAACCCAACCACCACAGCAACAACAGTGGTTCCTAACTCTGACGCATCCGCAGTGACCACAACACCACTAGCGATACCATCACCACCACGAGTTGGAGCCAACCCAAGTGAAAGCTGGTGCGTTGCGAGAGAGAACGTTGCAAAAATGGCGTTACAAGCGGCTTTGGACTATGCGTGTGGGATTGGTGGAGCAGATTGCTCAGAGATACAAGGAGGAAAAGGTTATAACCCAAACTCGTTAAAAGCACATTCTTCGTTTGCTTTTAATAGTTATTATCAGAAGAATCCAATTCCAAGTAGTTGCAACTTTGATGGAACTGCTGTCACTATCAGTGCTGACCCAAGTAAGTCTTTCTTTTTCTTTGTCACAGTGGTTCGTCAACTAGGTTCGGATCGGTTATTTTGGTTTTAGGTTATTTCAATTCTAGAAATGTGGTAATCAATAGATACTAACTATATAATTCAGTTCAGTTTGGTTTAATATTAGTTCCAAATAGGTAGAACCGCATCAATCTAATACGCAAAAACAAAAAATACCAAAAATAACCAAAACTAACTCAAAGTTTTTTAGTACTAATTAGTTTCGGTTCTTATTTGGAACCGGAATTACCTACATATTAGAACCGAACAATTATTTGTAAACAATCGAAATCCAACGAAAAAAAAAATTGGTTTAGTGTAATTTGGTATTTGGGTTCCGATTATTATACCCATGGCTAATTATATCTACTTCATAGTCGATACGAAGGAATAAGCTTATTTTTTAAATAAATAAATTAGTTTAGGATCTTCAAAGAGAGCTCGAGAAGGATATAGAGGCACTTGTCTCTAATTCAATTTCGAGTGTTTTAGAAGGGTTCTTTAGCTCTGTTTGAATATTTCCCAAAATGTACGCGATTATAAATTGAATTAAATACTTCACAAAATTCTCTCATAGATAGTTAAGCTTCTATATGAAACAATATTAAACCATTACAAACAATTTTTTTTTCTTTTTAATTACAAACAATTTACTCTTATTGATACTCAAAATTTTCATATATTCTGCTTTAAATGAGCAGAGGTATATATTACGACTCTAGATATGATAACAAATCTAGAGTTCATCATAATGAACCAAAAAAAAACTTTAAACACTGACTTATTAGTAGCAAATGCCACTATAAGTACTAGTAGATTTTATGTGGCTATCAATATCTTACAGTTTTAGGAATGTTAACGGTATATAATGATAGTGCTACATATTAATTAGATCCAAATTACAAGGTTTAGTTTTTTTTTTTTGTTCTTCTTTCGTCACACACACATATATATATATATATATATATATATATGTCGAGAAAAAAACCCACCTAAAAAAAATGTTATGCTCTGTCGACAGGTTTAGGATCATGCCACTTTCCATCTACAAGGTAAAATCTCTCTCGAAAAATAAAATAAAATAATTATTTAATAGTTAGATATATAACGAAGTTATTGAATGTGTTGAAATTGCAGCACGAGTGAATCGATATTGAACGTGACAAGTGAAGATGTATTAGGGCTTTTCGGAAGACACCCAACTCCCAAGCCCGAAGCTTCATCCTCCTCCTCTCTTTTCTCTTTTCTTCATTTCTTTGCAGGCTATAGTCTATTGTTTTCTATTTATTCAGTTCAGAACCTAACTGTTTATACACGACAAAAAGATAAATGTGGATAAAATTCAGGACGGAATTGAGTATGGTCAAGAAGTTTTTTATCTAATTATCTTAACGTGAAGGAACTGTTGCAGTATCTTGATAGATATATGAACCGTGACGAATCCACCTGTAATTTTCGACGGATTCGTCACGAATTGTTAAATAAAACACATGCTTTACAATCTCACATGGTTCTCGACAGACTGACCGTGACAATATCGTTAAGAACCCATTATTTTACCGTTCAGTCTACATTAAATTCAAAATTTTCCCCCATTTATTCGGATTCTTGACGGAATAGTCACATATAATATCGTCAAGAATCTCATTATATAACAAACTAGCAAGTTTCCTGCTTTTCCACTCCGATCCTCTCTTCCAGTCCAAGAACAAAGTTAAATCTCTCTCTCTTTTTGTTTGTTTTATTTGATTGTCAACAATTGCATCAATAATAGAAAACCTCTTATCAAACAAACAATTACATCAATAAAGTTCAATTTATGGAATCATCCCTAAAATTCTCTATTAACAGTCACATGCAGTGGAATGAAATTGAACTACATATATTTGAATGATTAGGTGGAGTATTTAACCACCGAGCCGAGAAAAGATGACGATTTGTTTGATTTTGTTTTTATTGGTGTAGTTTGTAGTAATTATTTATTACTTGAGTTGGGAATATAGGTTTATTACATTTAGGATTTGTAATTGATGATACAGCTTTATTAGGTTGTTGGAATCAATATTTGATTTGTAAGTGTAATATAGATTTATTAGGTTGTTGGAATAATTTAGGATTTGTAATTAAAAATATATATTTATTAGGTGTCACGAAGCATGTGGTACAATTAGCTTGCCCCTAATCTAGTTAGACACCAAATGATAAATTTTCTTACCTTTCAATCTCCAACACCTTTTTCTTTACTTTTAATTTATAATTTCTTTGCTCTCTTTCTTCTTTATTAAATTTTTAATTAAATCAAGTTTCTTCTTGCCTAGTTTGCTTTTTGTTTTTCTTAAACGTTGAAAATAGAAAATAAAAAAGAAAAGAAGAGACAAGAAGAATTGGTGAAATCTCAAAGACTCAAACCAATGCTATATTTAAATATGTAACGAAAACTCGAAATTCTGAAACTAATGAAATGATTGAATGGTTTGTCAATGATATCTATAAAATAAGATTTAGTAGAGAAATTTGATTATCTAAAATTGATAAATAAATTTACAAAAAATAAACAAGAACAATTATCTTTCATTGAAAGAAGACTAGTGTTTCAGGTTTTTTTTTTCTAACTTCATTTTTATATTGTCATAATTTTAGTTTAATCGAAAAGAAATAAAAGACATCAATTTTGAAGTTACTTTGGGCATTATATTATATAGGGCCGACACTGTTGGAAGAATTCACTACAACAAAGACAATTGCTTTTGTTTTGTTATGTCACATGACAAAGACAATTGCTTCGACAGAGAATTCACTTCAAGAAGTTACAGCGCCTAAGATTTTACAGGTAAAGCACTTATATTTTTTCATTTGTCGATCATAATGCACAAAATTTTGAACTTATATGCTACTACTGGCTTAATTTTTTATTTTCTTTTTGATCCTCTTACCAGTTCACTTTTTATATGAGTAACAAGAAACCTATGAAATTGATTAAACATCATATGTATTTACAAACTAATTTAGTGCATTATGATCGACAAATGGAAAAATGATTAGGACTTTACCTGTAATATTTAAAGTCACATATTCAGATAACACCGCCGTAAACTATAGTCACAAAATCACGTTTTATGGAGTATCAAATCGTGTAATTAGATTTATGTAAAATTTTAATAGAAATTGTTGTCAATATAAGTATTTGTAGAACAGTGGATATTGAATCCATTCTTTGTGATTAGAGGTCATAGATTCAGTTCCATACACATGCACTATTTATTTTTCTTTCAAAACAGCTAATGGGCCGCGGGTCGGCCCCGTTAGTCCGCTTAGTTTAGCGGATTGGACTTGGACATAAATATAAGGTCCATGGTCTTAACTGGTCGACCCGCTGTGGTCCATCAAATTTAAAAACATATGCGGATTTGAGTCCGTTGGATGCGAGCCGGCTCGTTTGACATGCCTAAATATTTATGTTTGGAGTTACGGTTACTTATTTGTCTAGGACCTATGATTCGAAATGGCCCAAAAAAAATTTCTATTGTAAAATATGAAAAAAAATTATAGAATAAAAAGGCCCAAATTTTTGGAAAAAATATTCATTTTTTAAAAATTAATCTAACCTCTTTAAATTTTCGGTCCTTTTAAATCATTTCTTACAAGAAAAAATTATTTTTGAGCCATTTAAAATTTTAGCATAGTTTCATATTTTACCTAGGATAGTTGAATGAAAAGATTCAGTAAATTAACCTACAAAATTTATAAAATAACTAGGATAACCCTGTTTAAAAAAAAATTACTTAGATAACCTACTCTTTGTTAAAGATTCCCAATTTTTCCTTCACTCTTTAATTTCCTTGTTCACGTTGAATTCAGGAAAAAAGGTTCCCTGCGTTTTCTTTGTGTTTATGATTCTCTAGATTTACATACTCGTGCTCGTTTAAGAATCCTCAATTCTATTTTGTGTTTTAATTGAAGTTGATTGATTAATCAGGTGGAGAATCAGCTTAGATTTCATTCCTAATTATAGTTTTTACGTTATTTCTCATGATTCTGCAGTAACCATGGTGTTTTTCACTAAGGATAGAGACAACAATTCATATTCTATTGACCAATCGATCCAAATTTACTATGATCGGTATTTCTTGGTTTCATTCGGGAAAGTTAATGAAAGTTAGAGATTAATAGGTCTCACTAAAGATCGATCGTTCCATGCATTATTCGTCACATAAACTACGTAAATGTATAGACCGATCGTTCTTTGTTTGGAAATTCAAAAAGAGTATTAATTATCATAGCAAGAATGAGTTTAGAAGATGTTAGTTATGTGTTGGAGAAAAAGTGTGGAACAATATAAGAGATTCTTCATTAGGAGTTCTTGTAAACTTCATCGAAAATAAGTTCACATGGTCTTTAAAAGTTATGGAGTATCTTCTTCTAAAATGGCTTGTGTTTTTTTTTTAAAAACATGAGATTTGGTGCTTGTTTGGTTACACCTACTCGATTTTCTTTATGAGAGTTTGAAGCTATAACAACTTTAAGCTGTATGTGAAGATGTAGCTTCTTAGTCAACAGATGAGAAAACGTGCTTCGCATGTCTGTCTACTGCATCAGTCATTTTGGGGTACGATGATAAGAAGCAGCTTAGCACCTCACTAGCGAATATGGTGATTGATTTTTCTAGGTTTCAAAAGTATATGTGGAGAAGATTAGCTTTCAAGCAATTGATAGAGTCATTAAAAGATGTAGACTTTACTACACCATCATGCACAATTTACTGGTTCATACAACCACTTCAAATATGGGCGTATTGTGTTGTACTTAATTTTGGTGCGAAAATAGGTCGGCCATTACACGTTGATTGTCTTCTTCTTCTAAGATACAAAGGTACAAAAGAAAAAAAGAATGTTGACATCCATACTATTGTAGTAGAGAATGAGGTATGTTTTTTTTGGAAATTGTTATGATTTTTTATTTTTATTCTAACTGGTTATTTTATTTTTTGGTATGCATTATAGAGTAACATAATTATTGTAATGAACGGTTTGGCACCTGCCGCTTGGGAGAATGATGGTAGTGACAAAAACTTGATGTCCTCCTGCAAGCAATTATGAAAGAAGGATGCTTTGGAGTTGTAAATTGAGTTGATCAGGGCTTGACCAATTTAGAATAAGAAGTACCTACATAAAGTGGTGATGGCATAGAAGAGGAGAACATTGTGAAGGCATCAATTAAACAGAAAAAACAAGTGTTGAAAATGGGGGAGAAAAAACAAATCATTGGATGTATCCAAATTGATTTTTTTTTATTGAGACGGTTGAAGCTTTTCAATGTAAAAATCATGCTCTTGAGGCCAAATTAGAAGATACGAGGAAGAAGATGAAAAAATTTGAAACGATGCAGATAGGGATTGAATTTCTTGAAGAAGAAAAGAAGAATGATTATGAAACGATGATGTTAAGGATTGAATTGCTCGAGAGAGAAGAGATGCTATTAAGAGAGATGTCGAAGACTAATGAGGTAGATCTTAATATTATTTTAAAATTAAGTAATAAATATTATTTGGTATTATTTTATTGTTTTATACTCACCATTTTGAAGAACCTAAGTTGAAAGACAATATTTTTGTTGATGTGCCTACATATGAAATCCTGGCTAAATTACATGAAGCGAAAACTACTCACCAAAATTGATTGTATCAGATGATGATAGCACAATAGAGGGAAAGCTGCCCAACGTAAAAAAGGTATCAAGATTTTTCCCAATGTGGAGATACTTGAGCCCAGTTCCTCGGTAGTTGAGAAATTCACTGAGAAAATATTAACAAAGCACTAAAGTAAATGTGTAAAGACAAAGATGCTAAAAGCATCAAAGAGAAAAGCACCAGAGTGATAAAACCAAGAGTTTCCTTAGTAACACCTATAAAATTTACAACCCTGCTATCAGTATCACAAATAAAATATGAAAACAATTGTGGGAGTTCGATATGATCCATTTGCATCCGTGAATTCCCAAAAATCTAAGGCTATAGATGATTGACTTAAATTAAAGTTGTAAGAAATCTTTTTATTTTTATTTATTTTGGTAGTTTTTTTGGATGTCGCAACATATTTCATTTATTTTAATTGTTATTAATTTTAAATTTTAAATTTCAAAAATTATCCAGTTGGATTCGGAAACAATGATGATTTTTTAAAAATTTATTATGGACTCCACAAGGCTGGTTAACTACACTGGTATGTTTATGTCATTCATATTTACAATGTTTCCCTTTATTATTATTTTTTTTAATTTTATTTTTAACACCATATAGAGTGTGCGATGAATTTGTTGCGCTTGAGATTTATGAAGACTCAAACTACTTTCAAAACTAGGAGAATCGATTTCACCGACACTTATTTTGCTGCTCTTTAGTCACGAAGCTATAATAAGTTTCTAGACTCGAAAGATATACAATTTTTCCTAACATATCATTTCAATATGTTAAGGGTGAATTACCTGCATATGCTTAATCAGGGATGTATTGGAGGATCGGCGTTGATGTTATTTACTGTGTTCTAAATATCATGGATAATCATTGGGTTGTAGTCGTTATACCTATCATAGATCGATCCATTGAAGTTTTAGATTGTGGGTATAAGGGCACCTTAAAAAAGCTATTTTTACAGCACTAAAGGCAATAGCTCATATGCTACCTCATCCACTACGTGTTGCAGCACCACCATTAGAAAGAGGAAGTATGAGTGTTGAAAAATATAATTTGAAGGCCACAACGAGGAATTCCACAAATGCTTAAGGCTGGTGACTATGATATTTATGCTATCAAATTCATCGATATATTTTGAATTTACAACACTTTTATCGGATATGAACATCAAGATCGTTAGGGAGAAGCTGGCTGCATAAATCTTTGACGAAATAAAATAATATGAGCTAAAAGCTCTTTATAACTTTCTATTCCAATTTACGATTCTTTAGTTTTATGTTTATCACTACTAGAAAAAAAATTGTATTTTGACCACAATAAGAATGTAAAATTGGTCAACAAATAACTTTTTGACATATTTTTGATCAAAATTAGCCAAAAAATCGACAATAGTATAAAATGGGTCAAAACAATTTGGTTGTAAATTGTTATGTTTCTTTGTAGTGTACTTTTTTTTTCTTTGTTTTATATTTAATAGATTTGCTAGTGACATTTATTAGAATATTTGATTAATTGATTGTTATATTCTTCCGGATGTGTATAGATCGGTCGCTATATACATGTATCGATAGATCAGTGTCTAGTTCGAAGCAATATAATTTTCCAAAGACGTATCTACCGATAGTTCTAAGCACATACCGATCGATCCATACGTATGGATGTCTCTCTCGTTGTTGCTCTGTTAAAGTTTTCTACGGCGTCGACAAGGCAAGTAATGCGAGGGGATATTGTTTTGTTTGAGCAGCCTACGTCCTCAACAAATTTGGAGCGGATCTCATGCCATTTATCATATGTAAAACTTTTTCCCTCAGAGACTTCTTTGTTCTTCTCTCGCCGGCGCAATCATAGTCTGACTAAAAATATTTGCAAACTCATCTGAAGTCTGCCAAAAATCCGACAGATTTGTATAAAATGTCAAAAATTCAGTAAACTTATAGGAAATTTATCAAAAATCTGACAGATTTTGCAGGAAGTCTACCAAAATCTGAAAAAATTGCAGAAAGTCTGCCAAAAATTTGGTACACTTGCAGGAATTCAGAGTTTATAAAGCCTTTGAATCAAAGAACCCACATTTAATTACTCTGCTATTGTATGGTTTGCAGTGCTCCACAAAACTACAATTATATATCACCACTACTTTTAAGTTGGGATAATTAATACAGTCCAGCGGTTGGAAACAAAGGAATGTAACCGTAAGTCCACCAAAACATCACTTTTCACTCTCATTCATATATTTATTGAGCAACAAAATTTAAGCTATGAAAAGTCTCATGTACATATATAATGACAAACCTCATTCTACGATAACATATACATTTGTTGAAGCCAGGAGTGAACGGTCATTCTTCTTTTCTCTAATATAGATTATAATTATGCTGTAGTGTGCAATTAGCATTCATTTCTTTTTACTGATTTGTAGTTGAGTTTGATGATTCTTTTACAAAAAAAAAGAAGATAACTTCGAATAAAAACTGTTTTGGGGTTTTTTTTTATTAGAATGAAAGTTTTTTAACAACTACGTTGCATGGAAACTCTGTCCGAGATCCTAAAATTTTTGATTTAGAAACAACGTGAAAACATGATTTCTAAAATTTTTGATTTGAAAACACGGTGTAAACATTCATTCCTATTTTGGAAACGCGACAAAAATTTATAATCATTTTTGACAACACAAAAATATAATTAGAATTTTTTAAAATATAAGTTTAAATTTTATTCGAACTTAAATTCGAAGTTATGATATATTTTCCTTAGTTTAATTACTATTTATTAATTGAATTTAAATTGTCTGATTTTTCTAATATGAATTGATTGTTTAATGTTTTAATATTGTTATATAATATATATATATATATATATAAATGTATTCGTTTCCTAAAAAAAATTAAAATTTTTTTTTACGTGTTTCCATACGTTTGTTTCCGTTTCCATGCTACATAGTTTACCCTATGATTTGAAGGGGGTTTTTTTTTCTTTTTCTCAAAGGTTAGTTTCCTTTTCTGATTTTTTTTTTTTAAAGGATCAGGCTTTATGGTTATGGAGTTATTATTATCGATATTGACATTTGGTTCGTTCAAAAGATAAGTCGCTGAAGCTTAAATGCTAATCGAATCATAGCCCATCATTGCTTTTCAATATTATGCTTTACCGTTTTATTCACGACAGATTGAAAATTCCGAGCAGAGGAAGATATTTTGATCAAAAGAACAAGTATATGTTCCTGAAAAACAACATTCATCGATCACAAAACAAATTACCTTTTTTTTTTTTTTTTTTGGGTTCTTACACAAGGTCTTGGGAACAATAAAGATATCAACAGAAGAAGAAAAAAACCAAAAAAAAAAAAAAAAAAGACAGAACACAATCTCAAATCAAAATCAACAAGATGGAAATAAATAAATCAAAAAGATGGATATTAATTTTCTCTTCTAGTAGCTCTCTGTTTCTTCATGTGTGTGAAATTAATTAATTTGTGGTATCTTTCTTCAGAAGATCAAGTACTCCACAACAATTCTTCCACCATGGAGTTGTTTCACCGGACGCTAACAGAGGCTGCAACAAAAACCAAAACATTCAATTGTCAAAACATAATGATGATATTACAAATCTGCTTAAAGACAAAAAAAAAATGGAGAGTTTTAGGTTTTAATGCTTCGACCTGATTGTCTGAAGATACAGGAAGGTCTCGGTTTGCAACAGTGCTGCTTGATGATCCACTAACAACATTAGTAACAGCTCCAACAAGTTTTGAAGAAACTTCACCTCTCTTCTCCTCAAAAGTATGAAGCAAATTTTTGGCTCCTTCTATACCTTTTGACAAAGCTTTGTCCACTGCATCTCGTGCCTAATCAAATCGAGTTCGTTAGCTTTTTTTTTTTAGGACCAAAAGAGAAAACTTGTAAGAAAGTGTGAGACGACCAATTAAGACCAACCTGTGTAGATACATCAGAAGCTTTCTTTGGTGCGGCTTCAGCCTCGGCCTTGACGGTTTCAGTCGAGGCTTCAATGGTTTTCTCAGCGTCGGTGAGAGATCGAGTAACGGTCTCAGCCGTTGTTGTAACGGATTCTTTGGCTTCGCTGATAGCAGAAGTTGCCTTCTCTAAGAAAGAATCCATTTTTTAGTGTTGGAATATTATTATGTGAAGAGAGAAATAAGAAGATGATTTATATAAATAGTAAGAAAGAAGAAGAAGATTGAGAGGAATTTAAGAATTTAGGAATGTGAAACGAAGTGAGCTGTTAAAGATTGCTGTTTCAACGCCTCCAGCGAAACATTATAGAGAGAATCTCCAAACGTGACTTCCTTTATCAATCAAGTCTTCTTTTTTTTTACTTCATTGCAATCATTATTATTAGGGTTTTGTGCACACAAAAAAAAAAGCTCTCCAAATGACAATTTTTGCAATTTAATCTTTTAAGTAAAATAAATGTAAATTATATTATTAACTAAAAAGTCAATACAGTATAGTTATTATAAATCTTTCAAAAGGTATTACAATCACATACGATAAATTCTAAAAAAATTAAGAGTATATTTGAATTACTTATTATTAGGGTTTCGATTTGATATATAATTTGTTATAATTTTAAAAACTTAATAATGATGACGAAGAGTTGTATTGCATTGACTTTTGAGTTAATGATATTGACTTGCATTTTTGTTTTAGTTAAATTGTAAAAAGTGAACACTTTCAGAATTTTTTTTTTTTTGCACAAACCTTTTATTTTTATATAATTATTATCAATAATCATGAGTATAATAAGCGTATCAAATAGCATATTTGTGGGTAATAAGGTGAAGATAATTGGGTTGAATTAATGTTGAGTCGTTGACTGATGATTGAATATTTGAAGTTGTCCTACATATATATGTATTGTTATTTGCCAGCTTCTTAATTCACATTACCAACTATGAGACAGCTACTTTTAATGCCCCACCCTCTTTTTCTATTCATATAAAGTTTGAATATTCGCTGCAATGTTTGAAGAGCAAACACAATTTATACACACACACCATTCATTACTTCTTATGATAACTCATTGGTGTAGTGCTAATAAAAAGTTATTGAAAAGTATTAATTTTTCAAAATGAGAGAACAACTATCAATTTTACTTTTATAATCAGCATTATATATCTATGATTATTTTTTGTCAACACAATCAATCACTTAAACCGGTTTGACGAGCTACGAATTGTATTTACAAATATATAATCGTCAAATATATATGCAAACAAATTAAATTTTCTTTTTTTTTTAAACAAAGGAACAGGTAAATAATTTTTTTTTCCTCAAGAATTGCTCCAAAACAAATAACAAATTATTTTTAAAATATTATAGTAAATGATATATAGAAACCTATCTAGAACCATAAGATCTTTAAAAAATAGTTGACGAGAATTTAAGCTTCATATCACATTTACGTCAACCAGGTTAGTTTATTTGGTATAAATAAAGACTAAGGAAGATCATATATTTTGTGATAGACCATATCAAAATATAAAATAAGGTTTATATCAAATGTCTTAATGGAGACATACACGGATAGTTTAAATTACAGTGTGAAATTAATTAGAATAAAGAGATTTCTCTTTCAATCGTGGGGCCTTTGTTTGAAAACTACTATAGGTGAAAGTGAAACTAACTGAATTCCATCATATCCATATCCAACTATACTCTTTTGATTTTTGTGCAACCTTAATAATTATTTTGTCACACCTTTAACAAAATTCAAACATATATATTATTTGAATGAATCAAAAAAATAGTCACAAAAATATACTCCCTCCGTTTTAAATTATCAATTTTCAAAACATATTTGATCACATATTTCTTACATTGTCCTTATTTAATTTTTTCTTTCTCTTCTTAACTATTTTTTCTTTAAATTTTTAAATAATAAATGAGGTTCAAATGTTTTCCTTTCATATATTATTTAATAGAAAAATTGTAATTTAAATTCCGAACTTTCAAATTTCAGCCTGTTTAAACACCAACAATCAAATTCTCCGGATAAAACATCAACTTTTGATTGACTTTTATTTACGGCTTAAACATATTCCATTAACTTGGTCAAATTAAGTTTATTGTTAAATTACTTAACGGAATAATCAAACAGAGTTAATCATCATTAACTTTTTTGGTTGGGTCAAAACGACACTGAAGCTCAAAAAAAAACCCCCCAAATTGATTTCGATTTCACTCTTTTACGATTTTAATGAGTAACCCTAGAAATCAGAAAGGTAAATCTTCAATCCTAATCTTCGATTGAATTGAGAAGAAGACAAAAACTTGTTACTCGACAAAAATCGAGTCAAGGAAGTTGACGAAGGAACAGAGATCGGAACTGAATGTGGCAGTGAAGCAAGAAGACACATCGGTGAAACTGACACATCGGTGAAACTGAAGCCTTAGTTGAAACACGACCCGACGGTGAGGTTGGTCTCGACAGTGAAGCTCGACCCAAAACTAGAGATGAATCCCGAGCCAGACTTGAAACCAGAGTCAGAGATGACGAAAATTTAGCTCGAGGCAGAGAGGATGAAGACGAACTAGAAGCTGTAAGTGATGATGATTGTGAGGTTACTGGTGATGCTGAATATGATGTAGGGGAGGAAGAATATTGTCAAAGTTTTGAAGAACATTTCCCCGAGGTTGTGATGAATGAGGATGAAGATAGTGATGCAGACAGTGGTGATCATATTTGGGATGATGAGAGGATTTCTGATTCTTCAGCATCTTCAGACGATGATAAAGGTTTACATAAATGAGCACACTTATACCAGATCGGGTTATACTAAGATGCTGAAGATATCAATGATTGCTGGGACTAGATAAACAAAAGGTTCGATCAGATATTGCTTAATATAGTTTTTGGTTTTCAAATGAGGCGATCAAATTTTACTTAAGGTAGCTTGTATTCTGATGAGATATTGCTTATTATTTATTGCAGGGACTTGTGAAGGTTGTGTACAATGTTCTTCCAACACCTGAACATCCACAGTGTGTGAAACATATTTTTGAGAACTAGAAGAAAGACAGTCATGGTATACAACTGAAGCGCATGTTTTGGAAGATAACACGAAGCTACACCTATGGAGAATATGAAGACAATATGAACGAGTTGAAAAGGTATAATCCAAATGCTTATAATACTCTTCAGAACTCTAATCCCCAATCATGGTGTAGAGCATTCTTTAAGGAGGGTTCTTGCTGCAATGGCAATTTAAACAATTTGAGCGAATCCTTCAATCGAACCATTCATCAAGCAAGGAAATAGCCTCTATTGGACATGTTAGAAGACATTCGCCAGCACGTTCAAACTGCACGGAAGATGGACACAATAAACAGACTTGTAAATAATTAAGAAGACGAAGAGGTCGACCACGAAAGGAACATGATCAACAAGTTAAGTCGAATTTTGAGTTTGATAACATTTGATCATGATGGAACACCGATTATGGAAGGAGACTCAAAAAGCATTCCACCACAAAGCTCACAAGACATTCCACCATAAAGCTCACAAGACATTCCATAACAAAGCTCACAAGGTTTTCCACATGGATCGAATTGGATATTATGGTTTCAATGTTCTAGTTAAGCCACTGGTTTGTTTGTATTTTGTTCATCGTGTAAATATTTGTGGTGTTGATATTGACTTCACTGTTTTGATAGTATTTTGATATTGACTTCACTATTTTGTTATCGTTTAATTTGTTCCATATTTGGCTTCTTCTCTTTGATATATAGCTTGAAACATAGGAGTCGATCATGAAAATATGAGAATTGAGAAGAAAAAAACTAGTAATCAAACAAGCATTGTCATTCAAATCAATATTCTCATAAAACTAGTAATTAATTACGTTTTTTTTACTTTTCTTTTACCAAACATTTGGTAAATAACGACAATAATCAGGACACAAAAACACACAAAGATGAATTTGGTAATTGTTTTCCACTTCCACATTTATTATTTGCTCCACATAATATCTTCTTTCAAGTATTTTTTTTCCTCAAAAATTTAACTGTATTAACTTAACAAATGTTTATGGTTAACAAGCTCACTACAAGAAACTGGTGAATTGCAATGGAAAAGTGTGTTGCAAAGGTGTCGCAAATTGCCTATTGCAACACCACTGCGACAATAACCTTTTCATCGCAAATCGTTAGTCGCAATTCACATTCGTTGCAGTGGTGTCGCAAACTTTGCGATGTCATAAATAGTGTTGCAAACCTACGATGGACACATGCCTTTTAGATTCGTCGCAGGATTTGCGATTCTTTTGCGAGGCTGAGCATTGCGAGACCGTTTTTGCGAGTCCATTGCGAGGCCGTTTCTGCGAAGTCGTTGCGAGGCCTCGTTTGCAAGACACTTGCGAGACCCACTCTGCGAGGCCATTGCGAGACCGGTGTTGTGAGGCCGTTGCGAGGCCGTGTTTGTGAGTCCCTTGCGACGGCTCAGGAAAATTTTTTTATTTTAATTTAAAAATATAATTAATTTGAAAATAAAATATATTTAAATTATTTAATAAATTATTAAAATAGAAATTAAAATAATATATATATAAACTTAAATATTTTTTAAAAAAATTTAAATCCTAAAAATCTTGTGAAAAGTCTGGGTTTTGTTGTACATTCTGGTCCGCATTCCCCAAATTAGATCCATGCTCATCGGGGTGCAGCTGCTTCAGCTTAGCAGCTAGTTGCTCGTCCTTTGTGGCAAAAAAAAGAGAATAGTTCATCATATTCCGATATCTTCTTTTCTGCTTCAGCTCGCTTATTCTTCACCTCCACAATATCAGAGAAATCCGCAGAGCCTTGTGATTGAGATCCTTGCGGCGAGAAACACTGCTCTATCCTAGATTCGAGTGAGTGACCGGTCCCAACAGTCTCTCCTTTTTACGGGGAGCGACCTGATAAGAAAAAATATATTATTACGTTAGTGTAACTAATTTAAATGAAAAATACACAAAATGAATTAGAACAATCTTACCTTGGCGTATATTTGGTTCTTTTGTGTGGTAGATAACACGGTAGATGCAGTGCTCTCATCACTGCAATCCTGAGTCAGTTCATGTATCTTTGCAGTGACCTCGTTGTAGATCCCTCGTTTCTTCTTGTTGAAAATTTAAAAAAAGTATATATAATTGAATAAAATTTTATATAATGTATTGAGAATATATTAAACGAAACGCTTACCTTCTTGGGCTTGAGCTTTAAATGAAGTCCACCCAAGCAATGCTTATGTGGACCGTCACCATCAGGATCAGCTAACCGTGCCGCCCGCGTACTTGCACTTTTCTTCTCGAACTTCGGATCTTGCCAGTAGCGAACAAGACCATCCCAGACCCTTGTATCGAACCATCGGGGCATTGCATCGTTGTTGTGTGTTGTCCATTTAGCCTTCCAACGACCAACCTGATCGCACAAGCGACCCTTCAACACCTCCTCGAACTTGTTAAGAAGTTCACCCGTAATCGAGGGACTCCAGTGGTAACGTTGCTACGAACAAAAATAATATGTTACTCATAAATGGTGGTAAAAAAAAAAAACAAAACGAAAAACTTACCGCAAAAGTTTTGAACCATCTATCAACAATGTGGTTCGGGACTTGAGTAAAATTATCATGCGGTTCCTTGAAATCTCTTTCAAAGATTTCCCGCACGGCAGTCGCCATTTTCCCGTCATCATTGAACCTACTATTTTAAACCAAATAAAACATTAAAATTTGTTTTACTAAATTACAAAATAAATAATTTTATAAGTTCAAAAACATACCAAAGAGTTCCCGGCGGACGTTGTGGAATGAGATTAGTAAGACACTTATGGTTGGGCTCGTTCAGAATATCCTCGATAGCCATCCGAGCAGCAACGTCGGACAATAACGGCTCGTAGCTTTTGGCAGCAGCCGGTGCTGAATTAGACTCCCGTATAGGGGTGTAGCCCAACGAAGAACTGAAACTACCTCCGAGCGTCGACGGTACAGATCTCGAGCTGGGAAACGGCGAAGGCCGAGATCTGCCCTCTCCATGAAACGTCTGCGGTTGTGATCTGGGAGGCATCGGTGGTTGAAATCCGCCAGTGTCGATAAGGTAGCGAACATAGGGGTTGCGAACTCCAGACATCTGAAATCACGACAATTTAGATGTTCAAACTCGTTATAAATATTCTAAATAAAACAATAGACGGTAATGACATTCGCACATCTAAAATTATGACAATTTAAAAGTTTAGAATTTTTTTGAAATTATGAAAAATATTTAAATTTTTAATATAAATATTCTAATAATGATTTTAAAATTATACGAATTATTTAAAAAATATAAAACGTTTTAAAAAAATACAAAACATTTTTAAAAATCACAAAAAGTTTTGAAAAATAATTTAAAAATTACAAAATATTATAAAAACGTTTTTAAAAATTACAAAACATTTTTAAAAATTACAAAAAACGTTTAAAAAAAATACAAAATGTTTTTAAAAATTACTAAAAGTTTTAAAAAATCACAAAACGTTTTGTAAAATCAAAAAAAATATTTTTACAATTCTAGATCTAAAATCTTAGTTCCAAATCCAAGAATTCAACAAATTCGAACCTAAATCTACATTTCAATCCTAAAATCTAAGAAATATAGAAGTAGAACCACTTACCTTGAAAATTCGGCGTTAGAAGGCGGCAGAGCTCATGGCTAAGCGGCGTGGGGGCGTGGCTAGGCGGCGTGGCTTTAGACATGAAGAAGAGGAAGATATGAGGAGGTGGAGATGTGATAAAATCGAAGAAGATATGAAGAGAAGGGGATTTACCATGGAGAATCAAGGCGGAGAAGAGGCAGAGGCGCACGGTGGAGGCGGAGAAGAGGCGGAGGCGCACGGTGGAGGCGGAGACGAGGAGAAGAGAAGAAGAAGGGAGAAGAAGAAGGAGGCGGAGGAGAAGAGAAAAGACGAGAAGAGAAGAAAGGAGGAAAAGAAGAAAGAAGGAGTTGCAAAGAAGAGAAGACAGGAGATGAGGAAAGAAGACGCGGCCAAAAAAATGATGTGCACTCTGCGACGCACCTCCGACGGAAAATAGGGTTTTCGGGTCTCGCAATTGTGTCGCAAAACACTTAAATGAAAACGAAACGAAGACTAGTGCATAGATACGTGATTGAAAACACTTATAACATTGTCGGTTTTTAGGAGTCTTAAACATAGAAAATGAGATTGATACGTAGTGGACTTGCAAAACACTTAAATGACATGCAAAATGTATACGTGATCAAAAATACTTATACAACATGTTTGGGATTTATTCCAAGAATTAAACGTAGTGAATCTAATTGACATACGATTATCAGGGTATTCTTGGCCTCTTCCAATTGCACTTTCCTACGTTCATAAGGTAGTCGGTTTTGTTTTTGGGGTAAGGTTCGGGTTCAACAGTTTTACCTTCAACGGTTTTACCTTCCCGGTTGCGATTTCATTGCAAGACCATTGCAACATCGTTGGCCACGATCTCGCAATGGTGTCGCAAATTACGAGACCACCATGACGTCATAGGCAACGGTCTCACAATGGTGTCACAAAACACTTAAACAAAACCGAAACAAAGTGCGGTGCATAGATATGTGATTGAAAACACTTATATAACATTGTCGATTTTACCTTTTTGTTGGGGTAAGGTTAATTTATTATCGATATATTCATGGGCTCTTAGAATTTCACTTTCCGACGTTCATACAATAGACGGTTTTATATTTGGGGTAAGGTTGGGTTTAACATTTACATCACAATTTCATCGCAAACGCCTTGAAATTTTTCTAGGGAGAACACACATCGCCACAACGTTGCAATATTGCTAGACTCTTGCGATAGTAGTATATGCCTCGCAACCACCACTCAGAGACATCGCAAAGGTGTCGCAATCTTGCGAGGCCTATCTGCGTCGCAAAGATGCGACGCGTTTGTGATGTCAGTTATTTACTCGCTACCGCATTGCAACGACGTAGCAATATTGCGATGAGCTGTTTTCTTGTAGTGGCTGAAGTAGGACGTATCAATAGACACGATTAAAGAACCTCACATCTTTCAAGTATCTATTACAACCTTTAACTCTTCAATCTCAAATTTGGCATAGCTAATGTCACTTTCAATTACCCCAACTTTTGGTAATGCATCTCGAACTTCTCAAATACAATATCCTCAACCCACTTAAACTAGTGATCCTATTATATAAACAAATTAAGTAACTTGTTTTTTACTCTTATATAAGTCTGAAAACACCATTAAAACATGTAAAAAACTTACATCCTTTGCTTTTACAATGCAAGAATGGTCTTCCTAGATTATCTTGTTTTTTTAAATGTAAACACTTTTACATCTAATCTAATCCACACATACAATTCTTGAGATGTCGATCCTGTGACAAAGGATCCTTAAAACAATTTGGGAGTGAGTGTACCTTACAACCAAAGCTTCACGATACCATCTCTTTTCCTCCATGTCACGTCTGCATTAATTGTTGGCTGAAAGTTGAAAGCCATCGTTGTGTCTGAGAACCTCGTAACTAAGGCAGTGTGTAGAGGGGCAATTGTGCCTTGGCCCAATTACAAAAAGGTCCAACCTAGCTGCGGCCCAAATAAAATTGAAAGTCCAATAAGTCAAAGCCCATCAAGAAGAACACATGCAGGATGACACATGGATTTCACTGAAGAACATGTGCTCATTCTGGACCTCTATAAAAGGGAAGCTAAATGAAGAAGAAAGGGGGAGAAGAAGGGCAGAAGAACTACATACATAACAAAGAACATTCAAAGGAGAACCCAGAAGAACAAAGAATATTCAAAGAAGAACCCAGAAGAAGGAAGAACATTCAAGGTCGACGAGCAGGAGTTATATGAAGACGAGCACAAGCTATACTAACACCCTAGAGGTGCAGGAGATTGACAAGCAGGAGTTATACGAAGATGAGCACAAGCTATACTAACAACCTAGTGGTGCAGGAGATTGACGAGCAGGAGTTATACGAAGACGAGCACAAGCTATACTAACACCCTAGTGGTAAAGGAGAACAGACGCTAGTAGTTGACATAAAGACTTCATATACGAACATCTCGACCCACGAAAAATACTTCAACAAAACACATGACAACCTCAAAAATAGAACTATGACCGCCTTGATCCCTTTCGAGGGTACGTAGGCAACCGAACACGGTGCAACCACTTTCATAAAATGTTCGTATAAAAATCGTGCTAAGACTGGTACGAACAGTTGGCGCCGTCTGTGGGGAGAGAGATTCTTCTAGACGCAAGAAGTCATAATGGCGGTCGACAAGCCAGTGGACGGAGCTCGAAACAGTGACGAACAATTGCTACGAGTGGAAGACATCAACAGCGGACAATCTCCAAGACAAGAAGTCGCTCTCCACGACGAACGAGAGACCGACCAGGTTCGTCAAGTGAAATTGCTAGCGTCACCCGACGAACAGATGGACATCCCAGAACTTCTTCAAACCCTCCTAAGGAGATCGGAACAAACAGCTCGAAATATGAACAAAAAGTTTGAAGAATTGCAGAACAAGATTGTAGCACTCGAAGAAGCACGAGCAAGGGCTACCCCAATAAGCACAGACCATTCCTATCATCAGAGAGTCATGTTCGAAGAGTCACCAAACTCAGGCGTTTGGCCAAACCAACAGCCGGTCGAATTAAAGGAAGAGCGGATGACAAACCGACGTATCGGGAGCCCTCAATACCAAGAATTACGCATCAGTCCAATAGAGCCAGCATCTCCAGCACCTGACCGTCTAAAGGATCAAGCAGTTACCATTAGAGCAATGAAAGAAGAGATCCAGAGGATGGCATCGCGACTCCATAGCGCGACCAATTCAGCCACAGAGATCGACCAAATGCTAACTAAGTCGCAGAATACACCATCTAGCAGGCAACTACTGGCAGTTAGAGTTCAACACAACGTCAAAATAAAATGCCCAACATACGATGGAAAGACAGACCCGAATAGGTTCTTAACAGCCTTCAGAATCACGATGGGCAGAGCTCAATAAACGCCACAAGAATATGACGCCGGGTACTGCCAGATGTTTGTAAAAAGCCTGACCGGAGACGTGTTGGATTGGTTTTCAAAGTTGGAACCATATTCAATCAACAACTACAAACAGCTATCGAAAGTATTTCTCAAACACTACTCAATGTACATCCAGCCGGCAACGACGAGCGCAGATCTATACTCCATCTTCCAAGGGACGAAAGAGACCGTGCGATCGTACCTCGAGCGATTCAAAGCTATCTTGTCAAAAGTAACTGTTTCAGATGACGTTGCAATTCCAGCTCTCCGAAACGGGTTGTGCGATGATTCAAACCTAAAAGACGATTCGCACATCAACACACCGCGAACTCTGGAAGACGCCTTACACCGTGCTAACAGGTTCGCCGAAGTAGAGGATCGAAGATCCCGATTCACCAATCAATCAATGACCAAGGATTCCTTTAAAGAAAATGAAGAACACAAAGGCAAAGAGTCTCGACAGCAATATAGGAGAAACTATGTCAAAAACAATGGCAAGGCGAACACATTTTATGTCGATTCGCCACCTCGTGGTTCAACACAGAAGAATCCAAACCCCCGTTGGAACAAAAGCGCCTCTACCGACATTCCAGATACGCAAGCATATTGCGAATTCCACAAACGAAATGGGCACTCAACTTCACAACGGATTCTCCTCGAGAGATACCAAAGAGAGCATCCAGATAAAGGTGGCATAAGCACGAACCACCACGAAAGAGAAAAAAAATAAAAATGGGACATCAAAAGGAGATAACAGTGGCACGCAAGAAGAACGCAACGCCTCAACAAGCGCAAAACCCTAGTGAACTCATCCAAGCAACCGCATGATGACAATAAAGATAAACTACCGCCACCAAGAAAATGGATAAATATGATAATGGGAGGACTTGTAGCATGCAATGATTCGGTCCGAGCCATTAAAGTCTACGAACGAGAAGCAGGAATGGCGCAAAATCACCAAAGCCGAACCAATGAAAACATGCAAACAAAATGGTTTTCCGCACAAAACATATGCTTTACAAAAGAAGACACGATAGGTCTCACCACGCCGCACGATGATCCGCTTGTTATAGAGTTAAGGATCTCTGACTGCGATGTATCTCGAGTGTTAGTCGACACCGGAAGCTTCGTAGATCTAATTTTCCAAGAAACATTATAACGCATGGATTTGAAAGACATAAAGATGAAGCACTCAGTTCGCCCATTGACGGGATTCGATTGAGACACAACCATGACCCTAGGAACGATAAAGCTCCCCGTCTTCCTCGGTGGAATAACTACTTGGGTGAAGTTTCTTGTTGTCGACAAGCCAGCGATCTACAATGCTATCTTAGGAACCCCGTGGATATACACGATGAAAGCAGTAATCTCGACATACCATCTCAAATTCCCGACTAACGGCGGAGTGTGTAATGTTCGAGGAAATCAACAAATTGCAAGAACCTGCTTTATTACAGAACACAAACTCCGGAACAAAGGAAGAACTTATATGATCACAAATTCGACATGCGTTCAAGAAAGTCGCAAACTCGAGGACGATATCTTGGATAAAATCGAGCAAGTCAACATCGATCCCTCCGACGATAAAAAATGCGTTGGAATCGGCTCAGAAATCCCAATTGACATAAAGTCCGAACTTGTCAAATTCCTTCAGCAGAACATCTCGACATTCGCTTGGTCGACTGAAGACATGGCGGGAAAAAGTAAGGATGTAACGTCATATAAGGTAAACATAGACCCAACATTTAAGCCAGTCAAGCAAAAAAGAAGGAAGTTAGGCTTCGAACGAACACGCGTTGTAAACAAAGAGGTTGATCGGCTAATCAAAGCAGGGTCAATAATCGAAGTACATTACCCCGAGTGGCTCTCAAACCTGGTGGTTGTAAAAAAGAAGAACGGAAAATTGCGAATATGCGTGGATTTCACGGATCTAAACAAGGCATGCCCAAAGATAGTTTCCTTTTGCCATGCATTGAGCAGTTAGTAGAAGCAACGTCAGGCAACGAACTATTATCTTTCATGGAAGCATTTTCCGGATACAATTAAATCTGAATGCATCCCAACGATCACGAGAAAACGTCATTCATAACGGATTGAGAAATATACTGTTACAAAGTGATGCCATTTGGACTTAAGAATACCGGTGCAACGTATCAAAGATTGGTCAACAAAATGTTCAACGATCAAATAAGCAAGACTATGGAGGTTTACATCGACGACATGCTCGTCAAATCAGCAAGAGCCGAATACCATTTGGACGACTTGCGAACATGCTTCGAGACCCTCAATCAATATGGAATGAAGTTAAACCTGACAAAATGCACATTCGCCGTAAAGTCTAGTGAGTTCTTGGGATATGTAGTAACCAAGCGTGGAATCAAAGCCAATCCAAAGCAGATCAAAGCAATAACTGACTTGCCATCACCTAGAAACAAGCGAGAGGTTCAACGGCTCACCGGGAGGATCGCAGCACTTAATCGTTTCATGTCACGATCTACGGACAAATGTCTCCCTTTCTACAAATTGCTCCGTAACAACAAAAAATTCGAATGGGACGACGGATGCGAGTCTACCTTCACAGAGTTAAAGAATTACCTTTCTACACCCCTGGTGTTGGTGAAACCCGAAGATGGAGAAACATTATATCTCTACATTTCAGTAACACATGCGGTAGTAAGCGGAGTGCTAGTCCGAGAAGATCGCAGAGAACAAAAGCTCATATTTTACGTCAGCAAGTCATTGAATGATGCTGAAAGAAGATACACGACGATGGAAAAACTTGCCCTAGTAGTCTTAACATCTGCAAGGAAGTTACGCCCTTACTTCCAATCTCACGCTATAACGGTCTTGACCAACCATCCTTTACGCTCAATTCTGCATAGTTCAAATCAATCCGGAAGATTAACCAAGTGGGCAATTGAGCTAAGTGAATACGATATCGACTTCAAAGGAAGAACTAGTGCAAAATCCCAAGTCTTGGCTAATTTCTTAATTGAATTAGAACCAGAGCTGCGAGAAGACTAACATACTGAAGAAAAGTGGATGCTATACGTAGACGGATCATCATCCGCACACGGGGCAGGAGTTGGGATACAACTAGTATCACCCGAAGGAAGCATCATTGAACAATCGTTCCGATTTATGTTCGCAGTATCCAACAACGAAGCAGAATACGAAGCCCTGATAGCCGGATTGCGCCTAGCCCAATCACTAGGAGTCCAAAAGGTGGAAGCACATTGTGACTCTCAACTCGTGACAAGTCAATTCAACGGAGAATTCGACGCAAAGAACAAACGAATGGATGCTTATCTCAAAGTGGTGCAAGAACTAGCAAAGGAATTCCCGGAATTTTGTTTGATGAAAATCGCACGCGGAGAAAATACTTTTGCCGACACATTGGCCGCATTAGCATCAACCTCGGATCCGGAAAGACACATGATAATCCCCGTCGAAAGCATTTAAGTCCTAAGCATAAGTTTATCAAAGGGATCTTGCCTGAGCATAACAGAATAAAGCCAACCCGCAGAAGAAATTCCCGAAAAAGACCAAATTGTCAAAGATCATGTAGACTGGCGAGAAGATATCAAATTATACATAGCAGACGGAATCCTTCCGGAAGACAGATGGGCGGCGCGACGGTTAAAAGTCCGAAGTGCCCATTATACGTTGCACAAGGAACATTTGCTAAGAAGAAGTATTGACGGAACTTTGCTAACATGCATTTACCAAAAAGAGACCATACGAGTTATGCAAGAGGTTCATCTAGGAGCAGGAGGTAACCATTCTGGTGGACGGTCGCTCGCTCTCAAAGTCCGGCGACTTGGATACTTTTGGCCTACCATGAACTCCGACTACGAAAAGTTTGCCGCAAAGTGTGAAGCATGCCAACATCACGCACCTATCATCCATTCAGCGGCATAATTTCTCGTAACAGCCGCCCCCACCTTATCCTTTCATGAGTTGGGCAATGGACATTATCGGACCACTACCTCCTTCCCGACAAAAACGCTTCGTACTAGTACTCACCGATTACTTTACCAAATGGGTCGAAGCAAATTCTTACACAAAGATTCAAGACTCGGACGTTCGAAAATTTGTATGGAGGAACATCATATGCCGCCACGGACTCCCATACGAAATAGGGACGGACAACGGCTCGTAGTTCATCTCCAACAAGTTTGAAGACTTTTGCGCAAATTGGCGGATCCATCTCAGCAAAGCAACACCACGAAATCCACAAGGGAACGGACTAGCCGAAGCATCAAACAAAATCATCATAAATGGACTCAAGAAGCGCCTCGATGACAAAAAAGGGAAATGGGCGGATGAATTAGACGGTGTATTGTGGTCATACAGATCAACTCCTCGAAGCACGACAGGAAAAACCCCTTTCTCATTATCGCACGAAACGGAAGCATTGGCACCAGCCGAAGCAAGCATCCCAAACTTTAACTTCCAAGACAACACAACTTAAACAACGCAATGATCGAAGATTCCCTAGACCAAGTTGAGGAACTGCGAGACCAAGCCCTGCTAAAGCTCCAAAATTATCAACAAAAAGCAGGAAAGTACTATAACGCCAAAGTCCGAGGACGTCATTTCGAAGAAGGAGATTTGGTACTTCGCCGAGTATACGAAAATACAATGGAACCAAATGAAGGAAAACTTGGCATAATTGTGAAGGTCCTTACATAATTTCAAAGATTGTCAAACCTGGTGTATACGAACTTTTGAAGATGGATGTAACGACGATACCACGTAGCTGGAATGCGGTAAACCTGCGCCGTTACTACTACTGAAGCAATCCGGATAACATGTGGTTCCACATATATAACTAACTAAGTACTTTTATCTATAAATGTTTGTAATAAGAACTACGACCGGCTTCATCCCTTTCGAGGGTACGTAGGCAACCGAACATGGTGCAGCCACTTTCATAAAACATTCGTATAAAAATTGTGCTAAGGCTGGTACTTTGTCTCATTTTGAATCTTCTCTCCTTCAAGGTATTTTTTCTCTAAACTCTTTTCTCACTCTTTTTTCCCTTTTTTGTTCTCTCTTTTTTTTTGCGGGTTTTGGGTTCTCCGAGTTCGTCGGAGTTCAGTTGCTCTTCCTTCAACGAACTTGGGGAGACTGATTGTAGAGGGGCAATTGGGCCTTGGCCCAACCTAGCTGCGACCCAAATAAAGTTGAAAGCCCAATAAGTCAAAACCCATCAAGAAGAACACATGCAGGATGACACATGAATTCCACTGAAGAACATGTGCACATCCTGGACCTCTATAAAAGGGAAGCTAAATGAAGAAGAAAGGGGGAGAAGAAGGGCAGAAGAACTCATACATAATAAAGAACATTCAAAGGAGAACCCAGAAGAACAAAGAATATTCAAAGAAGAACCCAGAAGAAGGAAGAACATTCAAGGTCGACGAGCAGGAGTTATACGAAGACGAGCACAAGCTATACTAACACCCTAGTGGTAAAGGAGAACAGACGCTCGTAGCTGACATAAAGACTTCATATACGAAAATCTCGACCCACGAAAAATACTTCAACAAAACACATGACAACCTAAAAAATAGAACTACGACTGGCTTGATCCCTTTCGAGGGTATGTAGGCAAGCGAACACGGTGCAACCACTTTCATAAAACGTTCATATAAAAATTGTGCTAAGGCTGGTACGAACACAGTGGATCAGATGCAGTTCTCTCCATGCATTGTAGTTACTTTCTTCTAGGGCAAGGATAATTGGGATGTGAGACTGGATGTTTGAAACACCATAGACTTTATCGAAGATTGCAGATACGGCTGGTGCATGAGCATTTACGTCAGCCATGAGAAGAGACATAGAAATAAAGAAAAAGAAGAAAGAAGAAGACAAAATAAGAAGCAGAGAAATATAAGAAGAGTTGTCCTCTAATACCATGAAAGATATTGTTGAATATGAGAATATCTGATGAGGAGAGCTTTATATTTCATATTCAAATATAATAGTCTTACCGTTGCTATATATATGAGATTGCTATAAGACTAGAAAATGCTATACAAAATATCTGAAGCATATTAACAACCGTAAGAAAAATATATTCTAAAAAAAATCGTAACCCTAAGTTTTTTAATTAAATTCCAACCTACCTATTAGTAGCTAAGTGTTCTAGTACCTAAGTTTGGATAGAAATTGATGGAATCGAATATTACGGATAATTGGTTTGTTCATATAAAGTACCAAATTTTTTGGTTTTGTATCAGTTTAGTTGCAAGTGGTTTCTTCAAGAATATCTAAAAATACTTAAAATATCCAAAAATTAACTAAATATTATTTTAAATAATTCAAAAATTATCTCAAAAATATCCTAATCCACGATACCTGAAGTATTGGACTTGTAACTGTATGTGCCTATATGATATCGGATATTCGGATTACTAGGATACTTGATTTTATTTCAGTTCAGTTCCAAATCTTAATCATATAAACAAAAAGAAACCATAATATATTTTGGAAATACCCGAATCAGTTTAGTATTTGATGGAGGGTATTAATTAAGCGGCTCGTACAAACCTAAACCTTATGGCTATATCTTTAAGTTTTATAGGATATACAAGGCCCATATATAGAGACCCATTTAGTTTTATATGTGGCCCATTAAGATTACTTCCCTGACTTTTTGAGAATTCCAATTTCGCATCTCACTCTCTTCTCCTTCAATATCGCTCGTTAATTCCGCCGACGTCAGTAACTGTCGACCGCGGTTTCCGAAACTCGTGATCAGCTTTCTCTTTGTCTCAGCCATTTCTGATCTTTCGAAATGTTGTCGTCGAAGTTGATGAATCAGTTGCAAAGGCGTCTTCTCTCTGCTCGTTGCTTATCTTCCCCAATCATACCTTCGTCGTTACTTCACCGGCGGCTGTTTTCGACTTCAGATAGTGATGCTTCCTCGGTATCGTTTCCGTCTTCGCATAATAATATTCCAATGCCTAAAGAAAGAGCTTCCAATAAAAGCCGAAGCACATCGTCAACAACATCTCTGAATGAAGATGAACTTGCCAAATTCTCTGCCGTTGCTGATACCTGGTTTGTCTCTTTTCGTTGAAATTCGGATAATAATATGCATAGCTATAAATGCATAGTAAACTTTTAATTTGAAGGACAAGGAATCACAATTTTTAGGAAATGATCAAAAGTTTGATATCTTAGAAATTTTAGACCAAAAAAAGAGTTTCGGATTTCATCTTTTGGATTGAGGTTAACTCTTATTGACGTTGTTTTGGAACGATAGGGTTCTCTTTATGCACTTGAATCTTCTCTCTAAGGTGTTGGTTAGACTATGTAAATTCAAGGTAATGTATTAGAAGATGTCATAAGTTTGATTCAAGCATTGTATTCATGGGTTCGTAAGATCGACATTTGAGTCTTGAGGGCTTCGTATCATCTTTTTTGCGGTTTTGTTCTTATATGAAGGTGGCATTCTGAAGGGCCCTTTAAACCGCTTCATCAAATGAATCCAACTCGGTTGGCGTTCATTCGCTCGACATTGTGTAGGCATTTCAGGTGCATTTCTTGTTGATGATGAGTTTTATCTTCTTCTTATTTTTATGCTTCTCTGTTAAATTAATTTTTTTTTTTTCAGCAAGGATCCGCATTCTGCTAGGCCTTTTGAAGGACTGAGACTTATTGATGTAGGTTGTGGCGGTGGACTACTAGCTGAGGTATGTCTCTCATAATTTTTTGTTCTTCCTTTCATGAGACAAGTTTAAATTGAGCGTTTTTGTTTTACATGGAATGACATTGTTGTTAGATATAAAGATGTGCTAACCACTGGCTTGTTGTTTTTGTGATTGAAGCCTCTAGCACGGATGGGAGCAACTGTAACAGGAGTTGATGCTGTTGATAAGAATGTCAAAATTGCTCGTCTTCATGCTGTAAGGTCTCTTGCTTATTGGAATATCAATTGTACAGATAACTTATACTCTCGCTGTATTGTTGTTTTATTGTGTAATTGTGACCTCTATATGATGAAGTAGTTTAGTTGAATACCTATAACACTGGATATGCAGCATACATATTGTTTGAACAGTAGCGAACTTGTTTTCACATTATGGCATAGGACTAGAGTTTATTTAACCCCTTTTTTATCTTGACTTCTATTCGTTCTTGTATGTCAATAAATTGCCTCTGCAGGATATGGATCCAGTGAGTTCAACGATTGAATACCTTTGTACGACAGCAGGTATTTTTCAATCTTGGATGATGCTGATCAATATAAATTTACACTTTCTACAGAAGCTGATTAGTAGTTTCCTCTCCTATGCCTAAGTACTAACTAATATATTTATGCACAGAAAAGCTAGTGGATGAAGGCAGGACGTTTGATGCTGTTATTTCCTTAGAAGTACCTTTTCCTGGTCCATCTATTCTTCAGCGTGTCCCTTTCTCTTTGTCAAATTTCCTGATATTTACCATTGGATGTCTCACTTCCATATCATATTCACGGCATTTTCTGATTTTGTACATTGAAGGTCATCGAGCATGTAGCAAACCCTGCAGAATTCTGTAAGTCGTTGTCAGCGTTGATCATCCCCAATGGAGCCACGATACTTTCTACTGTTAACCGCAATATGCGAGCTTTTGCATCAACCATTGTAGCAGCAGAGTACATTTTACGTTGGGTAAACTTCAGTTTCACATTGTCTTCAGTTAATACCCTTTCCTGTTTCATGTGTTTTTTGTTAACACATTTTGTTGTTTGTATAATTAAATCATCTTGCAGCTTCCTGAAGGCACACACCAATATTCAAGTTTTGTAACTCCTGAAGAACTAGCTATGATATTACAACGTGCTTCAGTTGATGTAAGCCAATCTCCTTCATGCAATAACACACTTATGTCAATTTCAATAAGTAATCTTAAGCCGAAACAATACAAAAGTGCTCATATCTTAGTGAGGACAAGTGTTGATATCCAGAAAAAAAAGGACTGTTCATCTGATAGGTATATCTAGTAGTGATAATTAAGAAACTATGGATTGCAGGTGAAAGAGATGGCTGGATTTGTGTACAACCCAATAACAGGGAGATGGTTATTGTCAGACGATATAAGTGTCAATTACATTGCTTATGGGACGAAAAGGAATCATCTTGAAGACATATAATCAACCGTTCCAAGTTGTGTTTCTCTGCATATCTTCTTCTAAGTTGCATCACTAAGATATTCTTTATAAAAGCTTATAAGTTATATGAATTCTAGAAGCTGCTTAGGACAAAGAAAGTAGGTAAATTCGCAATAGGTAAGAAAACATTCCAAGAAGACTAGTTTTGCCTGTAACGCATCAAACAGATATGGTCCTTTGAATTTTCACTGTTATCATCTGAAACGAGAAGATTAACGTTTGTCGATATTTAGCATACATTTTATTGGAAAATCTGGCGTTGCTTGGAGTACAAAAGCTATTACTTGTTTTTCTCAAGAAGTTAAAGAAATTTGAGAAAATTGACGTATTTGGTTTTGGTGTTATTTGATTTCAGTTGGATATGGGTTTCACAAAATGCTAAGTATAACGAATGAAATCGTAAAGCATTCAAGATATTAGCTTTGAACTTATTAATACCTGCCCCTTTTTGCCCTTAAACAAACAAAGAAAACAGGAACTTTATTAACGTAGTTTACAAAGTGAAACAATTACGAAATTGAAAAGGGTTAAACAAACAAGAATCAAATATCTGATATAAAAATTAAGTAACCTAACTTGTGATCCAGATTTGTTTAATTTGTGTGTTTATTAAAACTGATTGCCAAGTTCTTGTACCATGTTCTCCAGATCCCATATGGCTATTTTGCCATCCACTCCTAATAATAACAAACGTGTATGCGAGTAAATGAAACTGTCGCTTTTGTTTTGTTTGAGAAAATGAATGCATTTTAAATTAGTGACTGACCTGAAGTGCTGAATCGCATTACTTTAGGACTGCCTACTTTGCTTAGAGGTACAATGGAACTGCAAGTTGAAGGTAAATTTCAGCGTCAGGCTCTTAACATTCAATGAAATAAATATCATTTTAAGACTTTTGAAGACGCATTTACTTTATGCAGTTATCATGAACGCCTCCACGTGATTCAGAAGGATCGTTGGCTGTTGCAGGCTTTGATTGACTACCATAGAATTTCCCAAATGCTTCAGAAAACTGACAACATAGCATAATGAAATGTTGAGTTAGACAAAACATTACAAATGATGCAAGTTGAAACTATTATACCAAATGATGCATAATGAAATGATGAGTTAGACAAAACATTACATTGCAACAAATACAATTTGGCATGTACCTGCGAACTGTAACTGGCATTTGAAGATGCCGCTTTCTTCTCTCCAATGTATCTGATAAAGCTCCTACAGACCATAAAAAAAAACTTATCAACAAAGCAATCATCCGTGTGCAAATTCAGAACGATAAAATATTTGAAGGAAGGATCTGATTGTATGCAAGCAGCTAAAAAAGAGAAAACTAGTCAAGTTATTTTCTGAGGTACACACCATATTCCAGTATCATCTGCGGCAAATAACATTGGGTTGCTGTCATATCCAGCGCCTATCACCATTTTCTCAGATATAAACAGGACCTAAAAATAGTAAGTTTACAAATAATATATCAAATCAGGACATAACACATGGAGAAGACCAGTTTCTCGTAAGCAAAAGAAGAGTGGATGCTGACCCACATCACGAAGAGGCAAATCTCGAAATGCAACGCTTTGGGCTAAAGGGGAAGGACCAACATCATCAACAAAGTAAATCATGGAGCTATGACCTATACAAATTTATAGAAACTATGGAAGTGAGACAGAGAGTAGCAATTATGCAACAAAGTCGGAGTTTCATTATACAGTTTCAGTAGAGGCAATGTGAAAACATCTTAAGTCTTAAGAAAATTCTGACCTACATAAGCTAAGGTGTTTCCACTTGGAGACCATTTCACACCAAATGCCCAAGAATATGAGAGATCAAGCTGAATAATTTGCTATTTCAACAAAGACACAGCAGAAAGAAGCTCCCCAATATTAGAGGAGAGAGTAGAGACAGCAGATATAGTATGTCATAAGTATTATGATATTTACTAGAAAAAAAAAAGCCTGCCAAACAAATCAAACCTCCCCGAATTTAGTTTCCGCTGGTGAGCCTGCTTTTGAATCCCTGTATAAGTTGCGTGAAGACAAATAAGAAAGTGCAAATGTTTGCAAATATGTTTTAAAAGTAGACATTGAAGTTATGAGCATACTTTGTGTCAACTCCTTTGATGAATGTGGAAAATACCCGACATTTTCCATCCGTAGATGTTGTTGCCAGAAGAATCTTATGCAAAAGAACACCAGAAACAATGATTCAGAAGATCAACTAGTTAGAGGAGACTGATATTCTATCTTGGGGATCATGTACTCTATACTCTAGCCGGTACCTAACTTATAGAATATTTCGGTAGAGAAGGCATTAACAAAAATCTTGCTTAATATGTTTGGGTACAAGAAGTACAAGAGGTTGTACTGATCGCACTCACATTATTAGGATGCCAAGCAACAGATGTGACTGAAGATTGGTGCCTTTTCCGGATAAGTTTACTGACCCACCTGAGAACAGTAAAGCCAAGCAATGTCAGTCTACCAATATATTGGAACTTTACAAAAAACTAATTATACTCTTTGTAACAATTGCACATATTCAAGATCTTATAACATGGCAAGAAAATATAAAACTGGAAATAATATCATGGCATTCAAAGACACAGGAAACTACCATGTCCTTGACCAACAAAACTATACATGACAAAGACGTCAGGCAACATGCCAAAGAAAAATCCATGACTACTAATGAGAATTAGGAGCAGAAGGTGAAATTACCAGTTATTCTCTTGCTCATAATAGCATATACAAACAGTCTTAGCACCGCTTCCAACAGCAAATTTGTTCTCTGAGGGTAAAAAAATGGGAATACAGATTAGAATTTACAGAAAATATAGGAAAAGTACATCACGTGTTACCTAAACAATGAAGCTTAATAACTCGCAACTTTTGGATCTTATAATCTACCTTTTGGACTCCATTGGACACAAAGTGCAGCACGATTTAGTCGAAGAATAACAAGAGTTGGTACCCATTCACCTCCTTCGAAGCTCCACACATACCTTTCCAAGAAGCACTCCAAACTCAGTTTAATATAGAATAATAACAGTGAGACTCTAAAATTGAAAAGGCTTGCATTTCTTATAACACTAATCGCAATACAAGGTTGCCCAAGTGGACAATTTCCTCTATATATATCAAAGGTTGCAACTTACGAGTTCCTATCATGGGAAACAGTGACAATTTTGTTGGAATTTGAGCTCCAATCTATTCCGGAAACAATTTGGTCATGCTGCAACAATTCAAACAATAATAATGAAGCTAATAAAGGAGATTCGAGCTGTCTATAGAACACTTTTTCAGTGACAAGTAGTAAGTTAAATGAGAATATATATAAATATCTGAATCAAATTTTCTAAGAAGAGAAGTGAAAAGGAGTGCAGGTTCACTAATTTCGGATAGTGTCAGAAAGCTTCACCTTTTGGAGGATATGTAACCTCTCCCACTGGTCTTGAGATGATTTATAGATATGAACTTCATTATTGTTAGGACAGAGAGCAACCACTAGAAGAATAACGAAACAAATGTCACAACGCATAAATGGTTACAGACTTAAAGAAAGATGTTAAACTAACAAGACATTAGGTTTATCTGTTTAGAAAAGCCAATCAACTAATGTACAATACAAGATACTATTATCTCTCTGGATTCTTCAAATGCTCTCTTACTAAGAAATGTATATTAACCTATGGCGAGGCATAAACCAACTCAGTTAAGCTCGTGATTCCTTCTATAAGCACGAGACTGTCAAACAAACTCAAGGGTGATATAAAACTTCACCTGATTCTAAATTCGAAGGATCTAAAAGAACCTCGATACTCATGTTACATATACGAACAACATAACACAATTCGATTCCTTAATCTTATCTATCTACCAGCCAAACTATAGATCCTAAAGTAATTCCATAGCTAAATTCATATTGGTATAAATAAAGTATAATCTTCGTCTCTAGCTTTTTGTAATAGGAATCCTTCTCATCTTCGCAAAGGCCAAACGGTAAACGCAACAAAAGACAAGGAAGAAGCATTTCAAAATCAGAGAGCTAGAAACTAACTGGAGTGATCAGGACTCCAAGCATGGCAAGTGATTGACTCAGCGAACCGGTGAACATCCACCACAGCCATGATCCTTTTTGTCTCCAATTTTTTTTTCTCTTGGCAGAGAGTTGTGTCGTAAATCTAACCTTGGGTACAAGACAATCTTTAATCTCAAATCGAAATCTCCTGATTCTTAAGTCCGCGGAAACGGCATCGGAAGGTGAACAGATCGACGAGGATTGGTGAGATCCGGAGGTCGACGAACACTCGCAGACGTGAAGTGAAAGAGAGAGAGAGATGTTTGTTTGTCTTTTGCTGTAAAGCCAAGTTTTAATGACCAAAACAATTTTACTTAACCCAAATTAAAAATTTAATTTTATTGGAAACTACTTCGACCGACTTTTTTTTCGGGACGACCGAGCAAATTAATAATGGTAAGTTACAAACACAGCACATAATAGCTTTGCTCTTAGTCAATTCGAACAAAGATAAATGAAGTCCAAATATATGTTGTAATTTTGGTTGAGAAAAGAGAAATAAATTCTTTTTTTCTTGCAACATTTTCATCCGGTTTTCTACTCGGGACCAAAGGTCGGGAATTCCTCTAGCTCCGACTCTGATCCCCTTTACTCTCCTTTCATATTTTCTTTCTAATTTATTCTTTGCTAGTTTTTGGTTTTTGTGGTTTTACCGATCGACCCACATCCATTCAAGTGAAAGTTTTGATGTTTTTTTGGTAAAGTAGCTATGTTGAAGGTTTCTTCACTCGTACTAACATTCAAATATAGGTGAGATCCGGTTGTTTTGGAATGTTCTTCACCGGATTATGTGGTATCAAACTCCAATGCCATCGACGATGGTTTAAATAAGCCTCTGTTTGAGGTACCATAATGTCAATTAGTTATTCCAAGTTTTAAATTTCCAAAGAAAATCTAATTCTAAAAAGGGCGTGTAGATTAGAAGATCAAGACATGCGTTGGTTGAATTTTCATCTTCGTCTTTATTTCTTCCGAACTCAAAATTTCCGGTGATGGTGTTTAGAAATGCAATGTTGTTTTGTATCCCCCTGTATGTCTTTTTTTTTGCCATTTTATTTTATCTTTTTTGTGTTCTTTTTTTTTTTGTCACGAGGTGAAATAGCATTTAAGCCATATTGAACTCCCAAGAAATAAGGAGATCGAAACCTCTACTGGGTGGCAGAGATCCAACCCTTTAATCACTGGACCACTTAAGTCTCGACTTCTTTATCTGTTCTTATCTTATAAATAAAATAAATTATAAAAAAATATGTAATAAATGGATAAAAATAACTCAAAATGAATGAATTGAGCATGAACTAATTAACCATTAAAAAAATAAGAATGAACCAAGTCATAATATAAGAGCTGGTTCCAAGTATCCGGAACTCCAGCAAGACACCAATGGCTACAATCAGGAACCTTGTGACCGCCAAAGCCATAGACTGAAGGGTGTCCATCTTTCCTAAGCTGAGACATCAAAGTCACATCCATTAACCTCACCGGATTCTTCATCGTCTTTAGCACTTTCTCCATCACCAGTTCCGCTCTGTGTGGTCCTGCTCGATACTTCGATCCCATTACTGGCTTTGTTTCTCCTATGCAACTCCCTCTTCCTCCTTCTTTTGACCAATCCTTTGCACTGTTACATTATTATTGTATACAATTAATCAAGCAATCTAATTCTATACATCAACGTCTTTTAACCTATGCATGTACGAATCTCCTTAAATATAAGATGCATGTATATATATTTGGTTCTGGCCACAACTTGGTTAAGATAGACAAGACATATCTTCTATTTAAAATATCATTAGCATAAGCCTAAATTACATACAAAAAAGGAGGTCAAGGAAAGAAGATTGTCATGTACATTTATGTATTTAATCAAAAATTATGTTTATATAACTAGAAGAATTTTTTTTTTTGAGATGTATTATATAGTGTAATAATACATATTGTTATTCGTAAAAAAGAATCATATTGTTATGAATTTATGACAATTTGTAAAAAAAGTTATACAGTTGTCACTAATAAATATATAACAAAAAATTATTTATGACGAATAATTCTATTTATCACGGAACAGAGTCACAATGACTTATTTGAGAAACTATAAATTCGTAACAAAAAATGTATATAAATGTTACAAATTTGTGACTAATATTTTTAGCCATAAAATTCCTGTCATATTAATCAGATTTTTTGTAGTGTATATATATATATATATATTGAATAAAGAAAGTAATTTAGAGAAATTAAGAACTTACTGGTTGTGGTCTGGAGAAACACCTTGGAAGAAAACTTTGGTTTTGTTAGGATCAATGTTTTGATCAATCCACTTAGCCCAAGTCCTCATAGCTTTCTTATACGCCACTAATCGGTTCATATCTTTTACAATTACATTCCCGTAAACAATCGCGTCCCATCTGCAGCTCCAAACGATTACATTAGTTATATATATATATAAGTCTAGACTAATTAAGATTTTATGACATCGAAAAGTATGTTGTTTTACGGTTGTTTTCGGTCTTTGTGAAGCCACCAATGCCAAGAGTTGAAGATCAAAACGTCTGCGATTTTCCACAACGAACCACTTGAGATTGAGTCGAGGTTTATCACTCGTTTCGGTGGGGCTCCGACTATATCCACTAGAAACGCGTTTCTTGAGAACATAATGGTTGCATTGTAAGTCTGCATTTTCGTGTATTTACACAAACCGAACCAGAATAAGTTTAGATCAGATTAAACCGGCCCAATACCTATTAGATTTGTATAATAGTGTGAATTGATCATATGAATGGAGTACATTATGATTTATACAAAGACAAGAGTGTAGAAATTATGGTAATGACAATATAAACTAAATAAATGTGATTGATATGTGGATATCTATTTTACTTATATGGTTTGATTCTAATAATACCGGAGAAAATCAAAAGAGTTGAAATCGTTACCGGGAATGAGAAGGCGGAGAGACCGAAAGGGGAACGTGTAATGGTGAAATTGGCGTTTGGTACGGCGTTGTGAAGCAAACACGTTAGAGATTGCCATTGGTTTAGACTCAGTGAATCTCCTACGAACATCAATGTCTTTCCTTTCATTATTCTTACCAGAAAATCTGAGCCGCTGAATCTGCACCATAACCAAATTATTATAGATGTAGAAATGTATTACATATATATACACACACATTACATAGGATCAATATCGTAGATAACAGCAGTCTTACGTACTCATATGCAACAACATACATGAGGTTTTGAGTCCAAAAATTAAAAACCATATATGAATCTCATCAAGAAATATGAACAAGAGATGAAATGACCTGGGGATATTGCAACCGAAAGGTTGCCAACGATATTTGAGGTAATCGCTGTCGGGACGACCATTGGCCTTGCAGTTAAACTGTCTTTCAATGAAAAGACAAGTCTTGGAATCATAGAGAGGGTAAGATTGGTCATAAACCCAACTTCCATTATATATTTTACAGGACTTTATATGTGATGATGACGAACCATTAAGAGTAGCACTCTCTATTTGGTTTAACATAAAAAGTATCAGTAACATGACTGCTACTACTTCGGTCGAAGGAACACCTCTCATCATTGCAAAACTTGGGTTTGGTTAAGAAGAAGAATTGTGTGATAAATCTCTTTCTTTTAGTGCTTTGGTGTTTATTTATCAGCATATATGGTGTGTGAGAGAGAGGGAGAGAGAGAGGGAGAGAGAGAGATGTAAGTAGAAACATGTAGATTTTGTTCCTAAATTAGAGCATTCAATTCTGTCTTAGGGTGCTTAATAGGTAAAAAAATAAAAATTAACGTTAGAATCTTCATTCATAAGGAAATGAGATGATATTGTTTCCATTTTATGTTGGATTTCGTTTTGAAGATCTAAAGGTCTTATTATATTTTCTTTTAATCCTTCAATTGGGATTTATTGGATAAAGGCCCAATTACGGGAAAGCCCCACAAGGAGAGTTGAGGATCAGATACAAATCAATCATAAAATTGAAAAGAACCCCAAGACTCAGAGCAAAGAGACTAGAATCCACATAACATTGCGTGACAATACTCACGATTTACTCATTCTCAGTGGTTGATAGGAGCCACGATGGACAACCTCTTCATGGAGAAACAGGTTGTAACACAAAAGCTAACACAAGAAAAAAATTTTAGAGCAAGACAAATACAGAAAAATGGACTGTTATAGAACAAAGGCTAACGCAACAAGCACACAAAGATACTTTAAACTTTTGTATTAAGAATAGTATAAACATAATACAGTCTTGTTTATTCAAATTTACACTGAACCACACTTTGGTTGAACACTGACCCATTTTAAACTATCTAAACTTCTCACAACACTACAAACTTGTAGCTGTTATAACATACTCGGATTCACTCACCAAACACACACAATAACCTTAAAACTTGGAACTCTCAGTTTTTTCTCTTTGAAAGTCCAACATTTCTCAGAATGACTGAGCCCTTCTTAAATAGCCTCAACACTTCTAGAGTTTCTAATGAAACACTTGGAATACTTCCAGACCTTGCTGCTGTTCCATCTGCCACAACACTTTTTCCTTGAATGCTTTACCAATTTTCAGCCTAATAAAGTTACGCCAGTCATTAATTGGCACATTTTTTTGTCTCAGCTTCATCCGTGCTTGGTTATTAGATGCAGTTCTGACCTATGTGACTAGTCTTGACTTAGATGACCTTAATACAACCCATTTTCTTCATAACATAAGTCTTTTGAAATTTGTCATCAAGTTCAAATCTTGCATGCGAGTATGTTAAACAAATTACAAAGGTTATAATATAAACTACAATCAAATTGTAGTACATAAGTAAGATACATGTACCTGAATAGATTTCCATAATAATATTCTGATTTCTTCACTAACTTTTCTCTAATCCTCTATTGTAACATGTACATGTTCTCGCACCAAAGGACCAACATATGATGATAGTTTAACGAATCCAAGTCCACAAGATTCTCCCAAATCAATGAAGTCAACTTTCTTTCTTGTATTTGGATCTTTTGCTATATGCTTCATTTTGGTTGGACCTCGATGTTTTTTACGCTGAGGCTCTACTATGTCAGCTCCATTTGCTCCTTCTGATACGACCTTGTCCCCGTCCTCATTCTGTTCAGGTGTAGTCTCGGGTACATTTTCATGATAATCCCCTTCTTCTTCATTGTTAACCTCATTATGGTCATATGCTTCTGCATTTACAATAACAACTTCTTCTCCTTAATTGTTAACCAGATTGGTAGTTGCTGCTTTATTTACAGTAGCAGCTTCTTATCCTTGATCACTCCCTATATTGTTCTCTTCATGACCTGACTGCACACTACCCAAATACTCAACAATAGAGTCATCAACAGTCTTCTTTTTTGGTCTGCCTCTCTTTTTTGGTCTTCCCATTTTGTTTTAATTGAAAACATAAATAAACAAAGTTAGTGATAAGGAAAGCAATCATTAGCAGCATTCATTCATGAAACAAAACAACATAAAAATAATAATGAATCACAACTCTAGACAATGAAACAATGAAACATACATTCAAACATAAATGCCTTCACAGTCAGATCGGGCATTTTGAGCTTCATCATTCAGGTCATCAACATCCATGTCAACTAATGCTGGTAATGGCCCAACATCTAGATTACTCAAGTTTGCATCTTCATCACTGTAACGTCTTGAAGGACATCTCATAGCCACATACCAACTTGATGAATCTGATTCTCCAGAGTAAAAAACTTGCTTCGCTTGAGATGCTAATATGTAAGGGTCTTTTGAAAATGTGATATAACTATGACTCATGTTACCAATGTAAACCCATCTTCTACTTTCAAACCATTGCCTTTAACAGCCCACTGACATCTAAATATCGGAACATAGAATATGTTGAAGTTCGATAGTATAATATCAACAACTCTGCCATAATATGATACTAAATCAACCACATGTGATGTATCTTTAGCACTAGCTCTACACATAGAGGCTGCCTCATAATATACCCCACTGTTCTGACTTAGTCTATATGTTAAATATGTATGAAACCTCTGACCATTGACAATGTAACCCGTGTAAGATCTTGCAGAATTACGTGGACTATGGGCTAACCACTTAAGTGTTTCTCCATGTTTATCTGAATGAAGAGGTACCTAAAAAGTATACAAAATATTACTTTCTACTCTCAGTTCATAAGTTAGTAAAACTACACTTGAGATTAGTTGATTACTTGCATGGTCCTTCAGCCAATTTGCAAAATTCTGAGTATGCATCTTCCATAAGTATGTGACATCTCGTCTACATCTACTAACACTATTTCGTAGATACTCTAGGTGCATACTTATAAGAAAAAAATTTAATAATAAGTTAATATCTAATGAAATATCTCAAATAATAAGTTAAGATCTAAAAAATAATTTTAAAAAATAATCAGAGATACTTACTCAATATAGGATTCAACCACAACTGTATTTTGAAGTACTGCAAGGTGGATAATATTTCTCTCTTATTCTGTAAGTTCTATGGGATTTGCAACTGAAATTGGCCGACCCTCTAATATAGAACTTGGCTCATATTCTACGTTTCTATCTACTTATATATCTCATATGGAAAACAAACTTAGCAAGTTCTGTAAATCAAAGAAGAAGTAGTAGTAGGGTGTCATTATTAAATCTGACAAGCAACCACCAAATTTCGAACTTCAAACCCGTTTTGTTATCTATATATTAAAAATAATTAAGTTATCGTACATTTTTATTTATATATTAAAAATAGTTGTATAATCAAATAAAATAAAAGAAATTAGTTAATCTTCCAAATTTGGATTGTCGATTCGGTTTGGTGGCCTTCAAAAGTTGACGTAGGAGAAATTGCACCCTTCAATAAAAATGGTGATGTTGGATTTTATAAAATCGGACACCTGAGATTGTAGCACTTCCTAAATTTGTATCCATCCCTCTACATTATAACCACAAATCAATAAAAATTGTTAGTCTACAATCTATAGCCCATCAAAACTTTATGTTATAATCTTTAACTTTTAATCTGTAATTGAACTTTGGTAACTTTTTCTTGTGGTAGTAATATTTTGTAGTTTCTATATTCAACCACAATAGTTTGGCTCTAGGTATGTTTATTAGTTAATACTAAAATTAGTTTTGATTATTTAAAAGAAGCTACTAAAAATTTTAGATTTGTAATGAACGTGCTTTGTATATATATATTCAAATTCAGATTTTCATGTATATTACAATGACATTGATATAAAGTAGATGAATGTTATGTTATAAAATATTTATCACCAATTAATAATTATTTGGATTTGTATAGGTGTAGCGATGATATAAAATCACTAGAAAAACTAATCATGCAAAAATGGTAACAATTTACAATTTTGTACAGCATAAATTATGCGGTATTTATGCATGTATAACTTAAAATTTATGCAAAATTTGTGTATAAATCTTTCAAATTTTATGCAAATAAATACCAATAATATGAGCAAAAATCAAGAAAAATTTGTGCAAATAAATAACTATATATATATATATATATGTGTGTGAAAAATCCCGCATAAACAAATAAATAACAAAAATACTTATATGTAGAAAAATCAACTCCAAGTAGATATGGAGTGGGAAACCTTTTCACGGTGTTTAAGATATATATGAAAATAAGTAACTTTTAGTATTATTGGATAAGTGTTTTAAGTATTTATAAGAGATAGCAAAAATTAATCATAACGTAAACAATTGATTTGATTGACTAAAACTAACCAGCCATACAACCTCAATGCTGTTCAAATCACTAAATTTTGTTTATTTATAAATTAAAAACAATTATATAATAATTAAACATATAAATTATCAATCTAAACCCTTTCATATCTGTCAAGAAGCAGGTGGTCCAGTTGGCTTGCCATTGATCTAGTTAGATACTAGGTGAGGAGTTCGAATCCCACTAGCTTCAGTTGAAATATTTAGGTTATGGATCAAACTTTATTAATCCAAAACGAATGAGTAATGTTGACAAGAAAAAATCCTTAAATCCTTTCATATCTCTGTGGAACCTCCAAAAGTAGACGTCAGGGAATACTACTACTTGTGCATCATTCTTATTGTTGTTTTGTTTCCATATATGTTTGGTGTGCTGGTGCCATGACTCACAGATGCAATAGCATACTATAGACTGATAATTAAATATATAGAAAAGTAATTGTTAATATATGGATTAACAATAGGTGCCTTTGAAATATCATTTCTAGCACATTTCCATATGCAAACATGTTCAATTTTTATATATGAAAGTTCATTTCGGGTAGTTTAATATTGGAAAAATAGGTTTCAAATGGAACTAAATTTTTTTCAGTTCATTCAAGTTATATATGCTTCTTGAACAAATAATATATACTAGATTTCACTTGAAAATTAACAACCGTTTGTTCTTTTTTCCCTCTTATTTTTAAATAGACGAGACCAAGCTTTTTATAATAAGTCAACTAATACTGAAATGATAGTTGAAGGAAGGTTATGATTTTGATGCAACATAAGTAAATTTCAGTAACTCTCCAAAAAAAATCTCAAACCGTCTATGAATACATCAAAGTTTATAAGTAAAAAAATAACAATGTATATTAATTTAGACATAATAACAAAAGAAAAAAAAGAAACTCGAAAGTTAGTCAGTCAAATCATCACCCCACAAATCAATTCAAATGCCTTTGAAAAACTTTTAGCCTCACAGAAAACAATATCTCAACCAAATTACTTATATAGCTTTAGCATTTCTCTAACGCCGGTTTAGTCTCTTCGACCAAGTCTCCATGGCCAGTCTCAGCAGCTGAAATGTTGCTGTCATAATCAACGGATTGATTTCTATTGTTGCTAGTTTGCCTTTGGATATAAGACCACTTGTCTTGAAAAAGATAGACCAAGACCATAGAGGAGAGTTGTGTTGTGAAGAGTATGGTCCAAAGCTTAGAACTTGTTGATGTCTTTTTGGTGTAAGCTTGTAATCCTGTGTATATATTTATTATCCCAAGAATAGAAACTAATGTTCCTAATATCCAATGTCCTACAAACCAAATCCTTCTAGCTTTTCCTTCCCTGCAATTTGTATAGTTAATCAATCAAATATACAATATTAACATCAAATATTAAAGATTTCTTTTAACTTAATATATGATGTATTCTTTTTCGTCGAAAACATATAAAATTGAAGGAAATGAAATATGCATAAGTACCTTGGAGGTCGAAGGAAGCCAAGAAGAGCTTGGAACCATACAACGACGTAAAGTCCAATTCCTACTCGTTGGTGATGATTATCGAAGGAATTGTTGAAGTTTTTTATTGACATTATTGCTCCAATTGTCACAAGTATAACAGCAACTATCTGTTTGATAAATTAATCACATTGTTAAAGGTTAAGATAATATAAATGCTTTTGCTTGGCCTTCAAGGTTCCATGATTATCAATGTGATTAACAATCTAGAAAACCCAAAAGGTCACACTAATGACTAATTAAGTAATATACGAAAAGTAGTTAATTGGATGCAATCTTTATTCTTTAGACAAAGAAAGAAGCATCTTTGCTTTATTACTTTATATCTACCCATATTTATTTGTACCGACCATTGAATTTCATTTTCAACTCATTAATACTTTTAACATTCTTATGATTTAGTTGTTGAACTTCAATATTTGATATTTATATAAGAATAATAAAATAAGAGAGAAAGAAAAAGTAGAAATGAAACCTGCCTGAGAAGTGACATGAAGAAAGAAGAGTTGTGGAAGACTGAATAGAGTTTGGTCCTTAATAGATATTAATCTGATAAATATTATACCAATTGGCATTAATACACCTATCGCTGCCCAAAGCATAAACCCATGTACTTTGATTTCGTCCACAAGCTTTGGATTTAGTTTCTGCTTCAATAAGAACAAAAAAAAAGAATAAGTTTTTCATACCAATTAAGAGTTTTATTTTTATTTTTATAAAGAATCAACAAGCTTGCATTTCATATAAAGGAAATAAACCGAAAATAAATTATATCAACATTTCTTTATCCTTTAATCATTTATATGTATAAAAACTGTTAGAAAGATTCAAGGGTTCTCTATGGTTTCATGTACAAGATATATAGATTATGAGATGATAAATTAAAACATTAGACTATAAGAATAGTAAAAAAGAGAATGATTGGAGCTTCAATGTAAGTCAAGAATTAAAAGCTAAGTCAATTAGATTGCAAAGAGTGTGAGATTATAAGATTTGATTTATAATACAGATAATAAGAGCATACAAACCTCGGATAAATGAGAAGTTTGAACTGGAGCATTGACATTAATGGTCAAGCTTCTTATGTTGTCTTGGGAGGAAGATTGAGGAAGAAGTACGAGAAGAAGAATATAGACGAAGAGGTGATAATAAAAGTTCATGATTTCATGTAATTTGAAGAAGAAACAACAAATACATAGTTTAGTATTGATACAATCAATTCATCAATTTATTTTATAACAAAAGCTTGTGTGTGTGTGAAAAGAAGGATGAAGATATGGAAATTGATCCACTAGTTTCTTAGCTATAGAAGAAGAAAAAAGAAAAGTGGAGTTTTAATTAGAGTGTGAAGAAAATGTGGTACAAATAATAAAATGCTCAACTTTTGTAATATAATATAGTTTTGCATGGAGGTTGATAGTTAATTTATTAGTATTTCTGAATTAAAATGGAGAAAAAGCAAGTGGAGGAATGGACAATAGTCTTTAAGTTAATCAATTTGTGGTTAAGTCTATTGATTCGATATAAAGATATCTTCTTCTTTTTCGTCAATCTTAATCAGATTTTTTTTTTTGTCAAACATTGGGCTACAACAGGCTGGTCCATTAGCCAAGTTCCTAAATAATATAGGCAGTGGAACTCGATCCCTGATTTTAACAATGATGTTTTCTATATCTGAAAAAAGTAACTATAGATCGAATTAATTATGATTTTTTTTAAGTAAAATTTAAGTGGATGTCGCTATCTCTACAGACTAGAGCACTTTTAGTTTTCATTGGAAAATAAAATAAATGAAAATTCTTTAAATATGGATTCATTAAAAAGTAGAATTTAAATTGGAGTTTTCATATGTTTTGTGGAAGAATGTCAGAGAATTTGTAAAGGAAAGTGAGTCATGGCATTGGCAGGTTGCACTACTCAAAGACCACTAAACTATGTGTTACTGTCAACAAACATCATAATTTCACTATGGAAGGTTTACATATACACACATTTATGACCACATGAATTCTTATTTCTCTTTTCAAACATGAATCCTTTGATCATATCATAATTTTATATAAATGGTCATAATTGTAACAAAGTCGTTTCACTTGCTTGAATTGATTCATTTGAAGTGTAGTGCTCCTTCCATATCAAACTATTAATTTTCTTTTCTTTCCTTTTTGGGTCGGAAAAAACCAAATATTAATTGTCTTAGCAATGAATTTTGATATCAAATTATTGTTGTTTATAATAATCTATTTTAAAATATCTATGTAAATATTAATATAGTATGACTATTTTAGTATCGTGTTACTAAAATGATTGTAAGATAAATGTTTTGAATACTTTCTTAATGGGTTTTAAAAAAACTAAAAAGTCATTTTAGTCAATATTCATAACATAGCCTATTATGTGAATGACTATGGAAATTGTATAACTAGGTGATTAACTATAGGTGCATAGTAAAAAGAAAAAAAAAATCTCTTTAAAGTTTACAGATTTAATCTTTAAAAAAATGTTATTACAAATATAGTTATATTAAAGACATATCATACATTTATTCATATTTTTGAAAGTTGTATATCACTTTTTCATTTGTCATATTATCAAATATATATTTCTCAATGACAAACTAGAGAATCATAATAAAAAATTATCACCAATATGAGCTCATATCAGATGGTTCCAGCGATTCCGAAAACAAAGGATAACTAATATATGTTAGACGTAAGATATGGACATAGTCATGAGCATCCTCATCATTCGTCCCATAATTATTATTAATTTGTCATTCAACTTTTATGTTTCAGTGGTTATTTTTGCCTCCAATGCCAGATGTTTTTTTTTTCATTTTCACAACTTATTTATCTCTCCTACCACATTTATTTTGTCATGCATAAATTCTCACGCTCACCTATTATCAAACTATACTAACTAAGGGCAATTTGGTCCTATTTTCTCTTTCGTTTTGTTTGTTGTGGCATAGTTTGGCCCATTATGTTTTTGGGTATATTTGACAATTTAGGTTTCACAAATGGCATATTACACGAGATCCTCTTTAAATTATGACAAATATGCTTTTAGTTAAGTGAAGATGAAAGATGGTGAGTGGTGGATGTAATGGGTAACTAAATCCATAAGGATGAAAGAGAAATGTAGGAGCGAATGAGGAGAAGACACGTGACAAGTGGGGCATTTCAAAACACAGAGAACGCAGAAACAAACATGGAAATAAAGTGAAAAAAGACGTAGACGTAAAACATAGACATATGGTTTTATTTGATAGGAACAAAGAAAGGACGTGATCATAAAACATGGACACAAGGTCTTGCTAACGCAGTTGTACCACAACATCCTCTATTGCTACTGAATCGTTTGTGTTTGTTCACTTTTGTTTACGGCGGGTTTGAAAGTAAGATTCAACTTATTAGGGTGACTATGCATTCCCAAAAACAGAGTTGAGTGCAAAAAGAGTTCATAACTCTCAATGGTCCAATGTGAAAAGCTACATCCGAGGAATCATATGATTCAAATACCTGGCGAAATTAAGAGAGAAAAGATAGGGATAGTTGAGATTTTCTATTTCAAGATAAAATTATCCACCAGCTTATCTACTTGTGAAAATAGAGAATAATTTTTCTCAGCAACCACAAAACAGAGTCTTGACGATTTTCTATATGCTTTTTGTTAGCATCTATGTCTTCAATTTTTTATATTCCCGTAGATTGTTTATGCCCATGCTCATATCTGCGTCCATGTCTATGTCCTTGTCTATGTCTATATTTTATGTCTAATGTCTATGAGTTATCCTTTGACTTGGGATCAACTCGGCGACTCCTCAGAATTAACCACCGGTAGTGTCTTAGATCTCTAAGAAATATAGCTTTTAAAGCTCTGATTCGACATCGATTGATAAAGAAACACACAGAAAATTCAATAACCATTATAATCATTCGCCATGGAAGAGATCTAGAGAGAGCTGCTTCAACTTACTTTTTTATTATGGCTTAAACTGGAAAAAAAGAAGAGATAATCTAAGAAAAATATCTATCTTTATAAATATATAAAAGAGAAGAAAAAAATATTCACGAGAAAGATAAATGGTGGAGAAGAAGGAGAATGTTAGATTTCAATTGGGAAACAAACAGAGGGGCATTAAAGTTATTAAGAAATGTGTGATTTGGATGGTTGTGACATTTTACAAAAGAAAAACATAGATGTGGTCTTTTCTACAATTTAGAAACATATAATGTCATTTTAGACAATTAATTCTTTGTTTTTATAGGTTCACTTGAATGAAAGTTCAATAAGTTGAATTAAGGTTTGGTTAACATATTAACATATTGGTTAACACATATGATCGGCTAACTAATATATTATCTGATAAACACATGTTTGATTAACAAAATATGTTATGCGTCAAAACATATATTATTTGCTAACACAATTATTATGTGATGAACACAATTATTATTTTTAGAATTTTATAGCATAAAAACTCCAAAGACAGCATGAAAGTCGATTATCACTATAAAAAGATATAGAAAATATATTTATTATTAGGATTAAAAAATAATAAATATGTAAATAAATAAATATTAACAAAACTTACCAATGATCTATAAATTCGAAATCAAGATTTTTTTGTTAGATTTTCACGGACATGAAGTTCTTGAACCTCATTCACACTACCATCGAATGTGGCTAATGAGATGAAATTGTCATCCAGAAAAGGATCACATGGAGTGACAATAATTATGTTTAAAAGACAATTATAAAAGAAATGAAGAAGTCTTATAAAGACTATTGTCTTAGAAACTTGGAAGTTATATATTATCTTCCATTTGTCAACATTGAAAGAATTCTGAAACTTTTTAACATGATTTTTTTAATCGTGACACTAAATTTAGTATCCTAAATAATAAAAAACGAATAACAAAGTCACATAACATATCAAAATAATAGCTTTTAAAAATAAATAATACAAACGTAACCTCACAGCTTCGTCCACGAGGATCATCTCTATAGTTTTACCGGACATTCTTCTATATTGTGACCAAGTGTGCAAGATCTTGTATCTGATTTTCCAAGAGAAATTCTTGTTCGTTTTAATGTCTTTGAAAAGAGTAAAGTGATCGAGCTCGGCTAACCTAAAAGACATGATGAACCTGGAAACAATTGACTAAAACGTTTAGATAAATACTGGCAAGTACAATAAAAATTTAGGATGCTATTACGATATTGTATAGTAACTATTAGTACTTTATTAGACCTAATAAAAATAAAACTTAATTCATCAAGAATATTTTTGGAATTAAAATTTTATTATTTTAAGGGATTAATTTAAATTAAGATATGATTCATAGAATATTTTATGGCCGAAATTATTGTATGTTTTCAAAACATTTGGTTACAAAAACATTACTCCACTTTATTAACAATTATTTGTTACTTTGTATAATATGAAAATAACTTAGAATTTAACACTAAATATACAAAAAGTAAATTCTATATTATTTTATATAATACAAAATAACAATTAATTGTTAATAATGTGCAACAAATTTTGAGAAAAATATTTAAAAATGCAACAATTTTGCTCAGTTTATGCTTTTTTCACAACCTAATAAATTTTGTAGGTAACGGTAATGTAGCGTGTTTGATATATAGATATTTATAGCATCTGCAGATTGTAGCTATTTATAGATGCTATAATGAGATTAATTTCATCTACTTGTAATCAACGATTGAGATCTGTTTAGATGATGTAATGAAATCAACTACCTAGAGGTGACAATTTCTTCTAAGCATTATATAAGTCTTACGATGTTGTAGTTAAACACTTCCCACTTATCATAGGCCCTAACCTGTAAAAATTACGCTAGATTCAAACCATTCTACAATTCAATTGTTATCATTTACATATACAACAATTTTATAATTCCAAAACTTTTTATTTTTAATTTTTAACTAACTAAATAATGCCCCCTATTATACACGGGATATATTTTTATGAAAAATCAATAGGTATTTGTAGCTATTTTTATTTATGTATAATATTTATATGCTATATTTTTTTTCTTTTTGTTTATTTCATTGTTTGATTTGTATATGTAAATTTATTAATTTTATATATACTTCATATACTAAATATTAATTAATAATGATGACTAGTGTTGTACACGAAATATATTTTTGACATATATTGATTTAGATTTTGATGCATTATAATATTTGTATATAGACTTTTTTGACTTGTGTCATTTAGGTTTTTAGACCCATGTTCATTTAGGTTTTTAGACATGTATTCTTTTAAATATTTAGACCTATATTTATTTAGGGTTTTAAACTCGTATTAATTTAGGTTTTTAGATTCATGTTCATTTAGATTTGTAGACATGTGTTCATTTAGGCAAACATGGGTCATGTGTTTCATTTGGGCATTTAAACTTGTATTTAAAAATTATTATAGTTTATTAATCTTTAATACTCCCTCCATTTCAAAAAGATAAATATTATGGAAAAAACATTGTTTCAATAAGTTAGAGTTTTTGTATTTACAATGCATATTTGGCTAAAACTATCTTGTTTTGCCTTTGGTTATATTTTTTTCCCTATTCTTATTTTCATTTTTTGCAATAAATGAGGTAAACTGTCATTTTACCATTTTTGTGTAAAAAGATCAAAACATCTATTAACTTGAATCAAAGGGAGTATAATTTTAATTAATAATATATTTTAAATATAATAAAATATAAAATTGTCGATTCATCGTCATCTACTTCATTAGAGCTTATGCCAATAAGCAATCCTAGATATGGCAGTTGTTGATATTTTCATTCATTTTCATCATTTTTCTTTTGATTTATTGTATATATGTTTCACATACACATAAATCTACCAAGAAATAATTGAGTTTTAAAGATAGCAACCAATCTGATTTGCTGACACCATTCTAATTTTAGGGGATGTATTGAAACATTGATTTTAAGTGATTTGAGTTTAAGTGGCAAATCATTTGTTATTCAAATAAGAATTTTTATAAATCATCAAAAATCAAATGTTATTGAACTAGTGATTTTAAAAAACACAATCATATCCACTGTTATTGGAAAAAAAGTTAAGGATGCGATTTTAGGTGATTCTCTGCGATTCTAGAGTTATTTAGAGAATTTTCCTAGTTAAAACACACAAAAATCTAAATCTCATAATTTTAAGTAGAGTTTTAGAGGATTTTGTCACAAATCATAAGAGCTTCCCTGGATTCATCTAAAATCATCTGAAATTTCATAAAATCTAAATCATTCACAATCATTTAAAATCCATGGTTCAATACACCCCCTTAAATAATGTGATTGAATATGAGATTTGAGTTATATGTCTTGCCAAATCGTGTAAGATTTTTGAATATATGGGAGAAGAAAGAATATGAAATAATAAAAGGAAATAGATAAAATGTAAGAGAAAAGGAAAAATGAAAGAATATAGAATACATAATGTGAGAGAGAAGAGGTGGTGATTTGATTTCTCGTACATACATTAACAATGTCCAGAAATGAACAATGTCCATTTCTCTCCAAACATAGTAATAAATAGCATAATGATAATAAGGGTAACAATATCCAGAAATGAACAAATATGGCCTATGAACCCTATGCCATATGTGGACTTAATTATAGAGAAACTTATGGCTATACAATTAAATTTCTCTCTAAACTAAATGAGATTTATTTTATGTTTTATATCACTGTTTTTGGATGGGTCTCTTGGTTGAGTGCTTTCGATTTTACCATGATTTTGATTCATTAATTTTGTCACATAATTAAGAGGAGATGATTTAGACGAGTTTTGTGCTAATGAGTAATGAATCAATGTATAAATGATGTGGTCGAAGAGCTCATGTTTTTCTTTCAAGAGGTGAGCTTTGATTACATACTATATGAGAAGGATTTTGTTGCAATGGACATGTCTAATGGAGCTAAATCAACAAACTTCAAATCTGAAAGATCTTTTGAAGAACACAATTGTACTCGCAGGGGTCACATTTTAAATTAATACTCTATCACCGCTAACTCATATATTATCTAATAACCACATATTTCATTAACACAATGTTATTCATCAAGACATATATTATCTATTAACACGTAGTTTATCCATTAACACATTTATTATGTGATAAGCACATTTAGTATTTTCAATGAAGGAAAAATTATGAGCGTTGAGTTCTTCTAAGTCTAGTGGTGACGATGATCTAGCTAATAACTATGGCATCTCGGGTTTGATTCTTCCCCTCTATAAGTTAGTAGATTAAATAGGAATTTTAAGGGTTGGGCTAGGCTATGGATCAAGCCTTGTCGATCCAATGTTAACAAAAAAAATTATCAGTTCGTCTTTATCTTTTTCATAAGAGTTTATGTCGATCTTAACCCTAGATGAGGTGGTTGTTGATGTTTTCATTATTTTTCATCATTTTTCATCAATTAATATATATATTTCACATACACATAGATCTACCAAGAAATCATTAATTTTCGAAGATAACAAACTAAAGAATGATTTTCCCTCAATTTCTGATTTATTGACACCATTCTAGTTTTAGAAAATGTGATTGAAGATGAGATTAGAGTTATTTGTCTTGTCATATTATGTAAGAGTTTTGAATATATGGGAGAAAAAAATGTGAAATAAAAAAGAGAGAGAGGGAGAAAACGTGAGAGAAAAGAAAAAATGGAATAATAGAGAATGTGAACAAGAATGGTTGGAGATGAAAGATAAAGGGTGGAGATTTGATGACTCTTACATGCATTAATTACATAAAGAGAAATAGAACACTGTAATGATAAGGATCACAGTGTCAAAAATGATCAACGGTGGCCTATGAACTTTATGCCATACATTGACTTAAGTATAGAGAAACTTATGGTTAAACAACCAGATTTCTCTCAAAGCTAAATGAGATTTCTCTTACATTTTAATATCACCATATTTTAGATGGGTCTCTTGGTTGAGTGCATTTTCTTTTACAAAAATATATTTTCCTTTCGTTGTCTTCTTCATTTTCCCATTAAAATGCAAATCGAGAAATTTGATTTTTGTTTTAAATGATTTGATTTATTGCTTCCGTTACATACTAAAAATGAGATGATTTAATCAAGTTTTGTGCTTATTAGTATTGAATCAGTTTATAAATTAGGAGCATACTCTAGTCTTTGAATCATGAGCTTTTCCAAATCATTTTACAATTCATTCTTCTCTTAATTAGTCTTTTCTAAGATAATACACCAAAATTTTCATCTCATAAATTGAATACACGTTTAGAGTAAAGTTTGTTATTGTATATCCCGACTTTTAAATATGCACATAGTAGTCAGACACTCTCTCAAGTTCAACATATTTAATTTTGTGACTATGCAATTTTATTCCTTTAGTTTTGTTTGTTCTCATTTCTTTATTTTTCAAACTATTTTGTTCCAAAAATATTTTTAAGATGTCCATTTGTGGGTACTTAATATTTTTGTTGATCCATGGTGCTGAATAATTGGACTATGGCCGATCTGTCCAAAATAAAATTTTTGACTAGAGTTAATTACAGAAAGTTGTCCAAGCGCTCATGTTTTTCTTCCAGAGGGTGGGTCTTGATTATGTTCTAGATGAGAAGGGTTTTGCTACAATGGACATTTCTAACAGAGCTAAATCAACAAACTTCAAACCTGAAAGATTTTTTGAAGAACACAATTGTACATGTAGAGATCACAATATAAATTAATATTATATCACTGTTAACTTATATATTATTTAACAACCACATATTTGATTAATACATATGTTATGCGTCAAGACATATATTATCTAACTAACACGTATATTACATGTTAACACATTTATTATTTTTAATAAATGAAAATTATCACTTCGTCTTCATTTTTTTCATAACAGTTTATGCGGATCTTGAACCATAGATGTGGTGGTTGTTGATGTTTGCATTCCTTTTCATCAACTTTCTAGTTTCCATCGATATATATATATATATGTTTCACATACACATAGATCTACCATAAAATAATCAAATTTTTAAAGATAACAAAACAAATAATGATTGTCCCTAACTTTTGATTTATCAAACCCATTATAGTTTTAGAGAATGTGGTTGAGATGATATTTGAGTTTTTTTTTCTTGCCAAATTATGTAAGAGTTTTGAATAAATGGGAGAAGAAAGAATGTGGAATAAAAGAGATAAAGAGAGAAAACGTGAGAGAATGTAACGAGAATTGGTGGACTAAAAAGAAAATGTGAGAAAAGTGGTGGAGATTTGATGTTTCTTACATGCATTAATTAGAGAGAAAAAAACAAAGCATAATGATGATATGGGTAACAATGTCAAAAATGAACAACATTGGCCTATTAATCATATGGCATACATAGACTTAATTATAAAGTAACTTATGGTTATATAACCAAACTTCTCTTAAAACTAAGGGGTTGTTATTCAATAAGGATAATAAGGATTTTAATGGATTTAAAAGTCAAGTTGGTTTGATGGATTTTAATGGATTTGGGGAATTTTAAACTTCATAATCATGCATTTTAATTGGTTTTGAAAATCGGTCACAAAAAATAACTGTCAAAAATATAATTGCTAACTTTACAAATAAACGAATATATAAAACAAGTATGAGTGAATTTTCTCGTTCTTTGTACATCTTTTTGTGTTGATGGAGAATTCAAATTATTTAATAAAATCATCAGAGAACCATAAACAATTATTGCATCAATTTGAACAGAATATATAGAGTTTTTATTGATTTGCAAATGTTTGTAACAAAGATTGATATCTTACAAATCATCAACATGATAGTGTGTAGCCAGTAATTTACACCACTGAAACTTGTTTATCTTCTTTTACTGTATAAACAAAGAAGAACAAGAACTTCAATCTAGTGATTTCATGTAGCAATCAATAAGCAAACCTGAAACCACAAAACACAAAGTAAAAACTAACTCATTAATAAAATCAAGAGTCTTCAATACAAGTTATTTTCAAATTCATAAACATAACACAATAAGAAGCTCCTAAACTTTGGTATGTTACAGTACACTTAAGAATAAAAATGGAAACATGTTTACTCAAGACCACTTATTCGCTTCCTTTGTAGAAAATATTATCTAACGGAAATCCTAATCTTTGTTTGACCGCTATTTGGTCACAACTCTAAACAAGTTATACCAACATCTAGTTCATTTCCATCTTGATTTTCACTTAGAAAAGGAATAGCACAAGTGAGCAATATTCTTTACTCATACTCATTACTTATACACCAATATTTCATCAATCTAACCATCATTTTGACAATTCTACATAGATTCATTTCTAGATTTTCAAAACCATCTCATAAACAAGATACTATCAAATATACTACTCTGCAAGTTTTTCTTGTCACACACTGCAAAAGTATTATTTTGATGTGTTCTTCCAACAACAACAACTATAAACTAACTCTTGAGAAGATGTTCAACAATAGTAACAGCAAAAATACGTTAGGATTTTCAGAGACAAAAGACGTTCACAGTCGACTCAACGTTTACGATTGACTCTACGACTCAACATTCGCGATGGACTCCACGTTAGTGAACCAACCTATTGACTCATTGTCTCAGACACAAATTTACTCTCCTCAATATGTTTGTAATAAGGATAGTTGTTGATTTATGGAACAAATTTAGCACCATTTTCCAAGGATTTATGATCGAAATTAGATTTTTGGGCTCGTTATACTCAGATCAAAATGATATTCGGGCTCGTCAGACTCCAAATTAGAATAAGAATTATCTATTGGTTGAAGAATTTTCCAATCAAAGTGAATACTCGGTAAAGTTTGGTGAAATAGAAGATAAAATAGATTTTTTAATTAAAATGACAAATAAAAATTCAGATTTCAGAATCCTACTAAAAATGATTGGATTTTGACTAGTCGTAAAAGGTCTTAGAATAAGTCAAAATCAATTGTAGTTAAAATCTATATTCTAAATATGTTTTCAATACCACTAGATTTTTATGAACTTTGTCCTATACATTATCCAATAACACTTGATTCTACGTTAGATTTAAAATACATTAAAATAAATCATCCAATAACTCCCCCTAAATGAGATTTATTTTAAGTTTTAATATCACTCTTTTTCGAATGAGTCTCATGGTTGAGCGCATTTGCTTTTACTAAAATTTTTTTTTTTCAATTGTCTTCTTTGGTTTTCCATTAATTTGTTAATCAAAAAACTTGATTTCTGTTTTAAATGATTTTGATTCATTGCTTCTGTTACATAATCAAAAGAAGATGATTGAAGCAAGTTTTGCACTGATGAGTGATAAATCAATGTACAAATCAGGAGCAAATTGTAGTTTGGGAATCATGAGCTTTTCCAAATTGTTTTGCAATTTATTCTTCTCTTGATTATTTCTTTCTAAGATTATACATCAAAAGTTTCATCTATAAATTCAATGCACATTTTAGGAGAACAAAGTGTGCTCTTGAATATCCCGACTTTAACATCTGCATGGAGTAGTCAGACACTCTCTCAATTTCAACAGATTTAATTTTGTGACTCTCCAATTTCTTCCTTTAGTTTTGTTTGTTATCATTTCTTTATTTTTCAAAGTATTTCGTTCCAACAATTTTAAAGATGTCTTTATTTTAGGTACTTAATACTTTTGTTGAACTACGATGTTGAATAACTCGACTAAGGAAAAATGTAACCTTTGGGTAGAATTAATTATTGAAGGGGTCGAAGAGCTCATGTTTGTTCTTCCAGGGAGTGGGTCTTGATTATGTGCTAGATAAGAAGGGTTTTTCTACAATGGACATGTCTCACAGATCTAAATCAATAAACTTCAAACATAAAAGAACTTTTAAGAAACATGATTGTACCTACATGTGTCACATTATAAATTAATATTCTATTGTCGTTAACTCATATATTATCTGATACACATATTTGATTAACAAATATGCAAAACATATATTATCTAACTAACACATATGTTTTCTGTTAACACAATTATTATATGATGAACACATTTATTATTTTTAATGAAAGGTAAAATTGAACTCATTTTCATCTTCTTCATAAGAGTATATGCCTATCTACAACCGTTTTCATCATTTTCCTTTGGTTTATGTATATATGATTCACATACACATAGATCTATCAAGAAATAATTGATTTTTTAAGATAACAAACAAAAGAATGAATTTTCCCAATTTCCGATTTATAGACACCATTATAGTTTTAGAGAATGTGGTTAAAGATGAGATTTTTGTTATTTGTCTTGCCAAATTATGAAAGAGTTTTAAGTATATGGGAAAAGAAAGAATGTAAAATAATATAGAGAAAGGGAGAAAATGTAAGAGAAAAGAGAATGTAACGAGAACGGGTGGACTGGAAATAGAATGTGAGAGAGAAGAGGTAAAGATTTGATGTCTCTTACATGCATTAATTAAAGAGAGAGAAAAAGAGCATAGTGATGACATGGGTAATAGTGTACAAAAATGAACTACAGTGGTCTATAAACTTTATGTCATACATGAACTTAATTATAGAGAAACATATGGTTATATACAACCAAATTTCTCTCAAAAAATGAGTAAGATTTCATTTATGTTTTAATATCATTGTTTTTTGGATGAGTCTTTTTGGTTGAGTGCATTTGCTTTTATCAAAATATATTTTCCTTACTTTACTAATAAAAAAACTTGATTTTTGATTTAAATGATTTTGATTCATTACCTATGTTACCAAATCAAAACGAGATGATTTAGGTGAGTTTTATGCTGATGTGTAATGAATCAATGTATAAAATATGAGTAAACTCTAGTCTTGGAATCATGAACTTTTTCAAATCATTTCACGATTTATTCTTCTTTTGATTATTCCTTTCTAAGATAATATAACCAATGGGGATGTATTGAAAGTAGAATTTTAAGTGATTTTATGGAATTTAGATTTTGATAAATTTGGAACTACTTAAGTGAGTTTTCTTTTTTTTTGTTGATGAAATGGCACAAGGGTCCAAAAAACTTTGTTCAAATAGAGTCAAAAGAATCAAACAACATCTACAATACTAACGCTACGTCTAACACCAATTCATGCTTCATCCTCGTTGAAGAGGACACTCACCTCCTTTGGGCTAGATTCTAACAAATGTAAACCGAGTGGTAAATCAAATGCATAGTTTTCTAATCCGTCTGCAATGCGATTTTCTACTCTATACACATGTTTAATTCGGACTATCCAATCTCTTTCTAGTAAGCTATATCACAATTGCGCTAGGAAAGAGATGGGGTGAGAATCACATATCCTTGTCTTAAGAAAATCCACTACGATCTCAGAATCTACTTCAATCCCCAAGCGTTGAATCCCCTGTTCCCACACAATAAGCAACCTATAGTATACACCCCATAATACCCTACAAACGCCTATGTGCAAGGCGAAACTACCTCTCTATTCACCTTGTGCATCATGTAACACACCTCTTGCTGTTGTAACCCTAGTGTTCCCTCTCACCGCACCATCAGTATTCAATCTCATCCAATCATCAACTAGTGGATTCCATCTGATTATATGCTCTACACGAGGTGTTCTTGATTGGTTCTCTAACAACGACTCAGTATTAACTCAAGTAACTTATGTTGCAAAATAATTTATAAATTAGGTCATGTCTTTACATTTACCCTCATTCCTGAAAATATTAGAGCACATCCACTTCCAGGCCTAGCACGAGGCCATAGAGAATAATGTTGATCACGAACTACCCCAAGCCACATCATTGCCACTCAAGTTCGAGAATAGCGATTTCATAATTCACATTCCAAGGAAATCACAGTATTTACCTCTTGGGATTAAGCGATTCCAAATTCCCTACATCACAGAACAATCCCTCATAATATGAATAATTGTTTCATTATTGATGCCTCCGAAAACAAAATTAGATCATCAGCGAAGCACATGTGAGAGAGTTTCAGTCCTCCTCTTAACAAGCAAACTGGCTTCCATCATTTCATATCAACTTCTCTGTAAATCATATGGCATAGCCTCTCCAAGCATAGCCCCAACAAGAATGGGGACAAGGGATAACCTTGTCTAAGCACTCTCGAAGGTTGGAAGGCTTTTGTTTGTTCCCTATTCCATAGGACATTCATCTTTGGACCTGAAACAACTTTCATGATCCAATTAATTCATACTTCAGATACCTCTACCGCCCTAAGAATATCCTTTAAGAAGTCCCATCTCACTCGATCATACGCCTTCTCCAAGTCCAATTTGAATAACATCTACCATTCTTGCGTTGTTTATGAGACAAGGAGTGAACTGCATCTTGAATCACCAGGATATTGTCTGCACTTAATCTTCTCGGAATAAAGCTAAACTGGACAGGTTCAAAAAGTTTAGGCATCATTCTTTTTTAACCGCATGACCATCATCTTCATTATTATATTGAAAAGCATGTTGCATAGGCTTATAGGCAAGAATTGTGCAATTCTCTCTGGTTTTGCTACCTTCGATATTAGTACGACAAGTGCCTCGTTCAGTCCATCAGTCAAGTGTCCCGAATTAAAGAACTCTAGCACGAAACTTATCACCAAAGTTCTAACAATTCCCCAAGACTCTTGGAAGAATACTGGTTGATAACCATGAGGCCCTAGAGCCTTAAATTTTCCCATGCTCCTTATCACTTTCTCTACATCCATAGTTGTGAAAGGTGGCTCTAGCTCCTCACTTAATAGGTTTGGAAACCCTTCACTTGGCAGCGGATCTACCAGACTCTCAACATCATCAAAAGAATACAAATTTTTGTAGAAGTTGACCGCCAATGTCTCTATTTCTACAGGATCATCCAATCCCCATTGTTCTTTCGCAAAGTTTTGACTTAATTCCTCCATTTTTTGATGATAGTTGACGAGTGGAAAAAGTGAGTATTACGGTCCCCATTGGCACACATCTCTCTCTTGACTTGTGAAACCACAAGACTTCTTCCTGTTCAAGCACCTCATCAAGTTTATGAATTAAATCCTTCTCGAGAGCCAACAAACTATCCTCTTGAATTCACCTCCAAACGATCATGTACTCGCTTGATATCCAACATAATCTACTCTTTCCGCTTATTAACATTGTCGAAAACTTCCATATTCCACAAATTCAACGTCTGTTTAAAACCATCAAGCACATGTGGTGTTGAGATATCTCCATTCCAGGACATGTTGAGTAGTTCCTTAAACCGGAGTGTTTAAGCCACACCACTTCGAACCGGAATGGGTGTCTACTTGGATTTGTTTTCACTAATGGCTCCAGCTGAATCAAGAGTGGAACATGATCTGAGCAAAGAAATGGGAGGTATGTTCCACTAGCTTCAAGCCACCTTAGACGAGCTTTTGCACAATACAAACCTCGATCAAGTCTCTTCGCAACAAAGTTTTGTTCATTCCATCCTCGTTTCCAGGTGTATCTACACCCTTTGAATCCCATATCAATAAGTGCTGAGTTACTAATCCAATCACCAAAAGAAATAAAATCTGAAGATACTTGACCATTGTCAGCACTTCTTTCATCTAATCGTACAATCCCCTCCAATCACAAAAAGTTTATCACTACTACAAATGATATCATACAAACTTATCCAAAGACCACTTCTATGGTTGACAGTAGGAGAGGCATACATAGCTATCAGATGCATAGTCTCTTTGTCTTCACCAATCTGAACGTGTATATATTGTTCTGAACTATCAATAACCGTTACTTGGCCAACTTCATCTTTCCACAATAGCCATAAACCCCACTTTGTCATACAACATCAACACAAAAGGAGTGTTCAAAGCCCAATCCTCTACAAATGCGACTAGCATCATCACCACTGGCATGTGTTTCTAACAAATTAAGAATCTCAGTTATGTTCTTCTTCAACATATAACGTGTGGTTCATCTAAAATAGGTTTATTTCCCCCACCCCCCCCCCCCCCAAATAATTCCACATCATCAAATTCATCATGGAAAAACACAACTTCCTGATAAGAATTACCGGGGCAACTTGTTAAGCCCTCATCTCATTCTCGTCTTCTCTTTGCTCTGTGACATAGACCATCTCATGAACTCGAACTCTCTGCAACCACCATCTCAACATGATTCATTTTCAACGGAAAGACAGACTCACTCTCTAGTGGAACAACAACGCTGGAACGACTTCCATCAATGGAATCAATCCGAAATCGTTTCCCTGATTTCGATAGCTCCAGTATGAGCCAAAAAATAAACCCCCTTGTGGGCCTAGCAGATGAAGTCTTCTTACGAACTCCTTTTGATTTAGGCCCAATACTTCCTCTAGAATTACTACTAGTGGACTTTCTCTCCTTGCTACTAGGCCCATGATCCACATTTGGTCCCTTCTCGAGATTAATGCTAAAACCTCCACGTGTGAACATAGATTCTTCTCTTTCCAAATTTAAAGTTTTCTTATTCGCACTTAGATTATACGGAATCCCTTGATTCTTGGTTGCCAAGTTTGGACTATCAAGATTGTCGAATTTGTTAGATATGACAATATTCCCCATTGCTTGTATTAACGAAATATCCTTCAAAGCCGTTCCCGGATTCCGATTCACCGGTGAATCCTTACCTTGCTCCGCCGTCACCAAATATTTCTTAGGTTTACCCGATTTTCCAACAATACTCAAACCATCAGCATCAACAACGTTTTGTGAGACAGATACTAGAGCCACCAGGGCAACTGGAATAGGGAACAGGCGACGGAGCCTGAGTACGCACTGACCTTGCTTAACTTGTTTCTCCTTCATAACAATTCCACACATATGAACGGAGTATCCAAAGATTCTACACCTAGAACAGATTGGCAATAACCCTTAATATTCAATAAAATATCGATCATTATTAACCAAAAATGTACCCTTCAGAGGCTTCTTCAAATTGAGCTCAACACACACCCTAGCAAATCTTCCTTTATCCATGTTCGTCGTCATCAAGTCCACATGAAGGGGATTCCCAACCCTAGTGGAAATGGTCATTAGAATCGCACGATGATAATAATTCACCAGCAAAGTTCAAAATTTGCACCCAGACTAGAGTTGTCTTGATATGATCTGTGATCGGATCAAAATCAGATGACCATGCTTGGACTACAAGATAGCTACCAAAAGCTTTCCACGGTCCACCAATTAGCGCCGTCAAGTAGTCATCCTCCTCCTCAAACCTAGCCATGAAAAACCCCTAGGTAATTCCATTGCATTGCACCTTTAGGTTTCCAAAGCTCCTTACCTTTCCTTGTCATTGTGGCAATAGATACACTTTACCCCAACACTTTGACAACCATACACTTCTTTCACAGGTTATTCATAGCATCTAATACCTCCCTCCCGACAGTGATCACCGCTTCATTATCCTCACCATTAGAGAATTCCACATTACATCTTGATTCAACAAACTCATCCTCTATCGTAGCCTCCGGCTTAACAATCTCTCCTAGATTCGTACATTGTACCTTACACACCCAAGTTATCCATTTATCTGGAGGTTTCTCCGGAGGTTTCCCCTTCTCCATTGCATCGACCATAATCACTTTACCTTCACCAAAATTCAAGACCGTCAAATTGCTTTCCGTTCTCTCTCTTTTATTCACCAGTTGGCAATCTACACAGACTTAAGTGAGTTTTTCAGAGTATTTAGAATGAATTAACACTACAAGAAATTAGACGTATAGAAATGACTATCAAAGTGGTGACTCAAATAATTAGTGTCAATTTAAGCAATTGATACAACTATTTTCATCATACTATACGTGATGTCTCGTGCGATTAAGAAAGAATGCAATAATAATGTCATTTGTTATAAATGATGTTAAATCACATATAATGTGTCATTTGTTAATAAGTGACTCTATATAGTGTCATTTATTTAAATGATATAATATATTCACTACAAGAAAACTAGCCATTTGCGATGGCAATGGGTGTTGCAGTGGTGTCGCAAATCGCCATTTGCAACACCATTGCGACATTGATATTTTTGTCGCAATATGTGTGTCGCAAATCAAATTTGTCGCAGTCGTATTGTAAAAATTACGACGTCATTCGCACGTCGCAAACTTGCGATGGAAAACTATCTTCCAGATAAATATTTAAAATTATTTACAAAAAAAAATTGTTGCTCCTTCTAGCTTATTCTCCATCTCTGCCATTTTAGAGGAAGCCGCAGAGCCTAGAGACTAAGATTCTTGCGATGAGAAGCACTGCTCAATCCTCAAACCGAGCGAGCGACCGCTCCCAAACAATTTTCTTTTTTTACGGGGAGAAACCTGATAAGAAAAAAGTAGATTAATATGTTAGTGTAAGTTATTTCAACGGAAAAAACAAACAATTAATTTGAATATACTTACTTGGGCGTATATCTAGTTCTTTTGTGCAGTATATAGCACGGCAGATCCAGTGCTCTCATCACCGCAATCCTGGGTCAGCTCATGCATCTTCGCAATGACCTCGTTGTAATCCTCTCAGCCTTCTTGTCGACAAACACGTCGGCCTTGTTCTATTTTGTCTGGTAGAGCGTCTTTACCAAATCAGAGTGAGGATCCCATGTTTCTTCTTGTTGAAAGTATTGAAGAAGTATATATATATTATTGAATATAATTTTATAAAATGTTGTGTAAATGTATTGAAACAATTTCTTACCATCTTGTGGGTTCAGGCCTTGAACGAAGTCTAGTCCGAGCAATGCTTGTGCGGACCGTGGCTATTAAGATCAGCTAATCGTGCCACCCGCGCACTTGCGCTCTTCTTCTCAGACATAGGATCTTGCTAGTAGCGAACAAGACCGTCCTAGACGTTGGTGTTGAACCATCATGGCATTGCATCGTTGTCGTGTGTCCTCCATTTGGCCTTCCAATGGCCGATCTGGTCGCACATGCGACTCTTCAACACCTCCTCGAACTTTTTGCGGACTTCACCCGTAATCGAGGAACTCCAGTGGTAACGTTGCTACAAGGAAATAAATTTATGAGTCTTAAATTTATGTTAAAAATTTGAAAATAGAACTAAACGAATCAAAAAAAGACAATGTGGTTCGGGACTTGTGTAAAATTTGTGTGCGGTTCCTTGAAATCTCTTTCAAAGATTTCCTGCCCGACAATAGCCAATTCCCCATCATTATTGAACCTACCATTTTCAACCCAAAAAATTATTTACATTTGTTCTACTAAATATAAAAATGTCTAAATTTATAATGTAAGTAAATACCATAGAGTTCCCGGTGAATGTTGTGGACCGAGATTCGTTAGATAGTGGTTATTCGGCTCGTTCAAAATGTCCTCGATGGCCATCCGCGCAGCAATGTCGGGCAGCAACGGCTCGTACACATTGGGAGCTGGAGGTGCGGACTCAGTGTCTCGTATAGAGGTGAAGCCTGGTTAAGATCTGAAACTACGATCCGGTGTTGACGGAATAGATCTCGAGCCGGAAGATAGAGTAGACTGAGATCTGTCCTCCCCGTGAGACATCTGTGGTTGAGATCCGCGAGGTGTCGCTGGGTGAGATCCCCCAGCATCAATAAGATATCTAGTGTAGGGGTTAAGAACCCCAGATATCTGAAATCACGACAATTTAGATGTCCGAAATCATTATTAACTTTTTTTTACTATAAATAACATCTACAAGTTTTATATATAAATATCCTTATTACGATTTAAATAATATTTACAAAACACGAAATGTTTTTAAATAAAGACTAAACGTTTTAAAATTGTCTTTTAAAATAGTGAATCATTTTAAAAAATACGATAAGATGTTTTTTAAAATTGTTTTTAAATTACCAAAAAGCATAATAACGTGAGAAAAATAGAAAACTTTTTAAAAAATTGTTTTTAAATGACCAAAAATCATAAAAATGTTTAAAAAAATAGAAAACATTTTTATAAATACTTTTAAAATTACAAAAAATCATTAAAACATTTTAAAATTACCAAAAATCTTAGAACGTTTTAAAAATACAAATCGTTTTTAGAAATTCCATTTAAAATTATCAAAAATCATATTAAAAAATAAAACGTTTTAATAAACGTTTTTAAAATTACTAAAAAAATAAAATCGTTTAAAAATTTACAAAATCTTTTTTTAAAATTTAAAATGTTATTAAAATTACAAAAATTCATATAAATGTTTTCAAAAATTCTTTTCAAATTACTTAAAATCATAAAAACTTTTTAAAAAATACTAAACTGTTTTAAAAATTCTAGTCAAATTACCAAAAATCATAAAAACTTTTTTTAAAATATAAAATACTTTTTTAATTCTTTTAAAATTATTAAAATTATAAAAACGTTTTTAAAAATAGAAAACGTTTTTTAAATTTTTTTAAAAATTGTCAAAATTTCAAAAACGTTTTCAAATGTTTTCCTAACACCAAAAACCTACATCTAAATTCCATAACCTAAAATCTAACAAATAGAAATCCAAATCTATGTTCCAAATCCTATAATCTAACAATCCAATGGCTAAATCTACAAATCTATGTAAATAAACCAATTAGAGGGGATGATACTTACTGTTGTTGGTCAGATTCTGAAGATGAGAAGAAGGAGAGTGACGTCGTACGGATTCGTGGAGGAGAAGACGAAGAGATAAGCGCCGGACGAGAAGAAGAAGAGAAAAAGAAATGGGAAGGAGAAGGAGAGAGAAGAAAAGCCGCGAAGAAATAAGGAAGAAAAGGAAGTAGAGCCACGAAGAAATGAGGAAGAAGAGAGAAGAAGAGCCGCAAAGAGGAAGAAGAAGAAAAGAAGAAAAGAAGAAATGAGGCGGTTTGGGTTTTAATTAAAACCCGAGCCTTGCGACAACCCTGCGACAAGGTTGCGACGTCAAAATATCTTGTTTCTCATAGGGGTGTCACAATTTGCGACACCCCTGCGATGAAAATTAGGGTTTTTGTCCCTTATTGCAACGCCACTGCGACGGAAGGTTCAGAGATACGTCGCAGTGGCGTCGCAATGCTGCAATCCGACATAAACCGCAAAACTCCAACTTTACCCCAAAAACATAACTGACTTCTGTAACATCGTATCAAAGTTCAATACGAAGAGGCCGAGAATACATTGTTAATCATTCATCAATTAAATGCAGTATGTTTAAGTCTCCACAAAACCGGCAATGTTATATAAGTTTTTAATCACATTGATACGTTATCGGTTTTGTGGAGACTTAAATGTACTACATTCAATTGTGGAGACTTTTTGGTTTCAGCATTTGCGAGTCCACTGCGATGTCCTGGGACAGTACATCGCTGTGGACTCGCAAATCCTAGTTTTATTATAAAAAAAACATACATTCATTTAAGATACAACAAAATATAAACTGCAACAGCTTAGTTATTTTCATTATCAGAGTTCTCATCCTCCGTGTTTTCTTCTTCGTCTGTCTCTTTGAACTCGTCAGAGTACGCATTTTCATGCCATGAATCATCGTGAACAATGTCTTCTACTTCTTGTTGTGCATGTATGATATCTTATGTGGATTCGATAACTATAGAAACTTCTGATGCTCTTTCTTGTTGCATAGCCACATCGTCGACCTCCTCGACAATACAACCTCTTAGATTCACTTTTATCACAGATAACCATGTCTCCCGTCTTTACTTTATACGAGGATGAGGAATAAAACACACTTGTTCTGCTTGACATCCTAGAATAAAATGGTCAAACTTCGAATATGTTTGGCTTGCATTTACATCAGTTACTCCTAACTGGTTAGTACGCACTCCTCGATCGGCCATTGTATTGTACCAACGACATTAGAATAAAATGCATCTCAGTCCAAGAACTCCTCGATATGTGACTTCTATAATTTTATTCAAAATACAGTATAAGTCGATTTCACCGGGCATATGGATTCCATAATTTGCGGTTGATGTATTGGAATAATAGCCGTAAGTATGAAAAGTGTATACGTGCGTGAAATACATTGGGGCTATTACGATCCTCGCAATTGGTTCATCAACAATCTCATGCAACCATAATGGCAAAGGTTTGCCTACATCCATTCTTCACCTACAAGCATATAAACATATTAAAACATTATGTGGTTCTTTAATTTTGATTAAATGTACACAATTATCTTACGTACGTAGTAGTTCAACCATCTAGTAAAATCACGTTCTTTGTAGGTTTCATATTGTGTTTCATTTAAATCAAGGAAGGCTTATCGTATCTGTCTGTTGAATTCACTTCAAAGTAAATAAAGTTTATATTTATTTAAAAAACTATATGAAATTAATTAATAAATAGATATGTATATATACCTCTCAAATGGTACTACATATTCACAATTCCTCATATATAGTTGTGAGTTGCACGACAGTACATGTGGTTTTCCCAGTATTTTTCCTTAATTTTTCCAGCAAGTCTTCCGATATGAGTGAAGATATATGGAACAATAACGACATATGATGGTGCAACCCCTCCAACATCATATCGTCCTACATGGGTTCTTTTGGTTTTAACGGTTGGACTAAAGTAATATGATGTAAAATGAGATGTTTCCTCGGTCAAACTTCCTGCAACGATTAATTCTTCTATTTTTGCTTATTTTTGGCCTTTCTTTTTAAATATTCCATGAATCGCTCAAACGGGTACATCCACCGAAATTGTAAGGGGCCACCAAGAGCTGCTTCATGAGGTACCATGCTTTAATTGAAATGCATTAGACCATTCAATACAATATGGACAAGATAACCTTCCATGTGTGGTTCATCCAAATAACATTCCGTACGCAGGAAAGTCATTTATCGTCCACATTAAAACTGCATGCATCTTGAAATTCTACTGCTGCGAGAAAACATATGTGCAAACACCTCTATACCATAAATGTTTCAGCTCGTGAATCAGAGGTTGCAGGAACACATCAAGAGATCGCTTAGGATGACTAGGACCTGGCACTAGAATAGTCATAAACAAGAATTCGTTTTGCATGCACATATCATGTGGAAGATTGTATGGCGTCAAACCAAATGGACTAAATCCATCTGTGCATAAAACAAGATAAACATTTCTAGACTCTTTGACAAAGTCAGAATGTATAGTCTGAAAGTGTTTCCAGGCTTTTGCATCTGACGGATGTGTAACCTCCCCATCATTTTTTGTGTGTTCTGCGTGTCATCTCATTGTCACTGATGTTCTTTCTGATTGGTATAGTCGTTCCAATCTATCAGTGATTGGCAAATACCACATATGTATATATGGGACACGAGTCCTTCCACCTGTTGCGCGATATCTCGGCTTCCCACAAAAACGATATTCCTGCAACTTATCATCATCTTTCCAGAAAATCATGCAATTGTCAATGCAAACATCAATCATTTCGGATGGTAATCCAAGACCCACAACTAACTTCTGCATTTCATAATAACTCTCAGCAAAATTATTATCTGCTGGCAAATACTCTTTAAACGCATCCACTATTTGGTTCATACTTCTCTCGGTTATATTTCCTTCACTTTTAATAGACATCAACCTAGATGCTAATGCCAGTTTAGATGGACCTTCTCTACATCCCTCATAGATAGGTTGATTAGCATATTATAGAACTATTTTGCTTCAGCGTTAGGTTCTTCAAAAGTATTTTCACTATCAACTGGAATAGATCCATGATATGCATCTGTAACCATATCATGATACCTATTTCCTTGTAGATTCTCATAATTTTCAAACATATTTTTACCATAATTATAATTAGCATTACAACTAGGTTGATCATCAACAGCAGCACCCGCACTACTACTTTCTGCACCAAGACTATACCCTTCCCCATGTGAAAACCATACATAATAGTTCGGGAAAAATCCTCTATTATATACATGCCTTTTCACCATATCGATATTCAAATATTTGGTGTTCCCACACTTTACACATGGACAAAAGATGTTACCGTCATTCGGAGTAAATGGGTTATTAGCGGCTTGGTTTATGAATGCTCGCAACCCATCTCGAAACTCTTCCGTCACTTATTCCGTCTCCAGATCTTTTCGATTATACATCCATCATCGTAATGTGAACACTTCATGTTCCGACGTCATTTATTTCTCTTAAAAAAATATAATTCCAAAAAAAATATTTTCCCCACAATCTTTGTCCCCGATTTCTTTCTCTCTCTAAGTGTTTATAAGATTTGGTGTGAAGATACATCACATGGTGGGCTATTTAAAAGGAGAAGTTCCTATGTAATTGCGATGGAGATAAGTAACATCGCAATCACATCATAGTCGTCTTGCAATTTTGCTATGGAAAAACATCATCGCCTCAACGTCACAATATTGCTACGCTCTTACGATATCCAACTATGCATCGCAACCACGTTGCAACAACATCGCAAATGCTTCGCAATGTTACGACACTAGAATACGTCGCAACATTGCGACGCGGTTGTGATGTTTAGTTCTGCGTCGCAATGGCATTGTAAAATTGCAACGTTGATTTTTCATCGCAAAATGACGTTGCAAATCGGGTATTTTTTGTAGTGATTGATGCTATACGCATGTTTTTTTTGTAGTGTAAATTAATTTTTATAATAATTATATGGTGACTTTAAGAGACTTATTATAAATCATATGGTGATTTTAGATGAATTTAGAATAATTTTTAATAATTATTATATGGTGACTTTAGGAGACTTATTATAAATCATGTGGTGATTGATTTTAGGAGGTTTAAGTGTTATTTATGTCTTATGAAATCAAATAAATACAATCAGCCGTGGATTCTACCTCACCTCAATTTTTATGACATTCATCATAAAAAAGCTTTGAAATGTGACATTGTTTGTGAGAACCAACTAAACATTATACATTTTTTGTGATCTTTTTTCCTATAAGTTGTGTCCCATTTGAGTTGCAATTCAAACGAAGAAGATTTTATCAAAACTGGCAGTTACTTGTATAACAAGGTAGTAATACTCTTACAAGCACAAGCAATAACGAGAAGTATATGATAATGAATAGAGCATACATTTTAACGTTTATTTCAAAATTAGGAACCAAAAAAATCACAAAACCAGAAAAAATCGATACATCAAGATCTCATATTCATAGTATCGGTCCACACGTTTGCTGTTATAGTTGCTCTCCAATTATTATCAAGTACTCTTTGTTGTTCTTGAGTACCATGAATCTCTTCATCTCCATTATTTTCATCATCACCTCTTTTATAAACATCATTTTCTTCGGCAACATTTCTTCAGAAAGAAACACGTTCGAACGACATTCTTGGGGAAGATAGTTATGTAACACAACACAAGCAAGTATATACAGAAAGGGTAGTGCAGACTTGAAGATGAGAAAGCTTGATTTGAAGATACCAAAAATCCTCCTATTTCACATACACATAGATCTATCAAGAAATACAGTACGAGAAATTTGCATATTGTTAGCAGACAATTTCCGCTATTATAGGTAATATACAGCATTGTAATAAATGCTATATCTGCCCCAACTATAATAGGGTCGACATATATTATAGTGTTTTTGTGCTTTGCTGTTATATCATGTATTATAATAGCGTTAATATTCTAATATATTAGAATTTATAGTAGCACTAATTTAACGCTCTATTATTGTTTCTTGCAGCAATTTTTTGTGTGATATAGAACATTTTACTATGGCAATATTTGTTTGCTTTAAATTAGTTTGATACAATATTATTCGTGTGTTGTAAAATAGTTTTATAGAGCAGTATTATACGGCCTTCTGAATTTCTATAATGGCTCTACATATATGCCACGGAAATTGCCTTACAAATGTGCTAAGCTTTGATTGATTATAATATTGAACCTGTTTTAGACACCTTAAGAAACATTTATTGCAAATACATATTAAACATCCAAAAGTATCATTACAACCATAATTCACCATCCAAATATCTTACACCATAAGATTAATGTTCAAGATAATACCACTTTATTTTCAGACCATGCAATACATGTACCTAATGTATCTTCCATCATCTCGAGCTCTGTTGAAGGCCTCCAAACTGCATCATCTTTGACCTTGATAACATCTAACCACACCTTCATTGCATTTGTCCCTAGCGGAACAAAGTGAACAAGTTTTTCTGGACTGTTTGTAGCCCAACATCCTTCTGCAACTACTCGCTTCTTTCTATTGATATCCATGAGTTTGCACTTATGATTTTCAATGGAAGATTGTCCAGTTTTTTGCGCTGATAGCATAACTAATGTTAGTAACCGAGTAAATATGATAGACATAAAAGTAAAGTAAGAATCCATACCGGAGATCTTCTAATAGGTGATGATGGCAAACTCTTCTTCACATTCTTAACTGATGCTGGTGGAGTTGATACAGTTCTCTTAGATTGACAAGAGGTTGTACGCATCTGTGGAGATTCAATTGGAGACTGTAGCTGCTCATCTGTTTCAAAAACCACATGTGTTGCAAGCCATGCTACGAATGCCTTGAAGCAATCTTCAATAGTACCAATCTCTATTGTAAGCCTCCATGGAAATGTATTGGGTTGTAGTACAGCATCAACAAACACCTTCACTGCATTTGGTCCTAATGGAAGCCCATTGACCAATGTTGTTGGCTCTTGTTTCTGGCAACGCCCTTCAGCTACAACAACGTTCTCATCACCACTCTAATCAATTAGCTTGCATTTATTGCTACAACCTGTTGGGCTCTATAAAACACATGTATAGAAGAAATTTCAGTCAGTTAAGTAAATTCCTATATACATACACATGTAGAAAACAAAATTCTTAGAGGTTTACCTTAGGCATAATGTCTTTTGGCTCATTCATACCATCTGCCCAAATACAATTTTTTGCAGGCCATGCAACCACTTCACCAACTGCTTTCTCAATACTAAACATATTAGGTGCAGGTCTCCAGAGAAATGCATCTAGTTTTGTAGCAATTTCTATTAAAACCTTAACAGAATTAGGCCCTAATGGTATGTCATTCACAAATTCTTGAGGATCATATGACAGAATACGCCCCTTAGCTACTTGATCATCGGAACCACCCCAATCAAAAAGCAGGCATTTAGGGTGTCCTCATCCATTCACACTCTACATTTGTATGCACTGTATTAGCTATAATTTAAAACTGTGTAGTATACACATTAGTAAAAATTAACCACTTACTTTAGCAGCCGAGTTTTCACCTACTTCTGCCTCCGCTTTCTATGAAATGAAAATATATAATCAGTTTTGATTTAAGCATTTAAGTTACTATGTAATATGAATTATTTAACTCCAACCTTCATGCTAGCAAGCATAACTTCTAAGTCATCGACTTTCCTTTGCAAATTGTACTGTTTTTCTTGCATACAAAGCATTGACTTGAAAAAAGGCCAACTTAATCATACTCATACCTCTACCCATTGCCCGCACACGGCCAGGCTTATCAAGTCCCAAAATCTGAGAAAGGCCATCTTTTCTTGGATTTGATGTTGTTGGAACATCACTATCTACCATAGCTGCCTTTCTCTGTATATCAAACATAATAAATAAGTCAATGAAAACTAAAATATTTATCAGAATGTAAACATAATAAATAATTGAACTTATAATCTGTTCAGTTGCAGTAGTGTTAACTGCTGTACAAGGAACATATACATCTCATATGGAAAACAAACTTAGCAAGTTCTGTAAATCATAAACCATACCAATAAACATAGAGTAACATAGTTAATCTCAAACAATGTTAGAAGTTTCAAAAAGTTTAATCTCAAACAAAGATAGTAAAAGGTAAAAATATAAGAATTATCAAAGGTTAGTCTCAAACAAACATGACAAACAAAGATAATCAAAGGTTGTCATCAGATTGAAATTAACCATAAATAAGAATCAAAACATCAACACTTACAGAATCTGGTTCCGATTTGGCTTCCTGACAAACGATATCCCTCTTCATGTATGAGCTGAACACTTAAACAAAATGAAAAATTAATCAGAGAGACATTAACTAACATACACTTCATATGACTTCATATTCTAAAGTTGTATTCAGAATATGAAACCTAGTTCTATATTCAAAAGAACCAAACAAGACTTCATATTCTCTAACCCATAAATCAACCAAATTTGAAAAAAGAAGATCGAAATAAAGCAAATTAACCCTAAATATATGATTTAAACATCTACTGCTTACATTATCGAGTTGTTATACAGCTTCCTCGAGATCTTTCTTTGAGATTTCAACCTCACAAAAAGAAAGACGAAATCAGCATCTGAAATCGAAACCCTAAATCTCAAAATCAAGCTTCGATTTCGAAACCTTAGGTCAAAATCAAGCTTATATTACGAATTTCATAACCATATAACGAAGATTTAAAGAAGAAATATACATACCAAATATGAGGAAGGTCAAGATAAGAAGAACGATGAAATCTAGCCGAACCCTAAAAACTCAAAGATAGGAAGAACGAAGAAATCGAGTCGAGATTGCTACAAAGAAGCAAATTGCGGTCAAGATTAAGAATGAAAATGATAAAGGAGAAGAACAAGAAGCAAAAAATCGAAGAAAGGAAGAAGGAGAAGAAGAAGGTCAGATGAAGAAAGTCGCGAAAGAGTAAAAGAGAGAAACAATTTTGGTAAAATTTTCTAAGTGTCGAAATAATTCTCTCCAAAGGTCCTTTTAGTTTGCCACTCTGCTATTATAAGGAATAGCGTTGAACAAATGCTATTATAATAGACCCAAAATCCAAAAATATTATACAATAGCACTTCCAGAAAAAACGCTATGAGATAGTGCTATCAATACTTAAATTTCTTGTACTGATAATCAATTTTTAAAGATAACAAAACAAAGAAGAACTTTCTCCAATTTCTGATTTATTGACACCATTCTAGTTTTAGGGAATGTGGTTGAAGATGAGATTGGAGTTATTTGTCTTGCCAAGTTATGTAAGAATTTTGAATATATGGAAGAAGAGAAAATGTAAAATAAAAGAGAGAAAGAAAGAGGGAGAAAACATGAGAGAAAAGGGAGAATAGAGAATGTGATCAAGAATGGGTGGAGAGGAACGTGAAAGGATGGAGATTTAATGGTTCTTGCACGCATTAATTACATAAAGAGAACAATAGTGATCTATGAACTCTATGTCATACATTGACTTAATTATAGAGAAACTTATGGTTATGCAACCAAATTTCTCTCAAAACTAAATGAGATTTCTTATAAGGTTTTAACATCACCGTTTTCTTGATGGGCCAAAATATATTTTCTTTCTATCATCTTCGCTTTCCCATTAATTGCAGATCAAAAATCTTGATTTCTGATTTAAATGATTATGATTCATTGTTTCCATTATATAATCAAAAGAAGATGATTTAGGCGATATTTGTGTTTATAAGTCGATGTATAAATCAAGAACAAAATCTGGTCTTGGAATCATGAGCTTTTCCTAATAGTTTTACAATTCATTCTTCTCTTGATTATTCCTTTCTAAGATTATAAAAAAAAAAGGTTTCAATTCCTAAACCGAGTGCATGTTTTAGGAGATCAGTGTGTATTGTTGAAGATCCTAACTTTTGACTCCACATCGTAGTTAGACATTTTCTCTCAGTTCAACATATTCAATTCTGTGACGAATTTCTTTCTTTTAGTTTCATTTTCTTATTTCTTTCTTTAGCAAAGTATTTTGCTCCAACATTGATCAAAGATGATAAATTAAGTAATTATATATATGATAAGAGGGTTTGAATCTCTCTTGTGGTGAAAATACCTGAGCACAACTTTAATTTCTCAACACCAATCAAATTATTTGGTTAATACAAGTTATGAAATTTATTTTCCAAGGCAATTTATAGCGTAAATTAAGAAGTAGCAATAAATTATAAAATGAAAGAAAGTAAATGTGTAATCATGCATTAACGTAACTTTTTCCAAATTATTATTTTTGGGTAAAATGCAAATTAATATTTACATGTCTTAATGTCTTAATGTGCATGTGTAATACAACATAACCTCTTTAAATTAATATTTTATTCATTAATAATTTCTATAAAATAATATAATTTATGGTTCTAAATTGAGTTTTTAGTTCAATTAATATATCAATAAATTAATAATCACTATAAATTAATAAAAAAATTATAGTTTTAGTGTAGTTTTAACATTATTAATTTATAAAGGTTTTAGCATGTGTAGATCGAAAAAATAACTACGATGAAGAAGTTATATTAGTTTCAAATTGAAAAATAGCTGCCAAAATTACATGTATAATAATATGTGACGATCAACGGTAAATCACAATACAACTATATTAGTTTCCAAATCAAGATTTATCCACAATTACAAACAAGCTTAAAATATGCCGAGAGAGTTAAAGAAATAAGAGTGAAGAAATTTAAAAATGAAATTTTCATATATAATATTACATGTAAATATAAAATATTAAGCTTTTAAATTTTTATGTTATATAAAATATAAGTATAATTCAGCTATTTGTATTATTTTTGACGTATTATTTTATCCGTTAGAATAGATTAACATGTATGAAACAAATGATTGAATAAAAAAAAATTTAAATGAAATATAATTATATAAAAATATTGTAAATTATAACATAAAAAAATCTTCCATGTTAAATTAATAATTTTGCTTACATACTTTCATACAAAAAATGGAATATCTGATGTCAGTGTCGGCCGTGAATGAAGAGCCGGTGATTATTGGAGAAATGATGGATGGGTTCTAGGACTTTGGTTTGTGGCGGTTTAATTGGCTTAATTTGTGGGATGTTTAATTTATTTGGTTGGGAAGACATGTTCTCCTACCCCTACTTAAATGATTGTTTTAAAATTGTATTTTCGTAATAATCAGATATATCATTTTAATTAGTTTTAGGATCTTGGTTTATTTAGGTTTAATTGGTTTGTGGATGTAATGAATCATTACTAAGCAGAGATTGGGAAAGTATGATTTTTTGTTCTACAGAGGATTTATTAGAGCCAATAAATAAATTAAGAGCAAATATTTATTTGTCAAGTTTTTGAAATATATATTTTCATATTATTTATATGGCTAATTAAATTAATTTTGAAAATCAAATATTACATCATTTTAAAAAAATTATTTAAGAATCTAATATTAAATAAATTTATTTATAAATATTATCCCGCGCATAGCGCAAATACTAAAGTAGTAATAATAAATGAAAAGCTTAAAACTAAATAATACAATATTAATGTGTAAAATATTTAAATATCAAATATTCTGATAGAGTACAAGTTTACATAGTTTACATATTTTAAAGCCAAAAAAATTGGATGTGATCAATTAGGGGCAGCGTATAACACGAGACAAAAGTATAACGATCCAAGATCTATAAAAAATAGTATAGGGTTTATTAAAAAACGCTCAAATTTTGCTTGGTATAAAGTTAGACTTCAATTGTAAATTTTGCTTGGTATCTAACTCCAAACTGTATCCATCTTGTCTTGTCCTGGCTTACATGTCTATTATTCTTTTGCTTTGATGCTTTCAATCATTGTCTTCGCCCTCTGTTAACTCTGATTCATGTCACTTTAAGCTTTCCATACCAATAGGTCCATTCTCTCCTAAATATTGGGCTTGACACAACCAAGCCTACTAATATTCTTGAGCCCATCTTCCAATACAACTGAAAGCTCTCAATTAGCTTCTCTCCCCAACCCACATCTCTATATATTGTCCAAATATGCTACTACTGTATTCATATAGCCCCAGAATTACACGAACTATTGCCTTCTTTCTATTTCTCTCTTAAACTATGTAAAAAATTAATTTCTCCTATTATAGTTTAAAAATTTGATTTCCCCTTTAAGAATACATTGAATTCCAATTTCCCCACCAAATTGAATTGGCGTTGGTTTCATGTAGACCATTTACATAAACTAAACCTGATTAAACCATAATTGTGTACTAAACCCAATTTCATAAGATTAAACCCGATTTCGTAACATTTAACCCGATTTCATCAGACTAAACCATGATTTTGACCCGTTTAGCTTGTGGTAAACCCGATTCAGATTATAAGCGTAAAAAATAAAAATTCCCAAATTCCCAACTCGTTTTTCTTTGTAACCCTAACTCTTATTTTCGAAACTCTTCTCTCAAAATCGAACCCTTTCGTTCATCTCTTCTCAAAATCTTCTCTCAAAATCGCGTTGTATCTGTTTCACAGAGTCAATGGAGATTATCGAGTTCATCAATGTGCCTATTTTCGCAGATCCACCTCAATGGTAGAACATGTACTTGCAGGAAATGGGACACCACTCGAGTACCTTGTGAGCATGCTTATGTAGTCATCATCAACAAGAAATAAGAGGTCAAAGACTATGTTTCTCATTGGTTTAGAACAGCTTTATGGATAAGGACTTACAGCAATGGAATCACACCTCCAAGAGGGGTAAAGTTCTGGCCAGAGACAGAAGTTGGAGTCATTAATAAGCCTGAAGTACCGGCAAAAACTGGACGTAAGAAGAAGAGTAAGAAGGATAAGAGAAAGAAGGGAAAGAACGAGTCTCCGACGAAGAAGAAGCAAGTGAAGCAACGGACCATGCATTGTAGCATTTGTGGAGCAGCCAACCATAACTCACGTTTTCATAAACCAAAAAAGAAAGCACAATCTCGGGCAGAAGCATCACAAGAGACTGCAACACAAGGTTGAATTGGACGTGGAAGATTAACTAGAAGACTAAGTAGGATGCTAAGTAGAATGAGATGACTTAATTAGAAGTCTTTTGGTGTTATTTTTTTGAGATCTCTATGACTCATATAATCGGCTAATCAGTTTCTAGATGTTATTATTCGCTATGTAGTTTTTGTGGTTATGACCTCTTAAACCTGAACCATTTGTCTCCATTTTCAAATATATGCAATGCATTGTTAATGGCTTTGTGAATGTTTGATTTTATGATCGCCTTTGTTGGCTTTGTCTCATAACACCATTTTAGATACAATGTCTCGTAACACCATTTTGGATACAATGTCTCATAACACCATTTAAGCCATCATCAAATTCATGAAATATAGAACAACATACGATAATCATCCATGGTCTTAATGATCAACATCAAATCTAGAAATACAGAACATATGACACAGACTAAGAACTTAATGATCAACATCAAAGCAAGAAATACACAACAACGTACGGCTATCACTTTCTTCATCTTCCACTCATTTTTACCAAGCATAAGCTCAAAATTTCCTAATATTTGAGTATTGATGTCCATTAGCTTTCTGTCAAACTCTTTTTTTTTGCTCCTCAATTGAGTTGGACAATGTCTCTACCTCAATCATGAGTGATTTGTCCTCCCATAGAAAGATATGATTGTCATTAGCAAGCTACAAGACAATTCAACACATCAATACATCCATTTCAGTCTTTGAATTCATAAGCTTCAAGAACTCACATTTTGACCTACTGCTGAAGAACACCAATAATAACGTCGGTTCGGGTTGTTGGAGGATCTCGAAATCTTGCCATTAATCGAAGCTTCACACCAACACCTATTTGGAATTCTGGGAACAAATGTTCCTCCTCCACAGTGTGTCGTCGATGAACCAATGGAAGCTCATGTGTCCTTGCTCATTTTCAAGCTGATACACAACAAAAATCAGATACTTAAACAACGAATTCACTAAAGAAACGTAACCCTAACAAGATAATTAAGAATTAGCTCGGGATTTACCAATTTCAAAATCACGATTCTAAGATTTCAGAAATTAGGGTTCGATACTCAATTTGGGAGAAAAGAGATTACGGGTCGGATTTTAATTGTCCTCGGGTTATCAAAGAGGTTTACTCTCACGCGGTATGGTTTGGTATGACGAGTCCGTTGGTTCAACATAACAAACTAGAGATGGAGGAAAATCAAACTTTTAAACTATAATAGAGAGAAATTAAATTTTTACATAGTTTAAGGGGGAAATAGAAAGAAGACAATAGTTTGTGTAATTCTGGTGCTATATGAAACTTTTGAGGAAGATCCAAGTCGTCAATTGGTAGTCAATGTGATATTTCAAACCAAAACAAAAAACAATATAACAAAAGAATCATGTGATGACACCTCCACCGTCATATCAAAACCCATTAAAGGTGAAGAGGACCAGATTAAAAGAGAAGTTCAAGAACCGGTTATTTGACACTAAAGCTGGTCTAGTTAGGTACTGGCCGGTTTAAGATTTTATTTGACACTGAAGCTGGTCCAGCTACGTACCGGCCGGTTTAAGATTTTATTTGATCGCGTTGAAGAGTGAAAGACTGATTCAACTGCAATTCCGCGAATCCAAACCTAACAGCAAAATCTCGAATTTCTTCGTCTTCTTCAGCTCATAACTCTAAAAGCCTCCTCTCTCGATTCATCAATTAACAATTTTTCACTTGATCGATCTGAGAGCTTTCCGATCCCGGCGATCCCAATTAGCATGGCTTCCAACGGCGCTTCTCCGGTCTCTAATTTCTCTCTCTTTCGATCTCCATCTGCTACAATTAAATATCTTTCGTTTGGCTACTTTTCTAATACAAGCTCTTTAATTGACCCATTTTGCCATTTCGATTATCGGAAAATTTTCCAAATGCGCAGAAATTTGTTGATGCTACGGAAAACAGCTTGGATAAGATCAAGCGACAACTGGCATCTGGCTCTGGTCGGAACTTGCTGCAGGGACCGCTTTTCAAGCGATCTGAAACTGTAAGTTCAATCTATACGTTAGTTCGTTTATGACTGTGCTCTCTTCAATTTCGAGTGGAATGATCAAAAACCGCTTTGTTTTTATTGACTGGGTTTCTACTTAGGTTAACTAAAGCTCTTGATTTTTCACTATTCGAATTGGACTATTTAGATGCGAATTAAAACATTAAGAACCTATGTGGTTTCTTTTGAAGACTTTTGTAGAGTTCTATAGCTTAAGCATTTGTTGCATTTAAAAGTCTTGTGGCTTGAAATGTATTGCATTTTTGAAAGGCTCACACTGATACCATGTTTTGTTTCTGTTTATCTATGATTAGCTGAGAAAATGGAATGAACGATGGGTGATACTTGATCCAACAACAGGGAAAATGGAGTATAAGTGAGTAATGTCAATTTACTTATGTAGATACGTTTTGTGTAAAGATGATCACTTCATGTGTATGTTTACATATTCCTGATGTATATCCATGACCCAGGACGAAAAGAAACGAACCTACTATCAAGGGAACAATTCTGTTTGACGAGAATAGCACAATCACCATCTCTCCTGTCAACTTCCAGTATGCATGCTACTTACATTCTTTTCTTTTCTTTTTTTTTTGAAAAAGCGGTCGTTTGAGGTGTATATTCGTGGTTTAAATCTGTTTCTTTTGTGTTTCAGGGGGCTTCCAAAATATAACGGTTGCTGTATCTGTATCCTCTTTCTAGTAAATTGTTGGCAAATTTATAGTCTGTATTCTGTTTATAAGGAATACTTGATTGGAATCTAGAGTTCTGTTTTCTTCGACATGATGTAGACATTGGTACCCCACAGAAGAAAGATTACTTTTTGTGTGCTGAGACTCCAGGTGCAGCTAAAGCTTGGGTCACAACCTTACAGTACGTCATTTGATCTTTATCTTTTTGTTTGCTTTTCTGTGTGTCCTTTTTATTTGTTTGCCAATCTCTATAAAAGCCACCACACCACGCTTATTTCATCTATCTTGAATATTCAATAGTTTTGTTTGATGATTCACCATGTTGAAAAGAACATTCTCTCTCTTTAATGCATTCATTTCTGAAGATAATATACCTTCTGAATGGCCCACGAAAGCTAATATGCTAAACCTTATCTTTCCTTTTTTATTCAAGTGCGACACAACTAGTCCTCAAGGCCCATAAGGAGGCTGTCGATTCCCTAAGCGGAAGTGGTTCTGCAACACTTGGTACCGTTGCAACTGTTGTTGCCGCTGCCAATTCAACAGCATTGGAATGTTCCAAAGAAATTCAAGCAGCAATGCAGATATCTTTGAGGAATGCATTGAAGATAACAGCAAATAAACCGATCGATGGACCATTAGATGATTTGACAATAATGAAGGTGTGGTATCTTCTCTTCCTCCTTGTTGTTAGGAAACATTCAATGCATGTAGCACATTGACATCCATTGTATGTTGGGATCCTGCAATGTCTTGTTGAGCAGTATAATGCATATAGACATCTTACAGGATATTCTGCGTGCTAAGGATGAAGAATCACAGAGTTTTCATACAGCATAGCGTCCATCTTCATTCTATTTTCTGTCCAGGTTAGCCTTATTAGGCCATTTACATCTTACAGGAAACTTTACGGGTCAAAGATGAAGAATTGCATAATTTAGCTCGAGAACTTCGTTCTCGAGACTCAACGATAAAGGAGATAGCAGATAAGCTATCTGAGACAGCTGAAGCAGCTGTAGCTGCAGCATCCGCAGCTCATACAATGGATGAACAAAGGAAAATTGTTTGCGTGGAATTTGAGCGTCTGACTAAAGACTCAGAGAAACAGCAAGAAGCCATGAAATTGAAGGTAATTACTTCGTCATATTCAGATACATTTGCATCATTATGGATGTCTTGTTTAATCGGTCTTTATCTCCTATGTAGCTTAAGGAATTGGAAGAAAAGACATCTACTCTGAGTAAGGAAAAAAATCAATTGGTTAAGGAACGAGACTCTGCTCTCCAAGAGGCTCATATGTGGCGGTCTGAGCTTGGAAAAGCCAGGGAGCGTGTCGTCATACTTGAGGGAGCTGTTCTCAGAGCCGAAGAGAAAGTAAGGGTTGCAGAAGCAAGTGGTGAAGCAAAAGTAAAGGAGGCTTCTCAAAGAGAGGCAGCTGCTTGGACAGAGAAGCAAGAGCTTTTAGCATATGTCAATATGTTACAAACACAGCTTCAAAGGTTAGCTTATCTGAATCTATCGTCATTATATGGAAATGTCATAAATGTCTTCATCTATGAATAAACAGGCAGCAACTAGAGACAAAGCAAGTGTGTGAGGAAAAGACTGAGTCCACTAACGGCGAAGCATCTCCTCCAATGACAAAAGAAACAGAAAAGAATGTGGATAAAGCATGTTTGAGCATTTCAAGAACAACCTCTATACCAGGAGAGAATGTAGTCCATATGAGTGAAGAACAAGTAGTAAACGCTCAGCCTCCTGTTGGTGAAAACGAATGGAATGATATTCAGGCAACAGAGGCAAGAGTTTCTGATGTAAGAGAAATATCCGCAGAGATTGAAGGGGACAGACGAAACAGCATGGATATCCCAGTAGTGACTCCTTCACCTAATGTTCCACGAGATGATATGCCTTCACAATCTTTTCATCATCAACCGTGATGAATGATTGGTAGATCGTCGTACATTTTTATATACTCTGGATGCTTATGTAATGTTTGAAGAGTTGATTGTTCTAACAACTAAAAGAATTTGCCTTTTGGTTTTCTTGTACCTCAAGAGTTGACTTTGTATCATCAACTCTCGTGTTTTTCTGACTAGGGAAGGATTTTTTTCTCTCCTTTATTACGAATTATGAAGAACAGAGAGAGAATATGTTTAATTCTAGATTGTGAATGATTTTTCTGTTTTTGGATTCATATAAACCAGTTTTCATATAATGCAAACACCAGAATTTTCCGTCTGCTTCATCGGTTTTGACCGGATTTTATCAATAACCAGGACAGGAGAAGAACACTTCGTAGTTTAACTGGTTTGGTTCAACTTCAAGTTTTAATGACTTTTTCTTCATTTGTAGCAAAAGAGGCAGAGTTCTGTGTTTTTATTAATAGCGAAAAACCGAGACCCGAAACAGAGTCTCACACAGAACGCAAAGCTCAAACACACAAATATTAAATCAACAACAACAAACAAATCATATCTTGTTTACTTAAACAGGCAATGCGTACTTCTCAGAAACCTCCTTCCAAGCAGCACGGCTACTAATCTTATCCCACCAAGCGCTCACATGCTTCCTATCTTTGATCATGTAAGCCTTTCCGATGGCACCAACGAGGTACTCAGTGAAGGGAAGGTGAGCTAAATCAGCTAGACTGACGAAATCACCAGCCAAGTATTCGTTCTTTGAGAGCTGTGCTTCATACACATCAAGCACTTCTCCGAGCTTCTCTTCGCTCTCCTTAATAACTTTCTCATCAGCTGGTATACCCATGAGTGGTCCAAAGACAATGTTCATTGTTAGAGCTAGTAGTGGTGGGTGATAGCTTGTTGCCTCCACGTCTAGCCATTGTTCTACTTGTCCTCTCTCTTCAATTGTCTTCCCCAAAAGATCTGGTCCTTGTGATCTGTATTTCTCTGCTATGTACCTCATGATCGCTCTCGACTCTGCCATTGTAAAGTAAAATCTCTTTAACATTAGCATATGATCAATGTAAAACCTTTACTTGCAGTTTAAGCTTTAATGGAGAATTTCCACACAATCAAACAATCAACCCCTAACTATTATTATCTCAGATTTAGTCAATCAAACAAATATCAGATTCATTGATCATGATCGTCCAAGATCATATCCATCATCACTCATAAAATCTGGAGCTAAGGAGCGAAAAATGTACCAAAGATTTTGTAGTCTCCGTCAACGAGCACAGGGATTTTACCGAAAGGCTGCATCGATCGGAAAAAGAAGACGATCAAGATCAGAAACAAACGACGAGAAACGATTCAGTAAGTTAAAAAATAGCAATGGATGAAGAACCTGAATGGCAAGATATTCAGGCTGCTTTTGTTCTCCTTTCATGAGATCGACATTGACAGTCTCGAATGATACTCCCTTCTCTATCAAAGTCACAACTCCTCTCTTCGAAGACGCAAAAAAAGGCGCATAGATCGTCAACACCATTTTTCTTCTTCTTTGTATTTCTGTTTTTAGTTGTCAAACTCAGTCTTTCAGGACGCCAATTTTATAGAGGGAGGGAAAGAGGGAATTGGTTAGCTGCGTTTGCGGTTGTACGGTAAACGCAATCGCACTTATATTAGTATTTAAACAAGTGTCGGTATCTGTGGCGGCGATGCGTTACGTCGTTCTTGACTTTTCCGAAGGAAATTTCAAAGAACCATCAATAAGTTTCAATTTCATTTTATTAATTTAATCTTATTTAATTATTTTAATAAGTGTCATAATGCAAAGCACTTGTTCTGTCTTCTTGTAAAGAAATCGAATTATTGGATTAAGACTGAGTGGAAAGATATTCGCATTTATTATAACACAAGATATGATCATAATTCCCATTTCTTTAAATCACATTAAAACGAAATAGCAATATTGTGTAGTTAAATTGGTATTATTTTTTTGGTTAATCATCTGAACAAAGCGTGGAAAACCAAAGTTGACCGGTTTAAACAAGGTTGGTGGGTGCAACTGTGCAAGAAACAAAACGAGCTTAATTATTTTGTTATTTATATTCTGACGGAGAACATTACTTTATTAACACAATTGTTAGTTGGCTTAAACAAAAGTTAGTGGTCCAATTATCGAAACCAACTCCTTTATATGATAAGAGTTTTCAGAATTACCCTTTTTCTATCAATTTTTTGGATGTCAAACCAAAGTATAAGGATTTGCATAAAAAAAATAACTTCATGTGGTTTAGTCATGCGAGTCAAACATGAACTATTAAAAACACTAGAAACAAAATAATGATTTTGGAAATTAGACAACGTCAAAGATGTGAAAGAATACAAAAGTGATGGAACGTTGACCAGCGTAAAAATTGGATTAGGTCCATTGTTCGAATGCCTGCGAAAGTTCTTTATGTTCAGACCACTCCCCCTGACCTAAACCATATGGTATGATTAGTTTTATATTTGAGTTCATATCTATTATTTAGAATCGATATGCAATCAATAAGAGATATATTGGACATTTTATTTAATAATGATAAGAGTTCATCGGATGACTATCCATCTACTAAGTCTCCGATCAAAGTCAGATCTATAGTATATATTCGACTCATTTCTAAAATCTTTTAATCATATGTAATAAGATGAAGTCATGACCATTAGCTAAGGTGCGTAACCACCAATATAAAAAAGCTAGTCAACCTTTCAATATTTTTTTGTCAACAGTTGGATCACCAAAACTTAATCTATAGCCAAAATTTAGACTCTAAAATCTTTTTTTTGTGCGTAAAGTAACCACTGCCGCTTGGCCTCCTCTTCAACTTTTTGAGTTATATTCAACTTTTTTAACCAATTAAGCCAAACCAAAGGTAACACTCAGTGGAAAAAAGAGAGATTTCATTTCCTTAATATAGAAAACCTCAGAAAGACATACATAGATACTTATTTAACTCGAAAAGGAAAGAGAACACAAGAGGTACATTACATTAGAGTTTAGTTCCAAATTTATTCAACCTCAACACAAGCAAACATCAACAAGAAGATGAAACAAATCATCTTAACCCGGGAATGAATACTTGGCAAGAGTCTCCTTCCACGCAGGACGGCTGCTAATATCATCCCACCACGCACTCACGTGTTTCCTATCTTTGATCATGTAAGCCTTTCCAATCGGACCAATCAAGTAATCGGTAAAGGGAAGGTGAGCCAAATCAGCCAAGCTCACGAAATCACCAGCCAAATACTTGCTCTTTGCGAGGTGTGCCTCGTATACATCGAGAACACCTGCAAGTTTCTCTTCACTCTCCTTAATCACCTTCTCATCAGATGGGAATCCCATAACTGAAGCGAACATTACGTGCAGTGTAAGGTTAAGTAGCGGTGGGTTGAAACAGGTGGCCTCCACGTCGAGCCATTGCTCTACTTGACCTCTGTCTTCGATGGTTTTCCCCAAAAGGTCAGGTCCTTGTGACCTGTACTTCTCAGCTACGTACCTCATCACAGCACGGGACTCTGTCAACATTTCAAAACCATCTCGTTAGCATAAAACCATAACAAACAAGTACCAGATAACATCTTCTACAAAATTCATATCTTTGCAGCTGAAAGTGTTACACATGTTTTTGATAAAAGATCAGACTACTAATAAGCTCAAACTGTATCCAATGCATAGATCAAAGCACAACACACAGAGTGAAATAACATCTTCTACAGAATTCTTAAAATTGAATCACAATCAACAGATCAAGTGTTCATTTTGATCAGAAACGATTTGAGCTAAAAAAAGAGACTAGATTTTGACCAAGAATAACATAGAAACAACTGGAAATCGAGCAAATTAGCGCGAATTTTATCATCAAAAAAATCTCCGATCAATTAATTTTATCAGCTATCATTCGTTTTTAGGGTCAAAATCGTACCGAAGATTTTGTAGTCTCCATCGACAACAGTAGGAACAGTACCGAAAGGCTGCAAGGGAAGAGTCAAAAAGTAAGAAATCATCAGAATCGGAGCAAAACAAGAAGAAATCAGAGACGATCGAGGAAGAAGAAGAAGGAGGAGGAGGAACCTGTAGATCAAGATAAGGATGCTGCTTGTGCTCTCCTTTCATGAGATCGACGGGGACGGTGTCGAAGGGAACGCCCTTCTCAATAAGAGTTACAAGAGCTCGCTTGGGTGAAGCAAAGTGAGGTCCATACACCTTTAGAACCATTTTTCTCTCTGTCTCTTTTACTCGCACAGTTTAAGTTAAAGCTTTTGTTGAGTGAGTGAATTCTCAGAGTGTAATGACACCATTTTTATAGAGCCAGGAGACAGGTAAGAGAGAGAAGAGTGTTTGCGACTCGTGGCGAAACGTAGCGTTGCGGTTCCATTGTTTTTTTTTTTGGTGGAAACAAGATTTTATAAATTTCATATCTAATCCAAAAAATAATAATATAACAAATATCGAATTTATCAACTACATTTTTACTAACGCTAACCATTGAATAATCTACTATTTTAGTTAAATGGTAATTGCATAGCCTCATTCAATCGAATTATAATTATGAAATGGTTTTTATTTCTATAATCTAAAATAATTCTCCAAAATCTCTTTTTAATTTACTAAATATAATAAGAAAAAATCAAATTTCTAATGACAAAATCATTAGATGAATTATTTTTACTACCCGAGATGAAAAAACTTCGCAATTCAATATATTATATATATTTATAATAAGCTGCTTTGTAATATATTCCTAGTGTTTCATTCTAAAAAAAGTATTTTGAGATTTTTATTTATTTTATAAAATGTTTTTTATAATTTTAATGTTCTTAATATTATATGACCATAAATATTCTGTAACATATTTAATGAATGGTTAAAATATATAAGACAAAAAAAGTATTTTAATAAATTTCAATGAAAAATTAATCTTATATTATGAAACAGATGAAGTATATACTTAAAAATGATAGTTTTATCATATAATACCTTGAGTTGATTTTAGAAATTTTTATCATATCAATTGAGAAAGAATCATAAACTCAATCTGATGTTTTAATTTTTTAATGTGAAAATGATCATTTTTTACAAGTAAAATTGAATTTCACCATCTTATACAATTGTTGAATAATGAGTTATTTCTAGCTCGACGGAGTTGATTAGTCCAAAACGTCAATATCATTGATGTCAACAGTCAACCTAACACATCTTTGGGTTCAAACTCTCGTGTATAAGAAGGACGACAATTTTGGTCCTGGGAAAAAAAATAGAAGATATTTCTGTCTCACTAAATTAGAGATTTATGTTATTTGGTTAAAGTCGAACAATTCAGATTCCATACTATTTACTAGACGCTATGTAATAAAAGGAAAAATATTGTGTGTTTCAAACACATTCAAATTATGGTTACAACCAAATCTTGACAAGATTAAACGAATACAAGAGTTGTATAAATATGGATTGATTTCATTCAGTACGTACTCTTTCGACTTAAGTTTATTACTTTTTTAAAAAAATTACGATATTTAAAAAATCATATTACCTAATAAATTTATTGACAAATATAAAAGGCTACAAATGTTAAATATATGTGATGTTTTTTTACAAAAAGCTATATAGTTTATTAATTATGCTTTTGTTTTTAAGGGAAAAGAAAAAGAAAAGACAAAGGAAAGGAAACAAAAAATGGGTGGGGTTTAGAGTAGGTAGGTGGAACCAAACTAAAACGTGACTGAATGAGCCCATCCGTTTACTGAACCATTGAACCACATGTCTTAATTACGTTGGATATTTTGGTAGGTGTATTACTTTATATAATTTTAGTAGGTCGAGGTTTGTGAAATAATAAGATAAAATACTCTATTCAAAAATTTATATCCACATAATAAATTTTAGAGAAATTGCAAACAACAATATAAAAAGTTTTTAAAATTAGTTTGTAGACTGAGGCTAGAGGTCTAGCTTGGTTAATTTAAAGACATATATGTCCCTATCTCCACTTATCTCTCTCATTTTCTCTTCTTTTTCACTTTATTTCCTTTTTCTCACTTTCTCATTTCTCTAGTTTTCACTTTTTCATTTCATTTTCTCAAATTAGAACAAGCAACTTTAATAACAACAATAAACATAGTTTTTATGGTGTACACATCAACAAATCTAAAAATATTAATTTTTATTATTTTTCACAAATTCGATTATTTATTGATTCATCTATATATATATATATAAAATAAATATTAAAAAATCAAAAAAAAATATACTAATAGCCGCCATTGTTGCAGGTCAGCTTAAACTCTCATAAAGAAGATGAAGATGATTTGACAAAATTTTCGATAATAAATAAATAACTATTGTTTTATCTTATAACTATTAGGTAATATAGAAAAAAATAACTGATAACTATTATTTTACCGATATCTATTAGGTAATATAAAAAATTAACCAATAACTATTATTTTATCCGATAATTATCCAATTATCAGTTAATTTATATGTATTAACGCATAACATATCTATTATTCAAATATATAATTATCAGATAATATAATTGATGTTTTTTTCGGGTTGAATGTATGATGTGTAACTTGATACCAAATTATTATATGTAGTACAGTTCTTAACATCTAACAATTTATTTATCAAGTAATATAGAAATACTTAACCGATAACTATAATTTTATTTGATAATTATCTAGTTATCAGTTAACTTATCCGTTAACTACTCATTTAAGTTCTCAAGATGGTTACCATCATTATTTGAGTTCGTCATGCGTAGAATAGGGTGTGATGAGACCACTAAATCTGAGTTGTTTTAATTGTTAGAATTTTTTATCATTTAACTATTATTATATCCGATAATATAAAATTAATTTTCTCTCAACAAAAAGTCTTGTATGTATTACAATTTTTAACCTTTAAACATTTTATTATCTGGTAGATATACTTAACCGCTAACTACTATATTATCAGATAATGTATGTATTAGCAGGTAATTTATACGATAACGGTTAATAAATCCAGAGACAAAACATTAAATGCGTAAACTTCATATTTGATGTTTTATCTCCCAAATAAGCAACTAGATCATTGTATCAAAGTTAATTTGGTATAATTGGCCTATGTAGGCCATGTTATTTACTTCATTTTAGAAACCATATATTAGTTTTTTAATTTATTTTTCAAAACATATTATCTACTTAATTTTCCCTAAATTTTAATTTATTTAGAATAAAAATGAATAAAAGAAAGAAAAATATGTTTGAGTTTATGAAGAAAACAATAGTAAGTTTTCAACCACACTTGTAGCTAGTTCTGTACATAACGGGAAACAGGACGGAAAATCACGGATACGAGATAGGAAGGATAGTTCGGAAAATTATATTTACTTCCCAAAAAATTTCCGCTATGTAACGGGACGAGAATTTTGGGAATCGGGAACAGTACGAGAATTTTGAGACTCAAAATTTACTTCCCGAACTATTCCTAAAGTCTTACTAAATCGAGAAATTGTGGTACATGTACGGAAAATAGTTTGGAAAATACGAGTAATAAAAAAACTAAGAGTATTACTATAAATTATATAATCAATATAACAAAAATAACAATGTATAAAAGATATATCAATGTTCAATACACAAAAAATACAAAATTACAGTGTTAGAATTTGAATAGTTTGTATTCATTGTAAAGTTGTGAAAATTTAAGTCAAATATTGTTATGAGATTGATTTTAATTATTTGAAACAAATCTAATATTTAAATTTAATATATTTTAACATTTTGTTAACGTAAACAGATACCCAACAGGAATTCCCATACCCATTTTTGACCATTTTTCTTACCCGTTTGGATATTATTTTTGGACTCAAACGAAAATTTAAAATTCTTATTCTCGAAAAGTACTAGAATTACATAACAGGAACGGGACGGAACGGAACGGGAAAGAAATTTTGATATGTACAGGGCTACTTGTAGCAATCTCGAATGCTCTCCGAGTGCAGTTGGGTGTTCAGCTATGATGAACCAATTGCATTCACTCCTTTGACTGATGAAGAGTGTTTATATTATCTCAAGTATTACCACCAAATGTAACATGGAAGCTATTTATTAAGACGATGATTTTGAATTTGTAAAAAATTACATTTTAAAACTTTTATAAAAAAAGTTCATTTTGAATAAATAAAAAAAGTAATATGTTTATTTTTAACTATATCACATTAACCGAATTACTCTTAGTCTGATGGTTAGGATGATGTACCTAATGATTCAAACATCGAAATTCAATTCTTCTCAACTACACTAGTAGATTAAAAAAAATGTTGGTTGGGTGTTCAGCTATGATGAGCAATTGCAGTCACTCATTTGATTGATGGAGAGTGTTTATACTATGCTCCAAATGTAAACATGTAAGCTATAAATAATATGATTAAAAAACGTGACAAATACTTATCTCGAATAATAGTTTATAGTTTCAAATATAAAGTTTTCACAAGGTTCACAAGTACAACTAAAACTGTTATCTAATAAAATTATTATTATCACAAAAGAACATTGGTCAAGTGATTATTTCTGCAGTTTCTTTCAATAGATTTTAGACTTTATATAATCATGTGATCCCATAAAATAAAATTTAAATTATAGATTAGGTATTGAAAAAATGGAAATAAAGAATGTGTTGAGATTGCATGTTGATTTTACAAATATAGGTTTATTTATGTCATAAATTATAAACAGTAAGTAGGAATGGCTGACTTAATTTTCGAAAAATTTATAGTATTGTCTTCGATTTCATTTGTATTAATGATGTTATTGACTTCTTGCAAAAATGTTGAATGATCTAAATTTTTAGATAAACGACAAAAAGATAACTAGTGAAGCGATTAAAAAAATGGGATCTCGGTCGAATATACTAGGAAATATCCAAGTTTAATTAATATCACTAGTCTCTATTAATATTGGTAGTCATCATCTCAATCATTAGGCACTTTCACAATATCAACGCCCCAAACACCCGTTTATATATTACGGCTTTGACTTCACAACACATTATGGGGATGTAGCTCAGATGGTAGAGCGCTCGCTTAGCATGCGAGAGGTACGGGGATCGATACCCCGCATCTCCATTATTTTATTTATTTTTAATAAAACTTTCACAGAAAAGACAAAACTGTTGCTATCGCTAGAGATTCTTCAGAAGTCGATACGATGGAAATGGGAACTACGTAGTAAGTCTCAAGCAAAAACCAAAACGTGAACTAACACACAATGTTTCAAACTCGCTCATCCACAGTGAGAGTTTCGTTTTCACAGACTTGACCGAAGATTTTCTACGCTTTTTTCTTTGTTATGTAATAATGGTCCACTTGCAGCTACGAATATCGATATTCGACAAAAGAACTGTCTAATTATTCTGATACTTTATCTCTATGTCTTGATGTCTAATTCTGATTCTTAAATCAAACATAGAAAAAAAGTAAGACGGAAAAGAAGAAGATGGAAGCAACATACGACCGTGTTAGTGACCTAAAAGTTTTCGACGAGATGAAGGTCGAATGACAAGTTTGTTACCGTGGAGCATAGAGTTTTGGCAAATAGAATTGAAGAGCCACGGACTTCAGTAGCGTCTTTCTTTATGCATCCTTTACCGAGTTTGCGAGTTTATGGACCAATAAAAGAGCTTTTGTCTGAACAAAACCCTCCTAAATACAGAGACACTAACGTCACTGAGTATTAGTATTCAAAGCATTACATAGCGAAAGGACTTGATGGGAAATCTGTGTTGCTTCAATTTAAGATCTGAAAAGCAGCTTTGGACTTTACCAAATATGCATATCCAAAATCCTCAAGGATTTTCACTTGATAGTTCCGTACGTTTTAAAAGAAAAGTTATAGCAAACTCAAACAAATGTACCTTATTGGGATTTTGTAGTCCTTTCTACTTAGAGGATGTCTTTGTCGGCTCTTATCCAAACATTTCATGTGTGGATCCCAAACTGTATGGATTTAAAATATGGGTATATTACTAAAACTTTTCCTCTTCTGTATATTAACTAGAGTAGGAGATTTTGGAAAAGCTTGGAGCTCTTTTTGAACCTGTCTTCTGTGCGTAGCATTTTCAAATGTTTTTAAGTGTAGTCGGATCTCATATACCGCATTAGCTGAGAAAAAAGAACAAAGTTCCAATAATCTGATTTGGAGCTTGTGATGTCAGTTGAACCGAATAACTCGGGTTAGAAAAAAAACATTAAATCTAGGTATAGAAATTTCTAGGTATGGTACCTTTATAAACTCAATAAAGGTTTCATTCCTATACTATTTCAGTCGTATGTTTTTTTATTATTGTATTTTGTGTCCTCAGCCATCTTCTTAGTGAGCTTTGTTTGGTGTAGACTTACAACCAAAGCAAATAAATTCATTTTCTTTTTAATATTTGAAAAGTGAAATATTTAAAATTTACAGTATGAAATATAAAAGAATAAATATTTCTAATAAGAAAACTTTACTTACGTAGGAGTATTATTCGAAGCAAATGATGAAGTTAGGAGAGCTAAGCTTTGAGCTTTATCAGAAGCACTAGGTTTAAACCCTAACCACGTCAAAGAACTTGACTGCTCAAGTACTTTGACGTTGCTCTCTCATTATTAGCCTGCTCGGACCTTTGGCAGACAGTTTGACATACTTATCACCATTCTCCTTCAATATCACATTGGAAACTTAAGTTCTCCATGTGTATATTGGATCGATCGATCCTTAACCTCGGAGATCTCTTACAAGCAAATATGTTAATTGCGTTCTTGATTTTTTCTTTTAAAAAGAAACTTAAAAATTCACCAATCAAATCTTCAATGGTTTGACAAATCTCAAAAGCTTTTTTTTCTGTTGCCAATGGTGGCTTGCAAAATATAAGATAAACTAAAACCTGAACCAAACCAGAACTTTTGCTACAAATGAAGAAACAAGTCGTTAAAACCTGAACCGAACTAGTTAAACTATGAAGTGTTCTTCTCCTGTCCTGGTTATTGATAAAATCCGGTCAAACCCGATGAAGCAGACGGAAAAATCTGGTGTTTGCAGTTATATGAAAACTGGTTTATATGAATCCAAAAACAGAAAAATCATTCACAATCTAGAATTTAAACACATTCTCTCTATCTTCTTCATAACTCGTCATAAAGGAGAAAAAAATCCACCAAGATAACGAGACATTACTTGGCTAGAGGACTCCGATGGGACCTCACCGTTGCTCCATTTCGTGATCTGAAATATAATAGTGGATCCAAAAATCTTTGAGAATTTCTAAAGTTTTCAAGTAATATTTTAGTTTAGTTTACAATCAAATTACAATTATACATGTGCTATGTCTATCAACCATATCGTCTATGCAAATGCAATGATCTATAGACTTAAACCATCAGTATCTTAGAAACTTTAACTTGTAGTTCTCGAGTTGAGATTACATGTATATTATTTGTGTTCAAGAACATAGCTAGACTGCGAGTTCAGTAAAATACTTTTCCGCGTACAAACTAATCAATGAACTTTCGTTTAAACAGAACCGAACCAGGTAGAGATCAAAAGAGAATATTACCTCAAGAGAAAACTCTGTTCAAAAGGAAATGACAGATATTGATTGCCCTGAATGTCGCAGATGTGATATGGCAGTGTCCCTTTCAGACTCTTCCACTGTTCAAGTTTCCTGCAAAACAAACATGTTTATTTATCACTGGTTAATTACTATCTTCAAATAAGCATTCCCGCATTTCGAATTTGCATATATCATAAGGAGATAAATATACCGTGGAGGGATGAAACCTTTACCTCCTTCTTCTGACAGTGCCTTCTCCAATCTCTCTTCAAAAGGTGTTGCGTGCCAACTCACTTTCTGATCCTGCATTATGAAAACTAACTCTTATGGTCACAATGAATAACAGTTAATATGAAGAAACCTAGAGATTCTGAAAGAAACAGGAGAGTACCTCTTTGTACTTGTTTGTAGAATTTGGAATGCCATTACCATCCCACCATTTGGGTGAGATTTGAGATTGTTCTTTCTCTTTCCAGTGAGCAGCAACCATTCCAATGATAGGCCTGTCTCCAGGAGTTATGGATAAAGCCTCCATGTTTTTGTTACCATTCTCTTGACGCTGCTTCATCCAAGGAGAACTTCGAGTTTCGCCTATCCTGTATTTTTCATCTGAACTCTCTTCCAAATTTCCCTCACAAATTGTTGATGTGGGAGATTCGTTTTCTGTTTTGTCTTTGCAGGCCTGAACTTTAGCTTGATATAGGCTCTCATTTAAATCTTCAGGGAACTTATATAGGGAGGCATGTTTAATATGATTGGAAGAGGAATGCACATTTGCAGGAAAGATGGTTCTAGGTGTTTGAATCTCATCAGATAGCTTCAATGGATTCGGATTAGTAGAGATTCCTAAGATATTAGTTTTTTCAGCCATCTCAGGTTTCCTTGAACTGCAGTAGTTGGAAGGACTAGAAGAGTAAGATTGATCAGAATCATATTCAGACCGCACTGACTTTCTCTTTTCCATAACATTTCCAGCCTTGAGAGGCACCTTTTCGATTTTATCCACCTCATCCCTAAACGCAGTACCAATGCTTTCTTCACTAGCATCACTGGAAGCAGAAGAGATTCTTTCAGTGTTCCGGGCATCGGTCAAGCAACTGATACATTGACAAACAAGAGAAAAAGTAAATTCGCAGAGAAATTTTTGCTACTTGAAATTTATGTTAAAATATGCAATCCTATTGAAAGGAGACTAGTAAGATTCTTTTACTTTTCATAAGAACATCTAAAGACCTAACACTTCACCTGCTTAGTGTTTGCTCTGAAGTATCCATTTCTTCATTGGGCACATTCTTTTTCTCATCCAAGTGAAACACTGCATCAGAGTTACTGGAAATCCAGGACTGAAACTGGGAAGATTCACAAGGTTTCTCAACTTGAGGAGTATCCGAATTTTTGTATGCTTTTTCAATTTCAATCGGTGTCGCTGGTATTGCGCTGGAAGCTTTAAGAAACTGTGCCTGTAACTGCACATTTAAATCAAACGGATGTTAGGTTCTCATTTTGAAGGAAGTGGTAATATATCTATCTGCTAAACTCTATAAAGCCACACAAATTACAGATCAGTTTTGAAGTAAAGATGAAGGGTCTAATGCAAGCTACGCATATTTTTACACTTGCACAATGATGCATGCATACATAAGCTATATTCATCTAAATAAGCATCTATGTGAATATTTTCTTTCCAAAGAATTTGAATTCTAACTGAATACAGAACACAGAAGTAGACAGATGAGAAAGAGAAAAAAAGGCAACAAAGCCAAAGGTTGTGAAATGTAAAATGCATTGTTGAGAGAAACAAAACAGTAAAATCTAGACCACCTCCTGAATAAAATAAAACATAGAACACTTCTTTTCAGTTAGTTCAAGTATCAGACAATCAAGCAAAAGAAGAACATGTCTCAAGCAAACATATATAAACACGGTCTCCTAAATATTAATGAATGAGAATATCGTGATTCGTGAAAATTCCAGTAAAGTTTAGATCGTGAACGATTAAAATCGCAGAGTTCTTAAGTATGGATTGAATATTAACATACCTCATCCTTGATATCTTTGTCAATGTGCATAGAATCTAAACCTGATCCATCGCCGTCCTGACAAAGCGAAGATTCTGCTTTCTCTAAGAAAGAGAAACAAGAAACAAGTGAAATTAGGTTTAAAACACTATGAGAAGTAGACACTAAAGAAGCGATTATATCTTACCTTCAGATAGAAATAAAACTGACAAACGATTCTTCGAGTCATTATCTCTCTGAAATCATAAAAATAACATGTTAAACACCGAGAATCCAGCTGAAGTAGCAGAACAAGAGAAACAGAAATGTTAAGAGTTGATTCCAATTCTGAGAATCGTAACAGCTAAGTGAAACTGAACTGCGAAGAAATAATCTGAAAAAAACAAGGAAGCTATGATAAATTATACCTTGAACTTGACTTGACTAGTTTGAGACACGCAATCACTGGTAGATTGTTCGTGTTTAGCACGAAAACAATCGAAGAGACAAGCCATGGCTTTACTCTTTACAAACTGATGTGTGGATACAAATCTGAGCTTCAGAGAATTTATCTTCCGACTAAATTATGAAGCGTTTCTTCTCATGAAGTAAATTTGAATAATATTGGTGGCAAAAAAAAGGGAACAGCGATGGGGGAACCTACAATACAGGGGACTATAACAATGAGGAGGGAAAATATTTTATCGAGAAAGATAGAGAAAGTGAGAGAGAAAGAGATGTAAGTGGTGGGTCTGAGTCTTTTGTTTCAAATTTGAACATCCCAAAGGGCTTTGCAAGAATTTGAGACTTCGATTTTTGAAATGCTATTAAATATTTATTTATTATTTTCGTACGTTTTCACACTCGCGGGCGCGTGTGCTTATAACACGTGGACAAATTCGTTCTATATTTTTTAGTGTTTGGTAGTAATTTTCGTGCATAGCTTATGCATATGCTAATGTTTCAGCAATTTTTGATTATTCGCAAAGCTAATTAGTGGCTTAAAAGGTGTTTAGGTTATAGCTTAGTGACCTATGCTCTCGGACTATGTATAATTAGACTCTTGCATCATTGATTTGTGGCATTGTTGTGGAATTTTTTTGGTTAAACCTGTTGATCATCAGTGCCTTCACCCTTAGTTTAATCCATTAGGTGTTTTATTATAATCGACTCAGTTGCTAAATTTCCTTCCACTTTTGTCTCGTATTCATTTGTTTAATTTTAATTTCTTGTTTTTTTTTTCCGTCTTGAAATCTTTATTGCTTATGCCCAATCGACTATAATTTTTACACAAAAGAAAAACTACAGACCCAATACATGATAAACATTGTTCTTATCCTTGATTGGACACGTGACAAAATTTTGAGAACTCCAACATACAATCTCCGGCAAAGCTGACCGGAAAAAGTCAGATTGAGATGTGGTTCTTCGTGATTCTCGGTGAACTCTTGTAAGAACCACCGACCGCGCCACTTCAAATGGAGAGCTTATGAAATTTTCTTACCGATGGTCATTGCCTTCCTGAGGCACCAACACTGTAGAAGTCCAATATAGAGATCCACCAAAAATATTTTAATCTCAACGCTTAAAACCGGTGGTGAAGAAGATAAGATGTGCAGCCGTCGATAAGAATGAGGATTCAAACTGGAGAAACTACTTAGATGTATCCAGCGAACCAGATCTAAATCTAGAACCTTCAGATAAATCCGATTTTATTCAAAGCAAAAGACACAAAATAGAAACAGAAATCAACCCAAAACAAAGACCAAGAAGCGAAGCCTAAGAAATCAGGAGTAAAACTAAGAATCGAAAATCAAAATTTGAAAAAATAAAACAACAAAACCACCGGAGCAAACAAATTAGTTACCAGAGAGGAACCCCGGATAATTACTGGCTAAATCAGAAGATAAACTCTCAAACGACGAAAGCAAACCGACATCCTCTCTGAAAGATGTAACATCAGAGAAGAGAGCCGTCGGAATTTTGGAGTCGTCGGTAGAGAAAGAGAATTCTCTCATTTTGGGAGAAAAGCAAAACACGGTTTTACTTAATTTCCTGTTTAAATATATGCTTTAAGTTTTTTAGAAATCAAAAACCATAGTTCTTTATCAAAAAAAAAATCAAAAACCATAATTCATAACTTGAAAGTTAAAACCTATAAGGTTGACGAATTTTTCCCAACTCTACTTATTTTCTTCTCACGGAAAAAATCTGTATTTATTTGCTATTTATTTTCTACCATGAAGTTTCAGTTCTTTGTATTAATTCATTAATATTTACTATATTAATACGTCTGTAATTGAATTTGAAAAATATTTATTGTGCGTTTTATTAGCGGTTTGATTTTGCGTTTAGAGTCAAAACGATGTAGTTTTGTTTAATAATTTAGCGATCATAAATAGATAAAACGATGTCGTTTTGCTTTAAGAAAAAAAAATATCAGAAAATTAATAGGAAATAAGTACAGATTTTTTCCGTGAGAAGAAAATAAGTAGAGGGGGAAAAAATTCGTTTACTCAATCCATAAACATGATGTGTAAATCCTCTCTAATGTTTCATGGGCTTCTTTTTTTTTACTAAAAAGATCATATATTAGTATTACTAACCAAGATGAGATACAACGGAAGATTACAAAAGCTGGTGGTAAACAGATATAACCCCAGAAACATTGTCCAAACGGGGAAAACTTTTTAAAGAATGGTCCATAGGTTTTAGTTAGGACACTAAATAGAGAAACCCAATAAATTCTATCCTGAACCAGGAGAACAAAGACATTGGCAAGCAACACGATGCATGATTAATGATGAAACCTTTTATAGCAAATGAATGTACCTAAAAAACAAAGATCATGGACCTATATTGGCGAGAAATAATTCTACACATCTCTCAGAAGTGTCGAAGTCGAAACCAAAGATAGGACTCTTGAAAAAGCAAAGACCTTGAGCTAGTTTTGAAAATACAAACAAAGAGCGAAATTAACTTTTTTAGGAAAGAAACTGAACTCCGAAAGGGCACATCACCCGATCAAACCAAAGAGAAAACTGGACGATCCAGCTACGATAGCAATAAATCGAGAATCTGATTAGAGCCTAACTTAATCCCGAACTGAAATAGCTCATAAAACTAAAACAAATAAACTAATCAAACTGACAAGCTAAATATGGTTAAAATAAAATTCTAAACCAGAAAAAGGTCACCGGAGATGTGGAAGTAGCTTCACTTGTCCATTATTTTAAAGTGAAATAAAATGAGATTAAACATCCACATGCATGTGAGGGGATATTGAATTTACCTTGGTCAATAATTTTTTTTTAAAATATTAGATCTACAAAACTTGATGTATAGTTTAAACTCGTTCATACAATCTTTTATTATTAACCTATATGGGGGGAAGTTGAACTCTAAATATCTATCCATTTGCTAAAGTTTTACCTAGATCAACTATTTCTTAAAAGTATATAGTAAGATTTATCTAGAAAAATTACTATAATATTCAAAATAATAATAAAAACACATAAATATATCTGAAAATTCAAAACAAAAAAAAGTGTCAAAGTGAAGAATTGATCATTGGTCAGGAGTGTCAAAGTGCTATAGAACTACCGAAACTACTAGTATATTTAGAATATTATAAACCATTTTTAGGGGTGTCCTGAAAATAGAATTTTAAGTGATTTTAGTATTTTTTTTAAAAATTACCTGCTATTCAACTAATAATTTCTAAATCATTTATCTAATTCACTGTTATTCAACTTAGAATTTATATAAATCATTCAAAATATAAGAATTTTTTTCAAGATAACTACTCTATCTGATTTTGATTTTGAGAGATTTTGAAAAAAAAAAAATACAGTTCAAAAACTCACCCAATAAGATGTGATTTAGAAAAAAGAAAAAACATTACTATGGTCGTCGACGTCACAGACGAGAAAAACATCCCTCGCTTCTTCTTCTACTTTTGTTATTGCTATGTGGTAGGATTACATATCTTTGATCCTGTAAATAGTTGGTATCTTTTAATGCTAGCTCACTTCGATTTCAATTCCATCTGAAAGCTACAATCGCAATTCCTTTAATCCAGAATCCAATTGGGTTTTGATTTAGATCATGTGTTGATGATTAGCAGAAACAGAGAGAAAGCCATGGACAGAGGTGCAAGTCCCTGATTGGGAACTGAAGCTCTCTAAACCTATTGCCAACTCGAAATTGCGTACCAAAGAAGGGGATTCGTCTCCCTCGTGTGAAAAGGAAAAGAAGAATTTCAATACAGAGAATATAGATTAAATTTCGATACAGAGAACTTTGATATTCATATCTTTGCAGGAGCAACTATGAGCCAAAAAGTATATGTCACTTAAGCCAAAATTAAGAAAGGTTCATGTAGTGAATGCAACAACGTCTCCGTTTATACTTCTACACCCGAAAAACACAATTCTATGCCAAAAAATACAAATGGCCGTTTATTGCTTCTTTTATTATTGTTTGTACTCTTTTCATACCAGAATATATCAACTAAACTCAAACCTGATAGCCTATAATTTTCTATTAAGAATATCATTACTAATTAGTTACTAGTCGAAACTAAAGAAACAAAAGAATAACGTAATAGAAAAAGTAGTTAAAAGACATTGTATGAACCTTTAACCAAATCAAGGCAGGTCCCAAAACAAAATAATGTCAAGCAAACTAACAATGTTGCTAATGTCGAACCATAAAAACCACAAAATATGCTTAAAAATCCAACTTAACAATATAATCTCCCAAATAAAAAACTATTCTCAACCCATATTAATTCAAACGACTTCATTCTTTTGGTTTACGAAGGTTGCGTTTAATCCATCCATGACGCTCTGCTACAGACATATGCACGAACCCATATTCCATACCTAAGCTGTGAACTAGAGTTATCGCCTCATAACGCAAATCTTCGTCCAAATCAGGAATTTCAAAGATCCGTTATTTTGTTCCGCAAATACAACGCCCAATAAGAAGATCAACTGCAAGACTCGGACATGATTATAAACAAATGGCATTGATTGAAGATCGTGATCACTTTCGACATCTATATCGCATGTATCCAGAGGCCTTCATGAAACTATGCACTATTTTTAGAGTGAAGATGGGTTTAAAAGACACAAGAAATATTTCTGTTGAAGAAATGCTTGCAACATTTTTGTTTATTGTGGGTCAAAATTCAAGGTATATTCAGGCTCAAGATAGATTCAAGAGGTCAAGATTCTCAATAAGTACGAACTTTAACACTATTCTGAAAGTGTTAAACGCACTTGCTTCATCCTACATGGCTAAACCCGGAGCCGCAATGCCCACAAAAATAAAAGATAGTATACGGTTTTATCCTTACTTTAAGGTATGATGTTGTTTTTTTGTGTGCATACTTCAAGTATAAAGAAATTTTAACATTTTGTTTCTGTTGTTCTTAGGATTGTGTGGGGGCTATTGATGGAACTCATATCCTTGCAACGATAACAGGGAAAGACTCGGCTAGCTACCGTAAACGTTCTTAGCGGATGAGAAGGTTCAGCTCACGATGCAAAGGTACTACATGATGCGTTAACACGAAGCGTTAACAAATTAATAGTTCCTGAAGGTATGTTGTTATATTATGCTATTATTAATATTTTCTGTTATTAACTTCAATTATATCTTTATCTTTACAAAATTTAGGGAAATTCTATTTAGTTGATGGTGAATTTTCCAACCGTTGTAGTTTTTTTAGCTCCATTTCGAAGTACTCGGTATCATCTTCAAGACTTTAGGGGACAAGGTAAAGATCCTTTGAATGAAAATGAGTTGTTCAACCATCGTCATTCTAGCTTGCGCAATGTAATAGAGAGGATTTTAGGTATCTTCAAATCAAGATTTCTCATCTTCAAGTCAGCACCCCCATTTCCGTATAAGACACAAGCGGAGCTAGTACTTGCGTGTATTGTGTTACATAACTATCTTCGCAAAAAATGTCGTTCAGACGTTTCTTTCCGAAGAAAATGATGTTGATGAAAGAGGTGTGACGAAAATAATGGAGATGAAGAGATTCATGGTACTCAAGAACAACAAAGAGTATTTGGTAATAATTGGAGAGCAACTATAGCAGCAAACATGTGGACCGATGCTATGAATATGAGATCTTGATGTTTCTGTTTTTTTTCTTCCGGTTTTGTGACTTTTTTAGTTCCTAATTGTGAACGTTAAAACGTTGGCTCTGTTTTTTATCATATGCTTCTCGTTATTGCTTGTGCTTGTAAGAGTGAAATGGACTAAAGCATACAGAGCGGCACACGGAAAAGACATGACTAAAGATACAACGTTTGAGTTTGAGAAGAAGAGAAACAGACCTGAGTGATATGCAGTAACGGAACAGAGAATACACTCAAGGCCATTAAGAAGACTGATAGATTAGATGTCTGTTCAAAACGAAGCCATGGAAGGTGATTATGTGGAAACGTTATGGCTTGTGTCATCTCACTTGCTCTGAAACTTGTGTCATCTTAAAAGAAAGGCTTATGTAGTTGTTCTTAACGTTTGTTCCAGAGGTCTTAACGAAAAAGTCTTGGTTTAAGTCACTTTAATTTTGCATTGTATTATTATTATGATGAATGTCAAAACTGATACAATCACACGACTGATTGTAGTAATTTGATTTTATAAGACATAGAATAACTCTTAAATCTCCTAAAATCACCATATGATTTATAATAAATCTCCTAAAATCACCATATAATTATTATTAAAAAAAAATCTAACTTAAATCATTCCAAATACTCTGAAAACTCACTTAAGTCTTCCCAAATCTATCAAAATCAAAATTCTACTAAATCATTTAAAATTCTACTTCGCCTTTAGCTTAGTGGCTTGTCTTAAATTTGTATATCAGTATGTTAATAATTTTTTGAAAAGGTTCAAAATCAAAAAATATTTAATTTTTATGAATTTTTAGGAAAGAAAACATATCTTTGAATAGAATAAATGCATTTATTGCAAGCGGTAAGTCCACATAAGACATGCGCACTTGCACAATCAGGGATCGAGTCCCACCGCCTATATTATGTAGGAACTTGGCTAATGGGCCGCCATGTTGTGGTCCAATGGGGTCCAATGTTGACAAAAAAAAAGAATAAATGCATTTATTGTCAACTTATAGTAAATACTCTGAAGTCAACATATTTGTATATGACAATTTCATTGACATTTAAATACCTTCTATAATATGCAATGCTATTGGCTATATATAGATTTAACATTCACCATGAAAAACATAAAAGAAAATCTAAATATTCAAAGTGAAAGAGGAAAGAGTAATAGAAAATGATGAAGTTCATCGTTGTGTTGATCATATCAAGTTTATTGTTTGCTGCTATTCATTTTTCTAATGTAAAAAGTTCAAATACTTGTTTTATTCTTTTGGTTTATAAATTTTTTAAAATTAAATTTTCTTATATTTTTATATATTTTTCTACAGGCTGAAGAGTTAGAAAGTCCATCTGAAGCACCTGCAATTCAAAAGGTATGTGTAACTCCTGCAATTCAAAAGGTATGTGTAACTTTCTTTTTTCATAAAATTTTATATTATGAACAAAAATGTCAAAGAAAAAATATTACATATATATATACTATTTTAATTTTTTTTTAATTTAGTAGGTTGTATTGACAAAAAATATGTATAACTTTATGGTAACTATATTATATTTCATCACAAACTTACATGCATCATCTAAAAAAATTTCAGAATGGAGAAGAAGGTTCACTTAGACCAGAACGTAAGTTGTTTAAACAATAACTTCCTTTTCATTGTTTATATAATCGATCAATAGATTAATTACACCAAACTAACTTATGATTCAATTTATTTATATATGTGTAGAATGTCCACAAGCATGTGTATATCGATGTTCAGCAACATCTCATAAGAAACCATGTTTGTTCTTCTGCAACAAATGTTGTAGGAAATGTTTGTGTGTACCTTCTGGAACATATGGTCACAAAGAAGAATGTCCTTGCTACAATAACTGGAAGACCAAAAGAGGTGGACCAAAATGTCCATGATTGTAACTTCATGAAAATAATAAAGAGAAAATGAAATCTAATTTTGTATTTCCCGAAAATGTTTATCTTAATATATATTTAATATAACTTTAAGTTTTCTTCCATTGCAAATCTAAGTTAATGCATACATAAATAACTGGTTCTAGCAATCTTATAAATCAATCTAATAAGCCAAATTAGTTAAGATTAAAAATAATAATTATCTATTGTTTATCATATAACCTTGTATCTTTTCTTTTATATTTTAAAAATCTCTAGCATCTTAAGACTTTCATCTTCAAATAGTTACTCTCATTCTCATCCAAACAAAACTGCAATGCTTATCTTAATATTTTAATATAACTTGAATTTTTCTTCTATAGCAACGTTGTTTCGACAAAAAAAAATATCACAATGTTGTATTGGAGAGCTTGACACTCCTACTTTTTAAGATTTTTGGAGATAAACCATTATCTTAAAAGCTTTAATCATGAAAACCTATGATGTGATTATATTCAAGCAAATGGTACACGACTAAGTTTTCTTTCTCGAGTGTTATAATACATATTCAAACTTTAAAAACCTATAAAATAGTTTTCTTTTCTTTCTTCTTTTTCTCACAGTAAAACAATTACTTTAAATCTAATTATGTGAAGAGTGAGTGATTGGTGAGTGAGGAATAAGACACGTAATATAGTAAAAGAGTCGCAACGACTATTATAGTTGTCGCCGTTTTTATTAGCGACACCGGCGACACCAAATTCGTTTACTAAATGAATCGCAGCGACCATCTCTTTCTTCTTTATAGTGAACTATGCGTGTAAATTTTGATGGCGACGTACAGACGCAGGGATGTCAAAAAGAACACGGCCTTTATCTTAGCATTAATTGGGAATCTTCTTAATGTCCTAACAATCCGCAAACCATTATTATTCTCGGAGGCAGCTATTCGATATAGTCGTATGATATCGGTTTTGCCGTCACTACCAGCCATAAGAGCACACCAAGGATAAACAAGACGTGTTTTATGCTATGGATCTAAGTCTTATTGTCAATCCAATAGTTACTTGTTGACAAAAAAAGGATTATATCCGCACTATAGCACGGTATTTGATTACTTTTTTCAACCCATGTTTATTTAGTTCTTAGGCCCTTATTGATATTTTGAATAATTTTTTTGAGATATTGTTTTAGAGGCCCAAAACACAAACCAAAATCAACTCGAATTAGAGGAACTGAACCGGAACCTAACCCAACAAATACTCCAATGGGTCATAAATCTATAAATTTGAAAAACAGAACCCAAACCCGAACTGAAATCAAATCAAGAACCAAATTTTATAGTTTTTCCGTTAAATCTTTTTTAATTTTGACTTTTTATATAAAAATACTCGAACCTGAACTTGATCTATATTGAACTAAACTCTATTCAAAAATAAAAATATATGAATAAGTCTTAAATCGGAATAACCAAAATACCGAATTAGATGAACAGAACCCGAAAAAATACCATAATGTGTCCTAAATCTATGTACCCGAAAAATCAAATCCAAGCCCGAACCGAAACTGAATCAATAACTAAATTTATAACCAATATATTTTTATTAAATTTTAGTTTTTTAAAAGTTTTCTATTGAATCTTTATTAATTTTGAATTTTTATATAAAAATTTGTAACTAAACCCACTTTAAACCTATTTTTAAAAATAGTTATGAACCATATCTTGATTTTATCATATAGTTTATAAAACGTTCAAAATGAAAGTTTCAACATACCAATCCAGCTTAGTGATTATCTTGTAACATATGATGTTAACAAAACAAAGGTTCAAAAACATCAACATATTTAATTTTATAAATATTTAGGAAAGAAAAAGAAACATATCTTTGAATATAATTAGGGGTCAACTTATAATAAATACAAGTCTATATATGTACATGGCAATTTCATTGATATTTATATACCTTCTATATTATGGACATGCTATTGGTTATAAATAGATGTAACATTGGCCATGAAATACATAAAAGTGATTTTAATATATTCTAAGTAAAATAAAAAGTTAAGAAAATGGTGAAGCTCATCGTTGTCTTGATTGCATCCAGCTTGTTGTTTGCTGCTATTCACTTTTCTAATGTAAGAACTTCAATACTTGTTTTATTCTTTCCATTTATAAATTTGTAGGGATTAAATTTTCTCAGATTTGTTTATACTTTTGTAAAGGCTAAGGAATTAGAAAGTCTATCTGAAGCACCTGCAATTCAAAAGGTATATAACTTTCTTTTTTTTCATAAATTTTATTATGAACAAGTATATTACAGAAAACAACACGCACATATTCAAATATATATATATATATATATATATATATATTATAATTTAAAACTTTTTAAATTTGATTGATTGTGTTGTCACTATAATATGTATAATTTTATTGTAAGTAAATGATTTCTCATCACAAACTTATTAATGTCATTCAAAAAAATTTCAGAATGGAGGAGAAGGTTCACTTAGACCAGAAGGTAATTTTTTTTTTAAACAACCTTATTTTCCTTTCTGTTTAATCAATCAATGAATTAATTGCACCAAATTAACTTATTATTCAACTTTTTTATATATATACGCGAAGAATGTCCATAAGCATGTACATATCGATGTTCAGCAACATCTCATAAGAATCCATGTTTGTTCTTTTGCAACAAATGTTGTAAGAAATGTTTGTGTGTACAAAGAAGAATGTCCTTGCTACAATAACTGGAGAACTAAAAGAGGCGGACCAAAATGTCCATGATTACAAAATAAAAATTAATAAAAACATAATAAAATCTATTTTGTGTTTTATTTGAACAAAATGTATGTTGAGCATGCTTATTTAATATATATTTATTATAACTTTAAGTTTTCTTCCATTGTAAATCTAAGTCAATGGTCAAATGCTAAGTGAAACTACAACGTAAATGCTAAAAAAAATCAAATTATAGACATATACTTTTTAAAATGAGGTAAAATCAACATTGAACGTTTACGGTGTTAATCAATCAATCGTTAAATTATCTTGATAAGCCTTGCAAACTGGCCAATCTAAAATTTACAATTATAAAGATATATATGATTAATTTTTTTGTAATATAATTATATACTTTGAAAATTTAATTTTAGTATTATTAGTTTCAATTTTAAAAAATATTACCAAAAATATATAATTACTTTGCAAGAAGCCATAAAACTATCATCATTTTAATATTGCAGTTTTCTTAAATCGAACAAAAAATAAAATATTATTGTGTTATTATGCAAACAAAAAATCATAAAGATTTTTTCAATAATCTTATACCAATTTTTAGCTTGTAACATAGTATTTGTTATTTATGAATTTTACTTATATCCGTGCTAAATTCCATTACAGAAAATAGAAAAATATAGCAAAAATTTACTTTATTTTTGGTTTGGTTTAAGAAAATTGCAATATGGAAATGATGATAGATTATGACTTCTTGTGATCAGTTTAACAAGAATTTGACCACTCACGTCATGTTATAAGTGTCAAAGATTAGATTAATCATAATACTTTAACTGCTGACTACAGTATAAGCGGTCATTGTTCACTTCGAAATTGACGAAAATTGTTCACTTCGAAATTGACATTAATCACGATAATTTAATAGTTGACTAACAATATAAATGATCAATATTGATTTTAACCCATTTTAAAAAGTTTTGTCTTTTTTTTTATCATTAAACTTTCTTCACTAAATTTAAGAATTTTGGGTTACAACCACATAATAAAAGAAACATACACCTTACAACGAAAAGACCTAAAATGCATATATAGGAAATAAAATCACCAAGCGCAGAAAACTCAAACGTTTTGGTAAACTTTGATAGATGGTGGAAACGCAAACCGGATGCTTGAGACAATCCAGAGATTTTTTGGTTCTGTTGCCACATAGAACATGTGAAGACATAAGAGAACTTTTTGAACACAAAGGTCTTAAGCTTTGACAATTCTTTTCCACAATGGAGAAGTTTTTAGAGACAAATCTCTCACAAATAGAGGACATCATTAGAACTAAAGTCAACTTAAGAAGACTTAGTCTAGAATAAGGTCTTAAATCTAGATGATATTCAAACAATTTCTTCCTAATTCCCATATAAGCTACTCTGTCGGTACACGAGCTAAATAGGAGAAAAGTGTCTTCATACCATGGAAATAGAAAAGCCCCATCGTGTAGCCCTTTAACTGGCTCAATTATAGTCTGTCTATAACCTATGGATTGAGCCATGTCCTCAAAAGCCCATCTCACTAAGTTAAATAGAGAGACCACTTTATAATACCTTGAAATAAGTCTTATCAATGCACATTCCCAACAACTAAAGACATCCACTAAGGCCCATCAGGTATAATGAAACACCAACATATTGCCCTAGGTTTGTGAACCATCTCGGCGGCCGCCGTTGATATTTTTGCCTTGTCTTCTTCTGGAGATCTGATAAGCGCGGTCAAGAAGAGATCCTCACCGGAAGCTTATGACTGGTGGTAATCCTCTACAACGCCAGGAAAACGTTGATTCGACAAAGAAGTACATTTATCTTGAGCAAAGTTAACAAAAAAAGAAGCTAGATCTGTGGAGCTTTACACCGAAAGTCGCGGAAAAGTGGAAGATGATAAAGTTGGCCTCAGCTGCTTGATGCCCCCGAAAAAGTTGAAGTAGCCATGAATCTGAAGAGAGATTTCTCTAAGCTCCGAAGATGGAGGATCTCTATTAGTAGAAAGAAAGAAAGAGCAAAGAAAAACAAAAAAAGGGAGCATAGACCAGGAAAATGGTCTGACGCCGGTGAAAAAGGCCATTGCCGGCGCCAAAGTCTCGATTTCACTACCTAGGAGCCTTTAACTTTTTCCAACGACTAATTAAAAGAGTTTTATGTCTACATTTACAATTAGAATTTTTAGCATTTACGTTAGAATTTTATCGAGTCTTTTGAATTCACGTAGAAATTAACATGGCATAAACTGTTAAGTTCGAAATCGGTCATTTCCCCTCCCCATAAATCTAAACGAATAAGTGTAATCATTTAGAATTAAAAAACCAATGATCTATTGTTTGATGATAAAATCTTTGCAAAGTTTTCAAATTGAGCTAATTTACTATTAATACAATGATTTCTCTTTTTTCATATTTAAAATTTTTTTCAGAACTTAATCAAGACTTTTAGTTTCACTCTTACAAACAGAATTTGCCATCCAATGCAAATCCAAATTACTCGTTGAACAAGTTGTCACTATGGCATAGAAATTATAACATTCTTACTTGAATCGGTGCAACCATAAGCAATGGGGGGTGGAAGGCCCAAGCATAATCCTTCACTATAGAGTATCCTATACGTGTGGCCATCGCCAAAAATAATTATATTTAACTTTTTACTTGAATTTTTGGAGGCAAACTTTAGTAAGGATAAACTACTTTTTGAAAAACAAAATTTGCAAACATTTTTTCTCTTTGGCACTCTGATCGAGACCATCTTTGCTAGCCAAACCTTTGGCGCCGGTGTGGCCATCAACCTTTGGCACTCCAATTGAAGATTTAGTTGGTGTAAGAGGTGCTTGTCGGAGCTCTTTCCTCTGGGGACAAGGTTATCTTCAATGACAACACTACCACCTTCTTTCCTTCACTATAGAGCATCCTATATGTGTGGCCATCGCCAAAAAGAATTATATTTAACTTTTTACTTGAATTTTTTGGAGTCAAACTTTAGTAAGGATAAACTACTTTTTGAAAAACAAAATTTGCAAACATTTTTTCTCTTTGGCACTCTGATCGAGACCATCTTTGCTAGCCAAACCTTTGGCGCCGGTGTGGCCATCAACTACCAGCGTCAGGAGAACCTGTTTCTCTTTTCCTTTTCTTGTTATTCTCACCTCTTTCCTCGTCGTTTATCTTCGTTTCTTTTGATTTTTCTGTGTCTTCTCTTCATTTTATCTTCTCCAATTGAAGATTTAGTTGGTGTAAGAGGTGCTTGTCGGAGCTCTTTCCTCTGGGGACAAGGTTATCTTCAATGACAACACTACCACCTTCTTCTTCCTCCGGAAACCAGACTTTCGCCTTATCCACTGCCGCTAGCTCTAACTTCCGCCTTATCCATCGCACCTTTGAAGTTCATCGACTGTCCAGATCTGGATTTTTCCTCGAACCACAACTAGCGAGATACTGACCGGAATCTCCCTCTGAACTCCAATAGTTTTTTCAAAATCCATGCCCAGTAGATCGATTTCCATGCTTTCTCAAAGTTTCTTCTTTGTCGAGAACAACAACAAAGGACTGAGAGACTTGCAGCTTCGATGCTCAGCACATCCAAAGAGGAAGCTCGTCATATATAGAGCATCCTATATGTGTGGCCATCGCCAAAAAGAATTATATTTAGCTTTTTACTTGAATTTTTGGAGTCAAACTTTAGTAAGGATAAACTACTTTTTGAAAAACAAAATTTGCAAACATTTTTTCTCTTTGGCACTCTGATCGAGACCATCTTTGCTAGCCAAACCTTTGGCGCCGGTGTGGCCATCAACTACCAGCGTCAGGAGAACCTGTTTCTCTTTTCCTTTTCTTGTTATTCTCACCTCTTTCCTCGTCGTTTATCTTCGTTTCTTTTGATTTTTTCTGTGTCTTCTCTTCATTTTATCTTCTCCAATTGAAGATTTAGTTGGTGTAAGAGGTGCTTGTCGGAGCTCTTTCCAATGGGGACAAGGTTATCTTCAATAACAACACTACCACCTTCTTCTTCCTCCGGAAACCAGACTTTCGCCTTATCCACTCCCGCTAGCTCTAACTTCCGCCTCATCCATCGCACCTTTGAAGTTCATCGACTGTCCAGATCTGGATTTTTCCTCGAACCACAACTAGCGAGATACTGACCGGAATCTCCCTCTGAACTCCAATAGTTTTTTCAAAATCCATGCCCAGTAGATCGATTTCCATGCTTTCTCAGAGTTTCTTCTTTGTCGAGAACAACAACAAAGGACTGAGAGACTTGCAGCTTTGATGCATAGCACATCCAAAGAGGAAGCTCGTCATATATAGAGCATCCTATATGTGTGGCCATCGCTAAAAAGAATTATATTTAGCTTTTTACTTGAATTTTTGGAGTCAAACTTTAGTAAGGATAAACTACTTTTTGAAAAACAAAATTTGCAAACATTTTTTCTCTTTGGCACTCTGATCGAGACCATCTTTGCTAGCCAAACCTTTGGCGCCGGTGTGGCCATCAACTATCAGCGTCAGGAGAACCTGTTTCTCTTTTCCTTTTCTTGTTATTCTCACCTCTTTCCTCGTCGTTTATCTTCGTTTCTTTTGATTTTTTCTGTGTCTTCTCTTCATTTTATCTTCTCCAATTGAAGATTTAGTTGGTGTAAGAGGTGCTTGTCGGAGCTCTTTCCTCTGGGGACAAGTTTATCTTCAATGACAACACTACCACCTTCTTCTTCCTCCGGAAACCAGACTTTCGCCTTATCCACTGCCGCTAGCTCTAATTTCCGCCTCATCCATCGCACCTTTGAAGTTCATCGACTGTCCAGATCTGGATTTTTCCTCGAACCACAACTAGCGAGATACTGACCGGAATCTCCCTCTGAACTCCAATAGTTTTTTCAAAATCCATGCCTAGTAGATCGATTTCCATGCTTTCTCAGAGTTTCTTCTTTGTCGAGAACAACAACAAAGGACTGAGAGACTTGCACCTTCGATGCATAGCACATCCAAAGAGGAAGCTCGTCATATATAGAGCATCCTATATGTGTGGCCATCGCCAAAAAGAATTATATTTAGCTTTTTACTTGAATTTTTGGAGTCAAACTTTAGTAAGGATAAACTACTTTTTGAAAAACAAAATTTGCAAACATTTTTTCTCTTTGGCACTCTGATCGAGACCATCTTTGCTAGCCAAACCTTCGGCGCCGGTGTGGCCATCAACTACCAGCGTCAGGAGAACCTGTTTCTCTTTTCCTTTTCTTGTTATTCTCACCTATTTCCTCGTCGTTTATCTTCGTTTCTTTTGATTTTTTCTGTGTCTTCTCTTCATTTTATCTTCTCCAATTGAAGATTTAGTTGGTGTAGGAGGTGCTTGTCGGAGCTCTTTCCTCTGGGGACAAGTTTATCTTCAATGACAACACTACCACCTTCTTCTTCCTCCGGAAACCAGACTTTCGCCTTATCCACTGCCGCTAGCTCTAATTTCCGCCTCATCCATCGCACCTTTGAAGTTCATCGACTGTCCAGATCTGGATTTTTCCTCGAACCACAACTAGCGAGATACTGACCGGAATCTCCCTCTGAACTCCAATAGTTTTTTCAAAATCCATGCCTAGTAGATCGATTTCCATGCTTTCTCAAAGTTTCTTCTTTGTCGAGAACAACAACAAAGGACTGAGAGACTTGCAGCTTCGATGCTCAGCACATCCAAAGAGGAAGCTCGTCATATATAGAGCATCCTATATGTGTGGCCATCGCCAAAAAGAATTATATTTAGCTTTTTACTTGAATTTTTGGAGTCAAACTTTAGTAAGGATAAACTACTTTTTGAAAAACAAAATTTGCAAACATTTTTTCTCTTTGGCACTCTGATCGAGACCATCTTTGCTAGCCAAACCTTTGGCGCCAGTGTGGCCATCAATTACCAGCAACAGGAGAACCTGTTTCTCTTTTCCTTTTCTTGTTATTCTCACCTCTTTCCTCGTCGTTTATCTTCGTTTCTTTTGATTTTTTCTGTGTCTTCTCTTCATTTTATCTTCTCCAATTGAAGATTTAGTTGGTGTAAGAGGTGCTTGTCGGAGCTCTTTCCTCTGGGGACAAGGTTATCTTCAATGACAACACTACCACCTTCTTCTTCCTCCGGAAACCAGACTTTCGCCTTATCCACTGCCGCTAGCTCTAACTTCCGCCTCATCCGTCGCACTTTTGAAGTTCATCGACTGTCCAGATCTGGATTTTTCCTCGAACCACAACTAGCGAGATACTGACCGGAATCTCCCTCTGAACTCCAATAGTTTTTTCAAAATCCATGCCCAGTAGATCGATTTCCATGCTTTCTCAAAGTTTCTTCTTTGTCGAGAACAACAACAAAGGACTGAGAGACTTGCAGCTTCGATGCTCAGCACATCCAAAGAGGAAGCTCGTCATATATAGAGCATCCTATATGTGTGGCCATCGCCAAAAAGAATTATATTTAGCTTTTTACTTGAATTTTTGGAGTCAAACTTTAGTAAGGATAAACTACTTTTTGAAAAACAAAATTTGCAAACATTTTTTCTCTTTGGCACTCTGATCGAGACCATCTTTGCTAGCCAAACCTTTGGCGCCGGTGTGGCCATCAACTACCAGCAACAGGAGAACCTGTTTCTCTTTTCCTTTTCTTGTTATTCTCACCTCTTTTCTCGTCGTTTATCTTCGTTTCTTTTGATTTTTTCTGTGTCTTCTCTTCATTTTATCTTCTCCAATTGAAGATTTATTTGGTGTAAGAGGTGCTTGTCGGAGCTCTTTCCAATGGGGACAAGGTTATCTTCAATGACAACACTACCACCTTCTTCTTCCTCCGGAAACCAGACTTTCGCCTTATCCACTCCCGCTAGCTCTAACTTCTGCCTCATCCATCGCACCTTTGAAGTTCATCGACTGTCCAGATCTGGATTTTTCCTCGAACCACAACTAGCGAGATACTAACCGGAATCTCCCTCTGAACTCCAATAGTTTTTTCAAAATCCATGCCCAGTAGATCGATTTCCATGCTTTCTCAGAGTTTCTTCTTTGTCGAGAACAACAACAAAGGACTGAGAGACTTGCTCCTTCGATGCATAGCACATCCAAAGAGGAAGCTCGTCATATATAGAGCATCCTATATGTGTGGCCATCGCCAAAAAGAATTATATTTAGCTTTTTACTTGAATTTTTGGAGTCAAACTTTAGTAAGGATAAACTACTTTTTGAAAAACAAAATTTGCAAACATTATTTCTCTTTGGCACTCTGATCGAGACCATCTTTGCTAGCCAAACCTTCGGCGCCGGTGTGGCCATCAACTACCAGCGTCAGGAGAACCTGTTTCTCTTTTCCTTTTCTTGTTATTCTCACCTCTTTCCTCGTCGTTTATCTTCGTTTCTTTTGATTTTTTCTGTGTCTTCTCTTCATTTTATCTTCTCCAATTGAAGATTTAGTTTGTGTAAGAGGTGCTTGTCGAAGCTCTTTCCTCTGGGGACAAGGTTATCTTCAATGACAACACTACCACCTTCTTCTTCCTCCGGAAACCAGACTTTCGCCTTATCCACTGCCGCTAGCTCTAACTTCCGCCTCATCCATCGCACCTTTGAAGTTCATCGACTGTCCAGATCTGGATTTTTCCTTGAACCACAACTAGCGAGATACTGACCGGAATCTCCCTCTGAACTCCAATAGTTTTTTCAAAATCCATGCCCAGTAGATCGATTTCCATGCTTTCTCAGAGTTTCTTCTTTGTCGAGAACAACAACAAAGGACTGAGAGACTTGCAGCTTCGATGCTCAGCACATCCAAAGAGGAAGCTCGTCATATATAGAGCATCCTATATGTGTGGCCATCGCTAAAAAGAATTATATTTAGCTTTTTACTTGAATTTTTGGAGTCAAACTTTAGTAAGGATAAACTACTTTTTGAAAAACAAAATTTGCAAACATTTTTTCTCTTTGGCACTCTGATCGAGACCATCTTTGCTAGCCAAACCTTTGGCGCCGGTGTGGCCATCAACTACCAGCGTCAGGAGAACCTGTTTCTCTTTTCCTTTTCTTGTTATTCTCACCTCTTTCCTCGTCGTTTATCTTCGTTTCTTTTGATTTTTTCTGTGTCTTCTCTTCATTTTATCTTCTCCAATTGAAGATTTAGTTGGTGTAAGAGGTGCTTGTCGGAGCTCTTTCCTCTGGGGACAAGGTTATCTTCAATGACAACACTACCACCTTCTTCTTCCTCCGGAAACCAGACTTTCGCCTTATCCACTGCCGCTAGCTCTAACTTCCGCCTCATCCATCGCACCTTTGAAGTTCATCGACTGTCCAGATCTGGATTTTTCCTCGAACCACAACTAGCGAGATACTGACCGGAATCTCCCTCTGAACTCCAATAGTTTTTTCAAAATCCATGCCGAGTAGATCGATTTCCATGCTTTCTCAAAGTTTCTTCTTTGTCGAGAACAACAACAAAGGACTGAGAGACTTGCACCTTCGATGCATAGCACATCCAAAGAGGAAGCTCGTCATATATAGAGCATCCTATATGTGTGGCCATCGCCAAAAAGAATTATATTTAGCTTTTTACTTGAATTTTTGGAGTCAAACTTTAGTAAGGATAAACTACTTTTTGAAAAACAAAATTTGCAAACATTATTTCTCTTTGGCACTCTGATCGAGACCATCTTTGCTAGCCAAACCTTCGGCGCCGGTGTGGCCATCATCTACCAGCGTCAGGAGAACCTGTTTCTCTTTTCCTTTTCTTGTTATTCTCACCTCTTTCCTCGTCGTTTATCTTCGTTTCTTTTGATTTTTTCTGTGTCTTCTCTTCATTTTATCTTCTCCAATTGAAGATTTAGTTGGTGTAAGAGGTGCTTGTCGAAGCTCTTTCCTCTGGGGACAAGGTTATCTTCAATGACAACACTACCACCTTCTTCTTCCTCCGGAAACCAGACTTTCGCCTTATCCACTGCCGCTAGCTCTAACTTCCGCCTCATCCATCGCACCTTTGAAGTTCATCGACTGTCCAGATCTGGATTTTTCCTTGAACCACAACTAGCGAGATACTGACCGGAATCTCCCTCTGAACTCCAATAGTTTTTTCAAAATCCATGCCCAGTAGATTGATTTCCATGCTTTCTCAGAGTTTCTTCTTTGTCGAGAACAACAACAAAGGACTGAGAGACTTGCAGCTTCGATGCTCAGCACATCCAAAGAGGAAGCTCGTCATATATAGAGAATCCTATATGTGTGGCCATCGCCAAAAAGAATTATATTTAGCTTTTTACTTGAATTTTTGGAGTCAAACTTTAGTAAGGATAAACTACTTTTTGAAAAACAAAATTTGCAAACATTATTTCTCTTTGGCACTCTGATCGAGACCATCTTTGCTAGCCAAACCTTCGGCGCCGGTGTGGCCATCAACTACCAGCGTCAGGAGAACCTGTTTCTCTTTTCCTTTTCTTGTTATTCTCACCTCTTTCCTCGTCGTTTATCTTCGTTTCTTTTGATTTTTTCTGTGTCTTCTCTTCATTTTATCTTCTCCAATTGAAGATTTAGTTGGTGTAAGAGGTGCTTGTCGAAGCTCTTTCCTCTGGGGACAAGGTTATCTTCAATGACAACACTACCACCTTCTTCTTCCTCCGGAAACCAGACTTTCGCCTTATCCACTCCCGCTAGCTCTAACTTCTGCCTCATCCATCGCACCTTTGAAGTTCATCGACTGTCCAGATCTGGATTTTTCCTCGAACCACAACTAGCGAGATACTAACCGGAATCTCCCTCTGAACTCCAATAGTTTTTTCAAAATCCATGCCCAGTAGATCGATTTCCATGCTTTCTCAGAGTTTCTTCTTTGTCGAGAACAACAACAAAGGACTGAGAGACTTGCTCCTTCGATGCATAGCACATCCAAAGAGGAAGCTCGTCATATATAGAGCATCCTATATGTGTGGCCATCGCCAAAAAGAATTATATTTAGCTTTTTACTTGAATTTTTGGAGTCAAACTTTAGTAAGGATAAACTACTTTTTGAAAAACAAAATTTGCAAACATTATTTCTCTTTGGCACTCTGATCGAGACCATCTTTGCTAGCCAAACCTTCGGCGCCGGTGTGGCCATCAACTACCAGCGTCAGGAGAACCTGTTTCTCTTTTCCTTTTCTTGTTATTCTCACCTCTTTCCTCGTCGTTTATCTTCGTTTCTTTTGATTTTTTCTGTGTCTTCTCTTCATTTTATCTTCTCCAATTGAAGATTTAGTTGGTGTAAGAGGTGCTTGTCGAAGCTCTTTCCTCTGGGGACAAGGTTATCTTCAATGACAACACTACCACCTTCTTCTTCCTCCGGAAACCAGACTTTCGCCTTATCCACTGCCGCTAGCTCTAACTTCCGCCTCATCCATCGCACCTTTGAAGTTCATCGACTGTCCAGATCTGGATTTTTCCTTGAACCACAACTAGCGAGATACTGACCGGAATCTCCCTCTGAACTCCAATAGTTTTTTCAAAATCCATGCCCAGTAGATCGATTTCCATGCTTTCTCAGAGTTTCTTCTTTGTCGAGAACAACAACAAAGGACTGAGAGACTTGCAGCTTCGATGCTCAGCACATCCAAAGAGGAAGCTCGTCATATATAGAGCATCCTATATGTGTGGCCATCGCTAAAAAGAATTATATTTAGCTTTTTACTTGAATTTTTGGAGTCAAACTTTAGTAAGGATAAACTACTTTTTGAAAAACAAAATTTGCAAACATTTTTTCTCTTTGGCACTCTGATCGAGACCATCTTTGCTAGCCAAACCTTTGGCGCCGGTGTGGCCATCAACTACCAGCGTCAGGAGAACCTGTTTCTCTTTTCCTTTTCTTGTTATTCTCACCTCTTTCCTCGTCGTTTATCTTCGTTTCTTTTGATTTTTTCTGTGTCTTCTCTTCATTTTATCTTCTCCAATTGAAGATTTAGTTGGTGTAAGAGGTGCTTGTCGGAGCTCTTTCCTCTGGGGACAAGGTTATCTTCAATGACAACACTACCACCTTCTTCTTCCTCCGGAAACCAGACTTTCGCCTTATCCACTGCCGCTAGCTCTAACTTCCGCCTCATCCATCGCACCTTTGAAGTTCATCGACTGTCCAGATCTGGATTTTTCCTCGAACCACAACTAGCGAGATACTGACCGGAATCTCCCTCTGAACTCCAATAGTTTTTTCAAAATCCATGCCGAGTAGATCGATTTCCATGCTTTCTCAAAGTTTCTTCTTTGTCGAGAACAACAACAAAGGACTGAGAGACTTGCACCTTCGATGCATAGCACATCCAAAGAGGAAGCTCGTCATATATAGAGCATCCTATATGTGTGGCCATCGCCAAAAAGAATTATATTTAGCTTTTTACTTGAATTTTTGGAGTCAAACTTTAGTAAGGATAAACTACTTTTTGAAAAACAAAATTTGCAAACATTTTTTCTCTTTGGCACTCTGATCGAGACCATCTTTGCTAGCCAAACCTTCGGCGCCGGTGTGGCCATCATCTACCAGCGTCAGGAGAACCTGTTTCTCTTTTCCTTTTCTTGTTATTCTCACCTCTTTCCTCGTCGTTTATCTTCGTTTCTTTTGATTTTTTCTGTGTCTTCTCTTCATTTTATCTTCTCCAATTGAAGATTTAGTTGGTGTAAGAGGTGCTTGTCGAAGCTCTTTCCTCTGGGGACAAGGTTATCTTCAATGACAACACTACCACCTTCTTCTTCCTCCGGAAACCAGACTTTCGCCTTATCCACTGCCGCTAGCTCTAACTTCCGCCTCATCCATCGCACCTTTGAAGTTCATCGACTGTCCAGATCTGGATTTTTCCTTGAACCACAACTAGCGAGATACTGACCGGAATCTCCCTCTGAACTCCAATAGTTTTTTCAAAATCCATGCCCAGTAGATTGATTTCCATGCTTTCTCAGAGTTTCTTCTTTGTCGAGAACAACAACAAAGGACTGAGAGACTTGCAGCTTCGATGCTCAGCACATCCAAAGAGGAAGCTCGTCATATATAGAGAATCCTATATGTGTGGCCATCGCCAAAAAGAATTATATTTAGCTTTTTACTTGAATTTTTGGAGTCAAACTTTAGTAAGGATAAACTACTTTTTGAAAAACAAAATTTGCAAACATTTTTTCTCTTTGGCACTCTGATCGAGACCATCTTTGCTAGCCAAACCTTTGGCGCCGGTGTGGCCATCAACTACCAGCGTCAGGAGAACCTGTTTCTCTTTTCCTTTTCTTGTTATTCTCACCTCTTTCCTCGTCGTTCATCTTCGTTTCTTTTGATTTTTTCTGTGTCTTCTCTTCATTTTATCTTCTCCAATTGAAGATTTAGTTGGTGTAAGAGGTGCTTGTCGGAGCTCTTTCCTCTGGGGACAAGGTTATCTTCAATGACAACACTACCACCTTCTTCTTCCTCCGGAAACCAGACTTTCGCCTTATCCACTGCCGCTAGCTCTAACTTCCGCCTCATCCATCACACCTTTGAAGTTCATCGACTGTCCAGATCTGGATTTTTCCTCGAACCACAACTAGCGAGATACTGACCGGAATCTCCCTCTGAACTCCAATAGTTTTTTCAAAATCCATGCCCAGTAGATCGATTTCCATGCTTTCTCAGAGTTTCTTCTTTGTCGAGAACAACAACAAAGGACTGAGAGACTTGCTCCTTCGATGCATAGCACATCCAAAGAGGAAGCTCGTCATATATAGAGAATCCTATATGTGTGTCCATCGCTAAAAAGAATTATATTTAGCTTTTTACTTGAATTTTTGGAGTCAAACTTTAGTAAGGATAAACTACTTTTTGAAAAACAAAATTTGCAAACATTTTTTCTCTTTGGCACTCTGATCGAGACCATCTTTGCTAGCCAAACCTTTGGCGCCGGTGTGGCCATCAACTACCAGCGTCAGGAGAACCTGTTTCTCTTTTCTTTTTCTTGTTATTCTCACCTCTTTCTTCGTCGTTTATCTTCGTTTCTTTTGATTTTTTCTGTGTCTTCTCTTCATTTTATCTTCTCCAATTGAAGATTTAGTTGGTGTAAGAGGTGCTTGTCGGAGATCTTTCCTCTGGGGACAAGGTTATCTTCAATGACAACACTACCACCTTCTTCTTCCTCCGGAAACCAGACTTTCGCCTTATCCACTGCCGCTAGCTCTAACTTCCGCCTCATCCATCGCACCTTTGAAGTTCATCGACTGTCCAGATCTGGATTTTTCCTCGAACCACAACTAGCGAGATACTGACCGGAATCTCCCTATGAACTCCAATAGTTTTTTCAAAATCCATGCCCAGTAGATCGATTTCCATGCTTTCTCAGAGTTTCTTCTTTGTCGAGAACAACAACAAAGGACTGAGAGACTTGCCGCTTCGATGCTCAGCACATCCAAAGAGGAAGCTCGTCATATATAGAGCATCCTATATGTGTGGCCATCGCCAAAAAGAATTATATTTAGCTTTTTACTTGAATTTTTGGAGTCAAACTTTAGTAAGGATAAACTACTTTTTGAAAAACAAAATTTGCAAACATTTTTTCTCTTTGGCACTCTGATCGAGACCATCTTTGCTAGCCAAACCTTTGGCGCCGGTGTGGCCATCAACTACCAGCGTCAGGAGAACCTGTTTCTCTTTTCCTTTTCTTGTTATTCTCACCTCTTTCCTCGTCGTTCATCTTCGTTTCTTTTGATTTTTTCTATGTCTTCTCTTCATTTTATCTTCTCCAATTGAAGATTTAGTTGGTGTAAGAGGTGCTTGTCGGAGCTCTTTCCTCTGGGGACAAGGTTATCTTCAATGACAACACTACCACCTTCTTCTTCCTCCGGAAACCAGACTTTCGCCTTATCCACTGCCGCTAGCTCTAACTTCCGCCTCATCCATCACACCTTTGAAGTTCATCGACTGTCCAGATCTGGATTTTTCCTCGAACCACAACTAGCGAGATACTGACCGGAATCTCCCTCTGAACTCCAATAGTTTTTTCAAAATCCATGCCCAGTAGATCGATTTCCATGCTTTCTCAGAGTTTCTTCTTTGTCGAGAACAACAACAAAGGACTGAGAGACTTGCCGCTTCGATGCTCAGCACATCCAAAGAGGAAGCTCGTCATATATAGAGCATCCTATATGTGTGGCCATCGCCAAAAAGAATTATATTTAGCTTTTTACTTGAATTTTTGGAGTCAAACTTTAGTAAGGATAAACTACTTTTTGAAAAACAAAATTTGCAAACATTTTTTCTCTTTGGCACTCTGATCGAGACCATCTTTGCTAGCCAAACCTTCGGCGCCGGTGTGGCCATCAACTACCAGCGTCAGGAGAACCTGTTTCTCTTTTCCTTTTCTTGTTATTCTCACCTCTTTCCTCGTCGTTTATCTTCGTTTCTTTTGATTTTTTCTGTGTCTTCTCTTCATTTTATCTTCTCCAATTGAAGATTTAGTTGGTGTAAGAGGTGCTTGTCGGAGCTCTTTCCTCTGGGGACAAATTTATCTTCAATGACAACACTACCACCTTCTTCTTCCTCCGAAAACCAGACTTTCGCCTTATCCACTCCCGCTAGCTCTAACTTCCGCCTCATCCATCGCACCTTTGAAGTTCATCGACTGTCCAGATCTGGATTTTTCCTCGAACCACAACTAGCGAGATACTTACCGGAATCTCCCTCTGAACTCCAATAGTTTTTTCAAAATCCATGCCCAGTAGATCGATTTCCATGCTTTCTCAGAGTTTCTTCTTTGTCGAGAACAACAACAAAGGACTGAGAGACTTGCAGCTTCAATGCTCAGCACATCCAAAGAGGAAGCTCGTCATATATAGAGAATCCTATATGTGTGGCCATCGCTAAAAAGAATTATATTTAGCTTTTTACTTGAATTTTTGGAGTCAAACTTTAGTAAGGATAAACTACTTTTTGAAAAACAAAATTTGCAAACATTTTTTCTCTTTGGCACTCTGATCGAGACCATCTTTGCTAGCCAAACCTTCGGCGCCGGTGTGGCCATCAACTACCAGCGTCAGGAGAACCTGTTTCTCTTTTCCTTTTCTTGTTATTCTCACCTCTTTCCTCGTCGTTTATCTTCGTTTCTTTTGATTTTTTCTGTGTCTTCTCTTCATTTTATCTTCTCCAATTGAAGATTTAGTTGGTGTAAGAGGTGCTTGTCGGAGCTCTTTCCTCTGGGGACAAGGTTATCTTCAATGACAACACTACCACCTTCTTCTTCCTCCGGAAACCAGACTTTCGCCTTATCCACTGCCGCTAGCTCTAACTTCCGCCTCATCCATCGCACCTTTGAAGTTCATCGACTGTCCAGATCTGGATTTTTCCTCGAACCACAACTAGCGAGATACTGACCGGAATCTCCCTCTGAACTCCAATAGTTTTTTCAAAATCCATGCCCAGTAGATCGATTTCCATGCTTTCTCAGAGTTTCTTCTTTGTCGAGAACAACAACAAAGGACTGAGAGACTTGCCGCTTCGATGCTCAGCACATCCAAAGAGGAAGCTCGTCATATATAGAGCATCCTATATGTGTGGCCATCGCCAAAAAGAATTATATTTAGCTTTTTACTTGAATTTTTGGAGTCAAACTTTAGTAAGGATAAACTACTTTTTGAAAAACAAAATTTGCAAACATTTTTTCTCTTTGGCACTCTGATCGAGACCATCTTTGCTAGCCAAACCTTTGGCGCCGGTGTGGCCATCAACTACCAACGTCAGGAGAACCTGTTTCTCTTTTCCTTTTCTTGTTATTCTCACCTCTTTCCTCGTCGTTCATCTTCGTTTCTTTTGATTTTTTCTATGTCTTCTCTTCATTTTATCTTCTCCAATTGAAGATTTAGTTGGTGTAAGAGGTGCTTGTCGGAGCTCTTTCCTCTGGGGACAAGGTTATCTTCAATGACAACACTACCACCTTCTTCTTCCTCCGGAAACCAGACTTTCGCCTTATCCACTGCCGCTAGCTCTAACTTCCGCCTCATCCATCGCACCTTTGAAGTTCATCGACTGTCCAGATCTGGATTTTTCCTTGAACCACAACTAGCGAGATACTTACCGGAATCTCCCTCTGAACTCCAATAGTTTTTTCAAAATCCATGCCCAGTAGATCGATTTCCATGCTTTCTCAAAGTTTCTTCTTTGTCGAGAACAACAACAAAGGACTGAGAGACTTGCAGCTTCGATGCTCAGCACATCCAAAGAGGAAGCTCGTCATATATAGAGAATCCTATATGTGTGTCCATCGCTAAAAAGAATTATATTTAGCTTTTTACTTGAATTTTTGGAGTCAAACTTTAGTAAGGATAAACTACTTTTTGAAAAACAAAATTTGCAAACATTTTTTCTCTTTGGCACTCTGATCGAGACCATCTTTGCTAGCCAAACCTTCGGCGCCGGTGTGGCCATCAACTACCAGCGTCAGGAGAACCTGTTTCTCTTTTCCTTTTCTTGTTATTCTCACCTCTTTCCTCGTCGTTTATCTTCGTTTCTTTTGATTTTTTCTGTGTCTTCTCTTCATTTTATCTTCTCCAATTGAAGATTTAGTTGGTGTAAGAGGTGCTTGTCGGAGCTCTTTCCTCTGGGGACAAGGTTATCTTCAATGACAACACTACCACCTTCTTCTTCCTCCGGAAACCAGACTTTCGCCTTATCCACTGCCGCTAGCTCTAACTTCCGCCTCATCCATCGCACCTTTGAAGTTCATCGACTGTCCAGATCTGGATTTTTCCTTGAACCACAACTAGCGAGATACTGACCGGAATCTCCCTCTGAACTCCAATAGTTTTTTCAAAATCCATGCCCAGTAGATCGATTTCCATGCTTTCTCAAAGTTTCTTCTTTGTCGAGAACAACAACAAAGGACTGAGAGACTTGCTCCTTCGATGCATAGCACATCCAAAGAGGAAGCTCGTCATATATAGAGCATCCTATATGTGTGGCCATCGCCAAAAAGAATTATATTTAGCTTTTTACTTGAATTTTTGGAGTCAAACTTTAGTAAGGATAAACTACTTTTTGAAAAACAAAATTTGCAAACATTTTTTCTCTTTGGCACTCTGATCGAGACCATCTTTGCTAGCCAAACCTTCGGCGCCGGTGTGGCCATCAACTACCAGCGTCAGGAGAACCTGTTTCTCTTTTCCTTTTCTTGTTATTCTCACCTCTTTCCTCGTCGTTTATCTTCGTTTCTTTTGATTTTTTCTGTGTCTTCTCTTCATTTTATCTTCTCCAATTGAAGATTTAGTTGGTGTAAGAGGTGCTTGTCGGAGCTCTTTCCTCTGGGGACAAGGTTATCTTCAATGACAACACTACCACCTTCTTCTTCCTCCGGAAACCAGACTTTCGCCTTATCCACTGCCGCTAGCTCTAACTTCCGCCTCATCCATCGCACCTTTGAAGTTCATCGACTGTCCAGATCTGGATTTTTCCTTGAACCACAACTAGCGAGATACTTACCGGAATCTCCCTCTGAACTCCAATAGTTTTTTCAAAATCCATGCCCAGTAGATCGATTTCCATGCTTTCTCAAAGTTTCTTCTTTGTCGAGAACAACAACAAAGGACTGAGAGACTTGCAGCTTCGATGCTCAGGACATCCAAAGAGGAAGCTCGTCATATATAGAGAATCCTATATGTGTGTCCATCGCTAAAAAGAATTATATTTAGCTTTTTACTTGAATTTTTAGAGTCAAACTTTAGTAAGGATAAACTACTTTTTGAAAAACAAAATTTGCAAACATTTTTTCTCTTTGGCACTCTGATCGAGACCATCTTTGCTAGCCAAACCTTCGGCGCCGGTGTGGCCATCAACTACCAGCGTCAGGAGAACCTGTTTCTCTTTTCCTTTTCTTGTTATTCTCACCTCTTTCCTCGTCGTTTATCTTCGTTTCTTTTGATTTTTTCTGTGTCTTCTCTTCATTTTATCTTCTCCAATTGAAGATTTAGTTGGTGTAAGAGGTGCTTGTCGGAGCTCTTTCCTCTGGGGACAAGGTTATCTTCAATGACAACACTACCACCTTCTTCTTCCTCCGGAAACCAGACTTTCGCCTTATCCACTGCCGCTAGCTCTAACTTCCGCCTCATCCATCGCACCTTTGAAGTTCATCGACTGTCCAGATCTGGATTTTTCCTCGAACCACAACTAGCGAGATACTGACCGGAATCTCCCTCTGAACTCCAATAGTTTTTTCAAAATCCATGCCCAGTAGATCGATTTCCATGCTTTCTCAAAGTTTCTTCTTTGTCGAGAACAACAACAAAGGACTGAGAGACTTGCAGCTTCGATGCTCAGCACATCCAAAGAGGAAGCTCGTCATATATAGAGCATCCTATATGTGTGGCCATCGCCAAAAAGAATTATATTTAGCTTTTTACTTGAATTTTTGGAGTCAAACTTTAGTAAGGATAAACTACTTTTTGAAAAACAAAATTTGCAAACATTTTTTCTCTTTGGCACTCTGATCGAGACCATCTTTGCTAGCCAAACCTTTGGCGCCGGTGTGGCCATCAACTACCAGCGTCAGGAGAACCTGTTTCTCTTTTCCTTTTCTTGTTATTCTCACCTCTTTCCTCGTCGTTTATCTTTGTTTCTTTTGATTTTTTCTGTGTCTTCTCTTCATTTTATCTTCTCCAATTGAAGATTTAGTTGGTGTAAGAGGTGCTTGTCGGAGCTCTTTCCTCTGGGGACAAATTTATCTTCAATGACAACACTACCACCTTCTTCTTCCTCCGAAAACCAGACTTTCGCCTTATCCACTCCCGCTAGCTCTAACTTCCGCCTCATCCATCGCACCTTTGAAGTTCATCGACTGTCCAGATCTGGATTTTTCCTCGAACCACAACTAGCGAGATACTGACCGGAATCTCCCTCTGAACTCCAATAGTTTTTTCAAAATCCATGCCCAGTAGATCGATTTCCATGCTTTCTCAGAGTTTCTTCTTTGTCGAGAACAACAACAAAGGACTGAGAGACTTGCCGCTTCGATGCTCAGCACATCCAAAGAGGAAGCTCGTCATATATAGAGAATCCTATATGTGTGGCCATCGCCAAAAAGAATTATATTTAGCTTTTTACTTGAATTTTTGGAGTCAAACTTTAGTAAGGATAAACTACTTTTTGAAAAACAAAATTTGCAAACATTTTTTCTCTTTGGCACTCTGATCGAGACCATCTTTGCTATCCAAACCTTTGGCGCCGGTGTGGCCATCAACTACCAGCGTCAGGAGAACCTGTTTCTCTTTTCCTTTTCTTGTTATTCTCACCTCTTTCCTCGTCGTTTATCTTCGTTTCTTTTGATTTTTTCTGTGTCTTCTCTTCATTTTATCTTCTCCAATTGAAGATTTAGTTGGTGTAAGAGGTGCTTGTCGGAGTTCTTTCCTCTGGGGACAAGGTTATCTTCAATGACAACACTACCACCTTCTTCTTCCTCCGGAAACCAGACTTTCGCCTTATCCACTCCCGCTAGCTCTAACTTCCGCCTCATCCATCGCACCTTTGAAGTTCATCGACTGTCCAGATCTGGATTTTTCCTCGAACCACAACTAGCGAGATACTGACCGGAATCTCCCTCTGAACTCCAATAGTTTTTTCAAAATCCATGCCCAGTAGATTGATTTCCATGCTTTCTCAGAGTTTCTTCTTTGTCGAGAACAACAACAAAGGACTGAGAGACTTGCAGCTTCGATGCTCAGCACATCCAAAGAGGAAGCTCGTCATATATAGAGCATCCTATATGTGTGGCCATCGCCAAAAAGAATTATATTTAGCTTTTTACTTGAATTTTTGGAGTCAAACTTTAGTAAGGATAAACTACTTTTTGAAAAACAAAATTTGCAAACATTTTTTCTCTTTGGCACTCTGATCGAGACCATCTTTGCTAGCCAAACCTTTGGCGCCGGTGTGGCCATCAACTACCAGCGTCAGGAGAACCTGTTTCTCTTTTCCTTTTCTTGTTATTCTCACCTCTTTCCTCGTCGTTTATCTTCGTTTCTTTTGATTTTTTCTGTGTCTTCTCTTCATTTTATCTTCTCCAATTGAAGATTTAGTTGGTGTAAGAGGTGCTTGTCGGAGCTCTTTCCTCTGGGGACAAGGTTATCTTCAATGACAACACTACCACCTTCTTCTTCCTCCGGAAACCAGACTTTCGCCTTATCCACTCCCGCTAGCTCTAACTTTCGCCTCATCCATCGCACCTTTGAAGTTCATCGACTGTCCAGATCTGGATTTTTCCTCGAACCACAACTAGCGAGATACTGACCGGAATCTCCCTCTGAACTCCAATAGTTTTTTCAAAATCCATGCCCAGTAGATTGATTTCCATGCTTTCTCAGAGTTTATTCTTTGTCGAGAACAACAACAAAGGACTGAGAGACTTGCAGCTTCGATGCTCAGCACATCCAAAGAGGAAGCTCGTCATATATAGAGCATCCTATATGTGTGGCCATCGCCAAAAAGAATTATATTTAGCTTTTTACTTGAATTTTTGGAGTCAAACTTTAGTAAGGATAAACTACTTTTTGAAAAACAAAATTTGCAAACATTTTTTCTCTTTGGCACTCTGATCGAGACCATCTTTGCTAGCCAAACCTTCGGCGCCGGTGTGGCCATCAACTACCAGCGTCAGGAGAACCTGTTTCTCTTTTCCTTTTCTTGTTATTCTCACCTCTTTCCTCGTCGTTTATCTTCGTTTCTTTTGATTTTTTCTGTGTCTTCTCTTCATTTTATCTTCTCCAATTGAAGATTTAGTTGGTGTAAGAGGTGCTTGTCGGAGCTCTTTCCTCTGGGGACAAGGTTATCTTCAATGACAACACTACCACCTTCTTCTTCCTCCAGAAACCAGACTTTCGCCTTATCCACTGCCGCTAGCTCTAACTTCTGCCTCATCCATCACACCTTTGAAGTTCATCGACTGTCCAGATCTGGATTTTTCCTCGAACCACAACTAGCGAGATACTGACCGGAATCTCCGTCTGAACTCCAATAGTTATTTCAAAATCCATGCCTAGTAGATCGATTTCCATGCTTTCTCAGAGTTTCTTCTTTGTCGAGAACAACAACAAAGGACTGAGAGACTTGCCGCTTCGATGCTCAGCACATCCAAAGAGGAAGCTCATCATATATAGAGCATCCTATATGTGTGGCCATCGCCAAAAAGAATTATATTTAGCTTTTTACTTGAATTTTTGGAGTCAAACTTTAGTAATGATAAACTACTTTTTGAAAAACAAAATTTGCAAACATTTTTTCTCTTTGGCACTCTGATCGAGACCATCTTTGCTAGCCAAACCTTTGGCGCCGGTGTGGCCATCAACTACCAGCGTCAGGAGAACCTGTTTCTCTTTTCCTTTTCTTGTTATTCTCACCTCTTTCCTCGTCGTTTATCTTCGTTTCTTTTGATTTTTTCTGTGTCTTCTCTTCATTTTATCTTCTCCAATTGAAGATTTAGTTGGTGTAAGAGGTGCTTGTCGGAGCTCTTTCCTCTGGGGACAAATTTATCTTCAATGACAACACTACCACCTTCTTCTTCCTCCGGAAACCAGACTTTCGCCTTATCCACTGGCGCTAGCTCTAACTTCCGCCTCATCCATCGCACCTTTGAAGTTCATCGACTGTCCAGATCTGGATTTTTCCTTGAACCACAGCTAGCGAGATACTGACCGGAATCTCCCTCTGAACTCCAATAGTTTTTTCAAAATCCATGCCCAGTAGATCGATTTCCATGCTTTCTCAAAGTTTCTTCTTTGTCGAGAACAACAACAAAGGACTGAGAGACTTGCAGCTTCGATGCTCAGCACATCCAAAGAGGAAGCTCGTCATGCCAGCCACCTTCGAATATTCACCGTTAACTCTAGTTTGGATTGATCTCCGACCAATCATATCTTTCATCCCGTTGAGTGCGGTTGTCGTCGTAGGAAGTTATTAAACTAGGGCAAACCCTACCAAGTCAAGTTTCAATGAGGCCATCAAACTAGGGCAAACCCTACCAAGTCAAGTTTCAATGAAGCCATCAAACTAGGGCAAACCCTACCAAGTCAAGTTTCAATGAGGCCATCAAACTAGGGCAAACCCTACCAAGTCAAGTTTCAATGAGGCCATCAAACTAGGGCAAACCCTACCAAGTCAAGTTTCAATGAGGCCATATTGGGCATGTATGTTTTCCAGGTCTAAACTCAGCATTTCCTGGTGGACCAAGCATTGTTTAATGTATGAAATGAGCCTTTCTTTATGCGGTCCAATGAATTCATTTAATGAAGTGAGTCTTGTCTTTAGCTTGTGCCTAATTCTAGGGTTTTAAATGTTTTTTTTAATGCTTGGTTGGTTTTTCCTTTAAAAAATCAATTACCGTATTCCACTAATGTGGTCCAGAGCATATCCCCACACGTTTCTTTTGTCATGGAGAGTGTCCCTGTATTCCGAATCATTTTTGATAAGGAATATTTTATTTAAAACTTGATGCGAACATTGATATCGATCAACTATTTGTCGTGTTCAACTGTCTTTTATAGTGATAGAAGTAGGAATGTTTCAAAACTCTTTTCAGAGACAAGGATGCAGTTCCAGCTCCTATCCAAGAGCTTTAGTGTGTTTGAGTTACTCTACCTAAATGCAGTATATCATTTAATCATGTATTGTTGGTCTATGATTTGTATTTTCCTTTTATGTTGATGTAATCTAGAACTTTTAAATTAATGAACTCTTTGACAAAAAAATCTACATCAGTAAAAAATATATTTAACCATTTGAGCAGCATTTTTTATTTTTTTAAATCTAATTCTAAAACATATTGTACCAAGTTTTTCCTGTAATTAAAGATATAAATAAAAAACCTTTTATGTAATTAGCGAAGAAATGAAATAAAAACCTTTAATGTAATTAGCGGAGAAAAAAGAATAAAAGAGAAGGCGTGTAGGCGGTTTATAATCAATGCAAGAAAACATTGGGAGGGCAAAAATAAAAGAAAATCATCGAACTTTTCAAGGCTTTGCTCTTAGAAATCTCAGAAGCTGTACAGTTTCTCAGTGTTTTCTCAGGTAGAGAGACAGAAAAAACCCTGATAACCGATGGGGAACAAGAGGTTCAGGTCTGAAAATGCAGGGAAGCCAAGTTCTGTCGAAGCTACTAGAATTTGGGCCTCTAAGGTCATCGAAGACTTTCGAGCCTCCGGGAACGAAGGTGAGTTTAGCTTTAGGAACGTACTCTTCTTTTGGATTCTAATTGTTTCCGCTTTCTGAATCGATTACTTCCGGAAATGAATTTAGGAGTCTTTGAGCCCGAGATTGATTAGATAAAAGCTTTATTTTTGCAGAATGCGTTACCCTGTTGGATTGGAATGAGCTGTTTTTTTTTTTTTGGGGGTATTGATTGAATTTCCTTGCATTGTGTTGTAGTTTACACATTTGAGCATAATCTTTCAAACAGCGAACGTGGCGTGATTCATCAGATGTGCCGGAAAATGGGTCTACAATCCAAAAGTTCCGGGTGAGTCATGCCTTAACTTTAGTTTTTAGTGTTTTGGGTTGAAAAGGTACACAATTTTTCTACGGTGAGAGTTCGTTTGCTTTGAGCTGAGTCTTGTGTTTCTGGTTCTTGTGGATGCTTTGATAGGCGTGGGGATCAAAGGCGTCTTTCAATATTCAAAAGCAGGCACAAAAATGGAAAGAACAAAGAAGCCAATGAGAAATCAAACAAAGAGAAGCTCAACTGTGTGTCATTTCCGCCCGAGGCAGATGCTATTCTGCAGGAGTTATTTACTTATTACCCACCTTGTGACGGAGATACTGCTGCAACATCATTTAACAAGTACTCCGGGCACTCAGATAAACAAGGACAATGGAAAGATGATTTTTTCCGGAAACCACAGATTAGAAGCGAAGAGATCCTAGAAAAGGTGGCATCTTTGGATTCTAGACTTCGGAAGGATAAAGCTCTTCAGGAGGTTAGCAATATTCAGTTGTTGGGATGTGTAGTTTTTTTCTTCGAGATGACTGTAATATTAATTCTCTATCCGGAATACAGAGTGAGAGATTATAAATCATGCCAAGTAGCACCAAGTGAAAGGAAATTGTTTTTATGATTTACGTTACAGATATCTAAGCTGCGGTCAAAGCTCCCCATCACATCCTTTAGAATTGCAATTACATCTGCAGTGGAATCCAATCAGGTTCTGTAAACTCATTGGATATATATATTTTTTTTCATCTATTTCAGAATTAGAGAGATTGATTGAATTGTTATACTGCCAGTGGTGATTTTCCACTACTTGTAAAACAACTCATTATGCATTCTTATCATAAATGCAGGTCATTCTCATTTCTGGTGAAACTGGTTGCGGGAAAACTACTCAGGTGTTTGTTACCCCTTGTTTTTTTTTTGGATAGTTTAGTTGAATCATCTCTTTAACGATTTAGTTATCACCCCTTGGGCTCAGGGGTCAGGCTTAACTGTCTTGTCCAGGGCTACATAGTTGTCACCTATGCAACTTATTTTGAGAAAAAGTATGTTAATATCATAAGGTTTTACTTGGTGTGAGTTAGAGTGCGACATTAGCCATTTAAAGAGTTTTCCATTTGAGATTGCCCCCAGTTTTTCCATTTTCAAGGTTTCTCAGGTGCTTTCACTGTAAAATGTTTTAGGTGCCTCAATATCTTTTAGATCATATGTGGTCAAGCAAAAAAGAAACTTGCAAAATTGTTTGCACCCAACCTCGTCGTATCTCTGCCATATCAGGTTGATATTGTTTCTTATTCAGCTACATATTTTCGTTTATCTTTTGAATTTTCAGGTTTAAGTCACATGTAGGCTGTATATTGCTAACGCCTTGCTTAATGTTCTTTATTCCTTTTTGCAGTTTCTGAAAGAATATCCTGTGAAAGAGGTGAAAGCATTGGAGAAAACATTGGTTACAAGGTAAGATCGTTGTAAGTAGGGTCTAGTAGAAACTTGCATTTGTAGATGAAAGGTGGTTGTGTTTCAATATTGTTGCTGACTGCTGACTTTATGTTGCAACTGCAGGTTCGACTGCAAAGTAAAGGTGGAAGGCACTCATCAGTTGTTTTCTGCACGAATGGCATTCTTCTGAGGGTGCTTGTAGGCAAAGGCTCTGTTAGCTGTGTTTCCGACATAACACACATCATTGTGGTACTTGACATCTTCTTATTTGATCTACTGTCGTGTGTTCAAAAGTATGTGTGTTATATATGTGTCAAGTATTGCTGGACAAATAAATTACTTGAAAACTAGTTATGAAATTGACAAGTTTTTTACCAAAAAAACAGTTTTTTGTCAAGTGTCACTATGGCAGCGTTCTTATTAATTTTTGTCATCCCAGATTCTCTACTATGTCCCTTTGCTTTGAATTTGATTTCGTGGCTGTCTACATTAATCAGTGACCTGAATGATACTTTGTAGGATGAAATCCATGAAAGAGATTGCTACTCTGATTTCATGTTGGCAATTATAAGGTAGACTTTCTTGTCCTCTCAAAATGTTGAGTTTCTGATCCTGTAAATTTGTTTTATCAGACAAATTAAGTCTATGTTATCTAAGACTGATTTAAAGGCCATCGTTCAGTTGTTGCCATACCATAATTCAAATGCCAAATAATATACTAGTACACTTGTATTTATCTTCTCTGAAGCCGCTAATCATGAAAGAAGATAATTATGCTATACTCTTTGGGAAATGGCAACACACAAATGAATTTAAAATCCTCTTTTTGATTTGCAGGGACTTGCTCCCATCAAATCCTCATCTCCGTCTGGTTAGTTAAGCTCTATGCTCTTTGCTTTTAATTTTTGAAATAGAGATAACGAGAAAACAAAAAGAACAAGGATTTGTCATCTTAACACTTTTGTCGTTTAGTCTAAATTAAAGAGGGGAGGGGAAATACTTGAGGGATTACTCTATAGACCGTTGTTACTACCTTTTAAACGGAACGAAAAGAGAGTGTGTGTTTTATTTTGGAAGGTATTTCCTTCCCTGTGGTTTTAAAATATTAAAGAAGACACAGCAGAATTTACAAAATCTCTTTCCTGCTATATATTTTTTGTGTTTGTGGAGTAAACATTATCAAAATTTTCAAAGAAAGATACTTTGTGGAAAGTTCACCGAGGACAAGTGAACTCCGACAAAATTGTGCACATGGCCTAAGAATCTGAGATAGCTGGACTTGATGACTTGGTAAACTTCTTTGAGTATGGCCTGACTGCGGTACTATTAAGATGACTTTTGTAAATCTCTTGACCAAACAGATTCTCATGAGTGCTACACTTGATGCTGAGAGATTTTCGGGATATTTTGGAGGTTGTCCGGTTGTCCGTGTCCCAGGATTCACTTATCCAGTTAATCTCTCTTCTTTTCTTTTCTTTCTCTCTCGAATCTGGTAATTCTTTTGTGCCCAAATATAATCTCCGTTCTTTGTGTCTACAGGTGAGAACCTTATATTTGGAGGATGTGCTTTCTATTCTGAAATCAGGTGGAGATAATCATCTAAGCTCCACAAATTTGAGTATACCAGACCGCAAGCTTGATTTGACGGATGAAGATAAGCTTGCTCTAGATGAAGCAATCATCTTGGCTTGGACAAATGATGAGTTTGATGCCCTCTTAGATCTAGTTTCTTCTAGAGAAAGTCATGAGATCTACAATTATCAGCACCAATCAACCTGGCTAACACCACTAATGGTATTTGCTGGAAAGGGCAGGATCAGTGACGTCTGCATGCTCCTCTCATTTGGTGCAGACTGGAACTTAAGGTCTAAAGATGGTATGACCGCATTAGAATTGGCCGAAACAGAGAATCAACTGGAAACTGCTCAAATAATCAGGGAGCATGCAGATAATTCCCATTCTAATGTTCAGCAAGGACAACAGTTACTTGATAAGTACATGGCGACAATCAACCCGGAGCAGGTCGATGTGAGTCTTATACAGCAGTTAATGAGGAAAATATGTAGCGACTCAGATGATGGTGCCATTCTTGTTTTTCTACCTGGATGGGATGATATAAATAAAACAAGACAGAGGTTACTTGATAACCCTTTCTTCGCGGATAGTGCTAAATTCGACATAATATGTCTTCACTCAATGGTTCCAGCAGGGGAACAGAAGAAAGTTTTCAATCGCCCTCCTCGAGGTTGTCGTAAAATTGTGCTTGCAACAAATATTGCTGAATCAGCAGTTACCATTGATGATGTGGTTTATGTGATAGATAGTGGCCGAATGAAGGAAAAGAGCTACGATCCTTATAATAATGTTTCAACCCTCCAATCTTCTTGGGTATCAAAAGCAAATGCGAAACAGCGTGAGGGTCGAGCAGGCCGCTGCCAGCCTGGCATCTGTTATCATCTGTATTCTAGACTACGGGCAACCTCTATGCCAGATTTCAAAGTTCCTGAAATTAAGAGGATGCCGGTAGAAGAACTCTGCTTACAGGTACTGCTCTCGTTTTGTTCCTAATAGCAATTGGCTCCATGTGGTGAGAAGTTTGAGCCTATGGAACTTTTTACTGATCAATGCTTTCGATAACATTTACAGGTTAAGATACTTGATCCAAATTGTAAAACAAATGATTTCCTTCAGAAACTGTTGGACCCACCTGTTGATCAAAGTATTGCAAACGCCTTGAGCATACTACAGGATATCGGGGCCCTGACACCTCAGGAAGAGCTGACAGAACTTGGAGAAAAATTTGGTCATCTCCCAGTTCATCCTCTGATTAGCAAAATGCTTTTCTTCGCTGTATTAGTAAACTGTCTGGATCCAGCACTTACTCTGGCATGTGCAGCCGACTACAAGGAACCATTTACCATACCTATGTCACCAGTTGAAAGACAAAAAGCGGCTGCTGCAAAACTTGAACTCGCTTCACTTTGTGGAGGTGACAGTGATCACCTATCAGTTGTTGCTGCCTTTGAGTGCTGGAAAAATGCAAAAGAAAGAGGTCTTGCAGCCGAGTTTTGTTCTCAGTACTTTGTCTCTCCAAGTGCTATGAAAATGTTGGATCAAATGCGTAGTCAACTTGAATCGGAACTTAAAAGACATGGGATTATTCCTAACGACATTTCAAGTTGTAGCCAGAATTCATGTGATCCTGGAATACTCCGTGCTGTGCTTGCAGTAGGATTGTATCCAATGATAGGAAGATTGTGCCCTTCTTTTGGTAGTAATCGACGAACTATAGTAGAGACTGCTAGTGGTGCCAAAGTACGTGTGCATTCGTTGTCAAACAATTTCAACTTGTCGTCGAGAAAGTATGATGGATCTTTAGTTGTTTTCGATGAGATCACTCGTGGAGATGGAGGCATGCACATAAGAAACTGTACTGTTGCTCGGGATCTTCCTTTGTTACTTGTCTCAACAGAGATAGCTGTGGCTTCTACAGAGAGCAGTGATTCTGATAATAGTGATGACGAGGAAGAAGAAGAAGTTCGAGACAATAGTATAGAAGATGGAATGTACATACATAAAGAAGAGAGTAGGCGTGGAGCAAAGGTGATGGCTTCACCTGACAATTCAGTCAGGTTAGTAGTTGATCGGTGGCTGCCTTTTAAAACCACAGCCCTTGAAGTTGCTCAAATGTACATTTTGCGGGAACGACTAATGGCATCTATTTTGTTCAAGGTGAGTTTATATTCCATTACACCTAAAACTACTTCATACTTAGTTCTTTGATTTGAATTTCCAACCATTTATTGCAAATTTTATAGGTAACACATCCACGGGAACATTTGCCGCCCCATCTCGGAGCTTCTGTGCATGCAATAGCTTGTATTCTCTCATATGATGGTCATGAGGGGCTTTCATCTCCACCGGAGTCGATGGGACGAAAACAGTCGAGGACTGAAATGTATGATACTGGAGGGTGGGAAGAGAAACCGAACTCTTTCCTCAACTCTCTCTTTTGGTCTCTGAGTCTGAAAGAGAACAAGCATCCTGCTCGCGCGAATAGGAATCGGCAGCGTGATTGCAACATGGCTCCAATAGAAGCTGCATCGATGTCTAGGCAGCAAAAGAATAAGCAAAGAAATCTCAAACCAGCCAACAATGCTGATTCGCGTAAGAAAGAAGAAAAAATGTTTGTTAATCAAACGGATGGGATTAACCAACATGAAGCTGCATCTATGGGTAAGCAATCAAAGCACACGTCAGCTTCGGGTAGCAAGAAAGAGAACATGCCTTCTGATCAGACTAATGGGAATAAGCAACCAGACACAGTTCCAAGAGAAGATGCTGTATCAGTGGCGAAGAATAAAAGCGGTAAAAAAACCAAGACCAAGTCAGGTAACAACTCGGAATCGGGTAAGAAGAAAGACCGGTATGTTCCCAAGACAGATATCCATAAAAGGCAACGCGAAGAAAAAGCAGAACAGAAGGGAGATGCATGAAGAGCCAAAGTTTTTGGTTTTGGGTCCTATAAAGTTGGTTCCTCCATTTCACTTTGATGGTTCTTTGGCCTAAAAGTTTATTTATTTATCTAATCATGAACCGGATTTTTGAATCGGTTTCATGTTGCGGTCTGGTGTTAATCATGAAGAAACTATGTAGAAAGTTCCATTGAGACCAAAAGGATAATTGCCACGTGGCACGATGGAGCACCTATACAACCTTATCCCAACATCCAAACAGAAGATGCCCCACAATCCAAAATCCGAAAACCAACCACAAAACACGCTTCACTTCAACTCCCATATTTAAAACACATTCATCACTTTGGTCTTAAGGTTTGAACTGAATCAATCAAGAAGAGAGAGAGAAAGAGAAAAAGATGGCCTACAGTGCAAGCACCTTGAACCAGACTGCACTCGTCTCCATCGCACGATCATCATATAGTCACGTGTCCCTCTCGAGACCCGTCCATTTAGTACGCAGAGCTCATCAGTCTCAGGAAGATGATGAGTCTGCAATCTCCCGCCGTCTTGCCCTCACCTTCCTTGTTGGTGCTGCTGCCATCGGATCCAAAGTGTCTCCTGCTGATGCTGCCTATGGTGACGCTGGTACGATCCCTCTTTCTCTCTTTATAAACATTTCGATCATATCAAATGAAAGAATCTTGAAGCCATCTCTTTGATTGTGTTTTGCAGCGAATGTGTTTGGTAAGCCAAAGAAGAACACAGATTTCTTGCCGTACACGGGAGAAGGATTCAAAATTGACATTCCAGCAAAGTGGAACCCAAGCAAAGAAGTTGAGTATCCAGGACAAGTCCTAAGATATGAGGACAACTTCGACGCCACCAGCAATGTCTCTGTCATGATCACTCCTACAGACAAGAAATCCATCACTGATTACGGTTCTCCCGAGGAGTTCCTCTCTCAGGTTTCTCTTTCTTCTTACAACTAAACAACTAGAAAGTTTTATCACATGAGAATCGCCACAACTGATGACAATATTTCTGGTTTCTGCAGGTGAATTATCTCCTCGGAAAGCAAGCTTACTTCGGCCAAACAGCCTCTGAGGTAATTTCTTTTTCGAGCCAGTTTTAAGACTTAAACCAGAACAAAGACCTCAAAGAGTGTTACTGATCTCTTTGCAGGGAGGGTTTGATGCAAATGCAGTAGCAATTGCAAACATTCTGGAAACATCTACACCAAATATCGGTGGGAAACAGTACTACTACTTGTCGGTTTTGACAAGAACAGCTGATGGAGATGAAGGTGGAAAGCACCAGCTGATCACAGCCACTGTGAATGGTGGAAAGCTTTACATCTGCAAAGCACAAGCAGGAGACAAGAGGTGGTTTAAAGGAGCTAGGAAATTCGTTGAGAATGCTGCTTCTTCCTTTAGTGTTGCTTGAAACTGAATTAGAAAAAACATTAATCGAATGTTCTGTTTTTCTGTTGTCTTCTTCCTCATTGTCCCTTTTATAAATAAAGTAGATCCATAATACGAAACAAGCATTTAAGAAATAAAAAGATTGTTTAGCCTTTTCTGTGATGACATATATAGCTATTGCTTGTAATTCTGTATGATGACAAATACAGTGACGCAAAGAATTGAATGGCAAATAAACAAGAAACTCTATTACAGTTTAAATCTCCATGGCTTATTCTTTACAATATCTTGTGAAAGTGTTATTAATTAGCAAATGCGGTTTTGCCAGGAATTAAACAAACAATAGAAAGGGTCCACATTGGTGTAGTTGAGCCATCTGTTTCGCCCAAAAAAGGGTCCACATACTCAAGCCAAAACTAACAGAATATGTGAAAGTAAGTGTTAATAGCTTTAACAACAAAATTTTAACTTACGACAATCTGGAAATGGGACCGTGAGATGGCTGAAACATTGGTCAGGTTACTCTTAAAGGAAAAAACTGCACTTGGCAAAGTCTTCATTTTCTCAAGAAAGAAGAAAAGCTTAGCACTTCTAATCTAATCAGCAGTTACACAGATAAGAAAATCCACATAATGCAGGCACAGCTCTTCTTGGCTCACATGGATTTTGTTTTACTGAGGTCTCATCCAACAACAGAATCTAAATCTGCCATGGAAACTTCTAACTCTGCCGGTAACATGTACAACTATGGCAGGATAATGATGGTTGAGTCATGACAGGCAAGAATGTGATCTAGTCTTATCCCAAAACCAGATTTACGAAAGCCTGGCCAGCATCTCTTATCCAGATTCATGGAGAAGAGTTCTACAATCTGATCGATCAGAAAAGAAACCATGTGCTAAGCACAACACCCTGATAAGTCACTATAAACACGAGACTTATGCAAAAGAAAATAAGCACTAACCATTTGATATTACCCTTGGCCAGGGCACACTGAACAAATCAATAACAACAGAGTTCTTTATGCAAACTGAGGTGCAACTAAAGCCCGCGTTTCAGCATCTTTCCCCTCACTTTCTCAGCATTTAACTCCATTCCATGATGTTTATAAGCCTTATACATGATGGCGAACGTTTTAGTTACAAGCCCATAATTAGTTTCTGCCATTTCATCTACAACACCTTCCATTTCTTCATAGCGTTTTTGGGATCCATACATTACCATCTTACAGTGGTAAAGAGATCGACATAGTTTCCAGCCAGCAGACTCAGCACGCTTGACAAAATTAGCAAGATTGTCAACTTCATTACACCTGAAGTAAGCTGTGATGATTGCCCGCATAATACTTGATTTGTTTACACATGTCTTATGCTCAAATGCCTCGTCAATTTTATTTTCCATTGCTTCCACAACATCTTCTTGAGCATATAGTCGAATCAAAAGCACATTCAACCAAGGTAAATATTCCTCCCCAGAGAGAAGACTTAATAAATATTCAATCTTTTGGACTCTATTCTCAACAGCTTTCTTACAATATGCACAGATCATGGCTCTGACCAAAGGACCAGTGTTTGCACCAACCTGATCTTTAATCGATTCATACATTTCTTCCATCCTACTTAAATTCCCGGAATTTGCATAGCCACGAAGCATTAGCTGATATGTGTCAGTGTCGGGCTCTACTGGACCCTTCTTCATTTCTTGAAATGTAGCTTCCATTTTATCCCAATTCCAGGCAGTCACATAACCAGCAATCAGAGAATTGTAAGTGACAGAATTCGGACAAAGTTTTCGTTGGTGTATTTCTTCGAAAGCTTCTTCCATATTCTTTACCATCAGAAGTCGACCATAAACTGATATTAGAATGTTATAGGTCACAATGGTCGGAGCACAATGCGTTTGCCTCCTGAAATCTTTAAAAAGTGACTGACATTCCTCAGCAAGCCCGTTCCACATGTAAACACTCATCAAAGCATTGTAAATCGAAGCTGTCTGAATTCGTTTTTTAGCAGCCTCATTGAAAAGATAGACTGCAAGATTTATGTCCCTAGCTCGACCCGCAACTTTAATTCCTTTGGCATACTCCTCTGATGTCAAAGGGATACAATTATCCACTTGTCTTCTTCTCCACTCTAAAACCTGAATAACTCGGGATATTAACATAAGATCAAAACCAAGGGAAAAAAGGCGAAAAAGCTTAGATTCCTGAATCAATCAAAATTTTAGTCATGCTGCCTTCATTAGAAACAAACCAATATATAGCATTCTGCTTTAACTGAATGATGTTTTGTTCTTTCCTTAAGGTCGATCCAATAATGACACACCAGAGACAGGGCAAACGCAAGATTCAAACTTTAGAAAGAAAAAAAACACACATAGATGAAATAAATAAAACGAGAAGAAACCAAACCTGAAGAGCCAGGTAATGCCGAGGAAACAGTTGATCCATAAGCTCCATGATCCCAGCACCATCATGATAACTCGTAAACAACCACTGTCCTTTCTGATTCAAAACGTTCTGAAATTTTTCCTTACTGTGACCTATCTTTAAAAGCTCGTCTCTCAAAATCGAAACCTTTTGGACCAAATCAGTATGATGAGCAGGCAAGCTAGTTACACGGGTGAATTTGCCGATAAATAAAGTGCTGAGTTTCATAAAATTTGATGTCATGGATCAAGACTTCGCCTTGGAGCAAGAGCTCCGGCTTAATTAGGTGGCAGGATCGGATCTGAGGATCTGCAGACTGTGCAGAACCCCCAAAACTAGGGTTTATCGTGGAGAAGAAGATGAATAAATGCTGTATTGGGCCTTGGGCAAGAGAGTGATAATGGCTGTGAAATTTTGACGCTTATGACTTTGGTTAAGCACACGGTTCAACCTCATGCTAATTGCACTCGGTTTACCATACACGATTTTTTTTTTTTTTGTCAACTGGCCTAGTGGGCTTTACCATTGGGCCACCTGTCCTCGGCAACACGATTTTACATTTTAATTGCATTTCCATGAATTTAAAATATAGAAATGAAATTCTGATGTAAAATATGACTTCACATTTCAATAATAATAATAATAATCAAAGCATGGAAAAATGACTACTAGATTATTCCAGTTTTACAAGTTTGATAATTTCACACAAAATAAAATAATTGAAAAAATATTTAAGTTTTTCCTTGAATGCACACCTATTTAGGAAATTTGTTTTTATTTATTCTATCATTCAATAAGTTAGTTAAATTTTAATCCAACGAAGAGAAAAAATGAAAATACAAATGGTCATGTCATAGTTAACTCCATATTCAATATTGTTCTTGTTTTCGTAATCCACTTCAATAAGTGTCAACAACAAATTATTACAAGGAAATTCATTTGGAGCCAAAATTTTCATAAATTATAGAACTCAAAAATTTAAAGTTTCACAATGGAGCCAAATCAAAAACTAAAATCTAAGTAGAGTGTATTGAAACTACAATTTTAAGAGATTCGATAAAATTTAGATTTTGATAGATTTTGAGAGATTTGATAAAATTTAGATTTTGAGAGATTTAAGTGAATTTTCAAAAAAATTTAGATGATTTCAATTGATTTTGTATTTTTGGTAAAACAATTATAAGATGATTCTAGGAGTTTTTTTTTTGTTAGAATTTGTCAGTCCATTAGTCAAGTTCCTATATAATGTAGGTAATGGAACTCGATTTCTGGATGTGCAAGTGCACCTACTTTTAGTGAATTTATCACTTGCCAATAGATTAAAGATCTACGATTATAGGAGATTTAAGATTCTAAGAGATTTAAGTTGATCTTTTAGTTATAATTATTGTGATTCATATTCCAAGTAATTCACTTCAACAATGACTACATTATTGTGATTCATATTCCAAGTTATTCATATTCCAATTATTTTTGAACTCATAAAGGAACTGATAGATTTTTTGGTTAGCTCTCAGGCCAGTTTAATTAAGATTCGGGTTTTTGAATAAAATTTAGAAAACCAAAAAATATTTGGATATCCAGTTACCCAGAAAATATCAAACTATACTTGAATATTTGAATACCCAAAAATACTCGTATATCCCAAATTACCCAAAAATTTTTCTAAAAATGACTCAAAATACCCGAAAGATCTAGAAAATCACTCGAATATCCAACACCCAAAAATTTCTAAAAGTTATTTGAAAATTAGCATAAATACCCTAAATATCTAAAATAATTACTTGAATATCCAAAAAATGTTAAATATCCAAAAATATTTAAATATCCAATTATTAGAATATCCAAAAATTACCCGAAAATTTGAAATGGCTGCATAAAATCGTGTCTTCGGGTACGCGATCGATTCTTAAGTAGGAAAATGATCCAAAACTTCAATTTAAGACCCAATATATAGAGTAAAATATTTATACATGTATTTGATTTGAACCAATAATTTTCGGGTCAGCTTCGGTTTGGATCATTAGATCTGGGTATTATGCCTAAAGTATGGCTAGAATAGACAAATGAAAATAATTAACATGTTCGGAGCCAAGGCCTATAATCCTCCCAAAAAATGGAAGTATTCCAAGTTTCTAATCTGGCAGCTAAGAATCTCGAACCAGAAAATTCCTATTTAAAAAATATCAGTAGACCAAGACGCCAGTTAGAAATCTATAGTAATTTTGATTTTTTATCATTTTAGTAATTAACTTTAATTTCACTAAACGTCTAAACTGCATGTGGCATTTAGTTTAGTGGTATATGGTAAATCTACTAAAAATAGGCGCACTTGTACATCCAGAGATCGAATCTCACTGTCTACATTATATAAGAACTTGGCTAATAATCGGCCAGTTGTAATCCGGTGTTAGATAAAAAAAACTTATAAATCTAGTTTGGAAACTTCTATATATATATGAGGTCCCTATATATCAAATAACTTCTTCTGTGATTTGATAATTTAAGGTTCGGCGAGTTCATAGAATTGAGTGAGTGCAGCCATTAATTGGGGCATATCGCAGCCTTCCATGTTGTAAATGTAAAAGTTAAAGTCAAACGACCTATGACTTGACTTTGACCTAGGTGAAAAATCAGAGATTATAGATAGATGCGAGAACAAATATGTACATAGTTTTTAAGAGACGAGATAAATAAAGAAGTTTGACATTTTCATGGCAAAGTCGACTTTTGCTTTAGATTTCTATATTGCAAATGAGACTTTTATGTCAATTTGAATAAGTCATATAAGAACGACTAATTAAAATGTCAATTCCAGTTGAAGAGATTTATCTTTGATTTAGACGTTTGACTGACCAATTCAACAACGAAGTTATATAGGGTAGCTAAATTACTTACCTTAAGTAACCATTAATGTGAATATTAAACCAATATAAGTTGGCTGTTGAATGGATTAGTCTATTTTTCAAATCAAAGTTATCATTTATAATCCAATATATAGTATTCTCCTAAGTTTATAAAATCCAATAATATAGTATTCTCCTGAGTTTATAAAATCCAATTTATGTATATACGTTATAATTAAGGTAAATATTATACTTCCAAAGAAGATTTTGCCCAAACAATATATGGATTCCAAATATTCGTTGACTTTGTTAAAAAAAAGTAAATGTTATTTAGGCATGTATTTGTGAGAAATTATGAAAGAGTGACACATCAGTAAAATAACAATATGACTTTTCAAATAATATATCGAAAGTCATCAGTATAGTATTTAATTCACTTTCTGTAAAATAATCCACTGCGTGAATTTTATTATTTAATCATAGATTATTATTTTTTTCAGTTTTAAAACATTTTAAATTCTACCCAAAGTCAATATTCTTGCAAAAGTATTTCTGCACACATGATTTAAAAATATATCCGCAAAGGTTGGACAAGAAAAGTCATGCAAGAAATTCAATCTTCATAAAAAAAAAGAAGAAGAATAATTTTCAATGTTTGACAAAAATACGAACAACTTATAACATGTTGAAACTGAATTCTGATCTACTCGAGGGCAATCATGTCAATAAACGCCTAAATCATGAAAGAAAAAAAACTACAATATTTTAGTTTCAATTTAATTTATTTATTCTTTCTATTTTATGAAATAGAAAAACTAATTGTAGGAAAATAAGAAATATTAGAGGTAGTTTAATAGTAATAGTCACTTTACGAATTCCGATATAAAAGAAAAGGAAAAAAAATATTAAAATATGTGTTTTGGCTATATATCAGATTTGGTCGCTTCAATTATTGAAAAAAAAAGGATTGACAAACATAAAAGTAAAAAAAAAATGGAATACTAATCACCATTTGAAATTTGAGAGAATACAATTACTATAAACAATTTTTTCTTGCAATACGGTAAATTTAATATTTAAGAACAAAAACCAATTTGATTATAGTTTATAACAAAATTAAAATGTCATATCCGACCAAAAAAATTAAAAATTAAAATGTAATAAATATATATCAACCATCTATGACTAAGAGTTCTATACATCTAACTTTTATTATTATATTTTCTCAAGAGATTATTATATATATAACTCATCACGTTACGGCGATCTTATTTTTATTAGAACTTCAATTTGACCATTCACCATTTTTTCACTTTTTTTTTACTCAAATCACTTAATGAACATGTTGATCATAAGATATATACAAAAATATAGTAATGATATATATTTGCAGGATTTGTTCAAGAAATCGATAACCGTAAAAAATAATGGTGATGAATGAGTGATTTGTTCATTTGTCACGATCTTCAGATGATTAATTACAACTGTATATACAAAGACTATTATGATACATTTCTAACTTCAAATCAAAAGTAGAACTTCTTACGTTAAATTTTCGTTATTAATTACATAACTAAATTTGACCGAGAATCCTTCATATGTAGATGCATATGTCATCTGAATTCTATCAACAAAAACGAAAGTATCACTTCTGTGTAAAGAAAAGAGAGTAACTATATATTGTATTAATATAAGGAAAAGATGTAAAAAAATCTTCTAAACCAAAAATAGTTGAAAAATACAATTTTGGATGTTTCACAAAAAAAATATATACAATTTTGGCTAAAAGGTTTAAAACGTCCAATGTTTTGTTAACTTTCAATTGTATTTTTATTTTCTGTTGAATACCTTGTCGATGTATAATTTAACAGATTGTATTGACCTTATTAATTTCCCTAGTTAACCGACTTGGAAAACTTTGGACTTAAAATCTATTATTATTGGTAAATTAGCGGAGATTAACGAGGTTAATTCGGTGGTTGATCAAAGTTAACAAAGCAAGTCTAACATAGAAAGTTAATTTTCTAATTTTAGAAAACATGAATAAGTTTTTCAAAGTACATTATTTTTTATATTATTTCAATAAAAAATTTTATGTAAAAATTTTAAATACAAATGTTATATAATTTGGTGATTAGGATTGGTTAGGATAATCTCGCTAATGACTATGACTTTTAGGGTTTGATTCCTCTCAGCTTCTCCAAGTTGGTAGATTAAATAAAAATTTTAAGGATTTGGCTAAGTTATAGATCAGGTCTTGTCAAGAGTAATCATTGGATCGACAACAAGACTTGAGGGACAAGCCAACTGGACCACTTGTTTCTTGGTAATAAAACAAGATTTGATGATGATAAAAACAAGATTTAATCAAATATAAATAGTTATTTCATCCAAATGTTTCTTTTATTTTTATTACATGATCAAATTAATAAAATTGGTAGCTAGTACTAAAGCTAACTTTAATATGCCGACGAAAAGAAAAAGCTAACTTCAATTTATTATTATTTTTGTATGTAACCAAAAGTACAATCCAATTTAATATTTTAATATTGCTACATTATCATATGCAGGTCAAATGAATCTAATAATAATGAAGCTTCTAAACATAAATACCAAAATTAATTAGCAAACTCATCTTGATATTGTGTATCTATAAATAAAAATTAATAAGGTCACTGAAGTGAATATACACCAATTTTCTCTAAGCGGAGGATTTGAGTGATACTGTTCACTCATATACCCAATGTGTCATATTGGCAATGTAACCAAAGTAATAATTGTGAAATTTTTTATTATTCACTATCTTTAACATATTTATTACATGCGGTAAAAAATTATATACATATTGATATTGTTTTGTTTATATTATTTACCGTTATATGTATTCTGCTAATAAAATTGTTAATGTAATTGAAATGCAGTTGATATGTTGGATATAACTATAGTTATTGAGTAAATAATATTGTTATTTGAACTTGGCATGATTTATTGTTCTATATGTTATTCATTTAATATAACTGATATTTTACCAAGTTTCAAAACATACGACTTGTCTTACTCGTTTAATAAATCTTATTTTTCAGATATATGTGATATAATTTGTATTTTATATAAAAAAAAATTATCTATCGGTTTAACTAATTTCATATCAATATTAGGGGCAAAATGGTTAATTGCAACCCAATTTCTCAATTAACTGAAAATTTGTGTCAAAAACTTAATTAAATTAAAACTTATAGCTATATGTTAGAATTTTTCAAATTAATACCTAATGGCTAATATACAAGACTAACTGTTAAAAGAAGATTATGCCTAGCTAGTTCCACAAAATGAATTTATCAGATTTTTTTTCAACGTAAACAAAGATGCAATTAAAATTATAAATGCAAAATCACCTAAAATGATCATAATTAAATTTCTTGATGGTGACAGTGTAGTAATTGAAGACTTTACCAGACATGTATTTTATATTGTCGTTTCAATCATTTTTGTGTAATTAGGCGTTTTAGTAGTAAAAAAGATTTTTTTTTTCTGTCAACAATCAATAAAACTACAATATCCGATATATACCCTAAACCATTTGTTTAAATTTTAAACAATATCATACATTGTAACATAATTTTTAGAATCCAATTCCAATGAGTAAGTAGTAGATGAAAGTTTAAAAAATTTCTCGTTAAAAAAGGGGATAATTGGCACAATAACCATTTTTGCTAAATATATTAAGAACATAGCACCCCCTAATTGACTAATTAAGTTAATAACACAAAATCCTACATTTTTACCTTCTTACCATTTCCCACTCATTTTATTTAATTATAATATCATATAATCATATCTACTTTTGCTTAGATGGAGGAGAGAAGTGCACGACAATTCTTTTTATCTAAAATTAAAAGCTATGTTATGATTATAGTTTTTTTAGATATAAGTACACACTTCTAATCTCTAATATAACCACAAATTTATTAATTTCAAATTCAAAAATGGTTGGTTATACCCAATTGTATATGTGGGAGGGGAACTCGGTCTTGTTAATGTGAGGAGGCCACCCGGGAGGCCAAAGAAGTTGGGAGTTTCATTTCAAGGGGAATACAAGAAATGTGGTCTATTCTATTTTGAGTATATAGTAATATTATCAACATTTTGTTGTATGCTGACATGTATGTTGCAAAAATATCTCATAACAAGACATCTTGCAAGAACCTCATATAGGTATGATAACTAAGCCATGTTAGGGAGGGGAAAAGCGATGGGCGTGTAAGTATAATTGATTTCTGGAAAGTCAAAGTATATTTTGGTATGTTTCGTTCGTCCTAAGAAGTTGATTCATATCCGGAAAATTCAAGGTATATTTATAAGATGTGTAATATACCTTGATATTTTTTTGGATTAAATAGCTTGTCTATATATATGTAATGAATGGACGTACTATATGAACAATGTAATGCCCATGTAATCTTCTTTTTGATATAGTTAAATGAAGCTCCCCTGTTTGTCAAGCTATATAATAATCTATATTACAATGTATTCATGGACGTCACAAGTTGTGAGCTCTTTCTACAATTTTATTCATAGATATTTAAATTTACTAATAGATCTAGATTAATTACAGCATGTAGACTTACTATACATATAAATAAACTATATACGATTAGTACATATTGTGGATGCGATCTACATGTTATGTTTTGCTTATATAGTTAAAGTATAAATTTGTTTATTTCAAAATTGCTTCCGGATTGAATGAAGTGAAAGTTCTGATGGCATAGCTTTTCGCAGCAACTACTAAGTCATTATTCACTACATGCTAACATTGCTTATTGTTTCCCAACGCATGCTGCTCCATGGTAACCATAGTTGCAATTCTAACCAATTTTGTCAAGAAAATATAAAACCGAGTAAACTAGTGTTAAATATTATGTTATATTTTAAAAATGTAAAGTACTTTATAGTTTAAATCCAGTCTCAAACAAACGCTTAGGAAACACCTCATCTTCCATATCTTACAGAAATAGTCTGTATACACAAAACAAAATTACTATATCAAAATCTGGCACTAACATATAACATTATCCTATAATTGACATATCATACATGATTACTATAATGACTGTTCAATATAAGCGTGTTAGACATTTACAATTATTGAACACTCATAACGAGACACAAGACACAACAATACAAAATACATAGTTTGTATTTACCATATAGAAAACCCATAAGTATACACAAAATCATATGGCAATTTGGAATTGGTACAATTTTGATTTGGTAAAAGTTGTCTATTTTATTTTATATAGTACAACTATACTAAGGAGGAAGAATAACAAGAGCTAAAGGAGGGGAGGACTAAAAAAATTATGTGTAATTGATGTTTATTATAAAAAAATAAACCTTCTATATAAAATAGAATATATAGAACTTGATAATGTGTTTTATATAACATTTTTGTCTTTTATAATAACTATTGGTCATTTTTAAAAATTTAAATCTTAATATGTAGAGAAAAAAAGCTTAGAAGAAAGTTTAAATTTGAATTACTTTTCTATTAAAAGATATAATGTAAATAAAAGGAATGATGAGAGAAGATATTGAAAAACAAAAACAAAAAATTAAAAAGGTAATTTGGTAATATTATAGAAAATATGTTGAATAATATTGACTTTAGGGTTTTTCCCACATTTTTAGTTATAGTCTAAAAGTGGTTATTTTGCCAGTTATCCTTTAAAATAAAAATCTTGAACATTAACTGTAACCAAAGGCACCTTTCAATTCTTCGTGTAAATTACCGCGAGTTTTTATTTATATATAGAAAACAATATATAATATTCGACCAAAATAGAAAGGCTAGTTATTTCAAAAGACTAGACATATTCCAACGTAAAAAAACATGCACTTCATTATTATATTTAAAATGATGAGTTCATGCTTGTTGACGAGAAACGATATGAGTTCCACAGAACCCTATAAATACCAAGGAAACGAAGAGCTAATTACAATCACAAATCAAACATTTCAAGTAATCAAAATTCAATAAAATGGAAATGGAAAACATATTGATGATCTCTTTGAGCTTAACGACTCTCTTAGCCTTTCTATTGCTTAAACAAATCCTCAAACGAACCACCACCAAAGTTAACCTACCACCGTCTCCATGGCGACTTCCGATTATCGGAAACCTCCACCAGCTTAGCCTCCACCCTCACCGTTCCCTTCGGTCCCTTAGCCTCCGGTATGGACCACTCATGCTCCTTCATTTTGGCCGTGTCCCCATACTTGTAGTCTCTTCCGGCGAAGCAGCTTATGAAGTTTTGAAAACACATGATCATAAGTTTGCCAATCGTCCGAGATCAAAAACTGTTCATAGGATTATGAATGGTGGACGTGATGTTGTGTTTGCTCCTTATGGAGAATATTGGAGACAGATGAAGGTATTTTAACACTTTAGTCCCTTATCTTCATGCATGCTACAAAATAATATTGTTTAATCACTACCAAAAATTATTATATTGAGATGCGTCAAAATATAAAACGGTATCGTTACAAACAATTTGTAAATTGTTACAATACAATTGTCATAAATGTATACTCGTAACAAAACCATCACAATATATATGTGACGAATAAATTTAGTAACAATTTAGTCACAAATCATTACGGAACAGAGTCACAATGATTTATTTAAATTCGTAACAAATGAAATTTGTAGCAAAATTATATACAAAACGTCACAAATTATTACTAGTATTACAAATATCACGATAACTCAAATTTTTGGTAGTTATATATTAATTAATGGATGATAATTTTGAATGAAGAGTGTATGCATTCTGAATCTGCTCACCAACAAAATGGTTGGATCCTTTGAGAAAGTAAGAGAAGAAGAGGTAAGTGCAATGATAGCGAAGTTGGAGAAAGCAAGTGATGCTTCTTCATCAGAAAATCTGAGCGAGCTTTTTATTACTCTACCAAGTGATGTTACTAGTAGAGTTGCCTTGGGAAGAAAACATAGTGAAGACGAAACCGCAAGGGATCTCAAGAAACGAGTGAGGCAAATCATGGAGCTTTTAGGCGAGTTCCCGATCGGTGAATATGTCCCGGCTTTGGCATGGATAGATAGAGTCCGTGGGTTTAAAGGTAAAGTTGAAGAAGTGAGTCAAGGGTTTAGCGACTTGATGGACAAAGTTGTGCAAGAACATCTAGATGCAGGTAAACATAAAGCGGATTTCGTCGATATAATGTTATCAATCGAAAGAGATCAGAAGAGTAGTGGATTCCAAGTTGAAAGAAACGACATAAAATTTATGATCTTGGTAAGATATATAATAAGTAGATTCATTAATAACTATATGGTTACATATGTATATGAAACAATATTTATAGTTTGAGTAACTTGTTTAATACTTGATATGTCAGGATATGTTTATAGGAGGAACGTCAACAACTTCGACTCTACTAGAATGGACGATGACGGAGCTAATAAGACATCCAGAGTGTATGAAGAAACTCCAAGACGAGATTCGGTCAAGTAATGTGTCAAATAGTTCATACATAAAAGAGAAAGAAGTTGAGCATATGATTTACTTAAAAGCAGTGATTAAAGAGGTGCTTAGGTTGCATCCTTCTCTTCCACTAATACTTCCAAGACTATCGAGTGAAGATGTCAAGTTTATGGGATATGACATAGCCGCAGGGACAGAGGTAAAACTAAAATCTATGATCAAGTCAATCTCTTAAACTTGTTGATACATATATAACTATAAAGATATGTCTTAATTAAGCCATTGTTGTCAATAAAAACATGTATTAACAGGTGATAATCAATGCTTGGGCAATCCAAAGAGACAGTGCGGTATGGGGAAATGATGCAGAAGAATTCAAACCAGAGAGACACATAGATTCAGGTTTGGATTATCATGGAAAAGATTTGAACTACATACCATTTGGATCAGGGAGAAGGATATGTCCAGGGATTGGATTTGCATTGGGTTTAGCAGAGGTCGCAGTGGCTAACCTTGTAGGTCGATTTGACTGGACCGTAGAAGCTAAACCACCTGGCGATGAATCTGATCTAGCTGAAGCCGTTGGTATTGATGTCTGCCGCAAATTCCCTCTCATTGCATTTCCATCTTCCGTTTTCTAATTTCATGTTTTTCTCTTTTCAATTTCGCTTTATCAACAAAAATAATTTACAAGACTTGTAATGGGACTGAAAAGTCCTTTATTTATGTACTCACAATAAGCTTATCCTATAATAATAAAAATTTCAAGTAAGCAGACGAATTATATAACACTTAATATTGTCAGGGTTTCAGATTGGATTGTAGATCTGGTCTTGTTGATATAATTATTGACAAACAAAAATAACTATAAACTTTATGTTTGGGCATTGAGTTATTAAAAAAATTTGTTTTTAGCTATATATATAGTGTATATATATATATATGTGTGGAAAATTTATCTTTAAAAAAAATTTCTTACATTAGATCAGATTAATATAGGGTATAGACATTAAAACATTGTTATTTCTAACTGATAATAACTTAAAGAACCCATATGTCAAATTTTTTTCTTTTTTAAAAAAATCCATCACCCAAAATATCTTTATTAAAAAAGCTAATAAACCATGTTTCTACATAATAAATTCTATCCAATGTAGGAGAGTGTATCTTTATATATAATCTATTTGGAGCATTATTTTTTTGGTTAATTCAGAAAATTATTAAAAAGAGAAAAAAAATTAAAAGATTATTGCTTATTAACAGTCATAAAATTATTGAAATCAGGTGACGACCTATGATTTTCTATAGTTTCTGACTTCTGTTTGATGAGTGCAAGTACTTAGGGACTAGAATCTTGTGAGACCTAATTAGTACTCAATGATCTCATATCCAAGTGACTTTATTTTCTTGTTGTATTTCTACTTGAGAATATGTATTTGCTAGTGCCAATTACTGTTTTTCAACTCGAAAATGCAAATCAATTTTTGTAGTTCCAAATAATAAGTACTAATTTCTAACGTATAATATCCACATACATAAGGAGATGTACTTACAAATTTGGATAAACATATAGTGGTACTGAATGCTTCTGATCATCTGGTGGTTGATCAAAACTTAGCCAAAGGATGGGTTGATCAAATGAGCCAAGTCGTGTAGTTAAGCCAAGCTACATCATCAGCCATTAATGTTGGCTAACAGCTCTTCAATAAATGATATGGCAATGTTCTACGCTTTAGATCCAAATCATATCATCTGTATTTATTTTTTGATAAAAAAATTATTAAATTTTGAAAGTTGCAAGTCCAAGTAATTGTAACAAGTCATTTCTTAATATACATGTTAAATTTACTAAAATTTGCAGTCAGTGGTCCTAAGAGGTGGAGGCCACAAAATGCTGATCAGCAGAGGTCAGCGATGAGATCAAACAATCTTCTGCACATATTTGAAATTTTTTCCCATCTAATATCAACCAAAAAAGGAAGATGAGACATAAAACCCCAGAATAGTATAGGTAATGTAATATAATTTTATTAATACTTGACACACGTACGATACATTAGATAATTACTTAAAAGCTAGCTAAGTCTCTCAACACTCCAAAGTCAAAAATGTTGTTTTTCTGGTTCCCATATCATAAACCTAAGCCTGCTTGCGACATGAACATATACAGGCTTGCTCAAGTACTTCATCAATGTGTGTGTGGGTTTTATCATAAGAAGCTTAATTACTAGCTAATAAATTTACTGTTATTATAATAGCGTACGACAAAATGCACATGATTAAGCCGCCGGAGCCACGTCACAGTCGTCGTCATCATCATCGTCTCCTCCGTTCTCTTGGCCACTGGTTTGTGAGTAAGGAACTAGCTGAGTCCGAGTTGACTCGTCTAGCCTGCCTTCTTCGTTGTTGTGACTCATCACTACCATTTTTTAATATTTAAGGTTTTGTGTGTTTCTGATTTTAGTAGTATATTTAGTGTTGGTTGCAGATAATAAGCTCAACTGGAACAACCTTTCAATTTATAAGCAGCAGTTCAAGATAACCTAGATTCGCAAGAATATAATCAAATACAGAACACTCGATTTTCTGAGGTTAATATTGCAGGTTTTGAGAAATTTAGTCAGGTAGAAACAATTTGATTTATCTTTGAGTAGTAAAAATATCTGTAAGATGGTTAAAAAGCATTATGTCATATGGATCTGATTTTCTATAGAACATGTAAATCAAATAGGTCAAAAGCAATGTGTGATAGAGTTGAACGAACATTGACTTAACTCTCTTAATTGAGTCAACCTATATCTATAATCAGACACGCTTATTTCTTGCTAATTACTGACACATAATTTATAGTATATAATTAAAAGATTAAAAACATGCTACAAGTAAAAGATCAAAATGAAAGAAACTAATATTCTATAGTATAACTTCATCTCTGTCTCTTTCTCTATTCGAAGACATCTTTTGGTTACCTTGCCCTTTGTGAAAAAGCTAATGAAGTCTGACATGGCCATGGTTATGACCATATGTTTGTACAACGTGGCACGTGATGGCCCGCACGTGAGCCAAGCTCATGGAAGTTAGTAGCAACTCACGTTTCACACGTGCCGGAACAGTTCATGCACACTCTCACGTTGCCTTGACATGCGCTTTCTTGCTCTCTGTCTATATGTATGTGAGCATCAAAGTGACCTCACAGATACTCTTTATCTAGCTTTTAAGTCTACTTTTAACGCATAAAAACCCTAAAGCTTCTGTCATATATACAGTCTTTCTACTATGTTTGACTACACTCTCATTTGAATAATATCTTATAGTAGAGAATTGATTCAATCTTTATACTATAGCTTTATTGAATAATATCTTGAAATCTGTTTATCTTATTATAATCAGTCACATGTTTCAAGCAAACCTACTCCAAATAGTTGACTTTAGTTACGGGTTTGACTCCGGTTTAGAGATTGCATTGAAGTATAAGCTTTTTGGAGAGTGGGATAATGAATTTTGAGATGGTTGGTCTATACTAGAAGAGCATCAATTTAGAAAATGAATGGGAATAAAGATAATAGATATGTCGATGTCGATCTATATTGTGAATCCTTCTTTTAACTTTAGGATTTTTCTTCTTAACTTGGAGCGTTTTGACATGAGCCTCGAAGATTTAATGTTTGTCAAATCAAATTGGCAAAGACACATGTTTAAACACACCAGAAGACTTCACTTTTCAAACAAAACTTTACCTTTGTGCGTGTTTTATTGCTCTTGTGATATACTACCACCGACAACATTGATCTCATAAATTAAAAGACATTTGAGAAAAACTTATTGATGTTTTATGAAACACACTTTAACCATATCATCTCCAACACATTATACTATCATATATATCTAAATATTTATATTACAGTGATATTATATTGTTTCTTAAGAACCCCCTATCAGTTAATCAAGTTAAGACTTGCCTTTAGCATCGCCAATTCAACGGAAACTAAGTTTTATATGTGAAACATAATTAAATGGCTGCACCAGAGAGAGCTAGCGATAGAGATCCTTGCCGGTTAGTTAGTTGAATACAGTTGAGTTAAAAATTATACACAACTTGTGTCAGTCACTGTGTCGTTGACTGTGTAAAAGGGAAACATGATAAATGTTTGTTCAATAAAATAAGGAAAAATAAAATAAGAACACGAAAATGCAAATAAATCTTTGTTCAATACGCCAAGCAAAACAAAGAAAAATCGTGTTTCCAACGCATCACATAACAAATGCAACATATTAATCAAATACTCTTCTCTCAACATTAAAAAGCCAACTAAGAATAATATCATCCCCTCAAAACCAACATAGATAAGATCTTATTGTACCTTTTGTTTTCTTTAATTCCCGAATCAAAGTAAAACTCTCACTTTCTATGAACAAAGAATCCACCTCTGTTGCACGAAGATACAGGGTGGTATCTATAAGGCGCATAAACTCAGGTCTCCGATACTGGGACTGGTGCTGGAGGTTTGAGAAGTGGTTGCAAAGCTTTCACAACTATACTCATATTTGGTCTAAATTCAGATTCGTATTGCACACACAGTGCTGCCACTGCTGCTAGCTGCGTTTCCACATTACATATTCATTAACTTCAGACGATATTTTGAGATTATAAAGGACAAACACTTGTAACTTTTTTCAATGCAACTTGAGTGAGTTATTATCACAATTTTTCAGATATTTTGATTCTCCATGGGATGAACATAGTACCTTAGCTACTGATTTAGCAGGATATTCTCCATTTAATTTTGGATCAACGCACTGCTTCACTTTATCTTCACTGAGTCTCGGTGTAGCCTGAATTATACACGGCAAACTCTTATTCCTAAGACAAGAGATTAGCACAGTGCAGAATACAAATTTGGACAGGGCACACGTATTAGATATACCCAAGTTACAAGACTTTGTTGACCACGAGGCATTGTATGATCCACAGGTTTCCTCCCTGTCAAAAGCTCTAGAAGTACAACCCCAAAGCTATACACGTCACTCTTTTGCGTCAACTGTCCAGTCATGGCATATCTGCAAATGGGAAAACAAATGTTGTAGCAGCCTTATTTGGATGCAACAAAACTTTTTAGAGTTAAAAGAAGATTACTCAGGAGCGTGATAGCCAAAGGTGCCCAAGACTCTTGTAGAGTGAAGACGAGCAGCATTATCAGGAGCTTGATTTGAGAGATTAAAATCAGCAACTTTTGCTTGATAGTCTTCAAAAAGAAGCACATTGCTAGATCTTATGTCTCTATGTATTACAGGAGGCTGAACCTTCTCGTGAAGGTATTCTAAACCCCTAGCTGCCTCAACAGCTATCTTCACTCTCATTGACCAGTCAAGAGTTGGACCTGGCTGTGCACCTTGAACTCCCTTCCTACCTGTAATAACAGCACATTACACAAACTTTGAGAAATCGATTCTATTCATACACCTTTTCCCAACCAATAAAATTTTACAACAAGAATGGGCGGGGAAGCTTACCATGCAGAATGTCGTGCAGTGATCCCATCGTTGCAAACTCATAAGCAAGAACACGGAGGTTCTCATCAACACAATAACCAACCAGTTGGATGAGATTCTCATGCTTCAGTCTTGAAACCATGGAAACCTAAGGAGGAGAAGGAACAAGAAAATGTAAGGAAAAGTTTCTAGAAATAAAAGGAGGGAAGAGAAGAGAAGTGGGATTGAAGCAACATTTATAACCTGACTCAAAAACTCAGTGTTTGTTTCAGATTCAGGCGCAACATCCAGTTTCTTCAGTGCAACTGCTTTCCCATCACTTAGACTTGCATAATATACCCTTCCATAAGAACCCTCACCAATTAGCGACTTCGATCCAAAATTGTCAGTCTTTTCTTTAACCTCATCCACAGACAAGGGAGGAACTTCAATGGGAAGAGCCTCCTTCTGCGCCTCAGGCTTTGCAATACCTTGTTGTTTTTGATTCTTAAGATCTGCTACATATGTGATGACAAGCAAAAAATATCTTCTTATTTGAAACATACAAAAGATGATGATCAAATGTTTCAAGTTCCCTTATTCAAAACTGTTAACTCCTAATCCTTTTGTGGGAAAATTCTATACTAATAATTCTATATTTGCTTCTTTTCAGTACGCAAGCAATACCACTAAAAAAGATCATCAAAGCAGAACCGTACATAAATAGGAAATATCAGTGAGTTACGTGAACTATTGTCTGCAACATACCGTCAGATTGCTGCCATGGATTCTTTAGATGTACCTCCTCATTTGACAGATCTGAATCTCCCTTTTTACCCCCACAACAGATCCACCTGTGCATTCTTTTTTTTTTTTTTTGTATTCGTTTCTCAAATATAGATACTCCGCAGCTTTTAGTTCCTGAAACCGTTCAAAACAATTGAATATGGAAGCATCAAAGAAACTATCTTCAATCAACTAGTGAAACTAGAGATTCCTGACAGACCAACCAACTAGTAAGTAGGACAAGATTTAAAAATTGACGCTGTCACTGTCATCACATGCCTAACTTGAAATCTAACGTTATAATGTCACTGGGCAATACTACCTTGTCAAGTTAATGCTTCAACTCACTACTTCCAGAATACAAACAATCAAAGTAAATGTCCCCTAGAAATTATTCAAATATCTTAACTAGAATAAAAATACTATAAAATGTAAAGGTATTTCACTATCCAATAAAATGTTTAGCCATGTCGGAACCATCAAACAACTCACATAACTGTTTTCATAAGACTACAAGAAATTAAACTTCAAGTCAAAACCAGGCGCTTCAGAAAGTGGAATCAGATTTGCATCAAGATTGGAATTTTAATAAGCATAGTTATTGTTGGAACAATGAACTGGTGGTAACTCTCGCTGCATTATAAAATACAAATTTCAATCAACAAATCCACAATTCATTGGACGAAACTACTCAATATCCAACTGCAAAATTACAAATCAGAAAGGGACAACATTTTGCACTAGTCAACTACTAGTGAAATTGGAAGGGACAAAAGAACAGTAGGAGAATCAAAGATTACAAATTACTATGCAATAACCCTAAAAATTACAAATCAAATACACTAGCCAGATAAGTAATCTACTCAAAATTACACTCGGATTAAAAAAATGATGATATTAACAACATAGTCGATACACTGAGAATCGCGTCCGAAACGAAGATCCTCAAACAGGCACGAAAAGGAGAAATGGGATAAGAATTTTTAATAAATTAGATTAAAGAAGGCAAAGATGAGTCAAAGGGAAAGGAATCAAGAGATCCCCAGAAAAAGAAGAAAATCGAGAATATTGATCCAAAATCTAAACACAGAGAAAACAAAAAAAAACATACCGGTCAGTCAAATCTGGCTATTTCAGAAAAAGAAACGTGGTTCAGGTGAGATTTCTCTGAATCTTTCTAGGGTTCGTTGCTTAAATGATTAAATCCAGTGCGGAAGAGAGAGAGAGAGAGTGGAGCTTTGCTTGATGATGAAGACGGAGAGGAAAAGAGAGACAGATGGGCAAACCGCGGGAAGGGATTATAAAACGGCCAAAAGGAAAAGCCGACTTTTTCCTTTGCCCTTTTCTTCTTATTTTTCTTCAATTTCATGTTTTTATATTCCTCCCTTATAATTGAACTCAGTCACTCCTTTTTCTTAAATTATTTTAGCTTTTAAAGGACAAAATTATACTTTAATTATCTATAATTTTTTGAAATCCAGAGATGTAACCTAATCTTTTATTTTAAAAACAAGGATATCTGTAAATGATTATACCCAATAACGCAGTTTCTAATGCGTATATGGAACTTTTTTAATCGTAATCACATATTGTACATAAAACAAAATAATTTGTTTGTTTTTCTTCAATGATTAGCTTTATTAATTACATGAAAATTTGTCAGACATTACAGCAGATTGTAAAAATACAGGAAATGAGTCATATAAACACCAAATGCTATCCCTATTAAGAATTGACTTTGCAAGCAGGTCAGCACAAACGTTGGTAACTCGTGATGAGTGATCAAATTTGATGTTAGTGAATAGCGGTCGCCAACTTTTGATTGTGTCCACATAATGATTTAGGCGGAGGTTAGACGAGTAGACGTTAAGGAACTAAGAAGTATAATATTATCACCCTCAAAGATGACTTGACCAAAGCCTTTAGATCAAACTGCACCCAAATCAAAGCAGTAGTTTCACCTTCCTCTACCGTTATATCCTTGAAATTTACCCATACCACAATGTACGACATCACACCATTATGATCGCGAAAAATATAATCTATTCCTGAAGGTACCGAACCAACATGATGCAAAACATCATAGTTACACTTAATCCAACCCGGCGGTGGTCGCTACCAACATATCGTGTGTGATACAAGACGTTGAACCACATTTGTATTAGGTGTAGTTAAATCTGTCTGTTGTAGCCATTCTTGAGTATCAGATATGCTTTATTTAGAGTGTCCAGAAATGTCCAATTGATGTTCCCATATAGAAGATCATTATGACTCTTCCACAGTCGCCATAAAATCTATATCGGAGAATAACGAAATATAAACGGAAAATAAGTGTCATAAGCAAACACCATTACTTGTTGTAGCTTCTCAACCACATTAAAATTCAGGTCGCCAAGTATGGTCATAGGAATTTTAGAGGCACGCCAAGTAGCAGCCACATATGAACATTCAAAGAATTCATGATCTGTAATTTCAAAAGCTTGACAACAGCGTAGACAATAAAAGGACGTGCAAATGTTTCATCTCTGTAAATTTTCAGTTACTCCAATCGCGCCGGAGCCCATCCGCCAAAAAAATTGTTTAAGTTTGGGTAACACCAGTAAGCGCCATAAGCGTTTATTAAAATCTGGGTATTGCGCCAATGGTGCTTGGCATGAGTGTAATTCTCCTGTTAAACGTGAAGCAAAATGATACCTTGTTTTGACGGTGTAGTTTCCATCACTTGTACCTCGCCATATGTAGGAATCTGTAGTAGGACCATGTGATAGGTAAATCTTTTGAATGACATTGTGATCCACCGGGTCAATCAATCTCGTTAAAACCTCCTCATTCCATTGTTGGGTTTGTGGATCAATTAAAGAACGCACCGAAGTTGTTGGTGGGTACGGCGATAATAACTTTGCTGGCCGAGGAGGATCTAAAGGTAGCCAATCATTAGCCCCAATAGACGTAGAAGTACCATCACCCACATAAACTTGTAACTCACTCAGGAGCAAATCACGACCAAATTGCAACGATAACCAACCATAAGATGGACGTGCACCTCGTTTAGATTTGAGGAAGTGACTGCGAGGGAAATAACATGATTGTAAAACACAGTAAAGTAGATAGTGAGACCGATTTACCAATTTCCACACATGACTAACCAATAACGCCTGATTAAGTAGTTGTATATCTCGGAACCTAAGACCGCCATGACATTTACTTGTCGCAATTTTCTGCCAAGCAACCCATAACAAACGTTTGTGTGTCGTCGTTAAACCCCACCAATATTGTGAAACCAAACTATTAATTTTCTTAGGTAAACGGAGACAATTAATCGTATAGACCGTATTACCTATACCCAGACTTCAAAAGTGTTTTTCTTATAGCCTAAAAGAGGTAGTAATTTTCCCATCCATTCATCTTGGCCTTAACTTTATTCACTATATATTGCAATTGTACCCGCTTACATCGAGAAAGCTGTTCTGGTAGTCCAAAATAATTTGTCAAAATGTTAAAAATAAATAAATAATTTGTTTACCAAACGGCTAATTTTCCTAATTAATCGGATGTTTCATTTGAATGACAACCAATAATATATATTTTTAAAAGAATTATTAAAAAGTAGTTTTAATTTGTTTCTTAACTTCAGAAATCCGAACTACAATTTTCAATTTTCAAACTTTTTATAAAATTCTGGATGTCAAATATCGATAAAAAATTTCATCAATTATTCAAGATACAATGTGAATTTATTTTTGCTCATATTTTTTTTTAAAATTTAAATTGAGTAAAACCACTATAGCGTATTTAGCACAGGAAAAATGCCATTTTCAAAGCGAACTCTTTCCATAGTGTTGATTTCAACACGAACTATAGAACAATGCATAATCATACACTGTCTAAAAATTTAAATAAAGAATATGAACTTTAAATTTTGGGCCAAAATCAACATTGACTGTTAAAAACATTAGTCAACGGTTAAATCTCTGTTAAATGACACGTGTACAGTAGGAAAAAAGCCATTTTCGAACCGAACTTATTTTGGAGTGCTAATTTCAAATAAAACAAAAAATATATAGCATAAATAAATTAAATTGAATTAAAGTATAAAATTTATTACCATTTCTATAACTAATATTTAAAAAAAGATTATAAAAGTAAATTTTAAATTTTAATAGATAAATATTATATAGAAAAATGTAAATATTTACATATAATATATCAAAATTTTAATAAATATTTTTTTTTATATATACAATTTGAAAACATACCTTCTCAAAATTAATCAAAAAATGAGTAAAAAACTTTTAGAAAATAACTTTTCACTCTATTTTTTATTAATTTTGAGAATTTATAGATTTCAAATTTTATGATATAAACTCTCATTTTTGATAAATTTGTGGATCATAACTTTTAGAAAATTTCTTTTCATTATATTTTTAATTAGTTTTAAAAATTTATAGATTTTCAAATTTTATGGCCTAAAACTTCTATTTTCACGTGACTTTTCTCTCCAGTTTTGATTAACTTTGGGAATTTATATATTTTAAATTGTATATCTAAAGAAAATATATTTACCAAAAGTTTTGATATTATATGTAAATATTTATATTATATATATATATTTTATCTATGTACATATTATATATAAAAATATTAATCATAGAAATATTAATGAATTTTATACTCTAATTTAATTTATTTATTTTATGTTATATTCATTATATTTATTTTATTTTATTTGAAATGGGTATTCCAAAAAAAGTTCGGTTTGAAAATGGCTCTTTTCTTAATGTACACGTGTCATTTAAAAGAGATTTAACCGTTGACTAACGTTTTTAATAGTCAATGTTGACTTAAAGATTTAAAATTTATGTTATTTATTTAAATTTTAAGGTAGTTTATTTAAGATTAAACACAGCTTTATAATCAACACTAATGAAAAAATATTGGTTTGGAAAAGATGAACCAATTAATGAATTAAATCAACTATCTTTGTCTATCTTCTCTTCTCATCTCTACCTATTCTATTCTCTTCTCATCTCCCCCTCTCAATATTCTCATTGGTAAGTCAAAACTTATCACTCGCTGATAGAAATGATGCAAAAGGAAAAATTGGCTAAAGGAGAAGTCGACCTTCCGAATTCTTTGAATATCATCGTGGATCCATGATATCTTTAATTGGAAAGCTTCTCTCTCGTTCTCTACGGAGAAACTGCAGGAAAAGTGGCGTTGGAGGCGATGGATTTTGGATTCTAGCTTCGAGGTTGTCGTGCGAGTCTCAGAAGAAATGAATTCTACGGTGGTTTCGGTTGAAAGTCCTGATCAAAATTCGATCGATGCAGGGTCTTCCATGCGGAAACCCATCAACTTGTGGCCTGGAATGTATCATTCTCCGGTGACTAATGCGCTCTGGGACGCTAGAAGCAAAATGTTGGAAGACCTTACCGGAGACGATTCTCAGTCTACAGCCAAGTCTCCGTCGCGGAGTCGAACCTCTATCCTCTACAAATTTTCTTCTGATTTTGTTCTTCGAGAACAGTACAGGAATCCTTGGAACGAGATTCGTACTGGTAAATTGGTTGAAGATCTTGACGCTCTTGCTGGAACCATCGCCTTTAAGGTTTTTCTTACTTTGATCGTGTTTTCTGGTGTTTATCATGTGTATTTCGGGATTCTTAACTAACAAAAGTATAGTTGATTTGGATTTGGATCTGGATTGTATGGCTTCTCCTGGAAATTTGTGGTGTGTGAAAAGCTTTTACCTTGATAAGATAGTGACGGCCCTTTTATTTTGGCTCTTCTTCTTTAATTGTGTATCTTTTCTAGTTGTCACATTTTTACATGTGTTGCATCCGGACTTTTTGAAGATTCATTGGGCTTGGTATGCTTTTACTGAACAGCATTGCAGCGGTGACAACAGCGCAAGATCAATGATTTTGGTGACTGCGTCAGTGGACAGGATTATCATGAAGAGACCAATTCGTGTGGATGTTGACCTCAGTATAGTTGGGGCTGTTACATGGGTCGGAAGATCATCCATGGAGATGCAGTTACAAGTAATCCAAAGTCAAGGTATTTGTTTTTGATTCAACTTCATAGCCAACAGACACTCGAGTAGGTGGAGCTTCATTTTGCTCGGAAAAAGAAGGAAAATCTAATTGAATCTGTAAATGTTGGGTTAGGAAGCTTGCTTCAATGTCTAAAAATGAATAGATATGTCATGCGGAAACTGTTAAATGAGGTGGTAAACAAATACATAAACAGTAGCTGTGAAATACCAGTTGAAATGTTGTGAGATGTACTTGAATCGGAAATTCCACTAACTTTGATAACTCATTGAAGTTGCCTTTTTTTTTACTTTGATCGTACCTTTTAATTCAGTACTATCTATGTTTCTTTCAATGTAATTGACAACTCTTGTTCAGTCATGTATCTATTTCTCTCTCAGTATGTAATGATATCCACCAATAATGGTTTTGTAGATGCCAACCATCCCTCTGAGTCAGTTGCCCTTGAAGCAAACTTTACATTTGTGGCCCGAGATGCCAAGACAGGCAAGTCAACTCCAATCAACCAGGTCTTGCCAGAAACTGAACATGAACAAATGCTCTAGAAAGAAGCAGAAGAGAGGAACAAACTACGAAAACAAAAGAGAGCAGAACGTAAAGAAGAAGATGAGAAGTTGAAAGATCTAGAGAGGCTAAATGAGTTGTTAGCAGAAGGACGAGTATTCTTGGACATGCCAGCTCTTGCAGATCGGAATAGCATCCTAATTAAGGATACGTCTCATGAAAATTCATTGATCTGTCAGCCACAGCAACGGAATATTCATGGCAGAATTTTTGGAGGCTACTTGATGCGCAAGGCTTTTGAGCTGGCTTTCTTCAATGCTTACACCTTCGCTGGGGTTTCACCACGTTTTCTTGAAGTTGATCGTGTTGATTTTATCAAACCAGTGAGTCCATTTCGTTCTAATCATTTTAACTAGATATGGTGTGCTGTGGAAAATTAAACATATATATAATAATGCAGGTCGATGTTGGAAACTTCCTTCGCTTCAAATCACGTGTATTGTACACAGAAGCTACCAGTTCAGCTGAACCGCTGATAAACATCGAGGTTGTAGCTCATGTTACGAGTCCAGAGCTCAGGCGCAGCGAAGTAAGTATACATAGAAAACTTAAGATCCATTTAGAGCTATCCACATTACATGTTGAGGTTGTGAATGGGTTTATGGTGATGTGATTATTGGGATATAGGTCTCCACCAGGTTCTACTTCACCTTCAGTGTAAGACCTGAGGCCATCAAAGATGGATTGAGGATAAGGAATGTGGTTCCAGCAACAGAAGAAGAAGCTCGAAGGGTGATTGAGCGGATGGACGCAGAGAGACCCATCTCATTGCCTTGATCACCGCATTTGAAGCACTGATTTCAGTAAACAAGAAAAAATCTAAATATTCATCAGATCCTTTGTTAACAAAAATAATAATGAAAATATAAATTCATTAATTCACTAAAATTAATATTTTAATGTGATTATTCCGAAAAAAACTTATCGAGTTCAGCTCTTTGCAATATTCAGTCATTAGACAATTTAATCATAATACATAATTTACGAACATGTGTTTCGGATCAATCGGCGACCGCAGTTCGAATCCCGTGATTTCAGTTATAATCTGTCTTTCTTATTTTGCAAAGCTTGGTTTTTCACTGTATCCTCAGTGTTTAGTTTGGATTTCGATATGTTAAACAAAAAACTGTTATTAGTCTTGACCAGAGCAAGAAAATAAATAACTTTCATTTTCCTGAAATAACCACAAAACTTTTTAGTTCTAAATTGTCCAAGCCATAGAAAAATAGATTCGTCTTGAAAGTATGCAGTGATTTACGCTTGAATCCATCATATGCAATTACAAATTAAAATTTTGCTGAGAGATGATTTTTAATCACCCTTAAAATCTATGGAAATCACCCAGATTCTCCCATTTCTCTATCAAAACCATCTTTGTTCACTTCTGCGCAAGGTGCTGTGTTGTTGAACATCGGAAATCAATTTAACCATGGAGCGGAATGAAGATGACCAACAAAAGCGCGACGATTCTAGATTCAATCAAACACTCAAGAACGTCCAAGGGTAATCAATCAATTCCATTAATCTACTTTGAATGTTTCCTCCTCCTGGATCTTGCATTTTTTCTTCTTCAGATTTCTATGTCCTTAGATCTGTAACTTTGTTCAGCTACTGTTAATCACAAATTCTGGAGGAACCATTTTGAATCGTCTAGAGTTTAAATGGTCTTAATCTGATTGTCTGGAATGTCCTTCTGCTTTAGGTTTCTTAAAGGTAGGAGTATTCCAGGCAAGGTATTGTTGACTAGGAGATCAGATCCTCCTCCATACCCAATCTCTCCAACTTATCAACGGAGCTTGTCGGAGAGTGACGCCGGAAGAAGCGAGCGCTTCGAGAATCCCGTTGAGGTATACTTGTGGATATGACTGAGATTTTACTTTATGAAGGGAAAATGAAAGGGAAATATTAAGAGAATTTATTATTGTAGGCGGAAGATCACAATTCAAGCAAGAAACATGATAATACATATGCTGGTAAGCTACGATCAAACTCCAGTGCTGAAAGGACTATGATGAAAGAAGTCCAAAACCTGAAGATAGGTGATAGATCAAGTGACTCCGCTAGAGTTATGAAGTTCAACAAAGTGCTTTCAGAGACAACTGTAATATTAGGTACCTTTCTCCTTTTATGTAGTAATCGATTCACTAATTTTTTAGTGCCTGAAATCTGCTTCGATAATGAGAATCGGATGTGAATGATTATCGTGTCAAGTTGTAAGTTATCACTTGCCAGACATGGCTTTGTGTTCAAGTTTCTTTCCACATTGTTCAATGAAAGACGTCATCTTTTTTTCTGTTCTTATATCTTCTGTTGGTTGGTTAATATGATATGGCTTATTCAATTTCCTCTTCTTACCTGCAGAGAAACTACGCGAGCTAGCGTGGAATGGTGTGCCACACTATATGCGGCCTGATGTCTGGCGACTTCTCTTGGTACGCTCTGGAACTTTTATTTAAGCATAGTCAATGTTCGGCTTCTGATCTGTTTTTCTTGTAATACATTTATCCTTGTTATGTACAGCCCCCATTTACTTTTTGGTGCAAATATGTCGTTCCATTTTTTTTTAAACAACTTCATTTACTATACTGATCATCATAATATCTTCTTAATTATCTGTTTAGCTTATTTAATCTCAGATTGAGGGCACACTTGCATTAGTCAGATTATTTATGTTAATATTCTTCCATCAGCATTCTCTGTAGCAATAATTTTTTGTTTTTGGTTTGTTTTTTTCTATTTGAATTTAAATATAAACTGACAACAGGGATATGCACCACCTAATTCAGATAGAAGGGAGGCTGTTCTGAGAAGAAAACGTCTTGAATATCTTGAATCTGTTAGCCAGTTTTATGACCTTCCAGATTCTGAACGTTCTGATGATGAGATCAATATGCTTCGCCAGGTTTTTCCTCGTAGTCTTAGTGCTTTACTAACAGAATGTACAAAAGTTGGTAAAAGTATCTTAGAAACTGTATGCTTTCTCAGATTGCTGTAGACTGTCCAAGGACGGTACCAGATGTCAGTTTCTTTCAGCAAGCACAGGTGCAGAAATCACTGGAGCGTATTCTTTACACGTGGTGAGTTACAGAATGCCTGTGAGTCTCGCTGTTCTGCGGTCAACTGAGAGCCAGTTGGAAAATCTAAGGAAAGCTAAAATTTCGTTTTTTTAAAAAAATTTCAGGGCCATTAGGCATCCAGCCAGCGGTTATGTTCAAGGGATAAATGACCTCGTCACTCCCTTTCTAGTTATTTTCTTGTCAGAATATCTAGATGGCGGCGTAGACAGTTGGTCAATGTCTGATTTATCTGCTGAAAAGGTCTCAGATGTAGAAGCTGATTGCTACTGGTGCTTAACAAAACTACTTGATGGTATGCAAGATCATTACACGTTTGCTCAACCTGGAATCCAGAGACTTGTGTTTAAGCTGAAGGAATTGGTCAGGCGTATTGATGGTAGGTTCCTCCGTAGCATTTTTCTTGTAATCGGATGTGACTTTCATAATTGTCTGAGCAGAAAAACTTATGACATACATGACCCCTCTTTACAAAATCATTTTCAACTATCTTTGGGTCCCTTTTTAATCTTTTACCACTACGTTCTTAATTTACATCGTCTGCATTTCTCAGAAGTTTGAAGTTTGGGTGGGTCTTCAGCAATGGCTGTGTTGAGTTTGGCTTTGTGTAATCACACTTTCGTTAATACTCAATCTTTTGACTAGTTGATGTCATAGGGTGATAAGATTTAGGGATGTTAATTAGCTTGTCCTGATCCTTGATGTTAATTCCAAGTGGACTAATTCACAATTGACCAACCACCTATCTTCCAATTTAGGCCTAATTATTGTTTTATGATAAAGTGTTAACATTGTCACATTTTCCTTTGCCCTTTATTGTACTAGAACCTGTTTCAAGACACATGGAAGAGCATGGGCTGGAGTTTCTTCAATTTGCTTTCCGGTGGTATAACTGTCTTCTCATACGTGAGGTTAAAACACCATTCGAACTCCTATCAATACACGCCATAGTTTCTTAAAACCCGGTTAGTCTCATTACAGCTTCTTCCTTACTTTTGTGGAATCTGACAAAGCCTTTATAAACTTTCTATAGATCCCTTTCAATCTCATCAACCGCCTATGGGACACTTATCTAGCTGAAGGTGATGCGTTGCCAGACTTCCTAGTGTATATATATGCTAGCTTTCTTTTGACGGTAAGAAACATAGTCGTCAAGTTCAATTTTGGAACCTTTATTTGCCTTACATACCACGAGAATCAAATGCAAGATGTGTTGTGAACAATGCAGTGGTCTGATGAGCTGAAGAAGCTAGATTTTCAAGAAATGGTAATGTTCCTGCAACACTTACCGACACATAACTGGTCAGATCAAGAGCTCGAGATGGTTTTGTCTAGAGCTTACATGTGGCACAGTATGTTCAACAATTCCCCAAACCATTTGGCGAGCTAAAATGACTTTTCCTCCATGATGAACCTTCTGTTTCTTCCCTAGTTATATTATCTTCTTCTTGTCAAAATCAGATTTGATTTTTTTTGCTTTTTGTTATGGTAAATGCTAACATTCTTGTCTTGTTGATTGTTATTAGTTATGTATGGTTTCACGCAGAACCTGTTACCAGTATGTGTGTTTGTAATATTTGTAGCTTTCACTAATAATTTTATTTGGAGTTTATGTAATTCCATTCAAGCCCGACCCGCCCGATCCGGCCTTTTCTTTGGGCTAGTAATAGTTGCCTTTGTACTGTAAATTATAGAAAAATAAATATAAGTTAAATTAATCTCAAAATTCAACAGTGAATGTGGACATGAGAACAAATCCACTTAAAAAAAGATGAAAAGATGATAGCTGTAACTGGTACCATATTATTTTGTGGAATCATATGGAATTTGTCAAATTTTTAATTCTACCATTAAGTTTTCACTAGTTGATCTTCTGGAATTATTGTTGAGGAATACATTTACCATTTTTGTTTTAATTTTTTTTAAATTATTTTCTCAGTTTGTCTTTTTCTGATTTCTAACGACTTATTTATGTATTTTTTTTTCATTATCAATTTTTTTATGTAGTGAACTACAAATATGTAAATAATATTTAATAAGATATTTAATTAATAAAAAAACCTTATTTCATATACAAATAATTATGGTTAGATATATGATTGTATATAGCTAAATATTTGTTCAATTCCATAATGAATGTATTTTTAATTAATATTTTAATAATAAACATATTAAAAATAATTTATTAGTTTAGATTCTTAATTTTTATATATGTTTTAAATATTAATATTGATTCATTTGATTAGATTTTTTATATCTTTTAAATAAGAAATATTTTAAATAAAATATATAATTAACTATAATAATATTATACATGTATTATTATATTTCACTTATTTTGGTTCGAATTCGTTTTAGCTCGAATTCTAATTTTATTTTTGGAATATAAATTTAACATCAATCGTTTAACCCACTACATGAGGTAGATTGAATGGAGTTCTAAAATAAATTTTGGCTATGATCTAATTATTTAAAAAATATTTGCTAGATTCCACATTCAGGTCAATTCAGCTATTACCATTTGATTTTAAATAATTTAGTAAAATTCTGTATAGAAAATTATGCTAGATTTTGCATTCGGCACAATTTTGAAATTACCATTTACCGATGTCTTAATAATACAATTTTAAAGTCAACATCAATCAAAATTTGGTTGATTATTTGCATCTTATAATTGGATCAATAAGGCCCGATCCATAACCAAACTCCATATTTTAAAATCCCTTTTTTTTCTTCCTTTTGCATTAGGGAGGAATCGACACCTGATGCCTAAGAATTTGTAAAGTGACCACTACCACTGGACCACCTATCCTCGGCAGAAACAATATTTCTAGTAAATTATTTTTTATGTTACTCTATAAAAACTTAGTAGTTTGTCAGCATTTATAGTAAAATTTTCATTTTCTGAAAAAGTAAAGAAATATATTGACATAAAAATAAAATAATGAAAATGGTTGAAATTGATGATGATGAGTCATACTTTTAGCCTCCCATGCCTAATTACGGTAAAATGAAAAAAAGGAAATAGAAAGAAAAAAAAACACAGTGAAGGGTTAAGAGAGAGAGAGAGGTAAAGTAAGAGCTCTCAAGCTCGCTTTTGCTTTCCTTTTTGTGTGGTTCATCTCTCAAGTCTTCTGCTATAACGCTCTTCTTCATCATTATCGATTCTCGATTTTCTATTTTCCATCGGAAGAGAAGCCGACACGGCGGCTTTCAATTTCTACTGGGAATTAAGCTCCCTTTAGCTATATATTTTGTTGCTCCGAATAAAATGGTTTGATTTTCCAGGATGGTGAAATTTTTAGGTATCTTCACTTGTTTCTTGTTCTAGCTATTCCCGTTCTCGTATTAGAGCTTGATGAGTGGAGAAATCAGTGTCAATTCTAGAAATTTATGGTTTTGCTACATGTAATTGCTAGTCGTGGTGGTCTGTGTTTCATCATTTCCTCTCATTTACCTTTTTCAATTGGAGCTTAGTAGAATTCATAAATGGATAATTTTGAGTGTTTAAGGACTGAGTATTTACTCTGCTTTATTTATTATTATTTTTTTTTCTGGGTAGAACAAAATTTAACCTTTTTGGTGGATCCGAATAATATAGGATCTAACTATGTTCTTGAATGCCAAAAGCCTGTGGTTGTTAGATGCCAAAAAATATTTGGTGGAAAAACAAGTTTTGCAGATTCTTCCTTTCTTTCTTTTTTTTCGTTTTTTAATGTGAGGGGCTTGATTCTTTATGTTCTTTATTACTTGTAGGAATACTTAAAAGACCCATTTGTTGGTTGGGTTCATGATAAGAGACATAGAGTGATGTAGTTGGCAAGAAAACAGAGTTCATAAATAACACAGAGGATTCACTAAACAATCCAACTTGCTTTATCTGCATCTACCATCCTTGTAGCTGTCTATTAGCCTCAACAAGCTGTTTTGTATCTTTTTAGAATGGATTTATTGAAAGTGACTAACCTTTGGGTTTATTTTCTGAAGGTTGTTGTAGGGGGTTTCTGGCCAGCCTTGGTACTGGTTGGGGCTTTTAGCTGACCACTGTTATTTTGCCTTTGATGAGATTAAATAAAAGTTAACTATGTACTCTTTAGAGACTGTTTGTTGGCTTAAGGGTAAGTTTAGTTTTCGTATTCTTCCATGGTGAGTTTTAACTCTAGTTTGTGTCAGAATACAAATGAGATGCACTATATATTCTGCGGCTTAAAAGAATCATGAGAGTAGATTCACGAAGTGTCTTTTTTTGGTTCCCATAGTTATTGATTTTTTTAGACTTGCTGGAGTGAGTTTGAAGGTTTTATGTTGGTAATGTTTGCCCCCAACAACAGCATTTAAAACTTCAGGTTTAACTCATTAAAAGAGTTCTTGTTGCTTGGAAGACCGTTTCCCTAATTAGATTCCAACACTGTGATCATGTAACGTGGTTTTGTAAATGATTTACTGGAGTACATAAATACATAATGTTTTGTGTTAATGGGTTGCATGCTTCTCTTATCAGGATGTTTGGCTCATCGCTTCTTGTTATTTATTATCTGGTTATCGAGCTTCCAAGATGTAGCTGCACATTATAAGCTCAATGAACACAGTAGCAATTCTACAACCTCTGAGTTGGCAAATCCCCCTGGTATTGGAGTCTCTGGTCCCATTCAAGTATCCCCGTCCGTCATTCCCAAATATTCATCTCCTGCTTTACCTTGGACACCACCAATGTACCCTACATTTCCCGATACATATGAACCCAAATTAACCGGCAAGTGTCCTACAGACTTTCAAGCTATTTCAAGTGTCATTGATACAGCAGCTTCTGATTGTTCCCAACCATTTGCTGCACTTGTTGGGAACGTGATATGTTGTCCACAGTTTGTTAGCTTACTTCATATTTTCCAAGGACAGCACAGTGTGAAGTCAGATAAGTTGGTTCTGCCCGAAGCAGTTGCTACAGATTGTTTTTCGGATATCGTTAGTATTCTGGTCAGCAAAAGAGCCAACATGACAATACCTGCACTTTGCTCTGTAACGTCGTCAAATCTAACTGGAGGTTCTTGTCCAGTAACAGATGTTGAGACGTTCGAGAAAGTTGTTAACAGTAGCAAACTACTAGATGCCTGTTGCACTGTTGACCCTCTTAAGGAGTGTTGCAGGCCAATTTGCCAACCTGAAATTATGGAAACTGCGCTTATTATCTCGGGACATCAAATGACAGATGGTGATAAGATCCCTTTAGGAGGATCCACTAACATCAACGCAATTAACGACTGCAAAAATGTGGTGTTTTCATATCTTTCCAGGAAGCTCCCGGCAGACAAAGCCAACACTGCTTTTCGAATTTTATCGTCTTGCAAAGTTAACAAAGGTACTGAGATGTATCATTTTATCATTCTCATCGATCTCCCTTGGATAGTCTGATTCTGACTGTACGTTTTGGTTACAGCTTGCCCCTTGGAAATAAAGCAGCCAACCGAAGTAATCAAGGCTTGTCGTAATGTGGCTGCTCCAAGCCCTTCTTGCTGTAGCTCGTTGAATGCATACATTTCTGGAATACAGAACCAAATGCTAATAACAAACAAGCAGGCCATAATCTGTGCAACGGTCATCGGTTCTATGTTACGGAAAGGTGGTGTTATGACAAATATCTATGAGCTTTGTGATGTCGATCTCAAAGATTTCAGTGTCCAAGGTAATTATTTTGTTCTAGACTCCCAAATGACTGTCTGACTTTTCGTCTACCTTTTATTGAACTCCTCCCTGACATTTTCTCTCTTCGTTTTTGTTGGTGGGTTTGCCTGTGGGCAATAAGCAGCATATGGAATGCAACAAGGTTTGCGTCAATGCATTTCATATTCCGAGTTGTTTGATATGTTTTGTTGTATCGCCAGAATAAGTTAAACGTATTAACGATCTTTTTGGGTGAATATAGGTTGTCTTCTCAGAAGCTATCCTGCAGACTTGATATTTGACAACACAACAGGCTACAGCTTTACATGTGATTTGACAGACAACATTGCTGCTCCATGGCCATCTTCATCATCAATGTCTTCTTTGTCTCTCTGTGCTCCTGGTAATCATTTCTCTTACTCAGTGTTGGATCTTCAAAATTTTAGACTGTAACTTATTCAATATACTTAAATCTGCAGAGATGTCGTTACCTGCCTTGCCAACATCTCAGACTCTTAAAAATCACGGTAAGCCTATGTCCTTGGAATGTAATCTGAGTAAAATAAAAATCCTTGCAATGGACAGATCTAAGAACACAACTAAAGATGTGAAATATTCAAAACATAATTGCAGGATTTAGCAACGGTGGTGTTGGAGGCTTGCATCTCATTATTTGGATATTTCTAGTGTATGTTGTTGTGAGACATTAAAATGAGATTTTAGGAGGGTTTTGTTTTTGGTAGTCAGAGAGGACTTTGGATAAATGCAAGCTCAAATTTTCTTCTGTATATGTTTCTTTAACGGGGCGAGGGTAATGTAGTATTAATATTTTCTCAATCTGATGTATAGCTTTTTCTTTTTTATATTCTCCTTCATTTTTATGAGTAGTGTTTACTTTATTTTATTTTATTTTTGTTATTCATTTTGCGATTTGGAGATAAAAATCAGTGTCCCAAGCCTGGAGAAGCATTGTCCCATGAAACACCCTTGGCAAAACAAAACCAATGGTACTTCCTAGCTTTGGCCAACCGTACGACCAAACCTAATCGAAAATGGATTCTTGGTTCAGTTTTGGTTTCCTGGCAAAGATTTTGATAGTTTTGTTTTTTGGTTCGGTTTGGCTTTAACGGAGAACTGAAAATAACTAAATAGAAACCAAAACTAATCTTTACGAAAAAATATTTTGCTTACAAGTAATCACATTTTTAGATGCTTGATTATTTTTGGTTATGAATAACCATTTTGAATTGAATCGATATTGTTTCAGGTCTAAATCGATTTACATTTTAAATATTTAACCGGTTGAAACTGAACTGAATTTTGATCTACTTTCGAAACCTATTTGTGTAAGATTAACAATGAGTACTAAAAAACAATTTAATAAGTGATTGTAGGGTTCCACGAGAAGGTGAACGTGATGTTGTCATAGCGGATTCTTCGGAGAGGGTCCACCACCGGGTGATCCTTTGGGTATTAGTAACTCGGTTTTGGCTGTGATCGAAGCAGATGAAGGGGTTTCGGGTTTGCGTACGAATGAAGTTTTGATGATGGAGGAAGGAAAGAAGGAGATTGCTTCCCCGAGTCTGTTGCCGTGGGCTAGGAAGTTGTTGGGTCTTGCGTTTCACGGGAGTTTGTGGAGGCAAAGTTGCGTGTGGACTTTCCGCAAGGCAAGGCGGGTGAGGCTGTGGTTTCGGTGAAGGAAGATGTAATCAAAGCCCTCTTTTCCGTGTGGAATAACTGCATGTATGTGAAAGTGTTGGGACGCAGTGTTAACATTGCTGATTGCTGCCATGACTAGGAAACTCAATGAACTTTGGAAACCGTAAGGTGCGATGCACGTCATTCACTTGCCACATAATTTTTTCGTAGTACGTTTTGGTGTTGAGAGTAAGTACGTCGCTGCGTTGTCAGGGGTCCTTGGAGGATGTTTGTGAGCTACCTTCTCACACAAGTTTGGTCATCTTCTTTTGACCCTAGCCCTCGATCCATGCTTCACTTATTTCTGATAGATTATTCATTTAGGACGTTAATTAATGTTTTGTAATGTTGTTACTTTTATTTCTTGCTCTACTCATTTCTCAGGAAGTTTGTAATTTCCTCATTCGATTTGGATAAATAATTACTTAATAAAGTGACATATAAATTGCATTTGTTAAGCGTACTCCTAGAAACTGGTTGCCCAAGATTCGGGGAATCTCTCATAATTTTGAAATTATTATGGTTTGTTGCTTATGTCTAGTACGTAGTTCCTTTGGATGCTTCTCTAATGTCTTCCCCTTGTTTTTCCTCTATATCTGCTTACCAATCTTGGAACTCCAGGGAAGACCCCAGATGTAAGTTCTTGTTTCAGTATAAATTGAAAAATGCATATATTTTTGCATAGACTGTTTTGATGGTGAACAATAACATTGAGAAACATCAAATCTTAAATAACAAAACCATGATGCACTGATGGAATGGCAATGGACCTGCGGATTTTACCCTACAATATGGTCTTATGTGCAAATAAAAATCATTCCATGGGACTGCAGGGTTTCTTTGAGTTTTGGAGTTCTTCCAGTTACATTATATACTGATGAACTCACTTTTTATAGAGTATTCCTTGACCTGTGCATAAGAGCCTTTTTCCTTGTATTTGCAGATACCCAGAGATATTTTGTTAGAGATACTTGAATATTCTAAAGTCTATAGGCAAGTGATAAAGAAATTAATCAATTCTACTATTGTAGACTATGCTAAACAGGTATGTAATAAGCTGAAGCTGTTTTGTAGATTCTCATTCAATTAGTGACATTTTAAATTGATAATTAGGAGTCCTCGTTTGAGAGCTATCCAATAGGTGCTTAGTACTGGAGCTATTATTGTTGAAACGTAAAATGTGATTCTAAAGAATTTGTTCAGACATAGAAACCACTCTAGACATTATGATTTATGAAGAATTAACTGATGAAACACTGTTAAAGTCACATGTAAACATATGAACAGAAGACCCTCTCTGGCAGACTAAGCTACATTATTTGGAATTAGTTCAACAGACTTAGTTTTGGGTATTTAGAGCCAGTCAGAGCCAATGAGTGCATCATATTTTTAAGTAATTACTGTGGACCTGCCGCATTGTTCTTGTGGCTGGAGTTTAAAATAATTTGATAATAGTCGTTGATGCTTTCATAGGAAGACCTAAAGGTTGGCAAAGATTTGATAATATAAGGTAGCCACACTAATAAAATAACTAAAGAAACAAACAATAGACGAACCATTTGGTTTTGCTTCCTAACATAAATCATGTTCAGTTTTCTTCATGCATAGACAATAGACTTTCCAGAACCACACCTGCACTATATCGTATAAGGTGATCAATCGTCTTCTCACTATCCCAAGACTGTGTGACTTCTGCAACTCCCAAGCTAATTCTTCAACTAATTCTACCCCTTTTCATTTCCCTATTATTACAAACACAAGCTCTCCTTGTGTGTCCCTAAATGTTTCTCTACTATTAAAATCTCATTCTCTGAGGTATCCACTAGTCCTTGTCCTTCCTGTGAGTACTATGCTCGAAAGAATCACTTTCCATGTTGGAAATTGCTTTCTTCACCATATGCTTCTACAGTGAATGCTGGTACAGTATCTTTATGCCTCTGCTGATTATTCTAATTGCTCTCCTGTGACCATCATTACTAAAGTCCTCTCAGGCCTGGGGGCTTCCATTTTCAGCACTCTTGTCTGTTCATCATTCAGCAAGTTGATGTATCTTCCGAATTGTGTATTCTTTCTCAATCTTCTGCCGACGGAGAACCGGTAAGTTTGGTGTCTGCTGATGCTTTATTGCTGGTCTCATCAGTTGTTGAGATGTCACTTGTTTCATCTATATTTTCGAGAATTCCCATGCTAGCGAGAATTTCTTCTCTTGGTTCATCTGGATACTTTGTTCTATAATATTCTAACTCCATCTCAAGATCTTGTATTTCCTTTTCTCTATCAGCCAAGACATCGTTTGCTTTCTCAAGTGCATCAACGTCGTGCTCTGCTTGCTCATCCATCATTCTTAGGTACTGTAAAGCTTCCATATGGAGAGCTGCTTTCTCCTCCTGCAACCGTGTGATCATCGCCATTGCTTCATTTGTAGCAATAGCTGAGGCATTTCTCTCCTCCTCTAATTCTTTGTTCAAATCTTTTAGGCATTTCCTGTCATGTGCTAGTTGTTGCTTTAATTGATCAACAAGACTTTCGCCTTCGACGTCACTGCTAATGCTTACAAAGGATTCCACAGAAGCAGAGTGCTTCAGTTCTGGTGATCCTTTTGAAGTATTATGAGTCTCTGTTACCTTTGATGAATCTTTATTAGTGTGACCTAATGAATATTCATCATTGGGTATTTTTGGTGATGTCAAAGCCTCAGTCTCTCTATGATCCTCATGCTCTTCTTTATCGGAATGTTCTTCTGTGGCAGAACCAGTCGCATTGTTTGATGTCAAAGGCTCAGATCCTTCATTATCTACATCCTCTTCATTACTAGACTGGTCTCTTGCAGCCGAATAGCCATTACTTCCATCTTCTTCCTCACTGGATTGTTTTTCAGCAAGGGAACCAGACACATTTTTTGATGTCAACGGCTCGGAATGTCCACTGACCTCATCTACTTCGTCATTACTAAAGTATTCTTCTGCAACATTGCTTTCGATAACCTTCTTTTCTTCCGCACTTGACTGTTGCTTTTCCTTAGAATCTGACATAATATTTGTCGTCATAGGCTTAGAATCTCCATCAGATGCTTTCTCCTCATCACTAGAAGGTTCATTTGCAACAGAACCAGACATGTCTAAGTGATCAGACATTTTTTGCTCCTTAGCTGCCTCAGATGTTTCTCTCTTCACATCTGTACTTGGGATGTTTTGAGCATAGCTGGTAGAATCATCGTGTGGTTGAATCTGAATTTCCCGAGAGGCGCTGTTTTCTGCAGAAGGGCTCAAGAACTCCTCCCCAGAAGGATACGAGTTGCCACTTTTCTGAGCTTCATTTTCTGTAAGAAACAACTTCAAACTAAGAAACAGTATGACATGTATGCATATGTTTTGGCGTAAGAATTCATGGGGAGCTTATTAAAAGGCATTGTAAGCATACCACTTTGTGCTGCTGTTTTTGCAGCATCCTTTCGAGGTGAACCCAGTGAGAATGGACGAGCTTCACTCATAGTTATAAGCTCTGAGAGTACATCATCATACTCTGTTTTAGCACGTTGTGGTTGCTGAGTCCTGTTTACAAGACAATGCTTCGGTATGGAATATTTGACGGTTTCATTATCTTCTACATAATTGTTCTTATGCTGTTTGTCATGTAAATCAGGCTTTTTTCTATTCGACTTCTTCTTGTCTTCAAATGATTTCCACTTGTGAACACGCTCCTCAGATGGCTCAACAGAATAGTCGGTCATGGGGACGAACGCATCATCATCTGAAAACAGGAAATCAGACTCATAATCGGAGTGAATCTTCAACTCTGAGTAATCCACATGAGTCATAACATCGCTTTGGCTTCCAAGGTCTACATACTCAGCGACACTTGTTGCCTTATGATCTCTCATCTTCTTCAAGCTTCCACTGCTTCCTCGGCGGCTAAGACTCCTTGGAGTAGGAATGTTGGGTCTCCCTCTAGAGCCTAACCGAATCACTCGCTGTGTACGATGCCTCGTCCTCCACGGTTTATTACAGCAAGAACAGGATCTAGGGTGAGCAAAATGGTTTTTAGAGAGCAGATCATACCCTAATTTACCTAGAAGCAATCTGTTCATCTCTGGACTCGGCCCAGTCATTTTGGTGAACGACAAGAGACAATCATCACACATGCCTCGACAGTCAGCGAGTTTGTTGCCATGATTATGACATGACATGAACAATGAAACCTCTGTTCTGTGGTTTTTGCAGAGCAAGAATCTCCAATGTGAAGGATGAAGAAGCTTGGAACAGAGAAAACATGGCATCTGCAATCTGCAGTACCGCGCAAACCAGACGAGAAGATAAGAGAGAAGAGCATCGATAAACATGAGGAGTATGAGGAACCATTCGCAGGCTGCGTATGTTAACACAGGTGCGAACCCGTTGATGACTTTATGACCAAATACAACATTTGAATCCATCTTCAAACTAGTGATGGTGAATCCTGAAAGACGTTAAAACTCATCTCAAGAACTTATCATCACAACAGAAACAATGTAAGCAAATGAGGGCAAAACTCAGAATCTTGAGTGTCTGAGAATTGCATAATTTGAGCATGGAAACAAAAATGTGAAGGGATCGTAAAAAGTGTAAACCTTGAGAGGAGTTTTACCTGGGAAATGGAGATTTGGTCAAAAGAGAGAAGAGAGGGGAATCTGGGGAAAATGAGAACTCTTCCTTGTTCGGCGCTAAAATCAAACAAACTTGTTCAACGATTATTTTTTAGTGTTTGCCTAAATTAGTTTAACTCTTCTATACGCTGTTTTTTTGTATGAGGAAAAGGTAGACCCGGTTTTTTGGAATTACGTTAAAAAGTTTTCTGTTTCCAATATATATTCGAAAAAGTGATTTCCTGTTAAATATTTGTAAAACCATTCCATTAACTTTCACGATATTACATCAAGAGAAATAATTCTCTGTTAGAAAGATACTGTAATACAACACAGAAAAAAAGAAAAGAAAAAAACAAGAGATATATAACCAAAAACAATAGGCTTGCAGATGAAAATTAAAAAATTATCGTTTTATAAATCGAAATATTCAAAGACTATGGGAGACTTATTGTAGTAACCCAAAGAAAATGTTGTTAGCTTGATTTTTTATTTTACACGATAGCTAGATTAACTTACCCTGAAGTTGATCATCTTTTCTATTTTTTGTTCAAACTTTAAACTATTTTTAGCATGTTTTGTTAAGAAAAAATGAAATTACAAAACTGCCATCAAAATTAGTTAGAGTGTGGCATTTAATTTACGATTTTATCATTAGATTAACCATATTCAAATAATTCAATAGATCATTATAATGGTCATAGACTTAAGAAATTGGTGGCATTTCCAAAAATGAGATTTCGGGTCCGATTGGTAAGATGTATAGTTTTTAATTTTTTGCTGTAGAATTATAGTTTTGATTTTTGAAAATAAAAATTTGATTGGTAAAATTTAAGCATATTTGTTGTAGATTTGTAATAGATATATAATATTATAAATAAAATGATAAAATTCTAAAAGTAATACATTTATAATAGATATATAATATTTTTAATAAAATAATAATTTTTTGAAAGTAATAAATATATATGTTGTAAATTTATAATTAGATATATAGTATTTTATATAAAATAATGAATATCTAAAAGTAACAAATAATAAACTCAAAATTTTTGACATAATATATAAATTGATTTTAGTTCATTGTCTCACTTTTGTTTGAATAAATTTTAAAAAGTTAAATTAAGATTAGAAACAATGATAAAGTAACATTGGTCTAGTGGTAGGTGGTAAATTCACTGAAGGTACACATTATCTCATATTCAAGGATCAAATTTCACTACCTACATTATGTAAGAATTTGGCTAATAGGTCGAACAGAAAAAAAGAAAAAAAAAATAGAGACAATGATAAATTATAAAGTAAACAAGAGGTGCTACAATAATAAATTAAAACATACGTACGTCATTTTGTGTAGTTCAGTGTCTCATTTTGTACGTGATACGTACTTGTTCGACGGCTCGTATACCTTTTATATTTTACCGAGAAATAATTGAATTATGGTATTATTATTAACAATAATATGATTTTAAATTTATAAAATACCTAAATTTGGGCTGTAAAATTACTTGATATAGTATGATACATGATATATATACTGTATAATACTTGTTTCTATACAGAATAATATATTTTTTTATATTTGAGATTGCTAGATGAATGAATGGAATGGATATCAATGTCTCAGTTTGTTTGAAATAAATTGCAGGAGGATGCACGCTGATGAAGGTGCTGTTTTGAACACCCATGGACTGGATTGAACAATCAGAGATCTAACGGCAAGTGTTCCAGCCGTATAGAATCTCCCTAGGTAAGAGTGCATTATAGATGTGGAAGTACTACACATAATAGAATTCCTATTCCGAATACAAGTGTTTTACATGCGGTAAAGTATAAAATACCTAAAGTATAATAAAATTTAAATAATGATTGGTCTAATTTTAATGTTTTTGAAATCTTTTTGTTTTCTAGATAAATCACAGCTCTTTCCAATCACACTTTTGTAGGGAAATGAGAATCAAAACAAATCTATAGCATAAGCAGACTGGTTTTAGTTCTCTAAACAACATTATTGCCATTCAGAACAATTAGAGTAATACTCAATCAAGCTCACATACTTATTAAAGCTCTCACATACTTAATAAATAGAGAGAATTGGTCAAACACACAATTTGACCCCAAAATTTAGAAAGTAACACATGTATTGGTAAAATTCATTATATAACACAAAACCCTAAAATTTTAAGAAATTACTATTGTCTAATATTAATTTTAATCTATTATTTTTGTCAGCAAAAAATAAAGGGGAGGAAGAAATGCTTACGTGGATGAGGTACTTGGTGACAAGGTCTTCCTTTTACAATAATACAAAAGCTAACTGTGGAAATAGTCTTTTCAAATATAATATCATCGCTGCTAATCAAAAGCATACCCATATGTTTATTTAATTCAAAATTGAAATCTATTTTTAATGGAGTATCATATTAGGACATAACCTCAATACTGCAAATAGAAAGGTAGAATTACTATAAATGTCAGAAGAAGACAATGCATTCACTTGGAGTAATGTCCATGCTTGGGTAAAAGCTTCTTCTTCTATATGCCGCTCTCATTATAGTATGATACATGACATATATACTGTATAATACTTGTTTCTATACAGAATAATATATTTTTTTATATTTGAGATTGCTAGATGAATGAATGGAATGGATATCAATGTCTCAGTTTGTTTGAAATAAATTGCAGGAGGATGCACGCTGATGAAGGTGCTGTTTTGAACACCCATGGACTGGATTGAACAATCAGAGATCTAACGGCAAGTGTTCCAGCCGTATAGAATCTCCCTAGGTAAGAGTGCATTATAGATGTGGAAGTACTACACATAATAGAATTCCTATTCCGAATACAAGTGTTTTACATGCGGTAAAGAGCATTGTTCCCCGACAGGCAGCTGCAAATAAAAGAAAATGAATTCAAGCAAGCCAAGACTTTAGGAAGCATCTTGTCTTGAGGTTCAGATAGGTGAGTTTTCCCGTAAACATTTGGATTTCTCAGAATCATGTAGCAATGATGAATCAACGAAAAGTGAAAATTTATAAGACTGTAGGACTTCCAACAATACAATTTTCTCTGAAAGGTCTCTTATCTCGCTTGATAAATTTGTGAATGACCAAAGCTTGACCCAACCTTGTTTTGGAGATGTCCCTCTTGTATTAATTCAATCAATTTTTTTTAACATGGAATCTAACAAATCATTACTTTTAATTATTAGGGATAGAAATGATTTTTTGTTTTTTAATTTGTTTGAAAAAACGTGAATTCTACTTTTTTTTTAAAGAGAAAGAGGGAATATGATACTTGTTAAGTCAGTGACAAGTTTATAAACTTATTAAATTTGCCGCCAGTGCTTACATTGGTGGCTGCAAACTTGTTTTCCACCATATTAAAATAATTATGTAGCAACTACAAAGAAACTGATCGCAGAGAAAGGGTTTAACTGATGACAACTTAATTTGAGAGATTTTGTATGAACTAATTACTAATATGGTGTGTAAAAATAAGTTAATTATTTATATAGTGTGTGTGATGTTTGAAGATTTACGAGAAAAGAGAAACATCATAAAAAAATAGGGTTTTTGTTTTATTATATTTGTGATTTTTTTTTTCTCTAACTCATTACGTCTTCAGTCTTCTCCTCTCCACCGATACATCTTCTCCTCTCGTTTCTTCTCTTTTTCTCCTCTCTTCTTCAAGTTCTTCCTCTTCTCCTTTCCTCTTCTTCACACTGTAATCTTTCTCTCCATGCCTTCACGCCGTCATCTCTCTCCACGCCTTCACGTCGTCACCACTCTCTCCACGCCGTCATCCTCTTCTCTCCATGTCGTAAGTATCTATGTCCTTTCTCTCTCTTATTCACAGTTTTTCTTTAGTTTTCTTAGAGTTTTTGTTGATTTTAAAATAGGAAACGGCGAACTCGGATTTCACACTCATTTCTTAGGGTTTGCGACTCAGATATGGAGTTTGTTTGGAGAAAAAGGTAATTTCTTGTGATTTGTGAATTGTTTTGTGCATTTGGTAGTATATTTTGAGGATTTTGCAAATAATGGGTTGTAGTCTAAGAATCTGGGTTGTAATCTTGAAATTTGGTAGCACAGTTAGGTAGATTTCGGTTGATTTTTGTGTGTAAGTTGTATATAGTTTGGTAGAGAATGATTATAGTAAACCCATGTATGGTAGATGTAGTCGATTCATTGTTGGTAGACTTTGCATTTTTTTTGTCATTTTTTGTTTAAGTGTGGTAGACATTGTTTATAATATATTTAAGTGTGGTAGACTTTGAATTGATTTGGTACTCGTATTATTTGTGTAATAGACTTTGTTTCAATTTGAACTAATGTTAGTGTAGTAGACTTTGAATTAGCTTGATAAATGAACTTGTAAGCTTCTAGTTACTCTCTATAACATATAATGATTGAGCTAGACTATCTTAACTGTAAGTTATATTGTGTGTGTGCGTCATAAGTGTGTCTTGGTGTTTTCAGTTGAAAAGGAGGACTGCACCTGGTGGGTCGTCTTATGGTTCTCATGTCATGCAATATGGCGATGTTGGACTTAGCACGGACGTAGCACTTGGTGGGTCGTCTTATGGCTCATCATGATGATCAGTTTGTAATCTCAAGTATTTGAATTGCCTTGTACAAATGCGTGTAGAACTAAAGTTAATGTATAGAAAGGTTTGCTTATTATATGTTCTTGCAAATTCTCAAACTTTGGTGTATTTTACTTTTTGAGCCGAAACAGCGTAAGAGATAGGAATTACACTGTAAGAGAACTTTATTAGAAATCGATTCATAGTTTTTACATACACCAAGTGTTTAGAGAATCAGAAGATAGACAACAGAAACAAATTTACTTAGTGACACTGAAGCTTGCACGGAAATTTGATATCATTACCGGGTACTCGCCCTTCTCATCGTACTCTGTGAATTCCTCACCGCTCGACAAACCAATTTCATCAAATTTGGTTCCAGATTCCTGTTTAAGCTTATAGGCACAAATTTGGAACCAAATTTCATCAAAATTTGGTTCCAGATTCCTGTTTTCTAGGTTAAATCATCAAAGTCTACCCAACAATCCAAATGTTTGATTCAAAAGTCCACCACATTGACTTACAGGCTCAAACAAAGTCTACTAAAAGTCAACCAAAAGTCCACCATGAATATCCTCAAAATCCACTACACTCTATTATGAAGCCCTTAAAAGTCTACTATACATCAATTGACAATCCTCAATTCGACACTCTACAGTCTACCAATGTATAGCATGAAGGACTTTTAAGTCTACTACACGTCAACCAATAGTCTACTATATAGGAAATTGCACATCCAAATAGACTACTTCATATTCTACCAAGTTAGCTTATCATGTTCACCATAGTCTACCATGAAGGTCTTCAGAGTCTACCACAGGTAAACTGATAGTCTACCAAACAAGACATTTCACTTAGAAATAGACTACTTTATACTCTACCAAGGTAGTTTGTCTAGTCTTGCAAAATCTACCATAAAGAACTCTAAAGTCTACCAGACTTCAACCGACAATATACCAAGCTAAGAAATTTCAAACTCAAATTGATACTTTTACGTCTACCATGCAGGGTGTGTTTACTTTACCTAAGTTTACCATGAATATCTTCAAAGTTTACTACATGGAAACTTATAGTCTACCAAACAAGACATGTCACCTACAAATATACTACACTAAACTCTACCAAGGTAGCCTGTCAAGTCTACCAAAGTCTACCGTGAAGGACTATAAAGTCTACCACACTTCAACGATAGCCTACCAAGCTTAGAAGTTGCATCCTCAAATCAGTACTTTTAAGTCTACCATGCAGGGGTGGTAAACTCTACTTAAGTCTACCATGAAGATCTTGAAAGTCTACCACACGTGAAATGATAATCTACCAAACCAGACTTTTCACCTACAAATGCACTACACTAAACTCTATCAAGGTAGCTTGTCAAGTCTACCAAAGTCTATCGTGAAGGATTTTAAAGTAACTACACGTCAAATAACAGTCAACTAAAATACAAATTACATCCTCAAATAGATACTCTAAAGTTTACCATGCAGGGTTTGTAAAATCTACCAAAGTTTACCGTGAAGAATTTTAAAGTCTACTACACGTCAAATGACAGTCTACCAAGCTTTGAAATTTTATCCTCAAATCGATACTTTTGAGTCTACCATGTAGGGTTTGTAAACTCTACCTAAGTCTACCATGAAGATCTTAAAAGTCTACCACACGTGAAATGATAATCTACCAAACCAGACATTTCACCTACAAATGGACCACACTAAACTCTACCAAGGTACCTTGTCAAGTTTACCAAAGTCTACCGTAAAGGATTTTAAAGTCTACTACATGTCAAATGATAGTCAACCAAACTACAAATTTTATCCTAAAATCGATACTCTAAAGTCTACCATGCAGGATTCGTAACTCTACTAAAGTCTACCGTGAAAGATTTGAAAGTCTACTACACGTCAAATGACAGTCTACCAAGCTTAGAATTTTCATCCTCAAATCGATACTTTTAAGTGTACCATGCAGGGTTTGTAAACTCTACCTAAGTATACCAAGAAGGTTTTAAAAGTCTATCACACGTGAAATGATAATCTACCAAACCAGATATTTCACTTACAAATGGACCACACTAAACTCTACCAAAGTACCTTGTCAAGTCTACAAAAGTCTACCGTGAAGGATTTTAATGTCTACTACACGTCAAATGACAATCAACCCAACTACAAATTTTATCCTGAAATCGATACTCTAAAGTCTACCATGCGGGGTTTGTAAACTCTACCCGTCTACCGTGAAGGATTTTAAAGTCTACTATACGTCAAATGACAATCTACCAACCTTAGAAATTTCATCCTCAAATCAATACTTTCAAATATACCATGCAGGGTTTGTAAACTCTACCTAAGTTTACCTTGAAGGTTTTAAAAGTCTACCACACGTGAAATGATAATCTACCAAACCAGACATTTCACCTACAAATGAAGCACACTAAATGATATGTGTAAATATTGGCCTAGTTTTCATTACCATTTTGCATCATTTCATATCATTTGTTGTCTATAACTCATCATTTTATATTAGATTTTGGTTTATTCATGGCACGTCGGGTCCAATCCCGACCTCACGGACCCGACCCTGGAGACATACGATCGAGGCAGCATTCTGGAAACAAGAAAAGTCCGGCCGGACCCGACGCCACCAACAGAACGTGAGGACTATCCCGGATGCTTCTCATGTCGCCCCTAGACCCGACGCCAATGACCCAACCTTGCACACATCGGTCCACTTAAGTTTTGTTTGACCCAGTTTGTCCCCGGTCAACCCAAATCCATCTTTACCTTTTTAAACCCGAATGTTTGGGTATATTTAAGCACTTTTGAATTAATTTAGACCAAGACACTCTTTTATTTTTGGCAAGTTTCCAAGAACACAAGAGAGTGAGGCTTTGGAGAAAACTCTTGTAGAATCTATTGGATGATCATCTCTTGATCATTCTTGGAATCAATTTGATAATCTCTTATCCTTATCTCTCTATTTTCATTATGCTTTTCATTTCATCTTTTATCTTGTCTTCCATAGCTGTTATGTGTGAGTAGTTAGTAGAATGGTTGATGGTTAGGTAGATCATAGGCTTAGATGGTTGATGTTTGATGCTTAGGTTGTTAGAGCCTTCATATTAGGTGGATTTAATGCTAGATTTAACTTGATCATTTAAATCTAGATGCTAAATTTATTGCTCGAGAGGTGTTCGATAAAATTCCCGAGAGACCTATTTATGAGCTTTTCTTCCCTAGCCATTGAGAGATGATGTTAGGGTGATTAGTGAACTTATTGAACCTGATTTTAATGTTCATTAATCTTTGAATTGGCAAATGAGAGTTTAGCTCGATTTATTGATTGATGAAGTGGTTAATGCCATGAGAGTGGGTTAATCTATAATTGTGTTTCATGTTCTAGGTTGTGCTTAATCGTATATTTTAGCATCATTTGTTGATAGTCTATGCCTTTGATCGTTTGCCTTTCCTAAAACCATTAATTTTAATATAATCGTTTTTCGTTTCTTTATTCCCCTGTTTTTGTTTGAGTTTCGGTTTTAGTTTAAATCTTGTCTTTGCTTATAATTGATTGTTCTCATTTAGGTTGAGTATAGTAGTTTACTTCCACTCTTTATTCACTTTAGCTTAAGTAGAATCCTATAATCCCATTGCGTTAGTTTTAGGTTCTTTGTGGTTCGATCCTCAAATGCTTGCAATGATAATTTGTTTGCGTTCGTTGAATTAATTGAAGTTAAAACCAAACATCAATTTGGCGCCGTTGCCAGGGAAGGATATTTGACTTTGATTTTAGTTGTTTTGTTTTCGTTCTTTGAGTCATTGCGTTGCATAAAAACAAAAAAAAAACAAAAAAAAAGCAAAAAAATTATAAAACCACAAAAAAAGCAAAAATATTTTTCATTTTGTTTGCATTTGTTTAGTGTTTAAGGTTAGGTTCATGTAGGATTGCATTGCATTTGCATTTAGGAACAATGATGAGGTTGCCTTGTTATAAGCTTAATGATCAATTTGTTAGGTTCAATGCCCAAGTTATTAGTTGTTTGATGCATAATGAGCTTGTTGAAGTAAGATTGATCCATGCTTTGAATTCTCGGTTTTAAGTTCTTATCTTGATTGAAGCATGTTGTGATTTGAGATAATTCCTTACTTATTATAACCTAATCTTGACTTGCAATTATCATAGCTATGCATTGTGATTGAACTCGTGGATACACATACATACTTGGATTTCTTTCACCACTTTACCACTTTGTGATCCAAGTAGCCGGTTTCATTTATTGGAACGGTTTCCCTACCCTTAACCTAACTCTCTTTTAAGCCATTTGATCGTTGTGTGTGTGTGAGGCCTTATTTCGGAATGAGCTTGGTAGAAAGTGTTAGGTTCGAGCCGACAAGAATAGCTTCTCATGTAGTTTCAGTTCACGCTTTTTGAATCGAATAGGACTAGGTGGGAGTTTGATATTGGATATGGGTTTATTTGTGTATGGAATTTAAAAGGAATGGTTGGGAAAAGGCTTGAAAAGAGATTGAAAAGAAGTAACGGTTCAAAGGAAATCTTAGGAGAGAAAGTGTATATGAAAAGAAGAAAAGTTGGTATAGTAAAGGGTTTTGGAATACATGAAAATGATGAATGGTTCGTGGGAATAAAGGAAAAGAAAGTGAAACAAAAAGAATGAAAATAAAGAAGAAACAAAGTACTAAATGAAGCGCTAAACCCACTAAACGCCAATAAGTTTTAAAACCCCTCTCCTAGAAAAAAAAAGGAATGAAGTTTGGAAGTTTGTAGTTGATCCAAAGGATTGAAAAGAAATGGAAAAGGCCTTGTAAGAAAAGGTAGAATTTAGGATCATTATTGGGTTTAGACATAGCTTGGGTTTGAGTTTGATATTTGTGTATTTGGGTAGATGAGATTCTAGTCTTGTTTGCATATATTGGCGCTTACCTTTAGCATTTTTATAAAGCTTATTCTATTCATTGAGAGATCCTTAATAATTAAACGCTTTGATCTGTATATAAGAAGAGATCATTTTTATCTCTTAAGCCTTTCCCTTAGCCAAACGAGATCATTGAATTTGCATAGCTTGATTCATGGTTCGATTAAATGAATTTCAAAAGGAGTGATGGATTTGAATACATATCTAGGTTGAGGTGAAACTTTGATTGAGTTGCGAAGAGTATGGCAAAAGTTTTTGAGTAGACTTGTTCATTTGCATTCTAGAATTACTAACTTGGACATTGAGGTTAACTCTTGAACAATTTCGCTTTGGCTTTGAGTTCCCGTTCTCACCCTCGCTCTCAGTTTTTCAATTTGTTTGCTTGAGGGCAAGCAAAAGGCAAGTCCGGGGGAGTTGATATATGTAAATATTGGTCTAACATTACTATTTTGCATCATTTCATATCATTTGTTGTCTATAACTCATCATTTTATATTAGATTTTGGTTTATTCTTGCATTTTAGAGTTTAGTTAGATCGAGTCGCATATTTTTGGTTTTGAGTCAATTTTAGGTGAATTGGAGCATTGAAGACCTTGGAAGGAAAGGCACCTTCAAGTCATGGAGTTGGATAAGAAAAAGATTGAGAAAAGAAGGAAAAGGCCACTCTGTTGTGCATCACGTCTACCTAGCCCCGACTTGAGACCCCCGACAGACGCATCATTCTGGAGTACCTCACGTCGGGTCCAACCCCGACCTCACGGACCCGACCTCAGACACACGTGATCGAGACAACATTATGGAAGCGCGGGACGTCCGGGCCAGACCCGACGCCACAGACCCGATGCCACCAGCAGAACACAAGGACTGACCCTGATGCTTCTCATGTCGCCCCTAGACCCAACGCCATCGACCCGACCTCGCACACATCGGTCCACTTAAGTTTTGTTTGACCCGGTTTGTCCCGGGTCAACCCAAATCCATCTTTACTCATTTAAACCTGAACGTCGGGGTATATTTAAGCAACTTTGGATCATTTTTACATAGACACTCTTTTATTTTTGAAGCTAAAAAGAACCTTAGAGAAAGTTTTGAGAAGGAGAATAGTTGGAGACCCTTTTGGGGATGATGATGATCTTTGGATCATCATCTCCCATCTATTAAGATTTCTTGTTCTCTTTTCTTATCTCCCTTTCGTTATGATTATGATTATTTTCTTACTTTGTTTCATGTATTTGATATTTGAGTAGTAAAGTGATAGGTTGATGGACAGGTAGATCATAGGATTTGATAGTTGAATCCTGAGCTTAATTTGATAGATCTTTAGATTCCTTCATTTAAGGTGTTCTTAAAGCTAGATTTAACTTGATCACTTGAATCTAGATGCTAGGAGTTTTGTCGCCCGAGAGGTGTTCGATAAAGTTCCCGAATGACCTTTTTATGAGCTTTTTTTCCCTAGCCATTGAGAGATGAAGTTAGGGTGATTAGTGGTCTTAGTGAGCTTGTTTGTAATGCTTGTTAGTCTTTGAATCGGCAACGAGAGTTAATTTGATTGATTGACTAAGAAAGGGTTCATTGCCATGAGAGTGGGATGTTCCATTGTTGTGTCTCATGCCCTAGGATGGTTCTTAATGAGTCTTTAAGCATCATTGATTCAATTATTATTATCCTTGATCAATTGCCTTGTCTAAAACCTATTGCTAGTTTGTGATTTGTCATTGTTTAGTTTGCTTGTTATCTTTGAGTTGATTTCTTAGTTTGAGTCTAGGTTGTTTATTGTTTAGTTTTTAGTAGTCTTCACTTCATTTCATTATCTATCGCTTTAGCTTAAGTCCAAATTTTTGCAATCCTAGTGTGTTGATTCTAGATTCTCTGTAGATTCGATCATCAAGTACTACATTGACGTGTTTGCACTTGTTGATTAATTGGTATTAAAAAGTGTGTATCACTAAACTCTACCAAGGTACCTCGTCAAGTCTACCAAAGTCTACCGTGAAAGATTTTAAAGTCTACTACACGTTAAATGACAGTCAACCAAACTATAAATTTCATCCCCAAATCAATATTCTAAATTTCTACCATGCAGGGTTTGTAAACTCTACCAAAGTCTACCGTGAAGGATTTTAATGTTTATTACACGTCAAATGACAGTCTACCAAGCTTAGAAATTTCATCCTTAAAGCGATACTTTTAAGTCTACCATGCAGGATTTGTAAACTCTACCGAATTCTACCATGAAGGTCTTAAAAGTCTACCGCACGTGAAATGATAATTTACCAAACCAAACATTTCACCTACAAATTGACCACACTAAACTTTACCAAGGTACTTTGTCAAATCTACCAGAGTCTACCATGAAGGATTTTAAAGTATACCCTATCATTTAAAGTCTACTACGCTTTAGTCCATTTAGTTTGGTGGAATTCGTGACACGGGATGTGCTGATGTGGCAGTTTTCATTAATGGCATTTTTGTTATTATAGTTTTTCCCAAAGAGATGAAGGGTAAACTTGTATTTTAAGATTTTTGGAGACTATTTGAGTAATTATCAAATAACATGCACCATATAAGTAATTAACTATATTTCATGAACTATATTAGTAAATCACCTTTTTTTATTCCTCATATTTTTTTGACACTACAAGAAAAACGTACATTGTTAGCGCAGAAAATATGCTATATACGTGTTACATAGCGTTTTATCAAATGCTATGACATTGGCAGCTATAGTAGGTTCGCCGTATACGATAGTGTTTTATATCTATGCTATGTTAAGTAAGATATTATAGCAATAATCGAGTGCTTTTATGTTTGTTGTTATAGTGCTTCCAATTTTTAAAATACATTACGATAAGTCAATTAGCGTGCTATTGTAGTTCTTTCTACAATAACAGTCCTTTAACGATGTAATATATTATGTTACCTTATTGAAATGTGATGTATTAAACAATGCGATAGCTAATGATAATTGCTATGATATTAGATTATAAGCTTTATTTTGTGCTGTTAAATATATTTCACTAAGCTATCTATTGTTATATAATTGAATCAAATTGTTCATGAGTAGTAATATCGGATTAATTGCCAAAATCAACACATTCATTCAACGAAAGATAGGTTTGGTTCCAATCCTACATGACATAAGTCTTTAACCCACTCATATTACATGACAAAAGTCTAAATCAAAAATGTCTAACATAATTTATAGTTAAGTTAGCGTAGTCAAATAACTACTACTAGCTAAGCTGGACCAAATTTTCTTCATTCCCTGCAACAATCAATTTGTATGTATATTAGTTTTGATAATCGCCACCAAAACTAAAACCAGAGAACAACTTATTTAATAATTACGTGACTTACCCTTGTTCTTCCTTTCAAAAGACTACCAATTTATCCATTGGCCATGTTATAGACGAACCAAGAGCATCTTTCATATACTCGATTTCATCTAATTGCCTTCAAACTGCTGCATCATCCACTTTGACCATGTCCACCCAAACTCTAACTGCATTAGAACCTAAACGAATAAAATGGACCATCTGTTGTGGGTGAATTGAATGTACACGTCCCTTGGCAACAACCTGCTTCATGCCACCAATATCCATCAAATTGCATTTCTGGTTTTCTCTTATAACTTGAGGACCATGTTTACGCTGCCATGTTTACCAAATAGAAATCAAATTAATAGAGAGATTAAAATCAGAAACGCTTTTTCAAAATCAGAACATAATTTATACCGGAGATCTTCGAACAAGAGTTTGTGAAGCTAGTGTCTTTGTAGGAGACTTCAGAGCAGTGGCTGCGAACTTCTGACCATAAGAGTCAGTGGGAGACATCAGAGTAGTGGCTGCAAACTTCTCACCATTAGAACCTCCTACATCTGATTTTGCTTTGCCTGATTGAGTACTTGTTGCATCTGTAGGAGATGTAAGAGATGTCTCAAATACAACTTTGTTGACAAGCCATGCTACAAAAGACTGTAGACAGTCTTCCAGGTACGTAATATCAACTGTAGGTCTCCATATAAACGTTTGAAAAATATGAATCACATCGACAAAACTTTCACTGCCTTCTATTAACCGGAAGTCCATTCACTAATGCATTCTGTTCTTGTGTCTGCCAATGTCCCTCAGCCACAACTACATCATCAGTTGAAAAATCCAGTAGTTTAAATTTGTTCACAGAAATTGTTCTTGGGCTCTATATGTACACATTCAAGCAACAATAAATATGTGTTATATGATCATAAATATATATACAAGTGTATAATTGTGTTACTGATAAATTTTACTAGTGTTGTATTGTTTTTTGGTTGGACCACCTTTTTCAGATTTACACACTTGGAGGCAGGCTAAACAATCATCTGTCCAACAACTTCTATGATTGTGGACATCTTCTCCGCAAGTCTCCAAAGAAATGCGTCTGGCTTGGGTCCAGGTTCGACTAAAATCTTGATGTCCATAGGGCCTAAGCGACATTCATTAACCATATCATTCGGATCATCAGAAATAATCTGACCCTCAGCTACAATATCATCACCACCACACCAATTGAGCAATAAACACTTTGGTTGTAATCTTTTATTCACACTCTACTCATAGTCAAATATAAAACCATGTTAGAATATCAAGTTAACAAAAAATAGTAATAATGAATTCATACAAATGACTTACTCTTTCAACTGAGTTTTCACCAACTTCAGGTTCTTGTCTCTGTAATGATATAAAATAAAACAAGTCAAATCTGATTTCAGATTTCAGGATATATTTTGTAACAGATGCTCAGATGCATTGTCAGATAATTCAAGCTCACCTACCGAGTCATCCTCATTAGTTACTTTATCAGCAGGTTGATCATCTATTACAGTATGTTCAGCCTCAGTCTCTTATATTTGAGTTGCATCTGTCAAAGGCTGCCCAGTTTGTACCCGGTCTTCTATAAGAGGCTCATTTCCAGAAGGGTTGTCTGGTATAATAGTCTCAACATGTTCTATCTCCACGTCGGTAGGCGTAACCTTCTGCTTTGGTGGTCTTCCACTCTTCTTGATCTTCTTTCCCATATTAGTTCACCTGAAAGAAATGACAAACAAAGAACAAATACAGTCAATACTATATAAACTCAAAAATCATGACAACCATATGTCAAAGACAGTCACATAACAAAACAATTACCAAGCAATTACAGACACATAGGCAATATGATATCAACTTAAGAATCATGACAACTATATGTCAAAGACATTCACATAACAAAACAACCAAGCAATCACAGACACATAGATAAGAAACATTTTTTCGGGTGGATTTTAGCTATGCATCTTGTTTTGTTGATTTAATTTTGACAAAAAAAATCTGCTAGATTTTATATTCAGTAAAATTCAGTTGTTACTATTTGATTTCAATTTATTCAGCCAGATTTCACAAAAAAAAAAATTCAATTAGATTCCACATTCAGCCAGATATAGCTATTACCATTTACACTTTTGAATTATTTTAACACACGCTTTTAGGATAGCGAAAACATAGCACCAAAAGTTCAATACGCTATAGATGACTAAAAAGATAAGTTTAGTTGTTCTAGTGATCAGAGAGAACGTTTTAGATATCCATTATTGAGTTTAGCTGATATTATATCGAACATAGGGGAGTAATTTGTTTTCCTTAGCTTGTGATGATGAAGAAGTGGATCCAAAAATCTAATAGGTAATGATCCCATCTGGAACCAGCGTTACTGTTTCTCTCTAAGGCTAATTCCAATTTACATACCAAATTTGGTTTAAAAACAATACCAAATTTGGTATTTAAAAGTTTTTTTTTTTGGACCAAGAAAAAAAAGTAAAAACTCCAATCAGAACACTAAATCTCACAAAAACTAAAAATATTAGGGTGAATTACTAAACTAGTCTTTTGTCACCCCTAATTGACTACAATAGTTCAAAAAGATTTTTATTACAATTTTACTTTTTCGGGATTATAATACCGTTTTACCCCTCTTTTATTTGAAAAAAAAATAATTATGAAACTGACATTAATGAGTAATTCTATGTCATCAGACAGAAAACTTGAAGTGGTGTAGGTTTCATTGTCATGTGTTGTAGGTTTTCATTTTTTTTTGTAGGTTTAATTGTCTCAAGTTATGTAGGTTTACAAGTTTAATTGTCCAAATTTAGTTCTCCTGGTTTTAGTTTCTTTGTTGTAGGTTTTCGTTAAATTCTCCTAGTTATGTAGGTTTACAAGTTCAATTTTATTTAACATTTATCGTATGGAACTCTGAACACATTCATTTTGTAGGTTTGTGTTCGCCTTTGTTGTCGGTTTAGTTTCTCGTTTTGTAGGTTTTGTTTTTTATTTGTTGTAGGCTTAAGTTTGCAAGATATCATTCTCTTTCGTAGGTTTATCTATCAGATATTGTATGTTTTGTGGGATTGATTTTTCTTCTTTCTCTACTTAGTTCTCCTATTATGTAGGTTTTCTTTTTGTTTATTGTAGGTTTAAAGATTCTTTGTTGTAGGTTTCTATGGTCTTCGTTGTACGTTTATTTTTCATTTCTAAGGTCTTCGTTGTAGGTTTCTAATGTCTTTGTAGTAGGTTTATTTTTCATTTCTACAAGTCTTTGTTGTAGGTATCCCGTCTTCAATAGTTAATACATTCGTTTTGTAGGTTTATATGCGTAAGATATCCTTCTTTAATTGTAGGTTTACTTTTACGTCTTGTAGGTTTTCCTACTTCTTCGTTCTTCTGCTATCATACGACTTAGTTATTCTGCATTGTAGGTTTTTCTTTAGTATATTCTAGGTTTTTCGTACGTGTCTTTTTTTGTAGGTTTTCCGGGTATAAAACCTAGAAGTTTTAAAGGCTATTTATCCTAACATTTAAACCACACATACCTTCTTCTTCTACATTAACTACGTAGTCAACAACCATTGACACCATTTTCATCTTCATTTAAGCTATTACTTATTTTTGTAGGTTTAATTCTCATGTTTTGTAGGTTCAATTTGCATGTTATGTAGATTTGCGTTTCAAATCCTTATTTCAATTATTGAGTTTAGACACCTCAAAATAGAAATGTCACAAAGTGCTAGAAATAACTCAAGTCACACTTTTTTTTACTACAAGTATCTGAAAAAATAATTTAGACAAACCTACAAGCTTTTAAACAAAATCCACAATCAACAAACCTACAAAACTTAAACGCTTTTAAACAAAACGCCTAAATTAAAAAAAATTTTGAAAAAATGTTTTTCTTTCTGCAAAAAGAAAATTAAATTATAATGGCATTTTCGTAATAAAAATGAAAAAAACAAAAATAAATTAATCCAAATGGCATTCTAGTAATAAAAACGTAGGAAAAGAAAATTCAAGTTATTTCCACACATTTTGTTTTGTGAAAGGTGAAAAAAGACTATTCTATTAATTAGTGTGTGAATAATAGACTATTTTAGTCATTCTTTCAAAATATTATCTAGAAATAAATATCCAAAATAACACACAACTCACCATTAGTAACTCAACAAACTTTTGGTCAGCAGCTTCCACTAGAATCACTCAAATTTGTTGTAAAACGATTAGTTAACCAACATTTTGACTAATTATTTTTGGAAATGCCAATATTGTATTCAATAACAAAAAACGTTGTAACCACAGTTTAAATAACTATGCAACCACCTAGTAAATAACTATGTAGCTACATAATAAATAAATACGTAGCCACATAAAAAATAATTATATAGCCATGTAGCAAATAACTCTGTAGCCACATAGTAAATAACTCGGTAGTCACATAACAAATAACTCGGTAGCTACATAGTAAATAACTATGTACCCACATAGCACATAACATATAACTTAGTGGTCACATAGCTAATAATTCGGTAGCCGCATAACATATTACTCTATTCCACATAACAAATAACTATGTATTCGCATAGCAAATAACTATGTAACAACATAGTAAACAACTCTATAACCACATAACGAATAACTATGTTGCCACATAAGATATAATTCTGTAGCCATATATAGAAAAAAATTCTATAGCCACATAGTAAATAACTCAGTAGCCACGTAACAAATAATTAGGTAGCCACATAGTAAATAACTCTGTACTCACATAGCAAACAACTCTATAGCTACATAACAAATAAATTGGTAGCCACATAATAAATAAATCAGTAGGCACATGAAAAATAACTCGGTAATCACATAGCAAATAAATTTGTAGCCCAATAGCAAATAACTTTTTAGCCACATAGAAAATAACTATGTAACCACATAACAAATAACTCATCAGACACATAGCAAATAACTCTATAGCCACATAACAAATAACTCTATAGCCACATTGCAAATAACTATGTAGTCACATGGCAAGTAACTCTCTAGCCACATAGCAAATAACTCTGCAGTTATATAGCAAATAATTATGTAGCCATATAACAAATAACTCGGTAGCCACATAACAAATAACTCGGTAGTCACATACTAAATAGCTATGTAGCAAATAACTGTAGTAACTATCGTAATAAGTTTGTAGTAACTATTGTAAGTGTGTTATCAAATACAAATAAGTTTTGTGGTAACTATCGTAATAATTTTCTAGTAATTATTGTCATTAAGTCTCAAGTCAAATACAAGGATGTTTGTAGTAACTATCAAAATAAGTTTGTAGTACTAGTTTTGTAATAAGTTTGTAAGTATGTAATTTCTGTCATAACTATTGAAATAAGTCAGTAGTAACTAGTTATATAAATCTGTAGTAACGATATACGGGTCCCACTATATATTGAAATATATTTGTGGCAGATATTAAAAGTCTATAGTAAGTATTGTAATAAGTCTCTAGTCAAATACAAATTAATTTGTAATACTCGTTCTGTTTTACTTTATAAAGGGTTTTAAGAAAGAAATATTTTATATTATAAGGTGTTTTATATATTTCTATACAAAATTAATGTGTTTTATTTGATGTAACTTTTAAAATTATGTATGCTTTAATATGACTAGGGTTTATACCGGACTACATCCGATATTTGTTCAATAGTTATTTTTTGTTTTATTATTATATTAAAATATGAAAATATAAAGGTTCATTGATTTTGTAATTAAAAAAAATATTATCGATTTTCTGTAAACTATAGTTATAGTATAATGATATATTTTCCCATATATTGTACAGAGTTTTTAGTTTACATAGAGCCAAATAATTATGCATTAATAGTGGTAGAATTTCCAAATTCTTAAATATACATTTAAAATAGACGTCCAAAATTTTACGTACTTTTTATTAAAACAATACAGTTGGACACTTACATATATTGCGATAGCATGAAGACCTCTTGATTCTTACAAAAGAAATAATCTTCATTATCTTTCCTTATAATAGAGTAGGACAAACTATTCTTTGTTTTTTGTATCAAATACTCAAAATGAAAGTTATGAGTAAATCTCAAGCCACTATCACTGTAACGTTGAATTGTAAAAGATACCATTGGACGTTCATTTACAATAATCGGAAGAAGAAGATGGTTCATCTACCATAAGTCTGAAGATATCCTCATTTGGTAAATGTTTTATAAGTAATGAATCTTGCTTTACATAATCTTGTCACGGTTTTATATGCTCCAAGCCCTTTAACATCATTTATATATCTAAAGACGGAAATGTCTTAACGTTAGTGAAGAGCAAAGAGATTTCATACTTGTTGCAGCAATTAATGGCGTCCTGATCTCTCACACTTCCTCCTGGTTCTAAAATCACTCCTATCCTTTTCTCACACGCCTTACCCACCGCATCCTTCCAGGTTGATTCAGTTTTCTTAAAGATACCATTAATATCAATCTTTTTAATATCGATTGGCAATTGATTTAGAGGAGAGACTAAAAGGTAATAAGCATAAAATATAAGACCATAAAATACATAAAGACGTGATTAACAAATATAAGACCATAATGTTGATGATAACTCACCGTTTTCTGAGTTATTTCATTTGCCACCATACTTAAACCTGTATAAGGACGTCCATAAACCATCATGTTGCAGAATGGTGTTTGATGGTATTAATTTGGCATTCGAAATAACTCTGGCAGGATGCTCAATCCGCTTCTTTAGAGAAGGTTGGAGGATACATTTCACACGTTTCTTACCGTTTGATGCTGATGTTCTTGAGATTATGTTCTTCGATTGAGTTATTAAGCCTACCAATGAAAATATAACCAATGAAGATTCTCTGATAAGTAATGGTTGGCCAATCAAGTATTCTATTAATGTAACGCCATGTAACTCTACCGTCTTCAAGGTAGTGACAAAAGATTCATTGAATAGATTACGTTAGAAAATTACAATAAAAAACAAAAAATTACTTGAGTCAAATCGAATTTGTCCAGAATACTATAATATCTGATTACTTATCTAGTTAGGTGACAGAGACTGAGTTGCGTAAATACCTGAAGCGAATTCAGTAGCTCCTCGAACAATCATTATAAGCTTACATCTGTAAGTTAATAAGGTCCTAATTCCCCTGCCGATTTCATATGAAAGCAAACAAAGGAAATACAAACTATTTTTTTTTTGTTAAAACATAGTTGAAATCTGATAGCAATTGTACATATAGATATGTGGTTAATGAGGAGATGTGTAGGGAAATGGATATTTACCTTTAGAAGCAAAAACCCTAGATGTGTGAAGTTGAAGATTTCTCTAGTTTCTTGTTGAGTGTACCGTGAGTGAATCGGTTTATCATTTATATAATTGGACTGTACAAATTCCGTACTGGAAAAAGATTAGAAAACGTTGTTGTGGCCATTTCTGCGTTTTTTCTTTTGTTTGAAACGTATTAGTAAATTTGAATTGTCGTATGTTTCAACATTCAACACTTTATTTTTCACTCCACATCATCTTCTTTCTCATCCACCTTATTAGGGCTGGATATTCGATACAAACCCAACAAACCGAACCGAGCCAAACCAACTAACTTATGAACCAAACCGAATTGATTTGGACCAGCTAACCGATCGGCTAATTTGTAAATTGATTTCGGTTTCGGCAAATTCGGTTCGGTTTTTGGTTTTAGTTTGGTTTACCTAAACCGAACATTAAACCAACTTTAATAAAAAAATTTCCTTACTTTCTGTCATTCTCTCTTTCTCTCTTCTCTCTCTCAATCGACGCTCTTTCTCTCTCGTCTCTTTCTCTCCTGATCGATTTCTTCGATCTTTCTCTGTTTCTCAGTTCGATTTGCTTTTTTTTTCCTTCAATCTTTCACTCCTTCTCTCGTCCGTTCACGTAGAAGCTAGCATCAACTCGTTTAGGTAATTTCATCCACCGATTCATTCCTCGGCGATTTTTGAATTTTTATTTATTTTGATTTGCGGTTTTCTGCTTGCATGTCGATTTTTTGTGAATGGAAATCGATTTTTATACTTATTCTTCTTATCATGAAGCATCAATTGATTCAATGCATATTTCTTTCTTTCCGATTGATTTCTAGGGTTTGGTTTAGGCGATTAGAGTTTTTTTAAATTTGGGGGTTTTCATTTATGTGGTTAATCGAAGATTTAACACACCTAATCTAAGGTTAATTTCATCGTAGTTGATTGAAATTGTGATTTATTGGTTTGTTTTAGGGTTTAGCCGATTAGGGATTTTTTTAAATTTAGGAGTTTTCATTTTCACGGTTAATTGAAGGTTGAACACGCCTAATCTAAGGTTAATTATAGGGTAGTTGTTTGTAATTGTGATTTTTTGGTTCGTTTAAGTGTTTATCTGATTTGGGGTTTTTTTTTTAATTTGGAGGTTTTCATTTTCATGGTTAATTGAAGCCTGAACACGCTTAATCTAAGGTTAATTATAGTGTAGTTGTTTGCAATTGTGATTTGTTGGTTCATTTAAGTGTTTATCCGTAAACTTTTTCATAATTAAGAACACTCTTGCTTGTTTACTTAACTTGTTCTGTTTTTGGTTTCTTTTACTTGTTATGTTTTAGCTGTGTTTTTACCTTGTGATTGAATGTGTTTTTAGGTTCTATTTTAAGCATCTGTTTTTTATTTGAGTGTTTGTCTTGCAGATGGATTCAGACACAATTGGAGTTGACGGCCCAGAAGGGTCACAACCATCAGCCAGTCAAAGAGAACAGAAACCTAGAGGTCAAGTACCGCAGCATTACCACCAAAACCGAAGGAAAAGTATCAAGAATGTCATTGTCTATACTGTGAAGGTAAATTTGTCTCTAATGATTATTTGATTTCCTTTAAAGTATTGTGGGAACATCAGTTTTGAGTTAACTTTATATTAGACGAAGAGATGGAATCGAATTCAGTTGGAAAAGAGCAAACAATACATCAAGCGGAAGTCCATGAAGGTTTGAAGCTAAACATCATGGAATCGGATTCAATTGAAGCTGCTTTTATGGATTTAGAAGAGCTTATTGCTCGAATTGAGTGGCTCAAAGGCAAATTGATTCCAGGTGTCGGTGATGGTGAAAAATCAAATTGGAAGTACGAAGATTACCTTCTATCGTCTAGGTAATGTGAGTTTCTTTTCGGGTTGTACTATTTAGCTATTTGGTAATCTACCATCTCAAATACATTTTCGGTTTTTGTTAAGGCAGTAGAGAAGCTGAGGAAGAACTGAAGACATGAACTGAAGTTTAAAATTTGCCATCTCAAATACATGTTCGATTCTAGTCATTGTGTTTATGGATTTGATTTACAATTCGGTTTATCAAGTTTTATTCAGGTTATTTGGGTTATTCGGGCTATTCCGGTTTGCGGATTTTAGACTGATTCGGGTTATTGTAATGTATATCGTTTTTTAAACCGAATAACTCGGATTCGGTTCAATTCGGAAAGTATTAAATTTCATAAAACCGAACCGATTAAACTGAGTACCAAACTGAATATTTAATTGGATCGATTCGGTAACTCAAAAAATTTCCGAACAAACCAAAAAACCGATTAAACCGAACCGAACAAACCGCTAAACCCGAAAACCCAACCCTACACCTCATAATTCAACACCCATTTTTATTTTACACTTTACAATGATTTTGTTTAAAAAAATTCAACACCCTACCCTACCCCTTATTTTTATTAAAACATATAATTTTATTAAAACACAATTAAATTTTATTGAAACACACATAATTATCATAATATTACACATATAAACCATAAAACTCTTACATTACAATTTTTTATATAAATATTTAAGTCTCTAAACATTCCAAATTTTACCCATATATGTTTGACTAAATCCACTTGCAATTCGTAATGTATATTTGAATCGCGCAACTCGAATCTAGCACACACATGATTTGCAAATATAGGAACCACCTCAGTCGAGAATGGTTGTGGTGTACTAGACCCACTTGCCTCAGATTGATCATAATCGGTCCAATGTTGAAGATATGTATCTCGCTCATCCTCAATTATCATATTATGCAATATGATACATGACCTCATGATCATAGCCAAATCAGTTATATCCCACATGCGAGCTGGTTCACAGATAATACTAAAACGAGCTTGCAACACTCCGAATGCACGTTCAATGTCCTTCCGATATCCTTCTTGACGTTGTGCAAATAACTTATCTGGTTCACTCTGAGGAAGTCTTTTTGATTTGACGAAAGTTGGATAAGAAGGACATATACCGTCATCTAGATAATATGCCATATCATATGGACGTTGGTTCATGAAGAAGTTCGCTCTTGGCGTATTTCCTTGTTCAACATCATCGAACACTGGTGAACGGTCTAGAACATTTATATCGTTCAATGTGCCTGGACATCCAAAAAATGCATGTCAAATCCATAGATCATGAGATGCAACTGCTTCACGAATAACAATGGTGGTTCCCTTATTTTCCTGAGTAAATTGACCTTCCCACACGTAGGACAATTTTTCCAATCCTAGTGCATGCAATCAATACTCCTAATTATTCTCGGGAACCCCCCACATCTCACTAACATGGAGTATTCTTTGTAGGTCATCTTGAGTTGGAAATGTAAGATACACATGGTAATACAATTGTATGATTCCTTTACAGAATCTACGCAAGCACTCCAAGGCTGTAGTACCTCCTATTTTGATTTTATCATCAATTGTGTCGGCTGCCATACCATATGCTAACATTCGCATGGCCGTGGTACATTTTGCTAATGGAGATATACCTTCTTTATTGGCTGCGTCAACTCATTGTGTGAAGTAGTTATCGGTGCTTGATAGGTCCCCAACAATCCGAAGGAAAATATGTTTTCACATTCGGAATCGCCGACGAAACAATGCATCGTCATATATGGGTTGATTGGAAAAGTAGTTGTCAATCAGTCTCTGGTTTGCAGCTACATGATCTCTTTTGAAGTATTTTCTTTTGCTACAAGGTGGATAGTCTTCTTCTACTTTGTTTCACAGCTCTCTAAACCGGTTAATGATATACTTCTCTTCAATTTCAGACTGCTTTTTGTAAGCTTCGATATCGAAAAGAAATTATGATGGATCCATTACTAGTTTTTTTAGTAGTATGAGATTTATGATATTAGTACATCAATGAAGTATGAGTCTCCATTTAAAGAAATTGATTGGGTGACTCCAAACAAATATTGATTGACAGGGGTGGCTCCCCGACATGCATTATTAAAGTAGAAAACGACATATATTATTAAAGTAGACATGGAGAGAAATTATTAAATAGAAAATGACAGACATTATTAAAGTAGAAAAGATAGACATTATTAAAACAAGTATGAAGAGAAATTATTGAAATAGAAAATGACATTATTAAAGTAAGCATGGAGAGAAATTATTGAAATGGAAAATGACAGACATTATTAAAACAGGCATGGAGAGAAATTATTGAAATAGAAAACAATATACATTATAAAACAAGAACACACCAAACAATATTATTAATTTCCAAACAGATCTTGACCCAGCTTCTCCAATAGCTATTTACTCCGGTCATCAAGATGCTCCTTCTCACTTAACTTCAAATACATTTTCATCTTCTTAGCTTGAGTTTTTTCTTTCATTAAGTGGTTAGCTTCGTCTTGTCTCATGGCTATTTTGTCTAGTCGTTCCAAATATTTCTCCTTGAATTGTTTAAATTCATTCCACTCTTCGTTGATCACTTCCATAGATGCATTCTTGCTTTTTTTTTACCCTTTTTTTAGCTGCATCCCTCCCCATTTGACGAGCAATGGATTCAATAGAGCTTGAACCACTTGCATCACTCTCCCGTGATCTCTTAGATCCACTGCTCCCGGCGCCAGTATTTCCCCCGACCTGACTACTATACCGTGGTTAATCACGAATAGCGTGCCATTCTGACATTAGATTAAAATGACCATTATTAGCACTTGAATATAATTCATGCGTTTTTGCCAATACATCATTCTCTGACCACCCACTTTGTTGCATACGCTTAGTGTTATCATAAACGTCAATCCATTTGCCAAGTCTTTGGTTGATGTAGTTGTAATGATTTCTGCATGAAGCTCCATCACGTGGCGACTGAAATGAGCAATTAATGCTCATTACACTAATCATTAATTTTACCCCAATAGGCTTCACCTTTTTGGTTTCTGTCAACAATGCTATCGGTTCTATATTTAATCCAACCACTCAATAACACCAAATTTTGCTCGGTGGTCTATTTAGAGTTTTTGCAACGAACATGAGTTGAATCATATGTATTTGGAGTAGCTTCATCAGCACCGCCCATACCACCAAGAGCCATTTGTGTCGAAAATTCAGGAAATTGAGTTGTACTGATATTTGAGACAACTTCATTGTTGGTTGGAGTAGAGGAATCAAGGTGTTCTTGAGATGGATATGACATCATCGATCCATAGTATGGATGAAAATTCGGAATAGCTGACGGTATGAAGAAATTTGGAGGATACCCATAATTGGGTATATGTTGGGGTTGGTTAGGAGGTTGATTTTGAAATTGATAATTGTTGGATTTCGGTAGTTGAGAGAGTAATTACGAGAATTTTGGGGATTGAAAGGGTTATTATTAAGATCCATTTTGACGAAATAAGATGTTTTTTTGTCTGTGTCCAAATCAAATGAAGGGAGTTTCTATTTATAGAGTATAAAAAATTATAAATTTGGATATAAATATAAAATTAAAATAATTATTATATTATCTAATAATTAAGTTTAAAGGATAAGGGTGAAAAATACATAAAATATAATCAACCAATCAGATTTTATTTTATATTTTTTTAATAAAACTTTTGCCTCCAATCACATACTGCCACCTGTTTTCTTTTAATCCATCTTTCTAGAATTCAATCTAGTAAATACTTTCAACTACTTTTAATCCACATTATTCTTTTTATTTATTCAATGGACCATTGTATTAAATCGAATAAAAATATTCAACATGTTATTATAGATAGTCTTATATTTTTGTTTTAAAAGAATATGCTGATGTGGTAATTTGTTAGATTAGGAAAAGAGTGACATGGCAGCATGGTAACGAGTCTCTACTTTGCTGATGTGGATGGTCTAGGAGACTACAAATTGGTTCTTTTAGGTGAAATTCTATTAATTAAAAATATACTATAACTTAATTGATATAAATTTAAATTTTGAAATTTTTGTTTTTAGTTAAAATTTTTGATAATTTAAAACGGAGGGAGTAAGTAGTTAATAAATATGTGGCACATTAAGTATGCAGTAACTACGAATGACGACGGATTTAATAAGTCAGTAGAAAGTTCATAAATCTATAGAAAAGTAATAAAAATGCCAATGATTTATTAAGTCTATAGTCACTAACATATTCAGTTGAATTTTGTCCATGCGGTGACAATCTTGTAGTTCAGTTTATTTTAACGAATCATATTAAGAGTAGTTTAGGGTTTTAGAAAAGAGTGATTTAGCTATCAATACAAAAGTTTTTGGATGATTAGGTGTAAGACATGAGTTTTTAAAAAATTAAAAGTCTTTGACAACCGCCAAAATGGATTTTACGTGTAAGTCCCTACAAGCCTAATATCTAAATTAAATAAATCAAAAATGTTGGATTGTATAAGATATTAAGGGCATGTTTAATAATAAGATTATAAAAATCTCTAAATAATTATTTAGTAATAAATTATCTTTGAGATTATATCATTAGTTTCACTCTGTAGAGACATATCAAGCAAAATATCATTAGTTTTATTTACTTTTTCATTTATTTTTAATTATATAAGATTTTCATAATCTCACCATTAAATATGCTCTAGGGTACAATCTCATTTAATATTGTGAAACATAAACTTTGTAGCAAAAGGGAGAGATGTAGACACATGGTGATAAAATATTAATAAAATAAAGATTTGGAAACAAGTTGAGCCGCGAGGGATATGGAAACAAATTTATCTTACATAATATAACAATAAAATCTTCTAATGTAGATACATGCTTGAATTACCAGATACAATTAAGGGTGAGACATTTCAGTTTAGTTTCGGATATGGTTTGGCTTTAATTTGGTTTGGCTATTTTAGTTATATAAAAACTTTAACCAAATCTAACCAAATTTAGTATGATTTGGTTTTACTTCGGATTGGTTTATGTTCGGGTTGAATTGATTTGGTTTGGTTTTGATTTGGTTAAATAAAAATATGAATAACCTTTTCAAAAAAAAACATATGAATAATTGTTATATTACACCAATCGACTATTTAAAATTAATATTATATGAAAATAAGAAATTATAAAATTATAAAATATTTATGAAATGAATAATGAAAAAAACTGAAAAGGATAACAATTTAAACTAAAAGTAATTAGATGTTAGTCTCCTTTTATGTACTCAAATTCACATGGTTTCACCTAGAGTTAGAAATAAAATAAAAAGAATTTAGAAATCAAAAAATATAGGATAGTAATATCAAAATATATATAATATAATATTATTAATAATATAATAAAATTAATACATTGGTTTATCGGTGTGGTTCGGTTTTAAACCAAACTGAATTGAACCATTCGGGTTGAGAAGAATTACAACCAAATGGTTTGTGTATACATTCTGGTTTGGTTTAGGTCAGTTTAAGTTTGGTTGAAATACCCACCCCTAGTGCGATCAAAAGTAATATATAACAAATGTAATACCAAAAACAATATACATAATTGTTATCGCCAATATGGATAAGTGAAGATTATAAAGGGTAAGAAGTAGATGTATCATAATTGTAAATATGTATAATTACGTTTTATCTTGTGTGTTACAGATTCAAGGGATCAAAAAGCGGTAATTCTAGTGGTCACATGATAACATAACCTAATATATCCAAGGCAGTCATGAAGCCATTCATATCTTATGCTTGTAAGACGTTAACTATATTGATACATATGTACTAGCTATAATAGACGTGTAAGAGGTTTGTGATGTTGTTTGATATATATGTAATAACTGACAGTTGTTGTAAGTGTAAGAGATTCGGATGTTATGAATTATATTCATGCACATGTAATAAAGTGTTGATACACATGATAGAACATTTCTATCATTAAAGATAATGATAAAGTTAGTGATATTGTTAACTATATTGATACGCATGTAATAATTATATTGATACAGATGTAATAATTATATTGATACACATGTAACAAAATATGTTATGGGTGTCAGAGGCGTGATAGATGGTAACAAAATGTGTTTACATGCCGTGGAATGATTACATCTAAAAGACTTGACAAATGGAAATTACCAACGATGAGATAAACACATCATATTCCCAAAGATCCTAATACAAACTCTAATGTAACAACATGTAATAAAATTGTTGCACCATTAAGAATGTAATTGAATGATGACTAAGTTTGCTTCCATTTTGGTGCTAGTGTTCATCCATTTTATTGAACGTGTACGCGAATAGTTTTCAAGTAATCTGCAAGTGTAAATACACACAAATCAGGATACAAGTACACAATTGGCTGATGAAAAGAAGAATGTATATATGTACATCACTATGACACTATGTTACATGATGTTAAGGTAGACAACATGGTAGAGATGCATAAAGTAGACAAAGACACAACAAGATTTTAGTGCAGCACATTTACAATGAATGATGCATGTGTAAGTAAGTGTGTATCTATATACATGACAAAAATGGATTCCTGCATTTACATTATGTTAAGTGCTAAAACTGTGCAAATGTAAGCAAACACACAACAAGATTGAAATGCAAATTGTAAATAGATAGACATTGATAAACAAGTGCATGCTATTATGTAGTAAATATAACCATACGTAAATCACATGATACCATAATTCAAGAGAATTTAAACAGTTACAGGAACTTGATTTGGGTTCATATATCATAGAAAAATTGAGAGAGATGAGCTCTAGAAATGAAATAGGGAATCTCCCAAAAGAAAAAAAAATGCACAGAAGTAGGAGAATGTAATACACAATTACAAAGGAGAAAAGAAAGGATGTTCACAAAATCAGAAACATACAAGGTTTACAAAAGCCAAAAACCTTCATTAGAGAAAGATTGTATCTGTGAAATCGCTTTGTTTGTTAGTTTACTGAAGAGATAAGGTGTAGGATTTGGAAAGATTTTATATATATTTTGTCGAGATAGAAGAAATCTCGAGCCACATATGTCTGACATAATTGATTTGTGTGCAAAATTTAGATAACATAGGAAGTAGGGTTATAATGGTCATAATTTTACAACAGTGACCTACTCAAGAGAGTGAAGTCACACGCCTAATTAATAGAAAACTTGTGATTATATCATCAAATTTCCCTTTAGAAAATTCAAAATGGATAAGTTATTTAGATATATTATTCCTTGTAGTAAACTGCCCTATTATTTATTAGTATAATATTAAATATAAGATTCTTTTCATTATTATGTTATTAAACTCAAAATTACTTTTTATTATAATAATTTTGATGAATAGTTTAAAACTAATTATTTTAATTACTAATTAAATATAATATTACATTCAATAATTAAAAATAGTAGAAAATTAATATTTCTGTGTCGGGATAAGAATTTTTAAAATTAATAAGCAGAGGAATACCAACAAAGTAATATAAAAAATATAAAAAATAGCAAAGTGATTTTAGTCTAGTAGTAGGTGGTAAGTTCATTGAAGGTATGTACTATCTCACACCCAATATTAATTGTCTTTGTTTTGTTATTAAACAACTTGTTTGATATAGTAACGATTTTATTCGACGAAAGTGGAAATACTGTTTCAAGGAGACATACAATATAGTTTTTTACGAATCGAGTCAATGTTTAATTATACTATTAAGTTTTGTGGTTTTCAATGTTAACAACATAAGTTAATATAATTCGAAATGTTATGACTGCTGCGTGAATCAAGTATGACCGACCAATTACTGTTTAGTTACGAGCCACATCTTGTATTCGCTTTGTCTTCTTGGATTCAGTTTTTTTCCCAACAATTTAATGATAAATTTCAATTCATCGTCTAAATATTTTTTTTATAATCTATCCACTATAGTAAAAAAATGTTAAATTCTGAAACTAGAATCATTAGCTGGATCTTACTAACCACCAGAAAAAAACTCGGCGCCTTGTTAGATTTAGTTAAATTACTTATTGGTGCATGTTTCAAATATATAGAGAACTAGAAATGATTCAATTACATTAGTAATTTGAGACAATTACCTTTTTCTATGTGGAAAAAGAAGATATGTAGATAGAGAATCATTATAGTATAACTACTTTGAAATTGTTAAATATTACACTTTTAAACCTTATATAATAAAATAAATTAAGAATACATCAGAAAAATAATTTTTTTACTTTTTAACCAATATAGGATCAAATTTTTAATAATCAATCATATTTTATAGAAGATTTGATATATATATTTTGAATAATTATTTTGACTTCTACATTATTTTATCATATTTTTATAAAATAAATTAAAAAATTATATCACAAAAATTTGTGGAAAATTTTAGATTGTTTTCCAACATATGTTACGCTTTAAATTTCTGAAAAGGACATATATTGCTCAATGCCAACATGTAAAAATAATTTTATATGTTGTAATTAATTTTAATTACAGTTTCATGATTATATTTTTCTTAATAAGACATGTTAGGAGTAGTTTAATTTTTTTTAAGAAAATGAAATAGAGGTGCTTTAATATAATTATTAACCCCTTTATGCGTTACTACAGTGTTCTTCCTATATTATTATTCAAAACTTTTCATAGTTGTTTATATTTTTGGTTCTATGTGCCAAACCATAACTTAAAGAGGACTACTCATGAGAGAAAAAGATTTTTAGTGATATATTGTACAACACTTAGAGGAAAGTGTATTCAATAAACGTTTAGAATGATTTCCATTTAATTTGATAAGTATGATTATTTAATTATAAATTTTAAAAGCTTTTTTTTTCTTAGATTGACAAGGTTTAATCCATAGACCATAGCCCAAATTAACTCAGAAACTCCTTATTTTTAACTTCCACTTGTAGTGAGGTAGAATCAAACTCTAAATGACTAAATCATTAGACGGAGCATATATAGTAGAACCTCTTCAAAACAATACTCGATTCATTAATAACTTCTATAAATTAATATAATTTTTTGGTCCCGAATTGAATTTTTGGTTCAATTAGTATATTGATAAATTAATAATCACTATAAATTAATAAAAATTTTAGTTTTAGTATAGTCCCAACATTATTAATTTATAGAGGTTTTACTGTAAATCACTAGTTCAACAAGTTTAATTTTTTATATAAAATCTACTATTGTTGAAGTAGTGTGACCCACTCAGAGTTTTAACCCGATAAATCCTACTGTAAGTGCACAACAAACGAAGTAGTATAGAAGGAATCAAATCCACGATAACCAAGATTTACATTATTAGTCTTAGGAACAAACTCAAGCTAAGAAGAAAATATGATGTGATATGTTTGAAACTATTGACTACTGTAAAAATAAACGATGTGAAATCAATGAATAAAGGTACCAAGTTCACGGTAATCCTCATGAAACCAAAGCAATAAATCATGAAACTATTCATGAAAAAGTTAAATCTGTCGTCTTGAAATCAAAACACTAATTTATAGCAAATCCATTGTCGTGTCGTCGACTACTATGTGTAGCAAACTAGAATTTAAAACTGTCGTTTGAACCTATATTCTAGACATGCATTAAAGACTGAGTTTGATATGTTCACAATTTTCCTTAACATCAACTTCATTTGCTAAGGACAATTTCCTCATCTACGTTCTTTCAGGCATTTAATTAAACATTTTTGGTGCGCTAAACAACCTAAAATCAGAAGTTAGGTGATCAAACTAACTTAAGGATTAAAAACAACTATAGATGAATAACCCTTAGATAATCCCTATCTAGCCCTAATTTATCAAATCATGAAATTCATCGGAAAATCTTAATAGAAAAGAACAAAAAAATGAATGAATAAAATTAATTAATAAATTGAAATAAAAGTAAAAGAGGGTTTAGAAATCTTTTCAGAAAATCCTAAGAGTAGAGGTTCTTCTTCGTGGAGCTTACAAAAATATGAAAGAGGATGAAAAAGTGAAAAAATGAAAAGTCTACTCTCAAAAACGGTAACCCTAAGTCTATCTAGTCCAAGACTTGACTTGGTACAACTTAAATCAAACCAAGTCAAATAAAATATCAAAAGTAGGGTTTTTTCTCGTAATAGGACTAGACCGATCGACCTGGGGGTGGACCAATCGATCCCATACTTAGGATCGATCATTTTGGTAAGTTTAGTCAGTCTAGTGATCGATCGACATTTTTTCAAGCTAGGGGATCGATTGATCTAGGAGTGGATCGATCAATCTCGTTTGTTCACAGCTAGAATGACATATCTTCAATAAAAATTTCATATCTTCCTAACCATTTGTTCTGAATGCCCTTAAACCACCGACAAATGAAAGCTAACTCTCGTCGCTATCTTGTGTCAAAATTTCATCTCGATCCATCTGTTGGAGGAGTTTCAAAGAAAGCTAAACTTCTGACTCCTCTGCGTGATTCTACATCTCCATATGCTCATTTTCAATCAAAATAGTTGATTTTCTCTTAATGTGACCTATGACCCGAAAGGACTTGATAACAGACTTAAAAGACTCTAAACACACACTTTAACTCAATAAAATACACAAAACAAAGGTTAGAAACCGATAAAAACAGTTTATTGATACACACTTTTTAATACTAATTAATCAACAAGTGAAGACATGTCAATGTAGTACTTCAGGATCGAATCCACAAAGAATCTAGAATCAACACACTAGGATTGCAAGAATTTAGACTTAAGCTAAAGCAATCGACAGATATTTGGAACTAAAAGACTACTAACACTAAACCAAAGCAAATTATACTCAAATTAAGAAACCAACTTTAAAAAATAACAAACAAACTAAACAAGACCAAAACACAAACTACCAATAGGTTTTAGGCAAAACAATCGATCAAAGGAGAATAACAATTGAATCAATGATGCTTAAAGACTCATTAAGAACCATCATAGGGCATGAGATACAACAATAGAACATTCCACTCTCATGGCAATGAACTCATTCCTAGTCAATCAATCAACTAATTTTCGTTGCCGATTCAAGGACTAACAAGCATTACAACCAAACTCACTAAGACCACTAATCACCCTTCCCAATTCTGTTGGACTCTTCACTAGTGCTAGAACTTGTCTCCACATCCATGAGCTGGGATTCATCACTCTCTTGCTCCCAAGAGTCTAACATCTCCTCAATGGTGTTCCAACTCAAGTACTCATGATCGTTCTTCTCAATAGCATAAGGCAAAGTGAAACTACTCGGATCTTTGATACTAGTTGGCGTGGATGGAGTAATTATAAAGCTACATTCATGACTATCCATCAACATACTCTCATCCGTCGTCTTCTCGTGAGTGGTCATATCCTCCAAGTTTCAATCCAAAGCAAACTCAATGGCATCAAACTTGCTTAAAATACTCTTGTAATACCTCTCTTGTCATTCCAAAGCCAACTTCAACAAGTTGTGAATTTCTTCTTCATTGGAGATTGGGGAAGGATAAGTTTCTCCATGGTCGTACTCCATGTTCCAAGATTGGCCTCCCAAGCTAGAAACAAAAGGTTAGAAACCGATAAAAACAATTTATTGATACACACTTTTTAATACTAATTAATCAACAAGTAGAAACATGTCAATGTAGTACTTGAGGATCGAATCCATAGAGAATCTAGAATCAACACACTTAATTTCAAGAACTTAGACTTAAGCTAAAACGATCGATATAGATTGGGAACTAAAATTGTACTAACAATAAACCAAAGCAAATTAGACTCAAATAAAGAAACCAACTAAAAACAAATAACAAACAAACTAAACACGACCGAAACACAAACTAGCAATAGGTTTTAGGTAAGACACTCGATCAAAGGAGAATAACAATTGAATCAATGATGCTTAAAGACTCATTAAGAACCATCGTAGGGCATGAGACACAACAATAGAACACTCCACTCTCATGGCAATGAACTATTTCCTAGTCAATCAATTAAACTAACTCTAGTTGCCGATTCAAACACTAACAAGCATTAAAACCAAGCTCACTAAGACCACTAAACACCCTAACTTCATCTCTCAATGGCTAGGGAAGAAAAACTCAAAGAAATGTCATTTGAGAATTTCATCGAACACCACTCGGGCAACAAAACTCCTAGCATCTAGATTCAAGTAATCAAGTTAAATCTAGCTTTAAGAACACCTTAAATGAAGGAATCTAAAGATCTAGCAACTTAAGCTCAAAATTCAACCATCAAATCTTAAGATCTAACTAACCATCAACCTATCACTTCACTACTCAAACACCAAAGACATAAAACAAAGCAAGAAAATAACCATAAACATAATGAAAGGAAGATAAGAGAAAAGAAAAAGAAATCTTAATAGATGGGAGATGATGATCCAAAGATCATCATCCCCAAAAGGGTCTCCAACTATTCTCCATCTCTCTCTTAAGTGGCTACTAAAAAAACTAGAAGAAAGGTTTGTAAGATGTAAAAGATGTCCCCACAAAACCCTAAACATTTGGGTTTTAATGTTTAAAAACGGATCCGGGTCGACCCAGGACAAACCAGGTCGAACCAAAGGGGTCGAGATTTTGAATTTGGGTTGATTTTGTCACTTTTTCTCAAGCGAAAATCTCGAGCGGGTGCCCAACATTTTGTCCTGAAACTTTGTGTGAGTTTCTTTTCACAACCTAGGGGTTGCGATTTCTTTTTGAACTTTCTTTTTCTCTCTTTGATGTTTTCTTGCTCATAGAATTTGGTACTTAGCTTCCACACCTCCAAGAGTAGGCTCCGATCCACCTAAAAAGACTAAAAAAGAGGAAAATATGTAGATGTATGATCCTAAGACTCTAATGTATGAACTATGAAAAACACTAACTAGAATGAGATCAATAGAGTCTTATATGGTGGAAAATGATGTAAAATGTCAATGCAAACTAGCCTAATATTCACATATAACATTTATCAACTCCCCGAGACTTAGTTTTTTGCTTGTCCTCAAACAAACAGTAAAACCAAGAATGAGAAAGAAGTTTGAAAACCTGGGAACTCATTTAGTCGTAAGAACACCACATCAAAATTCCCTTTAGTAAGCCACATGAAAACATACATGACAGAATCGAGACCACCATGTACTTCCCGTAGACTTTACATCTGTCCCAAACAAACTCTACAATCCAGACGAGAAATCCGAATTCACCATACCGACCTCTTCATTTATTAAGTGCAGTCTAATCGAGGAAATATCGATCAGATGACACATGGATTCTTCTTTAGTCACAACCTGATCACACATACTATCTTTCTTCTGGATCCTTTTATCTCCTTACTCTTACTTTGACAACCGATTTCTCCTTACTTACCGACAGTATCATTTTATTTTTTTCTATCGGTTTCTCTTTCTGTAATCAAAGGTGTCGGCAAATAATGGCCTCACTGTAAATTTTCCTAGGCCTCGCTTCCACCTTTGCGTGATCATTTCTTTTTCAAAGTAAAATAATGAGGTCATTGGAAAATTTCCTACCCCTTTACTTCAAAGAAAATCATATCATCTTTTGCTTTCTTCATTGGGTTCCATTTATCCTATTTCTAGCATGCAATACTTTGAAAGGTTGGGAGAAGGGAACATACTTACATAGATAAGTCTTTGAGGATTGAAGGAAAAATCCGATCCAATGTATTCGAAGCCCCAAGATGAGAAAATTAAGTCAGGTTAGGTGTGATATCAGTATGAGATTCTTCGAATACCTGAAAGGACATGGATATCGTTGAGAAGTTACAAAATCTCTAGGTTTTCCAATAGTCATAGATCTCTGCCAAGCTTAAATCAATGGTCACTTAAGTTCTAAAAATGTTGATATTTCTCAAAAAATCATAGTTCCCTGCAACAATTTTAACTCAATTAAAGAAAAAATCACTCAAGAAAAACATCAAAATGACTCAAAAAGAAACAAAGAAAGAAGAGTTGCGTTAGTATTGACAAATGCTCTCCCCCAGACTTACATGACACTGTCTCGGTGGCAAATATAATAGAGAGGAAGCAAAAAAAAAAATACAGACTCAAAAAAAAACACTCAAAAAAAAAAAGAAGAGAAAACTTACCAGTGGATTGTCTCCCACCAAGTGCTTGTTTATGGTCGTTAGCTTGACTTCGGTTTCACATTTTAATCATGAGAATCAAAAGGTTGGGCCAATGCACGTTTTGGTCCTCCTCCTGTTTTCACTATAGACAATATATTACGAAGAAAGATAATTTTCCATGATGGCAGAGTCACATGTTCATCAAAGTAAGTTACCACAATGGAAAAATATTTACTAAAGTGTTCTTTGATGTTCAAATGACTTGGAGGATCGAATACATTTGGTGGAAAAGTGAAGATTAGTTGAGTTTACTAAAGAGTAGTCGACTTTATCTTGAGACTCACATGGTATATCCAAGCATGCATCAATGAGCAAGAGGTTAGTAGATACTAGCTTTTTAATGCATGTCAATTAATGTAATTTCCTCAAAATCATCGATTTCATAGGTTGAATTACATGTACCTTCTAGTTGGCTCGGTGGAATCCAATCTATTATTTTCTTAAGAGCATGAGCTTCTTGTATCTCATTGAATGTGATTTCTCTTCCTTTAAGTGCTGCTCGATGTGATAGGAGGTTCAACTGTATCATAGCTGATAGGTCCTTCCAGTCATATTTGGATTCTCTTCATGTAGAACACCCAATTCCAGTTTCTGTTCCGATGTAAGAACACTCTCATCAAACAATTCTTCTTCATATGTTGTGGAAATATTTGTAACTTGTCCCTTCATAAATGTTTGATCCATCGTGTGATAAATCTTAGACTAAAGTTCAGTCATAGACCAAAAGGTAACGCAATTGGTCCCCAACAACGGCGCCAAAAACTTGATACACTAAGAGTTTTAATCCTATAAATTCTACAGCAAGTGCACAACAAACAAAGTAGTATAGAAGAGATCAAATCCACGAGAACCAAAAGTTACACTATATATCAATCTTAGGAACAAACTCAACCTAAGAAGCAAATATGATGTGATTGTTTGAAATTAATGACTACTGTCATTAAAATAGGTGATGTGAAATCAATGAATAAAGGCACCAAGTTCAGGATAATCGTGAGAAAATCAAAGCAATAAATCAAAACACTATTAACAGAAAAGTTAAATCTGTCTTGAACTTAAAACACTAATTTATAGCAAATCCAATATCGTGGTGTCGACTACTATTTCTAGCAATCTAGAATCTAAACTTTGTTTGAACCTAAAATTCTAGAAATGCATTAAATATCATGTTTGATATGTTCAAAAATCGCCTTAACATAAGCTTTCGTTGGCTAAGGACAATTTGTTCATCTATGTTCTTTCATGCATTTAACTTAACACTTTTGGTGCGCTAGACAACCTAAAATCATAAGCTAGATGATCAAGCCAACTTAAGCATTAAAAAAAACTATAGATGAAGAATTCTAAGATCATCCTTATCTAGCCCTAATTTATCAAATCATGAAATCTCTGGAAAAACCCTAAACTTGATTAGAAAACTACTCAGACGTAATAGAAAAGAACAAGCAATAGTAATGAATAAAAAATCATGAATAAATTGAAATACAAGTAAAGAGGGTTTAGAAATCTGCTCCAAAAATCTTTAGAGTAGAGGTTCTTCTCCTTGGAGCTTACAAAACTACGAAAAAGTATGAAAAAGTGAATGAATGAAACATCTACTCTAAAAAACGGCCGACCTTAAGTTTATATAGTCCAAAATTTGACCTGCTACAACTTAAATCAAACCAGGTTAATTAAAAAGTCAAAAAATGATTTTTTCGCGTAACAGGTCTAGACTGCTCGATTCAGGGGGTGGAACGACCGATCCCGTGCTTAGGATCGATTTTTCTAGCAAGTTTGGTAGGTCTAATTTCGAACGACAATTTTTCAGGATAGTGGACCGATCGATCTTGTCTGTTCACGGCCAGAATGACTTATCCTCTGTAACAATTTCATATCTTCGTAACCATTTGTCTGAATGCCCTCAAACCAAAGACAAATGAAAGCTAACTCCCGTGAATACCTTGTGTCAAAATTTCATCCCGTTCCAACAATGGGAGGTCTTTCAAAGAAAACTAAACGTCTGACGCCTCTGTGTATTTCTATATTATCATATGCTCGTTTTCACTCAAAATATCTTATTTTCTCCCAATGTGACCTACGACCTGAGAGGATTCGGTAACAAATTAAAAGACTCTAAAACACACATTTTTAACTCAATAAAATACACTAAACAAATATTAGAAACCGATAAAAACACAATGTATCATAGTGATATTAAAAAGTATAGTATTAAATCGTTATTGAAATATTAAAACACTGGATTCTTAGTAACTTCAAAATCTTAAAAGGTTTGGGAAGCGTCTTTGGTCAAGTGGTTAATTGCCACCATAACATTTCACATCCGAGTTTCACTCCATCAAACTGTGTTTAATATTACTACTTTTTATTTGTTTTGATTTTTGTTCCGTTTATTTATTTTACTCAGCCAGTTGCCATTTACTTAATTTGTAATCTACGTAACTACATTTTATTTAATAATTGCTTAATGCCTCCACTCTCCCAGTTAGTAATATACTAATCTACTTTGTCTCTTTCTATATATGTCTATGAGGAATCTTGGTCATAGCTACTTACATTCAAACAAAAAAAGAAAAAGAAAATGGATAAAAGATGGAGTCTTCAAGGTACGACTGACTGCTCTTGTGACTGGCGCAGCCCATGGAATCGGGTCTGTCTTCCTACTCCTATAGCTATATCATATTTTACTTATTATTTTGTCTTTATTGAAGAGATCTCTTACTTTTATTTTTCTTTCCTTTTTGTGGAATGGTTTAATTAAAGGCATGCCATAGTAGAGGAGCTAGCCGGTTTTGGAGCTAGAATCCATGTATGCGACATATGTGAAACACTGCTCAATCAAAGTTTAAGAGATTGGGAGAACAAAGGGTTTCAGGTCAGTGGTTCAATCTGTGATGTATCCTCTCATCCTCTCGTCTCGATTTATGATTTTTGGTTTAAAACCGAATAAACCGAAAATTGCGACTATCCAAACTAAACCAAACTATTATATATATGGTTTAAATATAGTAGATATGTTTTATAAACCGAAAAACTGGAAAACTGAACAAACCGAATTGAAATTCGGATTGAACAGGCCTAATCACGCTTTTGTGGTTGATGTACCATACTCTTGTCTTGTTATCTTCGTAATTGAGTAAGGTAATTGAGTAAGGTTGAATATATATTATATATATATATATATTTAATTATCAAATTATCTAAAATATTTTAGAATATTTATAAGATTAATAAGATTAAAATAGAGATTCATATATTTTCATAACATCTCCTATTTTTCTTCATTTATTTATCTACTTCTGTTTCAAACTGCCTAATGTCTCCTCTCTCCCAAAACGTCTGTATCTAATTGTATATTTAATATAATTTCTCTCTCTATATATAACTCATGACCAATCTAAGTTATTGCTCAAACCAAAAAAATGGATAAAAGATGGAGTCTTCAAGGAATGACTGCTCTTGTAACAGGTGGAGCCTGCGGAATCGGGTTTGTCTTTCTACGGTCTAGCTTTATCATATTGTTACTCATAATTCACTTTTTATTGAAGATCATTTCATTGTTTTTGTGGAATGTTTAAAGTTATGCCATAGTAGAGGATCTAGCCAGTTTTGGAGCTAGAATTCATGTATGCGATATATCTGAAAAATTGCTCAATCAAAGTTTAAGAGATTGGGAGAACAAAGGGTTTCAGGTCAGTGGTTCAATCTGTGATGTATCCTCTCGTCCCGACAGAGAAACACTTATGCAAACTGTCTCAACCATGTTCAATGGCAAGCTCAACATTCTTGTAAGTTAATTTTTGTTTACAGAACCTATCTAAGCTTATTCTTCTAGGAAAACTACCTATTACGTTGAGAAATATTTAAACTTTTTTGTCCAACATTTATAAGGTGAACAATGTTGGAGTAACTCGCGTAAAGCCAACAATAGAATATGATGCAGAAGATTTCTCGTTCCAAGTTTCAACAAACTTGGAATCTGCTTATCATCTTAGCCAACTTTCACATCCACTCCTAAAGGCTTCTGAATTTGGAAGCATCGTCTTTATTTCCTCTGTTGGAGGAGTTGTATCAATGGAATGTGGATCCATCTATAGTTTAACCAAAGGTACATAAATATGTACTGAGTATCAATCAATATAGAGATTTGCAATAAAACTAGATGAAATAGTATTGTCAATATATATATATATATATGAACATTATTAGAAGAATATTTCTCGTAGTTTATATTTTGTGATGTATATGCAGGAGCTATGAATCAGCTAGCAAAAAGTCTGGCTTGTGAATGGGCAAGAGATGGCATAAGAAGCAACTCCGTTGCTCCTAATTTCACCAACACTGCTATGGCTGAACCTGTAATCTATGACACTAATCTACTTTCTTTTTTTTGAAGTTTGAAATTGAAATTATGCATTTATCATTAATTCTTGTGTCTTAAAATCTTGTTAATCATCAGCTTCTCGAAGACGTCGGTTACAAGAAGAGTTTGTTTGCTAGAACTCCACTTGGTAGGCCTGGAGAATCAAAAGAGGTTGCATCACTTGTGGCTTTTCTGTGTCTACCTGCAGCTTCATATATTACTGGTCAGACAATTTGTGTCGATGGAGGTCTCACTGTTAATGGATTCTCCTATAAACCACATGCTTAACACAGGTCTTGCCCTGTGTGTTAGTGATGCATCGTACAAGTCTACTGGCATGCTTTTGGCGTTTGCTTTTTTTCAATTGTTTGATGTTTTGGTTGATTTGGTCTAGTCATGACTATCCCAAAATAAATTCCTAGCCACTTTGGTTTTCCTTCGCTTTTGAATCGTTAGTGTGTGTACTTCTTTACCTTTGAGCTTTCGATCATTAATAAAAACAATAAAGAGGTAACTCTTTTTCATAACTGGGATCAGCTACTACAAAATATTCGCTCATTCCCAGTGGACAAATCTTTATATAAGCATATTCCAAGGTTGTTGCTTTTTTCTTTGTCAATCATTGGATCAACAAAACCTGATTTATAATTTGAAATTCACATCCTAAAATCTTTTCAAATCTACTACATGTAGTATACACGTGGGGAGAGATCGAACCCTTGATGTCATTGACATTAGCTAGATTATCCTAACTACTACACGGAGAAGTAGGCAGATTCCAAAGTTGAACAAAAAGAAAGACAAAGAAACTCTAAGGGACTTAATTAGGACTATTTCCGCTGCTAAAATTGAACAAGAGTCAAACTGAAAACTGTAGCTTACTATTTTCATTAAAACAATAACTGCCCTTTCGTATCTCACAAGTTACACAATTACATGCATCCCTTTATTTTACATATTCTAACACTTGTGTATAATTTATAATGAAATACGACTATCACTCATGACTAAACTATAAACTAACACTCTCCTATAACTGAGTTTCGCTCTTATACCTAGCTTGCTTCCTAGCTTTAAATCTTGTGGCGCTAAGTGTTTTCGTAAGAAAATCTGGAAGTTGATTATCTTTAGGCAGTATTTTCATTGAATGAGACCTTCGTGTTTTCCCTCACCTAGAAAATGAGATTTGATGTTAATATACTACCAGAGACCGTACTTTAGCATGTGTTACATAAGATCTTATACATGACTCAAAAAAATTGAGGACTTATTTTTAAAATGTTTTTGCAATTTTTTTCTTTAAGTCTTTCGGTCCAGAAACTATCTTTTTCTTTTAGTAAAACTTAGGCCCAAATTTTTTTTCCTTTAATGTTTTATTTTAGCAACACAAGACCTCAAATAGATATTCCCAAGCAAAGAAGGCCAAAAGTTAACGGAAAGGAGTGTCCTCCTTTTGATTGTTTATTAATGATCAAACTGAAAGGCAAAAACAATACACACCGTAACGATATAAAACCGAAACAAAGCCAACGTAGGAATCGACTTATGGATAATCATGAGTTAAGCATATAAACTAAAACATCACATATGAAATAAAATTCACAGCAGGAAAAGGAACTGGACTTGTACGCTGCATCACCAACACACAAGAGAAGACCTGTCTCAACCCTGTGGCTGGTAGGAAAACCCATTAACAGTAAGACCTCCATCAACACAAATGGTCTGACCAGTAATATATGAAGCTGCAGGTAGACACAGAAAAGCGACAAGTGATGCAACCTCTTCTGATTCTCCAGCCCTACCAAGTGGAGTTCTACTAAATAAACTCTTCTTGTAACCGGTGTCTTTGAGAGCCTGATATTTAACAAGATCACAAGAATTAGAAATGCATGATTTAAGTTAGAAATACAAAAAGAAAGAAAGTAGAGCAGTGTCATTGATTACAGGTTTAGACATAGGAGTGTTGATAAAATTAGGAGCAACAGAGTTGCTTCTTATGCCATCTTTTGCCCATTCACAGGCCAAAGTTTTTGCTAGTTGATTCAGAGCCCCTGCATCACAACGGAAAATACAAACTACGAGATCACCATCTGTCACTAAACCTTTGTAGAATTAGCTGTATTAGGACAATCAATTAACCGCTTGGAGAAAGATTAATGATTCATCAAGATAAATAAATAGCTTTAAATTACTCTTGTTTGTTTTTTTGTACGTGTTGTCTATATATTCTTAAAGTTAAAATTTGGATTGAAATTTTTTCAAATTTCAAATTTTCTATATTGGTTCAAAAATATCTAGTATTTTTTTGTTGATATGATGAAAAAATTATGTAGAGTTCGAGATGTGATATAATTGGTTTCATAACTACTTCGAAAATGATAGTATGTTCTTGTAGAAGTTCATTGAGAAATCGGAAATGCAGTAAAAGTCATTAAAATACATTACAATGTCCACCGTAGACATATAGCATACGTATCTCCACCGTGGATCACATGTTATACAATACTCTATTACAAAATGCTTCTTTCGGCCAAAAAGATGTATTTCGCGTAATAAATAGATAATGTGTTATTTTATGTAATTTCAAACTCAAATAGCTATTTTAGATATTTTGTTTTATCACACAAACATTTAGGTTATAGGACATCAACACATATATGGTTATATATATATATATATATATATATCAACTTGTACCATCAACATCTCATTCAAAACAATTGACATGATATTTTAGCTATATTATATATCAACTTGTCCCACCAACACATAAAATATATATTTTGTGAATTAATCTACACTGTAATCTCTATAAATTGATATTTTCTAAATAAATATCTTGATAATTTTTTTTTTCCTTCAAATGATTAATTAGTTTAATTAATATATCAATAAACTAATAAGAGCTATAAAATAATTAAAAACAATACTATTCCCTAATTTATTTAGAAGTTTTACTATAGATCTGAATGAAATTTAAGCTCTTATAGATCATATATTTATGAAATAAAAAAGTAACTCCGTTTTCTATTGAATCTAATATCGTTGAAAATTTTTCTATTGATTGATAGTCAGTCTACGTACCTTTGGTTAAACTATAGATGGATCCACATTCCATTGATAAAACTCCTCCAACAGAAGAAATAAAGACGATGCTTCCGAATTCAGAAGCCTTTAGGAGTGGATGTGAAAGCTGGCTTAGATGGTAAGCAGATTCCAAGTTTGTTGAAACTTGGAACGAGAAATCTTCTGCATTATATTCTATTGTTGGCTTTACGCGAGTTACTCCAACGTTGTTCACCTTATATATGTTGAACATAGACTTAGATACATGAGTAACAAAACAATTCTAAATATAAATGTGTAACTACAGTATATGTATTATGCCTAGAAGAATATGCTTATATAGGTTCTTTAGACAAATTAAGATGAACTTACAAGAATGTTGAGCTTGCCATTGAACATGGTTGAGACAGTTTGCATAAGTGTTTCTCTGTCGTGACGAGAGGATACATCACAGATCGAACCAGTGACCTGAAACCCTTTGTTTTCCCAATCTCTTAAACTTTGATCGAGAAGTGTTTCAGATATGTCGCATACATGGATTTTAGCTCCAAAACTGGCTAGATCCTCTACTATGGCATACCTTAAACCCAATAAAACAATTAGATGTTAGCGATATTCTCTTCGATAAAAGTAGAATAATGGGTGAAATATAATATAGCTAGGTCGTAGAAAAACAAACCCAATTCCTTGGGCTCCACCAGTTACAAGAGAAGTCATTCCTTGAAGACTCCATCTTTTATGCATTTTGTTGTTTGAATGTGAGTAGCAATGACCAAGATTTCACATGATATATATAGGAAGGCAGAATATATTAAAGGTTTTTTTTTTTTTTGAGGCCGAATAAATTAATATATTACTATTGGAGAACGCAAACGGGAATCATGTGGTCATTAAACAAAATTGATATTTATGGACGCTATATAATATTATGGATATCAATTATTCATAAACTTTATGAATAATTCAGAATATTCTGTATAATTTGATGTTCAAATTTATCTTTCTCACACACATATATATCCTAGTGAGTAATAATACAACTTATATTATTCATAACCCATAACAACACGACGCGGTCAAATTCTGATCCAACTAATGATTTGACATAAACGTTTGATCTCTTTTCACTACATATAATAGATTGAGAAGGAATTTTAGGGTGTAAGTTATAAGCTATGGATCAAGTCTCTTCACTACAAGAAAACTGGCGATTTATAGGAAAAGAAAAAAATTTGTTATGTAATTGCGATGGAGATAAGTAACATCGCAACCACATAGCAGCTGACTTGCAATTTTGCTATGAAAACACCGCATTACACCAATGCCGCAATATTGTTGTGCACTGGCGATAGCCGACTGTGCATCGCAACAACATCACAACAACATCGCAAGTGTGTCGCAATGTTGCGACATTGGAATACGTCGCAACATTGCAAAGCAGTTGTGATGTTGCGTTTTGCGTTGCAATGGCGTTGCAAAATTAGGACGTTGATTTTCCATCGCAAATTGTGTATTTTCTTGTAATACTTGTGGATACAATTATTGAGAAAAAAAAAACAAACACCAAACCTTAATTATTTAAGTGAAACGTTTAATTAACACTGTCTTCTTTCTTCAGTTTTGTCTATTTATTTTTGTTTTTTGATCGATCGTCTTTTCTTCTTTGCCTTAAGGTAAATTAATCCCCCGTTTTAGTATTATTTTATTATCTTTTCGTTCGTTTTAATAATTTAGGGGAGTGTGTTGATATACAATAAATTTTTAATGAATTGTGTCAAAACAATAATTTTTTGTTACTAAATCATGAATTTGTAAATATATTTTAAAATATTTTATTAAACTATTAACATGACCCTTATCATCTCAATCAAAAACGATCTTTGGAAATTTCTCAATGGATTTCTCAATAATAAAAAAATATAAACTAATAAAAAATGATTAAATTGGTTGAGAAAATATTAACAAACTCATACATGACACATGTCATCATATAAATGGTTAAGAGTTGTTTTCGAGTTAAATCAAACACAATTTTTTTTTCAACATTGGAACATTGACCACAACTGGCTAACCCGTGGTAGGACTCGATCCCTAATTGTGCAAGTACACATATCTTAGTGGACTTACCGCTTGTAACTAAACTAAATGCCACTTACAAATCAAACACAAAATATTTAGAAATTTAATTAAATACTTTATATATTGTTATTTTAGATTTTTCATATATTTAAAAGTTATCAAAATTAAATTATCTATCTGTTAAAAGATTCATTATATATATATGTCATCTATATTAAAAATAAATTTTAAAAAATACTGGAAAATTAAAATTTAAAATAATAAAAGAAAATATTAATGAAAAATTTAAGTGAGTTTTTCATAAATGGAGATGATCTTACTAGATCGGAAAACCGAAACGTGAAGCATGTGGTTATTAAACAAAATAGATATTTATGGACCTATATATATATTATGGATATCCAATTATAGTTTCATTAACTTTATGAATAATTCAGAATATTCTGTATAATTTGACGTTCAAATTTATATCACATATATATATCCCCTAATGAGTAAAAATACAACTTATATTATTTATAATCCGTAACAAACACGAATCCGTCGCGAAATTGTACTATCCCTTCTGATGAGTTACTAGCGGAAGAACATGCTTTATGTCGTGATCTTGAAAATACTTTGGAACAAGACGAGACGATTTGGTATCAGAAATTGAGAGAAAATTGAATTACCCTTGAGGATAGAAATACCAGTTTTTTTCACACTTTTACCATTATTCGTCGTCGTCACAATCGGATTGAGGCTCTTAAAAATTCTGAGGATGTATGGATCACAGATTCAAAATGTTGGAGGAGATTTCTGTGGATTATTATAGTAAGTTGTACTCGACAGAGGTTATTGCAAGATCAGGTCCTCCGTTCCTGCTGGAAGGTTTGCTATGTTGACTCATGAGGAGTTGGCCCAACTTGACAGACCGTTCTTAATGACGGATGTTGAGGCAGCGGTACGAAGTATGGGTGAATTTAAGGCACTGGGTCCAGATGGTTATCAGCCCATTTTTTATCAAAAATGTTGGGACACGGTGGGGATTCGGTAGTTCGTTTCGTTCTATGTTTCTTTGCAACGAACTCACTACTGAGTGGTATGAATGATGCCTTACTTGTTTTTATTGCTAAGGTTGTGAAACCTGATACAATATAACAATTCCGCCCAATAAGTTTTTGTAATGTGCTCTTTAAAACAATTACTTAACTAATGGTGATGCAATTGAAGAAGGTAATTTCGAAGCTTATAGGGCCATCACAGTCTAGCTTCATACTAGAAAGATTAAGTACGGATAATATTGTGATTATCCAGGAAACCATTCTCTCGATGCGACGTAAGAAGGGTAAGAGAGGTTGGATGCTGTTAAAGTTAGATTTAGAGAAAGCTTATGACAAAATTAGATGGGATTTCTTGGAAGATACGCTATGGGCTTCAGGTCTGTCGGAGAAATGGGTCTGTTGGATAATGACATGTGTCTCAAATCCGGAGATGACTTCGCTTTGGAATGGTGAGAAAATGGAGCCTTTTAAAGCTCATTGAGGGGTTAGACAAGGAGACCCATTATCACCGTATTTGTTTGTCCTTTTTTTGGAACGGCTATGTCACCTAGTTGATCATGAGGTGGAGAGTGGTCGTTGGAAGCCAATCAGTCTTGTTAGAGGTGGTCCAAAAATATCGCACATTGCTTTTGCCTTTGACCTTATATTGTTTGCGGAGGCATCGGTGGGGCAAACATCCAATTAATGGGTGATGAATAACTCGATTGGTGAGTTACATCCAATTACAGTGTCTTCTGTGTATGCTTTCTTGGGCCATGACGTTACTCACCGCCAAGATATGAGTTGTTTTTTTCGACGGCTTTGGTCTGCAAAGGTTCCAGGACGGGTTAATTCCTCTGGCTCACTACGAATTGGGATTGCGTCACTCGTAATATTGGGTGGTCACCAACCGCCAACAGGTTGGTATAAGATTAACACAGACGGAGTCTCACGGAGAAATTTGGATTAGCCTATGCGGGTGATGTTGTTCGTGATGAGGATAGTACTTGGTGCAGGGGGTTTGCCTTGAATATAGGGAGTTGTTCGGCTCCAATGGCGGAGTTATTGGGAGTATACTATGGACTCCATTTGGCGTGGGAAATGCGAGTTACGAGAGTGGATTCAGAGGTTGTTGTCGGTTTCCTCAAGACAGGAGTTTGTGATACATATCCGTTGTCATTCCTGCTATGCTTGTGCCATAGTTTTATATCAAAAGATTGGGTCGTCTGTATTAGTCACGTGTATAGAGAGACTAATTGTCTTACTGACGGATTAGCTAACTATGCTTTTCAATTATCGTTTGGGCTTCATATCTTGGACTCTTGTTCTGGCTCTGTTGTTTCGGTTTTTTCGGAATGATACACTAGGGATTAGTTTCCCAAGAGATGTTTTTTTTTTGTCAACACTGGGCCACAACTGACCGGCCCATTAGCCAAGTTCCTACATAATATAGGCAGTAGAATTCGATCTCTCGTTGTGCAAGTGCGCATATCTTAGTGAATTTACCACCTGCCACTAAACTAAAAGTCACTTTCCCAAAAGATGTTTGTTTAACTGTTTGAATATTTTTAAAAATAAAATACGGAGATTTTCTCCTTGTTCTCGACCAAAAAAGGGTAAATCAATATCCCGTTTTTGTATTACTTTATTATCTTTTTTTTTTAGTTTAATAATTCAGGGGAGTATGTTGAAACAATGAAATTTTTTTATTTATTTTAATAATTTAGGAGAATATGGTGGTTAGGATGATCCAGCTAATAATTATGACATCTAGGGTTCGATTCTTTCCCTCTACCTATTTGATAGATTAAATAGGAATTTTGAAGATTGGACTAAATTATGGATTGAACTTTATCAATCTAATTATTGACAAAAAGAAAAATCATGAATTTGTAAATATATTTTAAAATGTTTAATTAAAATATTAACATGACCCTTATTATCTCAATCAAAAAAAGGTCCTTGGTGTTGAAAATATTTTAAGTGTGAGGTTTTAAGTGATTATGTACTTTAGAAAAGATTTTAGTTTTTTTTTTTTAAACTGGGCCACAACTAGTCAGCCTATTAACCAAATTCCTACATAACGTAAATAGCGAGACTCGATCTATAAATGTGCAAATGCATCATCCTTTAGTGGACTTACCCATACCACTAAGTTATATGCCACTTGGAGAAAAAAACTCATAAAAGATAATTCATTGTCCAACCTCCCCTAGTCAACCATGAAATGATTATTCATTATTAAAATATATTCATGTTTAGCTTCACTTTATTGTTTTACTATTTTTATAGAATAAAATCTCACATTATTTGAGGGATCTGCGTGATTTTATGGTCTGATTTAATGTTTTATTGATTACTAAAATTAAACGCACAGTGTATATCTAACTGTTATATGCTTTTGACTTAGGGCTGTTACGTAACGGATATCTGGTTCAATTTAGTCGATTTGTATCCGTATCCGTATCTGATAGATAGTAAAATTCGTGATCCGTATCAGTATCTGAAATGGCCGGATATCCGTGGTTCGAATATCCGCAGATATCCGATCTATTTAGGTTTCGATCCGTATCCGTATCCTAAATGGGCCGGATATCCGCTCCGTATCCAGCCTATTTAGGCTTTGATCCGTATCCGTATCCTAAATAGGTCGGATATCCACTTCGTATCTGCTCTGTATCCGCTCTGTATCCGCTCCGTATCCGGTTCATTTAGGCTTCGATAATGGGCCGGATATCCGGCCTATTATTTCATCTGATCCGTATCCGTATCCGTTTAGTCCGGATATCCGTGTTATGGATCAAAATTTGAATACGAATACGGATATCCGGCGGATCACGGATCAGATTCACAACTCTACTTTAACTTCACATTTTTTTAAATTAAGTTTAGTAGTTTTTATTCTACTTCTCCTGTCTTATCCCGATGATTACAAAAATCTAGTTAATATTTTAGGTATTAGGAGTCTGATTTCTTTCTACTATAAATAATAGATTAAAAGTATTTAAAATTATAAATTGAGTTTCGTCAATCTAATTATTAACAAGAAATTATGAAAGATATTAAAGAATTTGAATAGTATAAATTCCCTAAATTTTACATAGAAAATATGCAAATATCTTATAAAATAATAAAGAAAATTGCTAAAACATCGAGACTGAGAAAGCATTATACTAAGTTTGAGATAAATATATACTTTTAAAATAAAATAAAACATTTCGCTTGACAAAGGGAAATTTTTTTTCAAAACTTTGTCAGATCATATTATAGAAATGACTAAATTTTAAGCATTGTATAGCTGGCAATCTCATCATTTAAGTATAAGGTTTTGAAACAGTCAAATCTATTATTGCTCTATAGAGGAATATTGCAGAAGCCATTGCAGGAAGTCGGTTTTGCTATTTTTCATGTTACGTTTTGTTTCTATTAGAGCTGGATGGGCTGGATATAGACTTTTTAACATATTTCTTGGTGGTCTCATTTATTTTTTTCAGGCCTGACCCCAGATCCCTTTTCATTTTGGTTATGTTATGTTGCTTCTAGATCTGTTTCTTCAAGCTATGTCACTGTGCTTCTAAAAACTAATTAGGTGGCTATGAATGTACAAAAGATAAGTTCCTTGAAAACTCTCTAGTACTTTAGATAAGGAGATCAGCTTTGCAATTTAAAATACGAAGGATATAAGATATGGAGAAAGCACAAAATAAACTCTTAAGGCGGTTGTAGATACTCTTTGAAAACTGGTCATTCTTCAGAAATGATACTATTTTCAGAACTTTTGAATAGTCAGATGCAAAGGTCACCTTTGTTAATCTCGACCAAGAATAACATCACCCACACAATCACTTTGAATTTGGAGTGCAAGGCTAAAAGGCTCCGATGAATTCCACGAGCTCTCATGCAAAACCTGTCGACTGCATATGCGAAACAAATCCTTCCTAGACATGAAAAGTATTCTGAATTTTTCCACGAACCATCTACGAAACATCTATATCCTGAGAAACCTAGAAATTCTATCAAAGGGCGAGACATATGGTGTAATGCCCCATTGACGACTCAATTGGCAAGACATTAGGAAAATGTTCTTGAGCCAAACCGCGGTTTCGGGTAAGTATCGGAAATGAGATAACAAAGAATGAGGACAGGATAAGCTGGTCACGAGAGAGGCGGGTAAGCCTAGAATGAGCGGAAGAAGTTTATAAGACCAAAATGTTGGAATTAAGGTGCTCGGGTTTGACGTGCTCGGATTAGTGTGACTTAATGTGGGATAGTATGGATTTTGTGGGATTTAAGCTTAACCCAAAAGCTTAATACGAAACCTTAGGAGGAAGGAAGGTTTAAGCAAAACCTTTCCACAAAGAAAGCTTAAGTGAGTCAAGTTGCCATTTGTCATGAATTTAGGGGGAAACCTACATCCTAGCTAGGATGATTAAGGTGGGTGGTTGGTTAGTAAATTGTGGGCTTCTCCTCTTCTATAAATAGAGAAGGAAACCGAAGGAAGAGGAGGGACATAGATGTTCAAGAGAAAACACTTACCTTACATTTCGCTTAAGAAGTTTAAGAAAGCTTGGGAAAGTAGAGGAATCAATCCGCTTAAGTTGAATAAGGGAAGCAATTAAGGTGAGTTTGTGATTTCGTGTGTGCAAGGAGATTGTGAATACATATATGATTGCTGGTGGTTGTGTGATATTGAATGCGTGAGTGAAAATTGTTGTTCCGTGTGTGTGTTAATAGATTCCGTGAAGTGGTATGTTAAGGACAAGTGTTTGTTAGGAGATTGTTGTTAAAATGGAAGAAAGTGGTAACCATAAATGAATTGTTGAGTCATGATAGTGTGTAAATTGTGGTTGAGTGATGATAGCCATAAAAACTTAATGATCGTAGTAACGTGTGTTTAATTAAGACCAAAGGATGGTCATAAGCATATAAGTAGTTATTGAATGAAGGTTTATTTGATACATGTGTGTTGGGGAATTGTGGAAGTTGTGTGCGTGTGTATGAAGGTGGTGGTAGCGTGTGTAGGACGGTTGTGAGAACCGTGTGGAGTGATTGTGAGTGTTGTGGGCGTGAATGATGGTGAAAAGGTTGAGAGTGGTGTATGAGTAAGAGTTGAGTTAGGTGTGGGAAGGTTTGGCCGAGGGCCATGGACGCGGTGGGACCGCGCGGAGTGGTTGGATGGTTGTTTACGATTCGGCAATGTAGAAGGTTTACATTGTGGTCCGAATCATAGAGGGTCCTTGTATGCTAAACATTATGCGATTATACTTGTTATTGTTACCGTGGCTTTCACGTCTCACTCTCCTCCTTACAGGGAAACCATAGTAAGACCATTAGGGAACGGAAGGAAAGCAAGCAATAAGCCGGTGTAGTTTTATACCTTTTGCAAATGTAAGAATCGATTTGTAAAGTGAACAAGTTCCATTCATATATATCAAGGTTTTGAATCGGCCGAAAAGTATATTGTGGTTTCCAAATATTTTATAAAAGAAACGTAAGTATTACATTGAGAAGAAGAAAGAGTATTGTGTGTGCTTGGCCTTAGTCCGGGGCAAGACTAACGGATCGATACGCTTGGGTCGCAAGGCTTAAGCATGTCGAGACGGGGTGTGCTGTCTAGTTCCAATTAAGTACCAACATTGGGTTTGGTAGCCTTAACTTGGGGTTCGGACGCGCACTAGTGACGCTCCCGTTCCTAGGATTGGTCCGGGGGTGTTACATATGGTCTCTTAAAGAATCATGCGTAACGTCAGTAATAATATCAATTGCACCCCACATTGGGCCTAAAACCATAAGACCACCTTAGCCTCAGCTAAGCAAACAACCTCTCTTGGATCCCTATCTAGGTTGGAGAATGTTTTATCATTTTTAGCTTTCGAAAGATACCAAAGTATCCATGGAAAGCTCTTCCTATCAACTGATTCTAGTATTCTCCAGAAAAAAGAAAATCTATATTTGCATATAGAAAATGACCTGGGAACTCCCCATAAGCAATATGAATCTTGGAAATAGTCCAAGATTGGAAAGTTGAAGGGCATTCGAATAACATATGGTTAATTGTCCCCCCATCAAAACTACATCGAGAACACCAAGAGTCACAATTAATTCTTCTTTGTTGGAGGTTTTTCTTAACTGCTACACATTCTCATAGCGTCTGCCAACTAAAATGTTTTATTTTTGATAGACATTTTAACTTCCATACAATTTCCTGGAGTACTGTAATATATGGTCCATGTTGTCCCATATCAAAAGAGATATACTGTTTTCAACCCAGTAGCCCGTTTTTACTGTATATCTCCCTCACTTAGTGAAGTGCCAACACCAGTAATCTTCTTCTAGTATTTTACAAAGATATAATGTGCTTCTAACAAATTAATCTACAATTTTCTATATTTTATGTCTAGTATCAAATTAAGTAAGAAACAACCATTATAAAATACATTATTGTTTGTTGAATTTTTCTCATTCTAGTGATTAAGATGATCCAGCTAATAAATCTGGCATCACGAGTTCAATCTCCCTCCTCTACAATTGATAGATAAAAAAATTAGAGAGTGAATTTTAAGCTATGGATTGGATATTATCGATCTAATTGTTGACAATATATATATAGGAAAAATATTATGAAATTATATTTTTGTGTATTATGATCTCACAAATACTATAAAACTAGGATTATACCGTGTTATAGCGCGAAATTTGACTCTTTTTAAACCCATGTTTATTTGGTTCTTAGACCCGTGTTGATATTTTAAATATTATTTTCGAGGTGTTGTTTTAAAAGCACAAAATTCGAACCAAAATCAACCCCAATTAGAGGAACCGAACCCGATAAAATATCCAAATAAGTCCTAAATTTATGTATTTGAAACCGAATCCGCATATAATATTATGGTATTAAAAATTATTAAAAATTATAATAAAATTAATTTTTTAACCAAAAAATATCAAATATATTATTTTTTTATAATTTATATTAAAATATCATTAATAATTTATAATAACAATATTTTGTATTTTAAATTTCAACATTAGAATCTAAAATATTATATAGTTCAGGATTTAAAAATTTAAAAAAAATCTACACATGAACACATTTTAAATTTTTTGATAGAAATAATACATATTATAAAAATTATTCACTAAATATTATAAATCGGATCGAATCCAGAATACCTGGAGAAAATATTTTATTACCCGAATCTTGATATGTTGCTGTGAATCCGTAATTTTTATTACCTGGATCCGGATCCATGTATTATAAATACCTAAAATTTCAGAACAGATCATAGATCAAAACTCAGATTTTGGATAATATGCCGAAACCTAATTATTGGCAATACGAATTGACTATGAAAATAAGAAGCTTCTGTTAGCACATGTTATTGATTATTAATTATATTTCATGTATCACAATACATTAATTTCTAGTATTCTAATTGATAAAGATCAGCACTTATTTTAATAATCTAACTAAATGTTGACAAAAAAAAAAAAAAAAAAAAACTAAATGTTTTATAAATTTCAAGAAATCCATTTACACACTGTCGGTGGACTTTTATATGTTTTGATTCACTTATTTTATTTGCTAAGCAATTAACTTGTTAGATTAATAATATATTAGTTAATATCTTGGATGTGGAAAACATGGAGTCATAAATTGTGATAGAGTGTGGTATTCGATTTTGGTAAAATAATTGTCATATGAGATGTTAATATATATATAGAATATCAGCATAAGTTAGTTTAAAATTGATATGAGCAAGTCAAATAATTTCATAATTGAATTACTAATTATTTTGACAAAAAAAATTACTATATATAGAGTAGTAATTATATATATAGAATATTAACCCTATAATTCTATTGCAAATACACAACAAACGAAATAGTATTTTAGGAATCGAATCCCTAGAAAACCCTAAAATAGATTATAAAAATATTCAAAAAATAAAAAGCAAAACGAAATCTTTTGAATAGAGGTTCTTCTCCATGGACCTTTCATAAATCTTCTCAAAAAATTCCTTTGAATAGAGGTTCTTCTCCATGGACCTTTCAAAACTATGAAAGAATATGAAACACTGAAAAAATGAAAGCCTCTCATTCAAAAAGGGCCAAACCTAGTTCTCTATGTCCAAAATTTGAATTGATACAACTTAAATCAAATCATATTAAATTAGAAGTTAAAAATAAGGTTTTTTCGTGTAACAGAGCAAGACCGATCGGTTTAGGGGTGGACATATCAATCTTATGCTTAGGAAAGATTTTTCTAGAAAGTATGGTCGGTCTAATGAAATCACATTTTTTAAGGATAAGAGACTGATAGGTCTAGAGCATGACCGATATGTCTGTTCTAATCACGTCTTTTTCCTCTTTAGAATGACCAATTTCAGTAAAATTATCATATCTTCTCGACCACTTGTCTGAATGCCCTAAAACCACCGGAAATGAAAGCTCACTCCCTTGGCTATCCTGTGTCAAAATTTCATCTCGATCTAACGGAGGGAGGTCTTTCAACTTTTGAGCTTAGAGATTTGAAACTGTGGAATGTGTTGGTTTTTTCTTTTCTGTCATGTTGTGCCATGTTATCCATTAGAGTTTTTATTAGTATGGACTTAATTTACTCCCAAAACTTAGCTCAAGAGAGGAGGATTACCACATACTTATATATTGTCTAAAAATCTTTAACTTTTCTAATTTGAGACTTTACACTTTAACACACCTCCTCACGTTCATGACTGGACATCTGAAACGTGAAATTTGTGGGACTAGACATCCATGGGTGATCCACGTTAGAATTGGGATAAGCTTTTATACCATATTAATATGAGCCTAACTCACTCCCAAAAACTAACTCAAGAGAGGAAGATTACCACATTATATATTGTCCAAAAATCTTTAACCTTTCAAGGAATTTACAATTTTAACAGTTTTAATGGATTGGGTATAGAGTCTATAGACTATGTAACATTTTGTTTCGTGGAAACTTTAACAAAAAATATATATATCATTTTGTTTTGTTTTTTAACATTTGCCAGGCTCGAGCTCAACTCCAATTTTTCTCTGGTTATATTTCGTCTCTTCTATCTCAATTTCCTCAAGCTATTATATATATATATATATATATAAAATAGTGAAAAAACATTATGAAATTATATTTATGTGTATTATGATCTCACAAATACTATAAAATTAGAATTACACACGTGTTATATAACACATAATTTGACTATTTTTTAACTCATGTCTATTTAGTTCTTAGACCCGTGTTGATATTTTCAATATTGTTTTCGAGGTGTTGTTTTAAAGGTACAAAATCCGAACCAAAATTAACCTGAATTAGAGAAATTGAACCCAACAAAATACTCCAATAGGTCCTAAATTTATGTATTTGAAAAAACGAACTCAAACCCAAACTGGAACCAAATAAATAAATAAATTTTAGAGTTTTTCTATTAAATCATTTAATATTAAATTTTTATATAAAAATACCTAAACCTAAACTCGATCTATACTGAACCAAACTCTATTTGAAAAATAAAAATATTTGAATGTCTTAAATCAAAATTACCAAAATACCGAATTAGATGAACCGAATCCGACAAAATACCAGAATGTCCTAAATCTATGTATTTGGAAAATCGAATCCAAATCCGAATAGGAAGAGAATCAATAATCGAATTTGTACCCGATTTATATTTATTAAATTTTAACAGTTTAAAAATTTATTTGTTAAATCTTTATTAATTTTGAATTTTATATAAAAATTTGTAACGAAACTCAATTAAACTTATTTTAAGGGTAGTTGTGAATCGTAAGTTAATTTTATCATATAGTTTATCAGAGTGATGGATGAAGCCATAATAAAAATAATGTATACGTAATATTTTAATTAATGTTCGTTTTGAATCAAGACATTATAATGTATAATAGTGTATAATATTTTCATTTCTTTTAATAATTCACCGAAGCAAGAAAAGTTTGACTTATAACTTCATGATCTACGAATTATTGTTAATATGAATTGATTACTCAAATAATAATTAGTTTTATTGATTCAAGCTCGTGTTAGTAAATGTTGTATTGTTTATTATATTTATACTTCATGCATCATAATTTTAAATCGATTAAGATCGATCGGCGTATAGAAATAATTGGCGAAAATGCCATGATGAATTATAGAATTTATGAGAAATGTCACAACAAATTTGTATTTCGGGAAAATGCCACAATTTTGTACGACAAAAACATCTATGAGAATATAGAAGAGAAAAAGCTATTGGACATGAGACATAAAATTAGTAGATGGAACCAACATATTTCAAAGTATAGGAAGAATTTTGATATTCCTAGTGCATGGACATAAAACATGAACATGGTCATACACATGAAACATGAACATAAACATAGACACGAACATAAACATAGTTATGGATATGAAATATAGATATAAACACAGTAATGGATATAAATAATCTCTATGCCCCTAATATTTTAAAATTATGTGTTGGTTCACGTCTACCGATTTTATGTCTATGTCCAACATCTTGTGTCTAATGTCTTTTTCTTTTTTATGTTTTTGTGAACATTTTTGTTATTTTACTGTTATTAGAAAACAAAATTGTGGGATTTTTCAGAATATCAAAATTTAGTGTGGTATTTTGAAAAATAACACCTCTTTATAATCTCACTAAATATTTTATTTATTTACTATTGAATATAACAAAATTTTTTTACATAAAAACATAGATATAAACATATATGATCTCATATAGCATAATATGAAGAGATTTACTAAGACATGGGAATAAGATATGGGAAGAAGACATGGACTAAAATAGGGAAACATGGATATAAATTATTTAACCGAGAAGAATAATAAGAGATTTGCTAATGCATAAGAGGAAGACATACACCAAAAAGAAAAGGACATGAACATACATTATCCGAGGAAAAAGCAATAGGAGATTTACTAATATATGAGAGGAAAACATAAACTAATAATAAGGGAATATGACTGTGAATATAGATTAGCTCGAAAAAAAACAAGAGTAAAGTTTTTTTAACACCTGACGAAAAAGTGTTTTTCCGAGCTTTTGAGAAAAGACATTCCATCTAATTTAGCAAAGTCAATAGAACATTTTTGATAATTTTTTTATATATATAATATAATAAATAGGTAAAAAAAACATTATGAAATTATATTTCTGTTGTAGTGTGATCTCACAAATACTGTAGAATATTCTAAATAATGTGATGATTAAAGTACTTTATTTTTTTAAAATAAATATACAACTTACATAACATATGTTATGAAATCCTAGTCACATAAAGGACATTATGGACTTATACCTTCGGTACTAGTAGTTTTGGACACGGGTCAGATATCAGAGATTTTTATGATACCCAGATCCGAATTTATAATTTTATTACTCGGATTTGGATATAAACATTACATATATATGAGATTCGATATCTGCAGATATTCAAATCCGAATCCGCAGATATCGTGACATGGATTATTATTACAATAAATATTTTTTATAAAAAATAATACCACAATTATAATAAGATAAAATTATGGTACTAAATATTATAATAAAATTAATTTTTTAAACAAAAATACAAATATATTAATGTTTTATAATTTATATTAAAATATTATTAATAATTTATAATAACAACATTTATGTATTTTAAATTCTAACATTAACATCTAAAATATTATATAGTTCAGGATTTAAAAATTTTAAACGAATCTACACATAAACACATTTAAAATCATTTGATAGGAATAATACATATTATAAAAATTTTACACTAATTATTCTAAATCGGATCAAATCCGAAATATCTGGAGGAAATATTTTATTACTCGGATCTGAATTTTTAGTTGTGGATCCGTAATTTTTATTACCTGGATCCGAATCCATGCATCCCGAATACTTGAAATTTCAAGATGGATCAGAACAAATCACATATCAAATTTCAAATTTCGGATAATATGTCCGAATCTAATTATTGGTAATACGAATTGACTATGAAAATAAGAGGCTTCTGTGAGCACATGTTATTGATTATTAATTATATTTCATGTATCACAGAACATTAATTTTTAGTATTCTAATTGATAAAGATCAGCAATTATTTTGATAATCTAACTAAATGTTTTATAAAAGAAATTCATTTACACATTGTCGGTGGACTTTTATATGTTTTGATTCACTTATTTTATTGCTAAGCAATTAACTCGTTAGATCAATAATAGATTAGGTAATATCTTGGCTGTGGACAACATGGAGTCATAAATTTTTATAGATTGTTTAGTAAAATAATTGTCATATGAGATGTTAATGTATATATATATATATACAGAATATCAGCATAAGTTAGTCTAAAATTGATACGAGCAAGTCAAATAGTTTCATAATTGAATTACTAATTATTTTGACAAAAAGAAAATTACTATATATAGACTAGTAATCCTATAATTCTATTGCAAGTACACAACAAATTAAATAGTATTCTAGGGATCAAATCTCTAAAAAATTCTAAACTTGATGATAAAAATACTCAGACATAACAAAAAATAAAAAGCAAAAAGAACGAATAAAACTCATGAATAAATCTAAAAAGGAAAAAGGTTCATAAATCTTTTCAAAAAATCATTTGAGTAGAGGTTTTTCTCCATGGACATTTTTAAACTATGAAAGAGTATGAAAAACTGAAAAAATGTATGCCTCTCATTTGAAAACGGGCAAACCTAGTTCTCTATGTACAAAATTTGAATTCATACAACTTAAATCAAATCACATCAAATTAGAAGTTAAAAATAAAGTTTTTTTCGCATAACAGAGCAAGACCTATCGGTTTATGTGTGGACCAATCGATCTTATGCTAAGGATAGATTGTTCTAGAAAGTATGGTTGGTCTAATGAAAACACAACATTTTTTAAGGATAGGAGATCGATAGGTCTTGAGCAGGACCGATCAGTCTGGTCTAATCACGTCTTTTTCCTCTTTAGAATGACTAATTTTCAGTAAAATTGTCATATCTTCTCGACCACTTGTCTGAATGCCCTAAAACCACAGGAAAATGAAAGCTCATTCCCTTGGCTATCTTGTGTCAAAATTTCATCTCGATCCAACGGTGGGAGGTCTTTCAATGAAAGGAAAACTTCTGACACCTTTGCATGATTCTTCATCTCGATCTATATGCTCGTTTCATTCAAAACAATTCATTTTCTTCCAATGTGATTTATGACTGGAAAGGATTCGATAACAGGCTAGAAGACTCTAATACACATACTTTGACTCAATAAAATATACAAAATAAAAATTAAAAACCGATAAAAACACAGTTTATCACTATAGAAAAGACGGGCTAAGCTCTAAGTGTTATATATTAATCTCATCATTTAAGCTTAGAAATTTGAAACTGTGGAATGTGTTGGTTTTTCTTCTCCGTCATGTTGTCCCTTGTTATCCATTAGAGTTTTTATTAGTGTAGGTCTAATTTACTCTTAAAAGGTAGTATAAGAGAGGAGGATTGCCATATACTTATATATTGCCCAAGAATCTTTAACTTTTGCAATGTGGGACTTTACACTTTAACACATCCCCTCACACTAAAGACTGGACATCTGAAGCGTGAAGTTTGTGGGACTAGAAATCCATGGGTGATCCACGTTGGAATTGGGACAAGCTCTAATACCATATTAATATGACCTAATTCACTTCCAAAAACTACCTCAAGAGACTAAAATTACCACATTATATATTATCCAAGGATTCTTTAACCTTTTCAACGACTTTACAATTTTAACAGTTTTAATGGATTGGGTATAGAGTCTATAGACTTTGTAACATTTTGTTTCGTGGAAACTTTAACAAAATATATATATATATATATATATATATCATTTTGTTTTGTTTTTTAACATTTGCCAGGCTCGAGCTCAACTCCAATTTTTCTCGGGTTATATTTCGTCTCTTCTATCTCAATTTCCTCAAGCTATGTAACTATGCTTTCAACGCATTAATTTACAATTTTACGTATTATATATATATATATATAATAGTGAAAAAAAAACATTATGAAATTATATTTCTGTGTATTATGATTTCACAAATACTATAAAATTAGAACACATAATTTAACTATAATTTAACCCATGTCTATTTAGTTCTTAGACCCGTATTGATATTTTCAATATTGTTATCAAAGTGTTGTTTTAAAGGCACAAAATCCGAACCAAAATTAACCTGAATTAGAGAAACTGAACCCGACAAAATACTCCAATAGATCCTAAATTTATGCATTTGAAAAAACGAACCCAAACCCAAACCGGAACCAAATCAATATATAAATTTTAGATTTTTTCTATTAAATCATTTTAATATTAAATTTTTATATAAAAATACCTGAACCCAAACTCGATCATACCAAACCAAATTCTATCCGAAAAATAAAAATATCCGAATGTTTTAAATCAAAATAACCAAAATACCAAATTAGATGAACCGAACCCGACAAAATACCAGAATGTCCTAAATCTATGTACCTGGAAAATCGAATCCAAACCCGAATGGGAAGGGAATCAATAATCGAATTTGTACCCGATTATATTTATTAAATTTTAACATTTAAAATTTTTTTCTGTTAAATCTTTATTAATTTTAAATTTTATATAAAACTTTGTAACGAAACTCAATTAAACTTGTTTTAAAGGTACTTATGAATCGTAGTTTAATTTTATTTTATAGTTTATCAAAGTGATGGATGAAGCCATAATAAAAAATAATGTACACATAAATATTTTAAGGCACTATAAGTAGGAAAATAAATAAGAATACTATAAATTTTGAATTAATGTTCGTTTTGAATCAAGACATTATAATGTATAATAGTGTATTAATATTAGTATATTAATATTTTCATTTCTTTTAATGATTCACCGAAGCAAGAAAAGTTTGACTTATAACTTCATGATCTACGAATTATTGTTAATATGAATTGATTACTAAAATATTAATTAGTTTTATTGATTCAAGCTCATGTTAGTACATGTTGTATTGTTTATTATATTTATACTTCATGCATCATAATTTTAAATTGATTAAGATCGATCGGCATATAGAAATAATTGGCGAAAATGCCATGATGAATTATAGAATTTATGAGAAATGTCACAACAAATTTGTATTTCGGGAAAATGCCACAATTTTGTACGACAAAAACATCTATGAGAATATAGAAGAGAAAAAGCTATTGGACATGAGACATAAAATTAGTAGATGGAACCAACATATTTCAAAATATGGTTATACACATGAGACATGAACATAAACATAGACATAAATATAAACATAGTCATTAGATATATAAACACAATAATAGACATAAATAATCTCTTTGCCCCCTAATATTTTAAAATGTGTTGGTTCACGTCTACCGATCTTATGTCTATGTCCAACATCTTGTGTCTAATGTCTTTTTCTTTTTTATGTTTTTGTGAACATTTTTGTTATTTTACTGTTATTAGAAAACAAAATTGTGGGATTTTTCAGAATATCAAAATTTAGTGTGGCATTTTGAAAAATAACACCTCTTTATAATCTCACTAAACATTTTATTTATTTACTCTTGAATATAACAAAAAGAATTTATATGAAAACATAGACATAAACATATATGATCTTATGTAGCATAATATGAGGAGATTTACTAAGACATTGGAAAGAAGACATGGACTAAAAATAGGAGAATATGGATATAAATTATCTAACTCGGAAGAAGAATAAGAGATTTGCTAATGCATAAGAGGAAGACTTACACCAAAAAGAAACGGACATGAACATAGATTATCTGGGAGAGAAACAATATGAGATTTACTAATGCATGAGAGGAGGACATGAACTAACAATAAGGGAATATGGATGTGAACATAGATTAGCTCGGAAAAAAAACAAGAGTAAAATTTTTTTTTAACACCTGACGAAAAAGTGTTTTTCGGAGCTTTTGAGAAAAGACACAAAGTCAATAGAACATTTTAGATAATTTTTTCATATATATAATATTAAAAATAGGTTAAAAAAATTATAAAATTATATTTCTGTTGTAGTATGATCTCACAAATACTGTAAAATATTCTAAATAATGTGATGATTAAAGTACTTTATTTAAAAAAAAAATATACAACTTACATAACATATGTTATGAAATCCTAGTCACATAAAGGAAGTTATGGACTTATACCTTCGGTACGTACTAATTATTAGTAGTTCTGGGTACGGATCAGATATTAGAAATTTTTATGATACCTATATCCGAATTCAAACAAATTTATAATTTTATTACTTGGATCTAGATCCAAACATTACAGATATATGAGATTCGATATCTGCAGATATTCGAATCCGAATCCGCATATATCCTGACTTGAATTATTATTACATTAAATATTTTGTATAAAAAAATAAAACCACAATTATAATAAGATAAAATTATGTTACTAAAGATTATAATAAAATTAATTTTTTAAACAAAAATACAAATATATTAATTTTTTATAATTTATATTAAAATATCATTAATAATTTATAATAACAATATTTATGTATTTTAAATTTCAACATAAACATCTAAAATATTATAGTTCAGGATTTAAAATTTTAAACGAATCTACACATAAACAAATTTAAAATCATTTGATAGGAATAATACATAATTTATTACTCGGATCCGAATTTGTAGCTGCGGATCCATAATTTTTATTACCCGAATCCGAATTCATATATCTCGAATATTTGAAATTTCAAGATGGATCAGAACAAAGAGGTTCAAAGAGATGTTGGTTTAAGATTCAGAAAAAATCAGGAAACAGATGGCCAGTTTGTTTGCCTCTGATTTTGTTAGGCACGAGGTGGTGAGTTCAAACCTCACCCTGTTTCATTTGGAGAACTTAGGCTATGAATCATATATTGTTATCGATCCAATGATTACTTATTGACAAAAAAAAAACAAAATAGGATTAAAAAAAATCAATAGGCCAATTGACAAAAAAAAACTAAATTACAAAAGCTAATTAATGTGTTTAGACACTTTTACCATTAATGATGTTTTTTTGGTTCTTATAATTAAAATTTACAAAAGGGTTTTGATGTAACTTATTTTCTTAAAATGCCCAATTTTGTTCCCAACTTAACTCATCTAATAATTAATAACAAAAGATAATCAATGTCGAAGTACAAAATTAATAAATAAATAATTTCTAGATAGTTCTCTAATTTTACGGGTCATAAAATCAAATTTGTAGTTCGAGGATTTAAAAAATAAGAAAATGGAGAAATATCATAAAAGGATTCAATGTCGAGCAAACTCTTTGGTATATGGAGCAAATGTAGTCTTCTTTATTCGTATAGATTTAATGTAATATCATCCTTTGTTTATTTTAATTTTTTGAGACAAAGACAATTACATATGTTTCAATAAATTTGCCAAAAAAATAAAATTATCTTTTCTTTATTAAAAATTAGAAGTTATATTATTTTTTTTGATGAAGGTAATTACAAGTTTGTGTTGAGAAACAATTTTCCAAATTAAACAATGTTTTGAGATGAAGATAATCAAGTGTTTCTATTACTATTTACAACATGATGATTTTTCTTGACCAAAACAAAACAACATGATGAGTTTTTTTTTGTTGACATGGTAATTTACAACATGCTGATTCAATTGGTGATTTCTTAACAAAGATTACAATAACACATTAATTCCGAATTTCATTATTTAATATTAAAACACTAAAAACATATGGAATGTAATATTACCAGATTGAAAATTTGTACAATTATGATTACGAATAAGGTTGTGCTTCAATGAAATAAAAATAAAAATTGCTCTATAGCATCTAATTACTGAACAAAATTCAGGCATATATATATATTTACTTTTTGTCAACAATTAGATCGACAAGGTCCGATTCATAGCCTAAAACCTACCCCTAAAATTTATTTTTTAAGCTACCATAATGTAAAGGGTATAAATCAAACTTTGATGTCAAATCATTAGCTGGATCATCCTAACCACCAGACTGAGAGCAACTCGGTAATTTAGGCATATTTATGCTTATCACAAACATTACACGTATATAAATGTGGATTTCAAATAAGGGAAATAATTGGAATTTTGTTTGATTTGAAAGAAAAAAAATCTGAAAGTGTTGATATTTTAATAGTTTTATTTTCAATCTTGAGTATTTTCTAAGCCATGGAAAACATTTAGCTATTGTCAGGTCAGCTATTAGTTTTTCTTAGTAAACAAAGTTCTATGTACAATTTTGAGAAAACCTATTGAAGTGTTAGATTTTTTGAAACAGTTGTAGATTATTATCCAAATTTATGAATTGTTTATTGAATATTTTTGAAAGAAGTTTTGAAAATTACAATAGTTAAGTCATTCAATAATATCGATCCGAAAGAGATCTAAAACTGACGAATAAACTTGAGGTTCCCAGAAACTAAGATTTACACAAAAGGCATACTAGAATTCAAAAATGGAAAACTTGCAAAAGATAAAAACTTAATCTGAAAGAATTTCAAACAAACGGTAGAAAGAGATCTCTATGTACTCATTTGAGAATCGGATGACTTCTGAAATTAGGATCAATTGCTAGCTAACTCCGACTTGATGACAGGACCTTATAAGACAGGTTTTGAAACCATCAGAAGAACACCAACATCGAAACACAATCATCACTATATGCCTAAAAAGAAATGCCCTTTTCAGAGTACCCTTCTTTAAGAATACATTTTTCCTCTGAAAATGAAACAAAACATGAGGTAATTTTGAAAATAAATTTGATTGAAGTGGCATTTTTGCAATTCCCCTATTATGAATCTGTATTTCTTTTTCATAATTTATTGTCATCATATTTGTATCATTTATTTTCTTCTTATTATAACACCAGTCTTTTGTATTTTCTTTAATAAGAACTTCTTGGTCAAAGTGTAAACGTTGGTGAATGCAAAAGCTTCAACTGGATAATAAGACAACCCGACAAAGAATATATCAAAAAAATGAGACAACAAAAATCTTGAGCTTAAAGTAAGAGACACCAAATATTAACCTATCCTATTTATCTAATCTAACCATAAACTTAGTTATTTTCGTAGTAATTAAAGACTTACAGTTACATTTTGGGGAATATTTGGTGAAATAATGTTCAATGCTTGTGAATCCGTAGGGGATGACATGATCATGATCTATTCAATCAAATTTGATAAAAGTTATTACATTAATAGGTAATGGTTTTTTTTTTCAATAAGTAACCGCTACATCAACAAAATTCGATTTATAGCCTAAATTTTCCAACTGGAGCACGATGAGATTCGAACTCACCACCTAAAGCCTAGCTAAATAAAAGGCATGCCAACTAGACCAACTTTTTCTTGAAAAATGTAATGGCTTTACAAAGAATCTTTATTGATCTCAAGTACTCTGGACATAAATGGTAACAAATGAATTTTGTTGAATCGGACAATAGGGAATCTTGAAAAATAAATTAAAATCAAATGATAAACGAGGAATCTTACTGAATTTGGTGGAATTTAACATAGTAATCGAAATAAGTAATATTGTATCCGATGGAATAGTTGAATAAATTTTTTTAAAGATCTTTAACATAACTAACTAATATTTAAAAAAATTTTTAAAAAAGTTTAAAAGTTTTCATAATGTTTTATTAATAATTAACTAATAAGTTTTCTAACAATTTTGATTTGATTATCTCTCAGACTATTTGCATATAAGTTTTATTTGTTTTTTATGAAGGAAAAAAAACTAAAATGTTTAGATAATATGTTGTAGACCTTGGTCTACATGCCTAAATTTCACTTGAAATATTTGGATTTGGAGATATATTGTGGTTTTGATAACTAAACCAAAACTCGAATCTAAATAAATGAGTTGGAACCAACTAAATATTCAAATATGATATAGATCTTCTTATCCAAAAAACTGAATTAGAATGCCAAGTTGCTCTCAATCTGGTGGTTAGGATGATCCATCTAATGACTTAACACCAGGATTCGATTTCTACCCGCTGCATTATGGTAGTTTAAAAAAGGGATTATTGGGAGTGGGATTTATGCTATTGATTGGCCTTGTCGATCCAATATTGACAAAAAAAAAAAACTGAATCAGAATTTGGACCAAATTAAGAACTAATAGGTATATGAAATACCCAAAATAAAATTATACACCTAAATCATTTAGGGGAATTTGCTAAAAAACCATATTTAGCATAAACTTTCACTAACTAAACATACTATATTTTGTATTAGGTAACAAACCATAAAGTCAAACTAGTTTTTTCATACCAAAATGTCACATTCTTATTAATTAATTTATTTTTTTGGTTGAAAGTTAAAAGCATAAAAAGGAGTGTAAAATATTTTTCAAAAATTATGAATTAGTGATATTTAAAGAAATTAGACGTTCTATATAAAATAGAATATAAGAGAACTTTCTATACCACATAGATAAAAAATTCATGAATATTGTTATATCGTTAAATCTGATGGTGTAATTTGAATACCACAAATTTAAGTTATTGATATTTTTCAAAAAGAAAAAGCATAGTGATGTTTACATAAAATAGAATAGTAAGAACTATGCATCTATATGAAAAATAGGAGGAAGGAGAGAAGGAAGAGAAGATAAAGCAAAAGGAGAAAGAGGTTCAAACATCAATGAGATTTCTCAAAATTATGTATAATTAATATTTGTAAAGAAAATATAAGTCTTATATTAAATAAAATAGAAGAGTGTTCTATATAAAATTATTTAATAAGATATTTATTTTTATTAAATATCATCAATAATTTGAAAAAAAATCATTAACAATTTGAAATTAAATAGAAATGGTAGGTGAGACTCTCTTAATCGAGTGATTACATATCTCAACTAATGGTTTATGCATTGGATTTTAAGTCTATTCTACTACATGTGAGTAGGGGGTTATAGAGACATGTTGAATTTTGACTATAGATTTGGTCTTGTCCATCTGGTTTACCAAAAAAAAAAAAAAAAAAAAGTTAAGATCATGATCTTCAAATTTTGAAAATGGAAAACATTGATTGTAAAATCTCTTCAATAATGTGAATAAGGTTGTAATGCCCTTTTTGAGATTATTTTAGATGGAATCTAAAGTTGCAAAAAGTAGTGATTTGGAAGATTTTTTTTTCAGCAACACCCTTTCTTAAGAATAGAAATTCTAAACCCGGTATATCATCAACGCGTAGATCACATGATTACCTAATCCAATTACCAGTAACAGTTAAAAAAAATGACAACATTCTAGATTTGCAAAATTAAATATGAACTACGAGTCAAACCAAATAAGAACTAACCAGTTTACGAATTAAAATAGTAAAACGATATAAACGAGAAACAACAGCTCATTAATTATTTCCGTAGATCCCGTGGCTGATCATTTATATATAATGAGTGAGTGTCCAGTAATATGGAAGAGAAAAAAGAAGACAAGAACATACGAGATGGCCTCAAACTCTCAGGTCTGTGTTCTCCTTCGTTACATCAAATTGACGACGATCAATACTTGTCTATTTGAATCACTTTGATATATCACTGCAGGTTTTGGTGGAAGAGAAATCAAATGTTAGAATATTGACTCTAAACAAACCCAAGCAACTGAATGCTCTGTGCATAAACATGGTAATTGAATATTTTTTTGCCTTGTTGTATCTTCTTCCCTTTTGGGTAATAGTTACATAAAAATGTGCTGATTTAATCTTCCCTTAAATCTTTTGTAGATCACTCAGTTATTGCAACTGTTCCTTGCATATGAGAAGGACCCTAATGTGAAACTTGTCATCCTAAAGGTAATCAATATATATCCTTATCTCTTCTGTTTTCACTACACAGTAAATAACTTAGCGACATGATATACAATAGGGTCAGGGAAGAGCTTTTTCTGCTGGTGGTGACGCTCTAACTGCTGTTCGAAACATCGTACAAGGTAATTCAACATCTTTATCTTCTTTTTGCTTACTCTCAGTCACAGGCTTCTACACACTAACTTTCTCTATTTCAGGAAATTGGAGACTCACTGCTGATTTCGTAAGACATCAATTCTCGCTCAACTATGTTATGGCCACGTATAGCAAACCTCAGGTCTCACCATACTTAATTATTGTCCGTTTACTCAATCACTCAAATTGTATAAGTTAATGTATTTATTCGTTTACCATACTGTTTTGAAATTATAGGTTTCAATTTTGAATGGTATTGTCATGGGAGGTGGAGCTGGTCTCTCCATCCATGGTCGATTTCGTGTTGTGACTGAAAACACAGTAAGTATTCTTGTTTTCTAAACATGTCCATGCATGATCGATGTCTCTGTAATATACTCATTATGTTTTGAGTTTCTCCAAGGTTTTTGCCATGCCTGAGACAGCCTTGGGGATGTTTCCAGATGTAGGCGCCTCACACTTTTTGTCAAGGCTCCCTGGATTTTTTGGTAACAATTTTGATTCAAGATTTGTAGAATGACCACAAAAGGTTAAGCCTTATCCATCTCTCATCATGTTTCATGCATGTCTTGTTATTCAGGAGAGTATGTTGGCCTCACAGGAGCTAAACTAGATGGTGCCGACATGCTTGCTTCTGGTCTTGCTACTCATTTTGTCCCTTCTACGGTATTAACTTCCTTTGCCTACGTCTCTTGTATTACCCCATTTTTTGTATATTGTCGCGGCGTCTTTAGGCTGGTAGACCATGACTAGGGTGATCTTAAGGGATCTACAGCAATGTGTAAAAAAATTTCTAAGAAATGTGTTTCAGTTTATAAAATTTTCCAAATAAACCAAGTGGTTGTGACGCTGGTCCACTTGGGCAGAAGTGTTCATCTAGGTTTCTCCAGCTCCCGAAGAGACTACGGTGAAAGAGGTTGATGCGTTGACCTTCAGTGTCGAAAATCATGATCCTCTATAGAGAGTGATGTCGGGTTCCCACTACTCAGAGTCGGCGATTTCTTAGAAACCAAAATCTCTTTATTACAAAAAAATAAAAAAATTCTATATTAGATGTATTAATAAGAATAAGGTAGCTAAAGTATATAAGAGAAAATATTTTATCATAAGAAGTTTACTATATTAGACTAACTAGATATAGAATCATAACTTTTTTACAAGGTGGCTCTTAATTTTTGTTTTTGAATGTGGCATTAGTCTTTTTGCCTTCTGTCGCCGACATAATAGCAAGTTGACCACATGCTAAAAAACAAGAATGCCATTTTTTTTCTTCTTTAAAGCTAATTAATATGACAACTGGTGATCTGCAAGTTCACCTACAGAAAAAGAGAAATAACTTTATTTTGTGATTGACATTTTTCTTGCCATTCGAGGTTTTTTTGTCCTGTCTTGCACTGTAGTTATCTTCTCCGGCTTGATGGTTTGTGTTGACTGCTATAATTTATAATAAATTTCGATTACCAAACTTTGCGTTTTCTTAGTATTCTTAGTGATCACTATTATTGTTACGTAACTTAGTAAATTTACTCCTTTTACACCTTTTACACAGAGGTTAACTGCATTAGAAGCAGATCTTTGCAAAGTTGATTCAAGTGATCCATGTTTTGTCTCAACAATTATTGATAGACACACCAAGCAGCCGGACCTTAAACAGCAGAGTGCTTACCACAGGCAAGTGAATATGATTTTGATATACGAAAATATAGTAAGGATTCCAGCTCATTTCCAAAAGATTTTATAAGTTGTTGACATGACCCATTACATTACGCAGGTTAGATGTTATCGATAAGTGCTTCTCGAAGAGAACAGTCGAAGAAATTTTATCTGCACTTGTAAGTTTTTTCATCTGATATGGAAGACATGTTCACATGCGATCTTAAGTTACCTTTGACAATGTACTCTGCCATCATATGTATTTGTTAGGAAAGAGAGGCACTTCAGAAACCAGATAAATGGATCTCAGCTACAATTCGAGCACTAAAGAAGGCTGCACCATCAAGCCTTAAAATCTCTCTTAGATCGGTTAGTTCCCAGAAGTTTTCCCATGCAATAGTGTGAATTAAGATCTGACTATATTTGTATAAATGTCAGATAAGAGAAGGGAGATTGCAGGGAGTGGGGCAGTGTCTTTCTCGTGAGTATTTAATGGGATGTCATATGATGAAGGGAGGTTTAAGCAAAGACTTAGTGGAGGTTTTTTCAGCTATTCCATTTGCAAATTTATCCTGGAAACTGTTGTTATTGTAGACCATAGTTACAATACCATATTGTCTTGCTTATGCAGGGATGCAGATCCATATTGATAGACAAAGATAGGAACCCAAAGGTTTAACAAATGCATCTCCATTTAGTACTCGTTGTTACTTTTATGTCTTTATATTGTTGATATAATGTTGTATTGACGATTGGTATATATATAGTGGGATCCAAGGAGACTGGAAGACATGAAGGAGAACATGGTTGATCAGTACTTTGAAAGAATTGAGGACGAGGAGGGACTCGGGGATCTCAAGTTTCCGCAAAGGAACAACTTTCATGCTTTAGCTATCTCAGCTAAGCTCTGAACTGGAGAAGTTTACCTGACAGAAATTGGTTAGACATTAAACCAAGCAAAGAAACCAAAACCAAAATACAAACATTAAGTGTTGGAACAGTTCTTCCTTTTCATTCCTTTGTTGCAGCAAAATTATAACAGAAGTGCACTTTCCTCATAATAACTCACGATTCCTTTTTAGTTTCCTATATGCAAATTTTTTTTTGGTAAAAACCTTTGCGCAATTTGCTTCCACGTATTTCTGAATTTGTATAACTACTTAAAGTTAATAACTAAAAAAAAATCTCTAAATAATTAACTGATCATAATAATGGTTAATTACATATACATGTATTAGTTTATTGTTGTAGTAATGTTTTCATATATTAATACATGCAAATGTAATAAGAATGATAAAAAGAACAGAAACAATAATATATTTGTTAAATTCGAGCTGAGTTTAGACTTTGTTAATTCCTTGTTGAACCGATTTCGAATGTAAAGAAAGAAAGAACAGCGAACAATTTAACGAGTTCGGATCGTAAAGAGATCCTACGTCTCGCCGAAGATAATACTCCGAAATCCACTATAATCTTTTGCCTTTTCTTTAGCTCGATTTGAGCTTGATTACAGAGACTAACTTGTTTCTTCTTCACACACAAATCTACTCACATACAACTCGATGTGGACCTATCTCTCACCCGTGTTTCTCTCTCAAAGCTTAGAAAGAAACTACAAAGAAGATAGACGAGAATCTCTCAGTTACAAAACCCTGTAACTACATAGATTCCACCCACAAAGCTTGCTCTGCTCGTCGGAAGGAAGAAGAAGATGATATATCGCCTTTTTGACTCAATGATTCAACGTCCTCGCATCTGAGAATCATGAGGTGACACACGGCAGAAGATTAGAGGCATAAAGACTTGAATCGGATCCTTACTTGAATCCAATCCTAACCCGCTTCTCAAACCCGAAGCTTAAATAACCCGAAGCTCCAATTAACCACTTGAGATTTCATTATAAACATTTGGTTAATGACTATCATTCTTCAAATGTCCACCTTAGTCATTAACCTCCTCCTTTAAATACTTTGGTGGATCTTTGCTCCTTGAACACATCACTGCCTTGTTACTCGAAGCATTTGAAGTGCTTCTTGTAACTTCTGAACTGGTATAGTTTTCGTGAGTATGTCTGCTAGATTGTAGGCTATAGAAATCTTCTAAACTTCTAGAACTCCATAGTTGATGTAATCTCTTATGAAGTAGTACTTTACTGCCACGTGCTTTGTCCTTTCATGATGAACTGCATTCTTAGCCAAAGCAATAACACTTTGAGAGTCACAGTGAATCCGAACTGAGTCTTGAGGAAAACCAAACTCTTCAGCTAATCCTTTTAACTATAAAGCTTCTCTGCATGCATCTGAAAGGGCTACATACTTAGCCTCTATAGTTGAGAGAGCAACAACTTTCTGGAGTCTTGATTTCCAGCTTATGACATTTCCACCTGCAATGAAAACAATTCCTGAAATAGACTTTCTATTGTCTAAGTCAGCTACATAATCAAAATCACAATAACCTTCAATCTCAAAAACACCATTCTTTTTGTAACTAAAACCTGTTGAGACTGAACCTTTGATATACCTGAGTAACCATTTCACTGCTTGACAGTGTTCTTTCAATGGCTTACTCATAAATTGACTTATTAAACCCACTGGATATGCTAAGTCGGGTCTTGTGCATACCATGGAATACATGATACTTCCTACAACACTTTGATAAGGAACAACCTTCATGACATCTTGATGATCCTTTGCTTCTCTGTCTATAGCTGATCTCAGTCTGAAGTGAGCTCCTAATGGAGTTAGGACTTCCTCTGATTGGTCCATCTTGAAATTAGCGAGTACCTTGTGGAGATAACTTTGCTGGGAGATGTTTAGTGTCCCTATTGTTCTGCCTCTTGATATCTCCATCCCTAGTATTTTTTTAGCTTCTCCTAAGTCCTTCATCTCAAATTCAAAACTTAATAAAGACTTTAGTTTATTTATCTCAGACTTGTTAGTAGAAGCAATTAAAATATCATCAACATATAAAAGTAAATACAAATATGAATCATCACGTAACTTCTTTAAGTATACACAATAATCATATTCAATTCTTTTATAACCTTTTAATGTCATGAAGTCATGAAACCTTTTGTTCCATTGTCTTAGCGACTGTTTAAGTCCATATAAGGACTTCTTGAGAAGACAGACTTTGGCAGGGTTGTCTTTATCTATATAGCCTTCTGGTTGCTCCATAACAATGAATTCTTCCTGATTTCCGTGAAGAAAAGTTGTCTTCACATCTAACTTATGAAATTCCATATCAAAGTGTGTAACAATAGATAGAAGGTACCTTATTGTTACATGTTTAACAACAAGAGCAAAGATCTCGTTGTATTCTATCCCTTCCTTTTGTGAGTATCCCTTTGCCACAAGTCTTGCTTTGAATCGAGATATTTCAACACCTGAAATGCCAGCTTTACGTTTAAAGATCCACTTACAACCAATTACCTTTTTATTCTTTGGTCTGTCAATGTAAATCCAAGTCTTGTTCTTATTAAGGGAATTCATCTCTTCATCTACTAATTCTGTCCATTTATCTCCATTTGAGTCCTTCATAGCTTCTTCATAACTTGTTGGTTCCATATAACCTGCATCTTCAGTTATATAACACTCAAAAATAGACAAATTTTCATTAGTATCCTCAGGTTCACATTCATAATCCTGAAATCTTTGAGGTGGATGAATTTGTCTCCGAGTTCTATCTCTTGCTATGTTGTAATCTGGAACAACTTCTTCCTCATAATCCCCTGTTTCCACGCTTTCTTCTGATTGATTCTCTTCAGTTTGATTATTAGAAAGCTCATTGTCAGCTCCACCTTGAGCTGTTATTTCTGTACTTTGCTTGTCTAATAAACCTGTATCAAACATAATCTCATTAGTTGTAAGAGATTTGTTTTGGGAGAAAGTACCTGATTTTAAGTCTTTATACATTGTGTCTTCTTTGAATACAATGTTACGACTGATGGTACATTTATTTTGATCAATTATCCACACTCTAAAGCCTTTTGTTCCTTCTGGATATCCTATGAATACTGCATGCTTTACTCTTGGTTCTAGCTTTCCCTCACTTGAGTGAATGTAAGATAAACACCCAAATCTTCTCAGATTTCCGAGATTTGGCATGACATAAGTCCACATTTCCCCTGGCACTATGAAACTTAGAGCATATGATGGGGATCTATTTATCAAATAGACTGCAGGTGAAGCAGCTTCTGCCTAGAACCTTTTGTCCAAACCACTTTCACTGAGCATGCTTCTCACTTTATTCATGATGGTACGATTGAGTCTTTATGCAACTCCGTTCTATTGAGGAATGTAGGTGCATGTTATGTGCCTTACAATGCCATGTTCTTTGCAGTGTTTATCAAACTGTTGGTTGCAGAATTCTAATCCATTTTCAGTCCTAAGTTTCTTTAGCTTTCTCTCTGACTGAACCTCAACCATGTTCTTCCATTCAACAAACTTCTTAAAGATTTCATCCTTGTGTTTCAAAAAATATATCCATACCTTTCTAGTATAGTCATCTGTGAATGTTAAGAAGAACTGGCACATACCAATGCTGTAAGGTACATTAGGAGATCCCTAAAGGTCTGAGTGCACATAATCGAGTTTATCTTTTGTGACACGAAGAGCTGGCTCAAAACTGATCTTATGTGTCTTTCCTATGACATAGTCTTCACAGAATCTGATATCTGATATCTTGTAATCCTTGAAACACCCCTTGTTTTTTTGATAAATTGAAACACCCCTTTTGATTCAATACTTGAAGCCCTTTTTGACCAATATATCCAAGCCGACTGTGCCATAACTTTGTACCATCCTTCTCTTTTGTTTTATCTTCTGAATGTGTTTTATTTCCTTATTTTTCTTCTGCCACATTACTGTAATCATCTACAGATTTATCTGAGATGTTAGCTCTGGCCAGAAGAGTGTAGAGAGAATTGTTTCTATGCACTTTCATAACCAACATACAGCCTTTTACCACTTTCAGAATTCCTCCACCTCCCTTGAAGTTACATCCTTTGGCTTCTAAAGTTCCAATATAAATCATATTTCTTCCAATTTGAGGCATGTATCTGACTTCATGTAGTATGAAGGTTGTATTGTCTTGATTCGTAAATCTTATAGAACCAATACCATGAACCTCTGAGAATGTATCGTTGGCCATTCTTACTTTTCCTCTTGAGACTTCCTTGAACATTATGAACAAATCTCTTCTTGGTGTCATGTGAAATGAACACCCTGTGTCCATAATCCATTATTCTCTATTGATATCTCCTTGTGATGTAGCCTCAGAAGCGCTTTAAGGGTGGATAGATCATTGAAAGGACAGCTGTTCAGAGAACATTCATTAGCCGGTTCAAAGGTGTTATTGTAGGCGGTTGATGGAAGTGATTTGTGATACTTCAAGGCTGTTCGGAGAACATTCACCTTTGGAAGTGGTTCTCTGAAAGATGAGGTTGTAGATGGATCGAGCTGCGCCACAAAGGGTGTGAAAAGCCTTTGATAAGCAGTACACTTCCCACACGAATGCTTCTCACAATCGGATGGTAAGCAAGATAGTTTCTTGTCCCGGACAAGAGAAAAGAGATTGAGAATTTGGCTCAACTTCTAAAGAGTTTCAAGAGTTTTGTTTATCAATAATGCTTCCTCTTATTCATATTTCAAGAGACTATAAAGAGAAAATGAAAGACTCAAGACAAGAAGGGGGACTTATGAGCTTCGGTAAGACCTTTGAAGTTCTCGCCGTTACAAGTTGGTTAATGTTCCCCTTAACTCACATTTCCTCCCACTTCTACCACTAACTTGACACTTAACTTCACGTACCTAGACTCTAGACTCTTCAAGAAATTTATTGGACTCTAAATGGACCGAAAATACAACAATCTTCACCCCTTTAAACTTCATCTTCAGCCCATGTTCTTCTTGGATCACTTATGGACTTCAATTCAATCTTCGGGCTTTCCTCTTGTTGTGTGGCCTCTTATTGACACTTTTTGGACTTCTATGGACCGTGGATCACCTTGATATTGAGATGAGAGTGGGCTAAATGGCTTGTCTCATTAAAACCTTTCTTTCTAAAACCCATTTGGGACACAACCAAAGATAAGGAAAAAGAGTACAAGATCACTTAACCAATCTCAATACCTTAATGATTCCTTTCTGGTTCTGGTTCGAATGTGAAGATTAGAACCTCTTTATAAGCTCCAAGCAAAGGCAAGTCTATGTTGGTAGAAATGCTGAGAGCTTCACCCAAGGTTTCCTTTTGAATCGAACTCATTAGCATTCCCACGGCTTTGGTGAATCCTTCTCTTATTTCCTTTGCCTTTGAGCGTGTGATTGGACCCTTGAGTGTTGCATAGAATGGACCTCCATAGGGCTAAGTGAGGCTAGGGTGATCCTTTTGTTGTTGTGAGTGAAGGAGTAAAAGTTAGTTTTCCCATGGTGTTGAGCATCTTTATCATATTGCCAAGGTCTTCCTAGCAATAGATGACCAGCCTGTATAGGAACCACATCACACAACACATTATCCTTATAGTTCCCAATACCAAATGATACCTCAGCTTGCTCGGTGATTTTCAATTCAGTCTTGTCATTTAACCACCGAAGTTTGTAAGGTGTTGGATGCTTCTTCTTTTCCAAGCCTAGTTTATCCACCATCACTTGACTAGCCACGTTAGTACAAGAACCACCATCTATAATGAGACTGCAAACCTTGTTCTTAATAGTGCAACGTGTATGGAAAATGTTTTCCCTTTGATTGATTTCCTCAATATGCATTGTAGTGTTGAGAGCTCTTCTCACCACCAACATCTCACCAACATACGGATAAGCTATCTCTTCATCCGTGTTCTCCTTTTCTTTTTCCATTTCATCCATGGACTCATAGTCACCACTTGGAGTGATGATCATGACCCTCTGGTTGGGGCAATCACGAGCATAATGGCCTCTCCCTTGACATTTAAAGCACACCACCTCTCGACTTTTAGGTGTAGAGCTTTTGTCAAAACTCGGCTTAGGTGTTGTCTGAGAGCTTTCAGCTGCCTTCCCTTTGTCTCTAGCTGGTGTATAGCTTGATGATGCTGGCTTAAAGGTTCTGGTCCTAGCCAAGGGTAGCTGATTAAGTTGATGCTCCACTTTTGTTGCAAGATGATACACTTCTTGCAAATCTCCATACAGTTGTCTTTCCACCTTTCTTGCAATTCTCTCTTGCAAGCCATATGAATTGAGCCATCAAGGATTCTTCTGATTCCCCAAGCTCCAGCCTGTTCTTGAGAAGCTCAAACTCCTCATAATAATCAGCTACTGATCGACTTCCTTGCACCAACTTCTGAAACTTCTTTTGAAGCTCTCCATGGTAATGCAGTGGAACATATCTCTTTCTCAAGAGAAATTTCATGTCAGCCCATGAGTCATGGGTCTGAATCTCATCCTTCTTCTTTCTTGCACCTCATGATCCCACCAAATCAATGCTCCTTCTGAAAATTGGGCTGCTGCAAGGGCTAACTTTCTTGGCTCCGAATAGCCATAACATTCGAAAATGTACTCCACTCTTCTCTCCCAATCCAAGTAGGCACTTGGATCTGATTTTCCCGTGAATACGGGGGCTGTCAGCTTCACCTCCATGTTGCCTGGTCTAGCAACTCTTTCCTCTCTCCTTCTTCGATCAAGAGGATCTCTTCGTTGCGGTCTTAACACCAAAGGATCAGGTGGATCCTCCTCTAATTCAGGCGGTTCATCATCATCCTCTTCACTTTCTCCTTGTCGTGAGGCTGGTGGAGTAGGATGTTGCTGAGCTCGTGCACGCCTTGGAGCCATCTCCAAATGCCTAAACCTCTCCTCCATTTCTTGGAGTAAGGTTTGGTTCTCTTCTCTCATCACCGTGAGCATTTGAATGATTGTTGCATTGTCTGCAGCCATAGAGTAAGATAAGTGAGTATAAGTCTTATCGAGGCTCAAAATACACTCAAATATCAACTCAAATTCGCCTTGGTTCAATCACAAAACCACCGGTACAAATCAAGTAATGAATTTGTACGGTCGCCGGTTATCAACAAGAAATTTGATCAGTTTTGTATTGAACTTATCTTGACGATTTCGGCTTAGTCTGAACCAGTTTTGATGCTGCAATGGAAGGTGTTGGCTCTGTTTATGCTCTGATACCAAATGATGTAGCCTCGGAAGCGCTTTAAGGGTGGATAGATGATTGAAAGGGCAGCTGTTCGGAGAACATTCACTAGCCGGTTCAAAGATGTTGTTGTAGGCGGTTGATGGAAGTGATTTGTGGGACTTCAAGGCTGTTCGGAGAACATTCACCTCTGGTTCTCTGGACGATGAGGTTGTAGATGGATCGAGCTGAGCCACAAAGGGTGTGAAAAGCCTTTGATAAGCAGTACACTTCCCACACAAATGCTTCTCACAATTGGATGGTAAGCAAGATAGTTTCTTGTCCCGGACAAGAAAAAAGAGATTGAGAATTCGTCTCAACTTCTAAAGAGTTTCAAGAGTTTTGTTTATCAATAATGCTTCCTCTTATTCATGTTTCAAGAGACTATAAGTAGAAAATGAAAGACTCAAGACAAGAAGGGGGACTTATGAGCTTCGGTAAGACCTTTGAAGTTCTCGCCGTTACAAGTTGGTTAATGCTCCCCTTAACTCACATTTCCTCCCACTTCTACCACTAACTTGACACTTAACTTCACGTACCTAGACTCTAGACTCTTCAAGAAATTTATTGGACTCTAAATGGACCGAAAATACAACAAGCTTCACCCCTTTAAACTTCATCTTCAGCCCATGTTCTTCTTGGATCACTTATGGACTTCAATTCAATCTTCGGGCTTTCCTCTTGTTGTGTGGCCTCTTATTGACACTTTTTGGACTTCTATGGACCGTGGATCACCTTGATATTGAGATGAGAGTGGGCTAAATGGCTTGTCTCATTAAAACCTTTCTTTCTAAAACCAATTTGGGACACAACCAAAGATAAGGAAAAAGAGTACAAGATCACTTAACCAATCTCAATACCTTAATGATTCCTTTCTGGTTCTGGTTCGAATGTGAAGATTAGAACCTCTTTATAAGCTCCAAGCAAAGGCAAGTCTATGTTGGTAGAAATGCTGAGAGCTTCATCCAAGGTTTCCTTTTGAATCGAACTCATTAGCATTCCCACGGCTTTGGTGAATCCTTCTCTTATTTCCTTTGCCTTTGAGCGTGTGATTGGACCCTTGGGTGTTGGAATGGCGAGTTCTCTAGCTGCAGCTGGTCTAGCATTCATGTCCTCATCAACTTGTGATAAGTTTACTTCAGCTGCTACTAAACCCACCAAGTCTTTTGCATCGTCATGAGCCAGAGACGATTCACCCTTGTTTTGATGATTGTGAGAATTGTTCTTATTCCTGTCCAACCACTTGTAGCACTGTTTCTTGTAATGGCCAACCTTCCCACAAATCCAACATTCACCTTTGCCTTTATCTCTGGACTTAGATCTCCATTTACTCTTCGATCTTGATGAATCAGATATGTTGTTATTTCCTCTTGACTTTGTTCTTCCTCTGACAAATAAACCTTCACCATTTGCTTTGTAATTATGTCCACTTCTCCTCAGCTTCACTTCTTTTGATTTTGCAGCTGTTATAACATCTTCTATGTTCAGCTTGTCTTTACTGTAAGTGATGGTTTCTCGTATATGCTCATAAACTTCTGGAAGAGATCTTAAGAATATGATTGCTTGGCCTTCTTCTTCTATTTCGATCTGAAAATACCTCAAATCTGAAACTAACTTGAGGAAATCATTCACGTTCTGGTCGATTGTCTTGCTTTCTTGCATTTGAAAAGAATACACTTCCAAGAGACAATATATTTTGTTAGGTAAAGAAGTGGGAAGATATAACCTGTCGAGAGCTTCAATGATTTCGATTGCTGTTATATGATTCTCAATCTTTCTTAATACTTGATCATTTATGTTAAGGTAGATTAGACTTATTGCTTTGTCATCTCGATCATTTCTTTCTTCCTCGTCTGCGACTATCTTCCTTTTTAATTGTGTATCCTTTTCATCTCGATCATTTCTTTATTGTAAGGTTTTAGAACATCCTTTAATCCCTTGACCGTTAAAGCTGCGATCATCCTTTTCTTCCATAACCCGTAATCGCCGGTGCCATCGAAGACTGCAACCTTAGTCTCTAAGCTCGATGTCGCCATTTTCAGGTCTTGCGAAACCTCGCATTCTCGAATCTTGTTGGCGCTCTGATACCAATTTGTTAAACTCGAGCTGAGTTTAGACTTCGTTAATTCCTTGTTGAATCGATTTCAAATGTAAAGAAAGAAAGAACACCGAACAATTTAACGAGTTCGGATCTCAAAGAGATCATACGTCTCGCCAGAGATGATACTCCGAAATCCACTATAATCTTTTGCCTTTTCTTTAGCTCGATTTGAGCTTACAGAGACTATCTTGTTTCTTCTTCACACACAAATCTACTCACATACAACTCGATGTGGACCTATCTCTCACCCTTGTTTCTCTCTCAAAGCTTAGAAAGAAACTACAAAGAAGATAGAAGAAAATCTCTCAGTTACAAAACCCTATAACTACCTAGATTCTACCCACAAAGCTTGCTTTACTCATCGGAAGGAAGAAGAAGATGATATATCGCCTTTTTGACTCAATGATTCAACGTCCTCGTATCTGAGAAGCATTAGGTGACACGCGGCAGAAGATTAGTGGCATAAAGACTTGAATCGAATCCTTACTTGGATCTAATCCTAACCCGCTTCTCAAACCCGAAGCTTAAATAACCCGAAGCTCCAATTAACCACTTGAGACTTCATTATAAACATTTGGTTAATGACTATCATTCTTCAATATTACATGCAACTGACAGATCATTCTTCAATATTACATGCAAATGACTATCATTTGGTTAATGACTATCATTCTTCAATGTTATCATTCCTCACAATTCCTCAAAGGAAACATTAAAAAAAAAACGTTGTGGAAAACAAAAATTCAGCAAATTTCTCACAATTTCATTGGTCACATTAAGGGCCTAAGTACAGTGTTTGAGCGTGATTTGTAAAGTCAGGGAGAAACATGCCTGGACACATATTTGTGTGTGGCATTTTCAAAAGTTTTTACATAGTGTTTTTGGTCTTCGAATATAGTTGGATCTCATGTTGCCACACTGACATGAAAATTAGTTAGCGACAAAATCTGATAAATGAGGGGATCTTGGTAAACCATGTTTTTATTGATTTCTAAACTTTTTTATGTGTCAAAGTGTGTGTGTTTGGAGTTTTTTTGTCCATTATCAAGTACTTTCAAGTGATATGTCACATTAGGGGAAAAATGAGGTGTTTTGAGTGAAAACGAGCATACAGAGATGTATAATCATGCAAGAGGCGTCAGAAATTTGGCCTTATTTAAAAGACTTTCCTCTAATGAATCGAGCTCAAATATAGATAAAATATAGAGAATCGAGTTATCTTTCATTTGGGTGTTGTCTGAAGGCATTTGGACAATTTGTTAGAGAGCTATGACGAGTTTACTTAGGACAGGTACGTTGGTATTTCATTCTAACTATTGTTGACAAATGAAAGCCTTCCCGTGAATGGAATATGGATGAAATTTTGACACAAGATAGAGCCACAGGAGTTAGCTCTCATTTAGTGGTTGTTTGAGGTAATTTGGACAAGTGATTAGGAAGATATGAAATTTTTTACTGAAGATTGGCCATTTTGGAGAAGAAAAAGACGTAATTAGACCAGACTGATCGATCATGTTCTAGACTGGTCAGTCTCCTATCCTAAAATAATGTTGTGACTTCATTAGACCGACCATACTTGCGAGAACAATCAATTCTAAGCATAAGGTCGATCGGTCTACCTCTAGAACGGTTCCATGAGAAAACCATGATTTTGTTTTTAATTTCACCCGTTTTGATTCAAGTTGTACCAGAACGAGTTTGAGCTATTAGAACTAGGTCTAACCACTTTTCAGAACACCTTGCACTTTTTGAGTTTCATAATTTTTTCATAGTTTTTCATTACTATAAAACAATTCAATTTTGACCACAATAAGAATGTAAAGTTGGTCAAAAAATAATTTTTGACATATTTTTTTTATCAAAACTGGTAAAAACATCGACAATAATCTGAAATTGGTAAAACATCTTTAGTTGTAAATTGTCATGTTTTCTTGTAGTGTTTGTAAGCTCCAGGGAGAAGAACTTCTACTCAAAGGATTCTTGAGAAGATTTCTGAACCTTTTTACTTTTCTTTTAATCTATTCATGAGTTTTATTCATTCTTTTTTCTTGTTCTTTTCTGTTATGTATGAGTAGTTTTATAATCAGGTTTAGGGTTTTCTAGGGATTTCATGGATTCATTGGTTAGATCCAAATATGGATTATTCTATGTGTTCTTCATCTATTATTGGTGCTAGCTTAAGTTATACTGAACACCTAGGTTATGATCTTAGGTTTTTAGCGCACCAAAAATGTTTCTTAAATGCTTGAAAGAACATAGATGAACAAATTGTCCTTAGCCAACGAAAACTAATGTTAACGCAATTTGTGAACCTATCAAATTTGATTGTTAATGTGTATATAGGATTTTAGGTTCAAACGACAGTTTAGAATCCTAGGTTGCTAGATATAGTAGTCGACGCCACGACATTGGATTTACTATATAGTAGTGTTTCGAGTTCAAGAATTGTTTTAAGTGTTCCCTAAATAGTGATCTAGCCTATAATCCTAATTTCTTATGAATTGCCGTGAATCTCATGCATTTATTTATTTGATTTAACATAGTTTATTTCCATTGCTTTTACTTATTTAAACCACAACAACCATATTTGCTTCTTAGCTTAAGTTCGTTCAAAATTGACACTGTAACACTCGATCCTTGTGAATTCGATCTCTAAAATATTATTTTGTTTATTGTGCATTTACAGTATAATTTATAGGATTGAAACTCTCTGCATCAGATCTCATATTGAACCTCATATAAAGCAAATACTCTCTTCCTTTTCTTTTTATGTTGTTTTTCATTTATATAAATGTATGTTTGTAAATGTCTCGGTTTATAATTTGTAAAATTTTATGTAAATTGTGTGTACATAAATAAGTTTGTTGTATTATGATTTGGTAATTTCTAATTTTTAAAATTCATATAAATTTTAAGTGTCTTTCTTTTTGGTGTCATTTATTTTAGTGTTAATTTACTCAATATACACAAAACAATATAAAATTAGGAATCTATCTATTAAGTTGTTATAATTAGGTAAATAACAAAGACATTTCGTTAGAATAACAAAAATATCTTTTTCCAAACATTGCTCGAAGAGAGAAAGAGGTGAGAACGCATTCAATGCATTTTCTCCGCATTTATTATTTGTTAATTCATATATTATCTCACTAACATATATAATCCCATTAACTCATATATTATTTGATAAAATTATAATTGTCCATATGTATCATACAGTAAGTCAGTAACACATAAATTACATTATTATCAGATAAAATACATTTATCAGCTAATAATACATTTATTATCTAAGAAAACTGTTGATTCATTTTCATCTTCTTTATATGAGATTATGCCGACGTATGTCAAAATAAGTGTAGAGAATAGAAAGGAGGCGCAAAGGCGAAGAACTTTCTGATGTATTATCTCCGTAACTGTACATTACATATATAGTAGAGAAGCAATGACCTAGAATCATAAGGAAATATTCACAAATATACATGTAACAGAATAAGGAAGCATAAGCCGTTAATCACGTAAGGTGTATCTCAACACCCTCACTCAAGTTGGAGTGTGTAGATTATAAGCTCCCAACTTGTCAAGAAACCGAACAAACTCTTTGTGACCAAGTGATTTGGTAAGTATATCAGCTAACTGGTCTTTGGTAGGAACATACAACGTCTTCACTGTCCCAATGAGTATCTCATCACGAAAAAAATGTATATCCACTTCAACATGTTTTGTCCTTTCATGTTGAACGGGATTGGCTCCTAGATGAATTGTAGATTTTCTGTCAGAATAAATAGTCATTGACTTGCTGTGATTGAAGCCCAAGTCACGTAACACTTTCTTTAACCATAGAAGTTCTTGTGTCACGAAAGCCATCGCTCGGTACTCTGCTTCTGCAGAAGATCGACTGACTGTAGGCTGTTTTCTCGTTTTCCAAGAGATAGGTGATGATCCAAACTGAACAAAATAGCATGTTGTTGAACGACGTGGAAGAGGGCAGCTTCCCCAATCCGAATCACACCATCCGGTGATATGAAGTTCAGCATCAGCTCGCAAGAGCATTCCCTGACCGAATTGGTTTTCAAATATCTGACAGTTTTTAACGCTGCATTCCAATGATCTATCTGTGGTGCTTTCATGAACTGAGCCAAAATATGAACTGAGTATGACAAATCTAGCCTTGTAACATCGAGATAAATTAATCGCCCGACAATACGTCTATAGGACTCAGGATCAGAGATAAATGGTGACTCTGACCGAGCCAAAGTATGATTTTGCTCAAGCGGAAGAAGTGATTGTTTGGCTCCAAGTAAACATGCATATGCAATTACATCTAGTGCATATTTATGTTGAGAAAGGTAAATACCAGAGCTGTTTCTTGCGACCTCAAGCCCGAGAAAGTATTTGAGGAGACCAAGATCCTTCATATGAAAGCAGGTGGCAAGGTAGTCTAAAACATATGACGTCAACAGAGCTGCAGCCACTTATAACCAAATCTTTGACGTAGACCAAAACTTGAAGCACCTAACCGTGTTTCTCATAAGTAAAGAGTGAGTAATCTGATTTAGATTGAACAAAACCATATGTTTTCAAGGCAGTTGATAACTTGGCAAATCAACAACGTGGAGCTTGTTTTAAACCGTACAACGATTTGTGTAACCGACAAACCATAGTTGGATCATCAGACTAAAACCTGTGTGGCAGCTTCATATAAACTTCATCATCCAAATCCCCATGTAATAAGGCGTTACGAACGTCCATTTGAGATCATAACCACGAATCGCAGCAGTTGCTAAGAATAAACGTACCGTACTCATTTTTGCGACCAGAGCAAACATTTCTCTATAATCCACTCCCGCGGTTACATTGTTTCCAAGCACTACCAAACGAGCTTTGTATCGTTCTAGTGTACCATACGAACGATATTTTAGCTTATATACCCATTTGTTGCCTGGTGGTAACTTGGTAAGAGTCCACGTATTATTTGTTTGTAAAGCTTTGATTTCTTCTTGCATTGCAACCCTCCACTTGTTATCTTGACACGCTTGTTTGTAGTGCCTTGTTCCGGAATTGCTGAAACTGCAGCCAAATATGCAGTGTGTCGTGTAGTGAAACAAGCAAATGAGACATATTGGCTGATTGGATAAGGAGTTTTCAGCAGGTTCGATATGGGAGAAGCAACATTGACTGTGTTGGTGACATAGTCTTTCAACTTTGCTGGCTGTTTCTTTTGGCGATGGCCACGACCTAATTGTGGAGGCTGAGACGATTCAGTGACTGCTGGTGGAACAACAGAGGAAGAGGGAGCTTCCGAATCAGATGAAGAACTTAACATGTTTGAAGAATTAAAATCAGTTTGAGAAGGAACAGAGTAATCCTCTGTTTGCAGCGGCATTGGCGATGGTGAGTCAACTCTGCTCGGAGTAGGCGTTGGAGCAGTATTAGGGATACATGGTGAAGTATCTGATACACCTGCGGTATCATCATATGTATCAGCTTCTGAAGACGTGTCAAACGATGGACCAGACGGAAGATCAGGTTCAGTTGTAGCAGCGGAATCAACTAAAGCAGCATAGAGAAATTCTGTCTCGGAGAAAATGACATCTCGTGACACAAAGAATTCATTGCTTTCCAAGTCATATAGCCTCCATCGTTTTTGTGAATAAGGGTATCCGATGAAGACACATTTACGTGTTCGAGGAGAAAATTTATCTCCATGGTGATGTTGATTATGAGCATAACAAAGCGAACCAAAAACCCTTATATGACTGTATATAGGAGGTTGCTTGTAGATTCGTTCATGTGGTGTAAGGCCAGTGAGAACGTGAGGTGGCGTTCACTTTTTAATACCAATTAATCAATAAGTGCAAACACATCAATGTAGTAGTACTTGAGGATCAAATCCACAAGGAATCTAGAATCAACACATTAGGGTTATCAACACATTAGGATTGCAAGAATTTGGACTTAAAGCTAAAGCGATAGAATAACCAACTTAAAACAAATAACAAGCAAACTAAACAATGACAAAGCACAAGCTAGCAATAGGTTTTAGGCAAAACAATCGATCATATGAGAATAACAATTGAATTAATCATGCTTATAGACTCATTAAGAATCATCCTAGGGCTTGAGCCACAACATTATAACATCTCACTCTCATGGCAATGAACCCTTTCCTAGTCAATCGGTTAAACTAACTCTCGTTGCCGATTCAAAGACTAACAAGCATTACAAACTAGCTCACTAAGACCACTATCCACCCTAACTTTAACTCCAATTGGCTAGGCAAGGATAGCCCACAAAATTGTCATTCGGAAATTTTCATAAACACTTTTCGGGCAGAAAATTTCATAGCTTCGAGATTTAAGTGATCAAGATAAATCTAGCATTAAGACCACTCTAAGTGAAGATTCAACCATCAATTCCTAAAATCTACATAAACTTCAACCTATTACTTCACTACTCAAACACCAAAAACATGAAACAAAACAAGAAGATAATCATAAAAAAAAAGCATAAACATAATGAAAGGAAGATAAGAGAAGAGAACAAGAAATCTTAATAGATGGGAGATGATGATCCAAAAATCATCATCTCCAAAAGGGTATCCAACTATTCTCCCTCTCTCTCTCAAGTGGCTAGTAAAAAACTTAGAAGAAAAGATGTAAGATGTAAAAGATTGCTTCCAAAAACCATAAACATTTGAGTTTTAATATCTAAAAACGAATCCGGGTCAACCCAGGACAAACCGGGTCGGATAAAATAAAATAAAATGATGTGTCAGAATTCTCGATCATAATTCTCAACCACTTGGTCAAGAATTTGAAGTTGGAATGGTTCTGCTGCATTTTCTCGATTGGTTTTCACGAGCAAAATGGTCGAGAATCTCAAGCTCTTCTTCGTCGACTTTCTGGTGAGAATTCTCGATCATTATTCTTGACTAAATGGTCGAGATTTTGAAGTCAAAACTTGTCATCTCTCTGGGCACAAATCTTGAGAAGTTTTCATGAGAAGATGCTCGAGAATTTCATACTTCTTCAACGTCAATGTTCTGTCCCAAACTCTCAAGCAGTTTTCACGAGTAGGTGCTCCAGAATTTCCTTTGATCACTCTTCTTCCCCTCTTTGATGCTTTCTTGCTTCTAAGATTTGGTCCTTAGCTTCCACACCTCTAAGACTTAGCTCCAATCAACCTAAAAGACTCAAAAACGAACAAATATGCGACTCTATTTATCTAAACTCTAAAATACAAAAATCATAGAAAACTTATACTAAGATGAATGAATGAGACTTTGAAGGGATGAAAAGTGAGCAAAATATGAATAGAAATCTATGTAAATATGATGTATATCAACTCCCCCAAACTTGCATTTTGCTTGCCCTTAAGCAAACAAACGACAAAACTGGAAAAGATGTTGAGTGTGGGAACTCAAAGCCTTAGGAACCTAGCAATAATTAGCTCAACAATACAAAGAGAGTAACCACAACTTGTCAAAAGCACTATTCTTAATGAACTCTAACTTGTCTAGGCTTTGCAATTCAATTCCAAACAACGAGTAGTCTCAAGAATCCACAAACCATCATTTCAACCAATCTCCACATCAAATTATGTTATAACCAATGTAGCCTCACTTATGGAAAATAGATCAACCCCAATCGACAAGGAATAAAAGGCTAAATGGCACTAAAGATGAGTGCAAGGCGGCTTAATCGATTTATTTGGTGACTAACTCTCAAAATCGGAATGCAAATCATTATGCAAAATTATGTCAAGACGGAAACAATGTATACATTCAAGTCATAGCATCCATTCTACCCATCCTAAACATGTAGTCTACCAAAGTAATCAATCAAATTATCCCAAATCCCAAACCAATTCCCATTCTCTACCCTTTCCAATCTTTTCAATCAAAGGAATCTCTTATGGGAATTGAACCAAGCACAAATTCACTCAACCTTTGAACAATGAGACTTTTTAAATACAAGCTCATTCATTTTGCTAGTTCTTTTCTCTTATTTAATTTCTTTTCTCTTTTTTTTTTTTTTCTTTTTTTTCATTTTTTTTCATGAGAACTTTCTTATTCAATCAACACATCTTTAAAGCTAAATATATTGCATAATGTCAAGTTCTTAGTGCTATCTTTCCCTTTTCTTTCCTTTCCCTCTTTCTCTTTAAACACAACCTTTTTTGGTTCAACCTTTCCTTTCTAATTCATTCCCAAATCCTTTTTTTTCCATGGCGAACCCAACAAGAACCCAACTCAAGTAAGATATAAACCCACCTATTGCTAGCTATAATGAATCCTAATGCTAGCAAATAATAGAAACTACTTATTGCATTTCCATCTCCAATATTTTGCACATGAAAGCATTATCAAAAAGAGGCCTCACTCAAGCAATTAACAAGGGGTTTCAAAGAAAGGTTTGGGTTCAAGGTAGGGAAACCATTGCTAAGGAATATAACCACTTGGACTAACAAAAGTGGTAAATGATAAAAGATAGTCCAAATATGTATATGGTTACCATGGTTATGCATATATAGGCAACAAGTAAGAGAATTAATATCCAAGTTAAGTTCAATAAAATCGAGATTGGCATCAAATCAAGCAAGCATCATCAATTCTACAAGTTTCAAGGTCAATAAATCAAAACACAATTCTACAAGTTCAAGAAAGAGATGCTTAAGTTCAAGGTGTTTTAACTAACAAGCTCATTCTTTAATCATTAAGCTAAGCTCCCATCTAGGCAATATCATCATTGTTCCCAATACAAAACAACTAAACTCAAAGTCAAATATCCTTCCCCTCCCCCAGACTTGATTCTCACCGTCTTGATGAGGAAGTTAACCCAAGAAAGAGACACCGGCAAATGCAATGTAAAATAAGGGAAAGAAAAACTAAAAATATGTACAAAGTTGGTGATTTGGTATCTTGTCAGGGAGTGGAGCTTGAGCTAAAGTGGAGAAGAAAGGTGGAGAGAATATTTCTTTTAAAATCTTGGATCGATCGACCGAAATTAGGGCTGATCGATCAAAATTAGGACCAATCGATCGAGAGTTGGGTTTCACATTCTGGCCAAAATTCTCGGGCAAAATTCTCGAGCATATGCCCAAGAATTTTCATCAAGTTTTTCTCTGCTTCAAATTCTCAATCAAAATTCACGATTGGGTGCTCGAATATTTTCATCTTGAAGCTGAAATTCCATTATTCAAAATCCATCCTTGAGAATGCCATTCTTGCTCATGATCATCAAACATAAAACACACCGAAATCAAGCAAAACAAAGAGAAATAAATGCTATTTACAAGGATACCATGAAATTGCCTCCCATGTGTGCTTATTTTACTTCTCAAGCTCGACGTTGTAAACTGCTTTTTATGTGGTTAGAGGATTGAAAAGCGGAATCTTCTTCGCAAACGCGTCCTAAAAATTGACTCTCCTTTCACTTTTCAAGAAAGGAGTGTGGAATGAGCTTGGATCTCTCGGATCATACTCATCATAGAACCATCCCTAAATTCTTTCATCATAACCTCCTCAAAGAATGGTACCTTCCAATGATCATCTATGTTCAATTCGATGGAGAAGATTATGCCAAGATACTTGCTAAAGGATTGTGCCTTTGGAGATTCTTCTTCATCACCTTCCTTGTAGGCCTTTTCAATGAGATTATCTTACTTCTCTATAAGTTTTTCAACCTTCGTCTCTTGCTTAAATATGGGCTGAACATGCATGTGTTCTTTAGTTGAAAGCTCATTCTCAAATATTGAGTTTTCCATTGTTTGTTTCCATGCATTCAACAATCGCTAAATCTTCACAAGGATCTTCATACCTTATCACACAATTCTCATAAACCTTGCAACCAAGAAGAAGTTCAAGTTTTCGCACATTCTTTTCAGCTTCTTGAAGGAATTTATCCTCCTTTGGTAATATCTTAAGCTCTTCCATCATGCATTAAGCTCACTCAAAGTGTAATCGTCGATTGTTTCCTTACCAATTTTGTTAGTCTCTTCACTAGTGCTAGAACTTGTCTCCATATCCATGAGCTGGGACTCATCACTCTCTTCCTCCAAAGAGTCTAACATCTCCTTAATGGTGTTCCAACTCAAGTACTTATGATCGTTATTCTCAATAGCACAAGGCAAAGTGAAACTACTTGGATCTTTGATACTAGTTGGCGTGGATGGAGTAATTACAGAGATACATTCATGATTATCCATCAACATACGCCAATTTGATAACAAGATTTTACCCCGGGTATCAAATCCCTACAGTATATAAGGTATCAAACCAATGAGTGTGTCACTAGAATTCAGGACATGATAAACTACTCTAATCCAAGCATATTCAAACAATGATTTTATCACCAAATCAAAACGAAAACAACAAGCGCAGTAAAAACAGAGCAACGAAAATGACAATAAGCAATTAAAAGAAAGCTGGGCATTGAGGAGTGAGGTCATCGATCTATGCTAAGCTAGGAGTCTCTAGATTACTTAACAAACCTGCATGAATCAAACTCAAGGCAATGGATTCAACACAATCAACATCACTCTCATGAATATTGAACTTCACTTAGACTAGAATCAGACAACTCTCATTAGCGAAATCTAATCAAGCAAGCAATAAGAAATAATCCAAGATAGCCAATAAACAGTCTAAACAATCAATTTCTTGAGTTAAACATGATTACCCCAGATTCTGCCTCAGTTAGACATTTTAACAAACACTTGGTAGGTGAAGAAAAGTCTAATCAAATTTCAAATGGCCAAAATGAAATCAACATTAAGAACACCAAATCTAATGAGATCTTATCATTTCTAAGCCTAAGCAATCTAGATTCCCCTAGATCTACATAGATCTATCTCATTTCCTCAACACCCATAAGAGATCTACTCACTAATCATCATCAAGAACATCAACATAGCAAATGAAATAAAAAGCATGATTAGAGAGAAGATGGAAAGAAGAACAACCAAGATTAAACAAGCATAAACTGAAACTTAGATTATCATAACCAAATCTAGCAAGTCTTACAAGAGAAAAGGGAGAAAAAGGAGCTTGAAATGATGATAAATCTGGCAAAGGACGTGATAGTAAGTTTGTGGGCTAAAGGGGTATTTATACCCCACTTACAAAAAGCCTAGAAAAGTTAAACGCGAAAAAAGAAAAAGTCAACAAAATGAGATCAGAGAGGCAACTCGACCAAGTGTTGGTCGAGTTGTCTTTTGCTTCCAGCACATCATCAACTCGATGTATGGTCGAGTCTTTGGTTTAGTGGCTTCATCTTTCCCCAAATCACCAACTCGATGTATGTGGGTTGAGTCTTCTACTCGAGTCTAGTCCGTCTTGGTCCTTAGTTGTCCCACTCGACCAGTTTGGTCGAGTTGGTCAGTCGAGCTTGCCTGGTTTCCATCCTTAGTTGCGTCCCTGATCATCCTTAGCACTCCAGATTGGTCCTTGTCGGTCTCCACGCCCAATATTGCTCCTAAACGCTCCTAAGTACCTAGAAAATGCTCAAAAATGAAGAATGTATGCAATGCAAATGCAAAAAATGCAATATGAACCTAAAATGATAGAATTGCTATGAATGTGTATGCAAAATATGCTAAATTATACTCCTAAAACCTGTTAAAAGACAAACACATCAACTCCCCCAAAGTTAGTCTTTGCTTGCCCTCAAGCAAATGCATAGAGCTAAGAAGGAAAAGAGGATGCAAAAATGGGAATTCAGAACCGAAACCAACTAGTTCACAAACATGTTTAAGCAAGCCTTACTTAAAAACTTTAGCCATGTAAATCACAATTCAATCCGAGATCAGCCTCAACCTACATATGCATTCCCTACAACCAATCATTTTAACATTCATTTAGCACAGAACCATGAATCAAACTATGCATCTCCTAAGAGCTTGTTTGGTAAAGGGTAAGACATAAGAGATTAAAATGATCGATTTCTTGTAACTGGTCAAGCGATTAAACAGATGGATCACTAAGCAAATGGTTTAAGCTTCAGCATAATGCTAAAGGCGAGAACCAATAGGTGCATACAAAAGCATGACTTCATCAACCCATACACCCAAATTGGTTTCAACTTATTCAATCTAAACCCAGAAATGATCCTATGTCTACCCATTCGATACAAGGCTTTTCTTTTCAGCCAACTCTTTCAAGATCATCTTTTCAAGCTTTTTCCATATTTCAATCTAAGGAGGTGATTCATAAATTGTGACTTCTAGTGGTTTGGGACTTATACTTTTACAGCTCTTGGTTCCTTTTCTTCTTATACCATAAGACTTTCTAGACATTTTGCATTCTTTTTTGTTTCAATGCTTAGAGCATTTCTTTTATTTTCATTACCCGAAACATTTACTAGAGCACTTCTTATATTTTCAGCCTTTTTCCCCTTAGACTCTTTTTAGCTTAGACCTTTCTTTTTCCCTTTTTATTATTTTCATTTACTTCCCTGCTTAGACACAAGCATTCCCACACCCGAAATCAAAAACCACCTAGTCTTAATATGGTCCAAAAATCGTGAACCAGCATCTACATGAAGTCATGATCTTGTCAGCTCTCACGTAACACTTTATGCCAAGATTAAACTGAAAAAGAAGCCTCACATATCACATAGCAAGGAAATGATGGTTTGAAATGAGGTAAAGCGCATCGTGAGAGTCTACTTGGATTAACAAGATAGATGCATGAAGGTCAAGGAAATCCAAGTTTTTTTGTAATCCACAAGGTCTAAATTGATGCATAGACTCTATAATTAACAGTCAGGATTATGGTTATCACTTAGCAAAGAATGGAATCAGATCACATCATGTTTCACCCAAGGCATGAAACTTAACTCCAAAATTCCTATCATGGTGATGTCTGAGCATTCAGAACAAGCTTGGTATGCAAAGTGAAGCAGTAGATCATAAATGGTTTTATCATCATAATTTCCATGCAGACTCGATCCTACATGAATGCAATGCAACTACATGAACACCCAGTTTTTGTGGAATGAATTTTCGAAAAATTTCAAATTTTTATGGTTTTTCTATGCCTTAGATGCTATGCATGATTAAGTATACTGAAATGAAAAATCTTTTTGAGTTTTCTATGCCATAGATGCAATGCATGAGCTATATGGAAAATCAAACTAAGATAACAGAAAACATGGTTAAATATCCTCTAGTCCTTCCCCCAAACTTAAATCACATTGTCCTTTGTGTGTATAAAAGCTTGAAGGGAATCCTGGACAATCAACAAAGCAAAATGGTGGAGCGGTACCTTTCAGAAGACAAAGAAATTGGTTGTGGATGTCGTTATGCTCTCCAAAGTGTAATTGGCTGCGTTTGGATGCAACTCGACTTCAGGTTGATCGAGTTGTGAGGTAGAGTGTAGTGCTGGTGCTTTAGGAAATCATGACTCGACCCCTTGCTGAGCGAGTGGGGGGCTTGAGTTCTGCCTTCTTCGCATATCACTCCTCTTTCTGTACACCAGTGTTCCATCACCCGAAGAGTGTCTTGCTGGAGCTGGTTGCACCATGCGTGTTTCCTCTATGGAGACTAAATGGTGCCTTTAAAGAGAAGGTGGAGCTTGAGAAGACTCTCCACCAAACCTTTGCTTCAGTGCTTCCATTTCCCTTCTCAGCTCTTCACGTTCTTGTTTCCACTCTTTCTTATGTTTGATCAGCCCCTTAGCCTTCTTCACTAGCCACTTATTCACTTTATGGAGCATACCAATGTGTTTATGAGCTTCTTTCACCGCAACTCCTTGTCTTGGTGCATTATACTCCTCAAAGAAGTAATCCTCTGGCTCTATCTCTTCTACTTCAACCGGAAGTGAAGGAACGAAACCAACATTACTTCCCATTCGGATTGAAGTCAGTTCTGGACAAGGCAAAGCTATAAGGCCATCAGGTCGGTCAGGGTGGATGAACTTATACACCACTTTGTCTCCATAATTGGACCAAGTAAGTATGCCAGCTCTCTTCAAATATGAGATATCCATGAACCGCGGTTCAATCCAAATAGACTCATCGACATTCACTCTGCAAGCTTTCAAAATTTGGTATACAACTCCCCCAATGCATATCTTGATTTTTCGTCCCTTCTTTGCAGTTGTCTCAGCTCTAATTATGTAGTTTGGGAGGTTCTTGGCTAATACAAAAGCCAATGCAGAATTTGCATCATCGCCCATTATCTTCCTTCCACTTGGTGTTTCTCCCAGAATCTCCTTTAGAAACGTAACAAGTAGATGCACTTCTCTAAGGTGGATTGGAGCTGTTGTGTGCCTTGCAAAAAAAACTTCTCTCACAGCTCTACGCATATAGTTAATACAAGGGTTGCAGATCCAATTACCTTTTTCTCTCAATGCTTTGTATTCCTTTGATCCGCTGAGCATGTACCAAATCTCATCCAACTCTTCCTCATCGATGATCGGATAGGCAACATTTCAAGGCGGGAATTGAAACAGCTCATGAATTTGCTTGAGTGTGAACCTATGATACTTCCAATGTAATGTGACGCTTATGTAGCCACCGCCATCTCTTTCCAACAAACCCTTAGCGTTCTTATTATACTCAAGGTACTGAATTGTGGCTAGGAACTGTATTGTTTCCTCCTCATATGTATTGGAGACTAAAGACATAAAATGGGACATACTGAAAGCGTCGAACATTAAGTCCACGTCCCTTGTAAGCGGTTTCTCTTGGAGGTTATTTTGCCTCACTGGAGCAGTTCGGAGTTATTCAATGAAAGAACTGGAAGTAGACCTCTCAGCTTGCCAGTTTTGAGACAAGATGGTACCACCAACACTTCCTCTACTCGGCTTAACATAGGCTTCCTCCTCGTCACTGTCCGGTTGGAGTATCATCATTTTATTAGCCACATAACTCTTCCTTCTATCTTCTGGACTATCTGGTGGATTTGTAGGATCTTCTCCACCAGAACGTTTTTTTTGGTCTCTCCTGTTGAGTTTGGCTTTGTACTGGATCTCATTAGCACGTCGAGAGGCAAGAGAAGATGAAGACATAACAACACACTGAGTTTTGAGGCAAAAAGAAAGTTTTTGCACGCCGAAACAATGGACTCGAGGTGGTTACTCAACCGGAGCTTGGTCGAGTTCAGTTTCTCCGCCGTGAAAATCCCAACTAAAACCATTCTTCAAGGCAACTCGACCTTGTGACTCGACTGAATGTGACCGAGTTAGACCTTAGCAAAACTGAAAATCTGAGCTAAACAAGAAAAGAGAGAGTTTATGGTGAGAGCAAAAGAAATGCAAATGAATTTGTGTCGAATATGAATGAGGGAGCTCGAGTATATATATAGAGGTGAGTGGAGATCAGATCCAAATTCAAAATTCAAATCAAACATGTGGAGTTATGATAAAAGTAAAGGATACATGTCCTTCTTATCTCTCACTTACCAAAAGCTGCTTCATTCTCCTCCACTCATTCAAATTGGCTCATTATGCATCACAAATTGCTTGATTCGAGGGGCCCACTCGACCAAACCATGGTCGAGTTAACTAACTTAACCTTCTAGATGCCTTAGTTAGTTAACTCGATGGCCCCCACTCGACTAACCATGGTCGAGTTCAATAACTACAACTTCTATAAGCTTACTCTCATCCCACTAATCCATTCAGTGACTGTCCAATGCTCGTTTAGTCCATTTCCTACACGAAAAGCATTCAATTGCAAGAAACATGTATATATATGGAGCTAGTTTACAATGAATTTAAGTGTGCTTAATCCTGATGATTAACAAAATTAATTCGGGAATTAAGCATGAGAATCTAGCCATGTAAATCACAATTCAATCCGAGATCAGCCTCAACCTACATATGCATTCACTTCAACCAATCCTTTTAACATTCATTTAGCACATAACCATGAATCGAACTATGCATCTCCTAAGAGCTTGTTGTGTAAATGGTAAGGCTTAAGAGATTAAAATGATCTCTTTCTTGTAACTGGTCAAGCGATTAAACACATAGATCACTTAATGAATGGTTTAAGATTCAACATAATGCTAAAGGCGAGAACCAATAGGTGCATACAAAAGCATGACTTCATCTACTCATACACCCAAATTGGTCTCAACTTATTCAATCTAAACCCATAAATGATCCTATGTCTACCTGTTCGATACAAGGCTTTTCTTTTCAGCCAACTCTTTCAAGATCATATTTTCAAGCTTTTTCCATTTTTCAATCTAAGGAGGGGATTCCTAAACTATGATTTCTAGCGGTTTGAGACTTATACATTTACAGCTCTTGGTTCCTTTTCTTCTTATACCATAAGACTTTCTAGACATTTTGCCTTCTTTTTCGTATCAATGCTGAGAGCCTTTCTTTTATTTTCATTACCCAAACCCCTTACTAGAACACTTCTTATATTTTCAGCCCTTTTCCCCTTAGACTCTCTTTAGCTTAGACCTTTCTTTTTCCCTTTTTATTCTTTTCATTCATTTCCCTGTTTAGGCACAAGCATTCCCACACCCGAAATTAAAACCACCTAGTCATAATCTGGTCCAAAAATCGTGAACGAGCATCTACATGAAGTCATGATCTTGTCGGCTCTCACGAAACATGAAGGTAAAGGAAATCCAAGTATTGTATGTAATCCACAAGCTCTAAATTGATGCATAGACTCGATAATTTACAGTCAAGATTATGGTTATCACTTAGCAAGGAATGGAATCATATCACAGCATGTTTCAATCAAGGCATGAAACTCAACTCGAAAATTCCTAGCATGGTGCGGTCTTAGCATTCAGAACAAGCTTGGTATGCAAAGCGCAGCAGCAGATCATAAACGGTTTTATTATCATAATTCCCTTGCGGACTCTAGACTCGATCCTACATGAATGCAATGCAACTACATGAACACTCTGTTTTTGTGGAATGAATATTTGAAATTTTTCAAATTTTTATGGTTTTTCTATGCCTTAGATGCTATGCATGATTAAGTATGCTTAAATAAAAAATCTTTTTTGTATTTTCTATGTCATAGATGCTATGCATGAGCTATATGGAAAATCAAACTAAGATAACAGAAAACACGGTTAAATATCCTCTAGGCCCCTCCCCCTAACTTAAATCACACAACCTCTTGTGTGTATAACAGCTTAAGGGAATCCTAGACCATCAACAAAGCAAAATGAAAGATGCAATGGTTTTTACAATGTAGAGGTACATTTCAGAAGTCAAAGAAATTGGTTGTGGATGCGTTCATGCTCTCCAAAGTGTAATTGACTACGTTTGGATGCAACTCGACCTCAAGTTGATCGAGTTCTGAGGTCGAATGTAGTGGTGGTGCTTTAGGAAATCATGACTCGACCCCTTGCTGAGCGAGTGGGGGCTCGAGTTCTGCCTTTTCGCATATCACTCCTCCTTATGTACACCAGTGTTCTATCAGCTGAAGAGTGTCTTGCTGGGGCTGGTTGCACCATGCGAGTTTCCTCTATGGAGACTGAATGGTGCCTTTGAAGAGAAGGTGGAGCTTGAGAAGACTCTCCACCAAACCTTTGCTTCAGCGCTTCCATTTCCCTTCTCAGCTCTTCATTTTCTTGTTTCCACTCTTTCTTATGTTTGATCAACCCCTTAACCTTCTTCACTAGCCACTTATTCACTTTATGGAGCATACCAATGTGTTTGTTAGCTTCTTTCATAGCAGCTCCTTGTCTTGGTGCATTATACTCCTCAAAGAAGTAATCCCCTGACTCTATCTCTTCTATTTCAACCAGAATTGATGGTGGAGGTGGTAGCTATCCATTTGGATCGATGAGGACACTAAGTGAAGGAACGAAACCAACATTATTCCCCATTCAGATTGAAGTCAGTTATGGACAGGGCAAAGCTATGAGGGTTGAAGTCAGCTTTCCCCAAATCACCAACTCGATGTATATGGGTTGAGTCTTCTACTCAAGTCTGGTCCATCTTGGTCCTTAGGTGTCCCACTCGACCAGTTTGGTCAAGTTGTTCAGTCGAGCTTGCTAGTTTCCATCCTTAGCTGCGTCCTTGATCATGCTTAGCACTCCAGATTTGTCCTTGTTGGTCTCCAAGCCCAATATTGCTCCAAAACGCTCCAAAGTACCTAGAAAATGCTCCAAATGCGGAATGTATGCAATGGATATGCAAAGTATGCAATGCAAATGCAAAGTATGCAATGCAAATGCAAAGTATGCAATATGAACCTAAAAAGACTCTAAAATGATGGAAGTGCTATGAATGTGTATGCAAAACATGCTAAAGTATACTCCTAAAACATGCTAAAATACAGACTCATCACTCTCATCTGTCGTCTTCTCGTGAGTGGTCATATCCTTCAAGTGTTGATTCAAAACAAACTCAAGGGCATCAATCTTCCTTAAATTACTCTTGTAATACCTCTCGTCCTTCCAAACCAACTTCTGCAAGTTGTGAATTTCTTCTTTCTCAGTGATCGGGGAAGGATAAGCTTCTTCATGTTCATACTCAATCTCCTATGATTGGCATCTCTCACCATATCCATATTGGTTTCCTTGAGACAAGTTTTCGTATGGAAGTCCTTCTTGATAAGTGGATGTGCTTTCAAAACTATGATAGCTACTGGGATCCCAAGCCATCTCTCTCTCTTGAGCTTCTAAATAAGCCTTCCTCATGAAGGCTAAATTCGAAGCCATACTTTCTCCCACGTGATTGTACCTTCAAGAAGAACAAACACTTGAAAGAAAGTTAGTAACCAATCAAAATGAAACAAAAGAAAAAGCTATAGTCTTAAATCTAATTCAAATCCTAATGGCTAATTGCATAGACTCCCTCGGCAACGGCGCCAAATTGATATTCGATTTTGAATACCAATTAATGAACATGTGCAACCACGTCAATGTAGTACTTGAGGATCGAATCCACATAGAATCTAGAATCAACTCATTAGAATTGCAAGAATTTAGACTTAAGCTAAAGCGATAGATAATGAAATGAAGTGAAGACTACTAAAAACCAAACAATAAACAATCTACACTCAAACGAAGAAACCAACTTAAAACAAATAACAAGCAAACTAAACAATGACAAAGCATAAGCTAGCAATAGGTTTTAGGCAAGGCAATCGATCATAGGAGAATAAAAATTGAATCAATGATGTTTAAAGACTCATTAAGAACCATCCTAGGTTATGAGACACAACACTAGAACATCCCACTCTCATGGCAATGAATCCTTTCCTAGTCAATCAATCAAACTAACTTTCGTTGCCGATTCAAAGACTAACAAGAATTACAAACTAGCTTCACTACTCAAACACCAAAGACATGAAACAAAACAAGAAGATAATCATAAAACAAAACATATACATAATGAAAGGAAGATAAGAGAAGAAAACAAGAAATCTTAATAGATGGGAGATGATGATCCAAAGATCATTATCCCCAAAACAGTCTCCAACTATTCTCCCTCTCTGTCTCAAGTGGCTAGTCAAAAACTTAGAAGAAAAGATGTAAGATGTAAAAGATTGCTTCTCAAAAGCCCTAAACATTTGGGTTGTAATATCTAAAAACGGATCCGGGTTGACCCAGGATAAACCGGGTAGGATAAAATAAAAACAAACGATGTGTCAGAATTCTCGATCATAATTCTCAACCACTTGGTCGAGAATTTGAAGTTGGAATGGTTTTGGTGCATTTTCTTGGTTGGTTTTCACAAGCAAAATGGCGAGAATCTTAAGCTCTTCTTCATCGACTTTCTGATGAGAATTCTTGATCATTATTCTCGACCAAATGGTTGAGATTTTGAAGTCCAAACTTGTCATCTCTCTCGACAAAAATCTTGAGTAGTTTTCACAAGCAGATGCTCGAGAATTTCATACTTCTTCAACATCACTGTTCCGTCCCAAATTCTCGAGCAGTTTTCATAAGTAAGTGCTCGAGAATTTCCTTTGATCCCTCTTCTTCTCCTCTTTGATGCTTCCTTGCTTCTAGGATTTGGTCCTTAACTTCCACACCTCCAAGACTTAGCTCCAATCAACCTAAAAGACTCAAAAACGAAGAAATATGTGATCTATCTATCTAAACTCTAAAATGCAAAAATAATAGAAAACTTATACTAAGATGAATGAATGAGACTTCTAAGTTATGAAAAATGAGCAAAATATGAATGGAAATCTATGTAAATATGATGTATATCACTCAACCATCAGATATATCCACACCGCCCTTGAATAGTCGTCTACTATTGTCAAAAAATAACGTGCACTAGAATGTGCAGGAGTTTGATATGGACCTCAGATGTCAAAGTGAATCATTTCAAAACAAGCTGTTGTTTTTTATCGCTTAGAGGAAAACTGTTTCTTGTTTTCTTCTAAGGAATGCAAATAGAACAACTCTTCAAATCACTACAACTCGTAGAAGGAAAATCAAAACTAAAGTGCAAAGCTTGAGCTGAAGCATGACCTATTCTCTTGTGCCACAACTCCATTTTATCCTCTGTTTTAGCAGCTAGGGCTTCAACTTTGTCCAATCCTCTAAATAGATATTCACCATTCTCTCGTTTACCAACTCCAATCACCGTCCTCGTAATATGGTCCTGGAGAACAAGAAACCAGTCAGCAAGCAGAGCAACACACCTATTAACTGACCAACACTAATCAAATCCGGTTTTAATCCTTCCACAAAGAACACTGATTGCATCACCAATTTCGGACCTAGAACAATTGTTCCTTCGAGACTGTTATTCTCTCTCTACCATCAGCTAACACAACCATAACCGGAGTAATACTGCGAAGATTTTGCAAGATATCTTTCTTGCCAATCATGTGATGAGTACAACCTGTATATCAAGTATCAAAGTAGGAGTCAAAGTTTCAGAGTTTATACCCGTAAGATTTTCTGTATTGTTTGCACGTGCTGGAGTTGTGCGTGAGTTGACAAGCGCCGAACAGTCTTCCACTGGTCATTGGTCAGCCCAACAACAACATCTCTGTCACGATCAGTAAGAACATAGTTGGCACGATCTGGATTTGAAGAACCAAACACCGCATTTGCTCGTGCAGAGCCTTGATATCCGCCACCACGAGAAGAGCTGCTTCGTCCTCATCCTCGTGATGCAATTGGCTTAGACTGTGGGCGATCACCTTACAACTCAGGATATCCGAACCCAACAAAACAATTCTCAGACAAGTGACTGGTACGAATGCAGTGTTTACACGGAGCTTGATTATCATTCCTCCCTCCGTAACGATAGTCACCATAGCGAGGTCGTGTTTGGGCAGCAAAGGCTGTGACTTCAATTTGAGAAACATGTGTTCAGTTTCCCTTTTAGAGATTTTCATCTTGACGAACCAAGTTATAGACTTGGCAGTGGCACACGAAGAGTTAGAGTGGATCTTATTGACCTAAACTGTGCTTCATCAAGTCCATACAAAAACTGTTGGACTTTGTCTTCTTCTCGATCCTTTTCTTGCAAAGCTCCCACATCCCACGTGCATCCACTGCACTTGCAGACACGAAGAGGACGATAGCTAGCAACAATATCCCAGATTTTGGAGAGCTTTCCGTAATACAATTCAACAAAGAGATTTCCTTGCTTACAGTTGGCGAGATCTGCTTTGATTTGTTGATTTTTAGGACAACTACTCACAGCATACCATTTTATGATGTGCTCCCACATGTCACGAGCTTCTGATCAGTGAGATAAACTGGAGCGTATATCGGGTTCGAGGCTCATCTTGATCCAAGACACAAGCAAGGCGTTAACAGATGTTCAATCCTCGAAGTCATCAGAGTCTAGAGCTGGCTTGGTTTGGGTTCCATTCAAAACCCAAATTCTTTTTGTACTCAAGGGAAGTTTGGAAGCTACATGGCCATTTTTTGTAGTTCCGCCCATTGAGCAAAGAATGCGAGATTGCCGCACCTGGATTATCTCATGGAGAGAGATCATATGGCGAGCTTGTTCTGCGTTTTTCAACGCGGGTTACAGCAGTTCCATTAGAAGCAGAGGGGTCTGTCATGTCTCTGTTTCAATCTGGATTAGAATTAAGCAAACGTTTGTAGTTAAGAAATTTATTGACAGGCTTTGATACCATGTCAAAATAAGTATAGAGAAGAGAAAGGAGGCGCAAAGGCAAAGAACATTCTGATGTATTATCGATGTGGCTGTACATTACATATATAGTAGAGAAGCAATGACCTAGAATCATAAGGAAATATTCACAAAGATACATGTAACAGAATAAGGAACACATAAGCCGTTAATCACGTAAGGCGTATCTCAACAACCTACCACCCTAGTATGGTTATTGTTGATGTTATCATTCTTTTCATCATTTTTTTCTTTGATTTATGGCTCTTTGTTTTACATATACATAAATTTACCAAAAAATTATCGATTTTAGAAATAAAATAAACCAAGATAATGATGTTTACCCACAATCTTCAATTTATTGACATCATTTTCCATTACTGGCAGAAACAAAAATGTTTAACGATCTAATGACAGAAGTTTGGAGAAGAAGAGGAGGTGGAGAGGAGAAGGAACATGAGAGAAAAGAGGTGGGAAAAGGAGAAGAAAACCTGAGAGTTGAGAAAATGAGTGAAACTGTGAGAAAGAAATTATGGAGGTGAAACTGAGAGAAGTGATGGAAAGGAGATAGAGCATGGGAGAAAAAATGAGTATATAAGAGAGAAGGCGTGAGAGAAAAGAGAAAGGGAAGAGAAAAATAATGAGATGGAAAGATAGGAGCATAAAACTTCTACTTTGGAAAACAGTAACCTTTTAATCATATGTTTTGGATCACATAATTACGCTTTTTATGGATTAATTGGATTAACATGTCAACATCGATCTATTCCCAATGTATCTGTCAGACCTTAAAAATCTATTATGTGTGTTTACACAATTACATAAAGTCTAACCTCAATTGAGAAAAATGTAGACATTAAGCCACATCAGACATTAATTATAATATCTTAATACGATTTATGTCTATTATAATCACACTATTATTAGAACTATTCTAGATAAAATGATGGTCATTGGTCAAATTAAAATCATATCCTTGTAAAATCAATTAACAAAAAAAAAATCATAATGCTTGAATAAAAGAAAGTAAAATCCATTATTGACCTCCTTCAACACAAATGGTCTGACCAGTAATATATGAAGCTGCAGGTAGACACAGATGGTCTGACCAGAAATGCATGATGGCAACTGGAATTTTTTTTGAAATGTAAAGCAGAGTAGTGTTGATGAAATTAGTGTTGAAGAGTGATTCAAAGTTTGGAGTTAATGAGGTAATAAAGTATTTTGTCAGTTTTTATTTTCTAATAAATTTGGGGATTTCAATTTCATGGTTTTATTGTAGGACTTAGTAAGTCAATGGATTAATGAGTGTCAGTTATGTTTCTTTTCTATATATTCATGTAATAAGTCTTCAGTCTTAGACAGACAGAAGATCAGAGAATAAAGAGTATCATTCAGTAAAACGTGTTCTGTACTATTCTCTGTTCGAACAACTCTGTCTCACCAACATTGTGGTATCAGAGCAAAGGTTTCTTTCCTTCTTTTCATAGCCATGGCAGGCAATGGAGCAAATCATCTTTGGAGTCTTAAAATGAAGAGTACGTTTAGGTCTTAAGAGATTTGGAACATCATGGAGAATGGATTGATAGATGCAAATCATGCGAAACCTGACCAGCAGTTATGTGAGAATCGCAAGAAGGATGTGAAGGTGTTGTTCCTTATTCTGACAGCTCTGGATGAAGATATCTTATCTCTAATCTCAGTTGTGAGTACATCTCATGAAGCTTGGCAAATTCTGAAGCAGGAATACATGGGAGATAAGAAGACAGTCACTGTCAAGTTACAAACTCTTCGCCATTAGTTTGAAATGCTTTTGATGAAGGAGACATAATCGATGGAGGAGTATTTGGGAAGAGTTTTAGCCATTGTCAATCAAATGAAGTGATATGATGAATTCTTGTCAAGTGAGACTATTGTGAGTAAAGTTCTTAGGAGCTTAACTCCAAAGTTTGAGTATGTGGTTCCTGTGATTATGGAGGCAAATGATATGAGTTCATATACATTTGACAAGATGATGAGTTTGTTGTTAGCTCATGAGGATCGTCTAGGTAAGAAGTTTGAAAGGTTTGAGGAAAAGGCTTTTCAGGTTAGGGGAGAGTACTCCAAACATAATGGTTTTGGATCTGGCACATGCAGTTGCAGATCAAGTAGTCGTGAAGAAGAATATGATTGTCGTAGAGGACAGTGTGACAATTTGGGTCATGTTTGTAGATCTGACAGAGGCAGATCAAGTGGTCGTGTAGATGACTATGACCGTCGTAGAGGTCAGTCTGACAATTTTGGTTAGTCGTACAATAAAGGTACGGACAATGGAAATATTCAGTGTCATTATCGCAAGAAGTATGGTCATACGCAAGATGACTATTGGAAGAAACAAAGAGAAGAGAAGCAAGCAAGCTTCGTTGAGCAAGAAGATGTGCAACCTAGACTTTTTATGGCATACAAAAGTCTAGATGTGTCCATAATAGTTTGGTATTTGGATAATGGCTGTTCTAATCACATGACATGCATCAAGTCATTTAGACAGATAGATGAGTTGTACAAGTTGAAGGTGAAGCTTGGAGATAACAAAGAAGTTCAAGTTGTGGCTATCCAGAATGGTGATGGTAAGATCAAACTGATATATGATGTGTATTACATTCCTGATTTAACGCATAATCTGTTTAAGTGTTGGACAAATGGTGGAAAAACAATTGTTCTGTTTTCTTTGATGGGAATGAGTGTGTTATCAATGATAACAAATGTGGTTCCACAATAGCAGTGGTGAGAAAGACATCTAACAATTTGTATTCGTTGAAATTGTCTTCTGTTGAAATAAGCGCTTTGGTTTCCAAGGTCGTAGAGAATTCCATGTTGTGGCACTTACGTTATGGACATCTATATGTGAACAGGTTGAAGACTCTTAATAAAAAAAGATATGGTGGTTGGTTTACCAAAGATTCATGGTCTTGAGTTGTGTGAAGGATGCATATATGGGAAACAAATGTGCAGGTCGTTTCCAATTGGTACAACAAGTAGAGCAACTCAATGTCTTGAGATTGTTGATGCTAATTTACGTGGTCCAATGCAGACTACATCTCTTGGAGGAAGCAGATATATTATGTTGCTGACAGATGACTATATCAGGATGAGCTGGGTCTATTTTCTAGAGAGTAAAGAAGAAGCATTTGAGATATTTAAGAGATTTAAGGCGCTTGTGGAGAAACAAAGCGAGCAGTAAGTTAAGGTGTCTGCAAAGCTCAACAAATTCTGTGAGACAGAAGGAATTCATCGTGAGCTTACTACAACTTACACACTAGAGCAAAACGGTGTAGCAGAGAGGAAAAACAGAACTGTAGTAGAGATGGCTAGAAGCATGTTGAAACAGAAGAATCTGCCAAATCATTTTTGGGCAGAGAGTGTTAAGACACCAGTGTATCTGTTTAACATTTCACCTACAAAAGCTATGTTAGACAGAACGCCGTATGAAGCATGGTGTGGAAGAAGACTTGATGTAAGTCACTTAAGAGTTTTTTGTATTGTTGCCTATTCTCTTATTGATGTTCATCACATGAAAAAGCTTGATGACAAATCTGAGAAATGCATATTTATTGGGTACTGTTCACAATCTAAGGGATATAGATTGTATAATCATGTGAGTGGAAGATTATTGAAAGCAGAAATGTTACCTTTGATGAGGAAGCGGTTTGGAGTTGGTGTGAAAGTGACAGTGGTGAGCTTGTTGAAGTGTTCGTTGACACATGTGTTGAACAAACAGAAAATCAAAGTCCAGCATGTTCTGAAGCTAATACACCCACAAGCTCAGTGTCTAGTTCACCTAATTCTAGTAGTGGCAGTGGGTCAAACAGTAGTTCATATGGATGTTCAAGCTCAAGTCGACCTCAAAAATTCAGATTCTTGCAAGAAATTTATGGGGTACAACAAGCTCTTTTTACTTCTGAGCCATAAACTTTCAGTGATGCAGCATAGAAAGTGGAGTGGCAAAAAGAAATAGATGAAGAGATAGCATCCATAGAGAAGACTCAAACTTGGCAGGTAGTTGAGCTCCTTGAAGACTCATGTGGTGTGAAGTGGTTGTTTAGAACCAAGTATCATGCATATAGTAGCATTTAGATGTACAAGGCAAGGTTAGACATTGTAAGAATTCTACTTGCATTTGGAGCTTATATGTGTTGGTCAATGTATCAGTTTGATGTTAAGTCAGCCTTCTTGAATGATGAGCTATTTGAAGAGGCTTTTGTTGATCAGTCTGAAGACTTTGCCGTTCAAGACAAAGATAAATTTTTCTACATGTTGTATAAGGCGTTGTATGGACTAAAGCAAACTTTCGGAATCTAGTACAACTAATTTCAGAGTTTGAATTGGTTAAGTTTACAGACAATGATTGGTAAGGCTATGTTCAAGGTTTAGTCACTATGGAATACTGTAGCAGGATCGAGCAGAGTGAAGATGTTCTAACAAAGGCATTGTCAAAGAACAAGTTTGACTACTTCAGAAGTAAGTTTGGAGTATGAAAGTTTGAATCAAGGTAGAGTGTTGAAGAGTGATTCAAAACTTGGAGTTAATGGGGCAATAAAGTATTTTATCAGTTTTTATTTTCTAACAAATTTGGGAATTTCAATTTCATGATTTTATTGTAGGATTTAATGAGTCCAGGGATTAATGGGTGTCAGTTGTGTTTCATTTCTATATATTCATGTAATAAGCCTTCAGTCTTACACACACAGAAGATCAGAGAATAAAGAGTATCATGCAGTAAAACGTGTTTTGTACTATTCTTTGTGAGAACAACTCTGTCTCACCAATAATTGCTTCTTATATCATCTCTTGCCCATTCACATGCCAAACTTTTTGCTAGTTGATTCATAGCTCGTGCACGTAGTATCGATACATATTATCCACGAGCTAGAAATATATAAAGTTCATATATATATTTACAGTATTATTGGATCAAATATTATACCTATGTTTAATAGATGGATCCACATTCCATTGATACAACTCCTGCAATAGAGGGGAAAAAATTACCATGCTTCTGAATTCAGAAGCCTTTAGGAGTGGTATTGAGATATTGGGCTCTTTTGGACTTTTAATAATTTATTAACTATGTAAATGAGGTTAAAAGTGTTTACTATCGTTTAAGATGTACATAAGGGCCTCGCAAATTGCGAGGAATCTAGCATATTCCTCGCAGTGGCCTCGTACAATACTGAATTGAAAAATAAACGAAATGTGTTGCTTAGATATTTGATTGAAAATACTTGTACAACATGTTCGGGATTGATTCCGAGAATTAAACGTAGTGAATCTAATCGATGATTGACTATCGATGTTTTCTCGGCTTCTTTGACTTGCACTTTTCTACGGTCATACAGTAGACGGTTTTCTGTTTGGAGTAAGGTAGGGGTTTAACCATTTATCGATTTTGGTGTCCCAGTTTATTAGGAATCTGCGAAGAATAGGCCAGATTCCTCACAAAGGTCTCGCAAATTAATTGTTTTCTTGTAGTGAATCTCAAAGTTTTGCGTTTAACTTGCTTGAAAAGCTTTCTCTATAGTTTTCTCAAACCTCTTGCCAAGACGATCTTCATGAGACAATAAAGATCTCATCATCTCACCAAATATGTATGTTCAGATTGTTTGATGATTGCAGGTACAATGTACTCAAACCGAGAAGTCAAGCTTCTAAGAACCTTGCTTACCACCATCTCATTCAACAATGATGCTCCATATGTCTTCATTTGACTAATGATACTAGATACTCTTGTGAAGTATTCTTGTATAGTTTCCCTTTACTCCATCACCAATGTTTCAAAGTTGTGACAAAGTGTATGCAACTTCACGATGTATAAAACTTTTCTTTTAAAAAAAAAAATTATTTTAATTTTTTTTACTCAGTCTTATATGTGTCTCTTAAATCGAAAGTACACGTGTTGCTTAACAACAAAATGATGAAGATATAACCGTCGACTAATAGAGATAACAAATAATTTAGGTTTAGTTAAAATTAGATAGTTCGTATAGATTAATTAAATTTTCGAGTTGGAAATTGAAATTTAAATTTGGTCTAATATTTCACTAAGAAATCCACATTGCGGAAAAATTTCATCAAAAATTAGAAGTTTCATTTGTTTTGTAATATTTGATTTCAATAAAAAAATTGTTTGTATGTAATATTAAGATATAATATGTTTTATAGGATACGTGGTAAATGTGTCTAAGAATGATCATATTTCAATCATTAAATAGATCAGATAGTTGGTTTTTTTTATATAAGAATTTGCGCAATAGATATAGTTTCATAATTAAATTACTAATATATATATTGCATGTTTATGAATATCAATAGAGATATTTATTTGTCTTTTTAATTAGAGTCGACGATTTATATTCTCTCATAAGTATTACATAATATCATTTTCACATAGAACTATGTCTTCTTTAAATTTCACCTTTCACATAAGTTCAAAAACATATTTCCCCCTTTATAAAAGTTGAATACTTATTTCCAATATTGTAATCTAATTTTATTCATTATTTGGTATCTAAAGAAATTTGATTTAGATTCACTCAACAGAGAAATCAAATATGTGAGCATTATAATATACTACATCTGTCCCTTACCACTCAGCCAGCCAGAGGGAGAGGTGGGGGTCAATTGATCCCATAAAATTTTGAAATTGTGCAATACTTCTTATTTAGTTTTTCATATGATCACTCTAAAAAAATTTTACTCATAAATTTCCTTTTGACCCATAAATATTGTTTACGTTGGATGACATTAGTAATTAGATTACAGAGTTGAGACAACGAAAACTTGAGACATTATCGATTATGAAACTACTTGATCTGCCTAAAACATTAAAGCAGATTATCACTCTTAATCAACTAAAACAATAAACCATGATATATTGTATATATTGTAATGTAATCTCAAAACAGAAAAAAGTTTGTCTTAACTATAACTATTTTTAACTATACAATTAAAACTTTTTTAAGTTTATAAAATATTTGGAAATAATATAATATCATAACACTCATCTAGTAAACTGATAAAGAAAAATTGAACCCTTTTTGATGTATATGATTTTTATTTGAGGCCGCAAGGAATCCATAAGCTATCATACGAGTTTTTAGAAAGTTACAAGAAATTGGAGTAAAACATATTACCGCAACTAATCTTCACTTCGCTTTATACTAAAACCATGTTACTGTTATCATGTCTTTTTTCCTAAAAAATTATTCTAAAATCGATTTACAATTTTAGTAGGTGGAGAAATAGATTTGTAATTTTTGTAAGTGGATAAATTAAAAGAGGCCTATAGTTTGTGTAATTCTGGTGCTATATGAAACTTTCAAGAAAATCAGATCGTCGACCCAATTAACTTCTTTAAACTATTGAGAAAACTTTGCACATAGACACTAAACCATGAACTATATTTGAATATTAACCAAATTACAACCCAAAAAAAATAACTAATATAATATCCCCTGGTTCCCATGGCTGATCTGTACATATATATGTGTGTGTCCCGTAGGAAAGAAGAGGAGAAGAAGAAGACAGCAGCCGAGATGGCCTCAAACTCTCAGGTTTGTGATAAGCATGACTTATTGATAGGCATGACTTTTTGATAAGCTTGACTTAATGATAAGCTTAACGTAATGATAAGCATGACTTTAATTAGTATAAATAGACAAACCCTATTGTGTGTATTTCTTATTTCCTTCTTCATCGTTGAGAAATAAAGAGAGATTTGGTTCCAAGATCTTATCAAATTGGTCCGACCTGCCAGTCTTTACCGGTGAGTTCGGAACGAATCTAACGCTATGGGGTTCATTGAGATTCCTGTGTTCACCGGCAATAGTTTTGAATTGAGGCCATGGATTGTTTGGATGGAGAATCGTTTTTTATTAGAAGATTTTACGGAACTGCAGAAACACGCGTTGGCTTACGGATTCATTGAGGGTGAAGCCAGATCATGGTATGAATGGAGACAATCGTTTATTCTTTTTAAGGATTGGGAAGAGATCAAAAACGGTTTGCTGATGAGGTTCGGAAGAGAAGATGATCCAGACCGTATCACACTGTCCATGGAGCATGAAAGATGGTTGGAGAAAATGAAATCTTGGGCGTCGATTCAAGATAAGAAGATGATTATGAGCGATGCATCTACTCATGAGACAGAATCGAACTCTGACACAGAAGGGTTTGCAGATTTTGATGTTCCAAAATTAGAGGATTCCATTGAAGACCCCTCTAAACAAGTCGATGAATTGGTGTTGAAAGAATCAACAAAGAACGATCTTTGTTCAGGGCTTCTAACACCGAAGGTATATGCTTCTAATCCTTTGAATTTAAGGAACGAGGACTCAACTGAACATCAAAAGGGGAATTTGGTGTTGAAAACTCAAATAGATTTAGGAAACAGAGCAATTGTTGGGAAAGAATTGATTACGGAGCATATAACGCATAACTTGATTCCGGACAAGTCATCGATCAAGAAGATTGAATTCAATGAAGATAGTTCTGAAAGCAGTAAGCTTTTTGACCTCAAGTAGCGATAGAGAAGCAAAATCAAGGATTTGATGCACACCAAGTGTTTGATAGATTGTTTCTAAGAGTACAGAGTTTGAAGAAGCAGAAGAAATACCCTAAAAACTGGAAATTCAGGTTCAAACACAAAGGAGAACAAGGAGTCAAGAGGAGAAAAGAGCAACATACATTCATCAGTAAAGGGCATTTGTGTAGATTGATGATACACACAAATCGTTGCTCTCATGTAAAGGATTTGAGGGGAGTGGCAAAATTTCCCTATGACACTTATCAGTTGTTGTGGCAGTACATGAGAGATCCTCTCATCATCGTTTCTGCAACAGCAGCTTGGGGACAAGCTGGTTCTCATGGGGAAGGAAAGGGAGTAACAATGGGCAAGATATATGGGTCTTAAAGAGGACAGATTCTCAGGTTGGGAAGCACTCATACAAAGTTTTTGATAGAGGAAGAATACAGCTGAAGAGAAAGAGAACCATACAGCTGAAGAGAAAGAGAACAATACAGTTCAACAAACAGGTTGTGAAAGAGAAACACCAAAGGAAGAAAGTCGGGAAAAAAATCAGAAAACGTTGTTCAACATATTTACCACCTTCAGCTTGAGGACAAGCTGAGTTAAACGGGGAAGTATTGATAAGCATGACTTTGTGATAAGCTTGACTTAATGATAAGCTTAACGTGATGATAAGCATGACTTTAATTAGTATAAATAGAAGGTTAGGTTAAGAGATTAGGGGTCTTTGGTCAATTAGTTAGTGGGAGTCTTTTGACTAAGGAGAGTTTAGGGTCTCTAGAACAAACCCGATTGTGTATTTCTTATTTCCTTCTTCATCGTTGAGAAATAAAGAGAGATTTGGTTCCAAGATCTTATCAGTTTGTTTTATCTTCTTTACTGCAATTTGACGACGATCAATACTTGTCTATTTGAATCACTTTGATATCACTACAGGTTTTGGTGAAAGAGAAATCAAATGTTAGAATATTGACTCTAAACAAACCCAAGCAACTGAATGCTCTGTGCATAAACATGGTATGCTTTGTTGTATCTTCCTCCCTTCCACGTACTAGTTGCATCTATAATGGGTATAATCAAACTTTTGTAGATCACTCGCTTGCTGCAACTGTTCCTTGCATATGAGAAGGATCCCAATGTGAAACTTGTCATCCTAAAGGTAATCAATATATCCTTATCTCTTCTGTTTGCACTTGCACACACTCAATAACTTTGCCACATGATATACAGGGCCAGGGAAGAGCCTTTTGTGCTGGTGGCGACGCTGTGGCTGCTTTTCAAAATATCATACAAGGTACATATATCAATATTCTTCTTTTCCTTTTGCTTACTCTCAGGCTTTTTCTATATATTAGATTATGGCTTCCAACTCAAAACCAATTGGCAATGAGTGGAGAGACTCATATCTTATATATACTAGAGAGAGGATCCCTTCCAACTTCTGATGTGGGATAATATTCCCTAATACTACTATACACTGTGTTTCCTTGTGGACTAGGCAAATGGAAAGTCACTGCCGATTTCTATATACATCAATTGTCGCTCAATTATGTTATGAACACGTATACAAAAGCTCAGGTATTAACACTCAATCACTCAATTCATCTTAGTTCATGCATTGAATCATTTACCATACTTTTTTTTTTTGAAATTATAGGTTTCAATTTTGAATGGAATTGTTATGGGAGGTGGAGCTGGTGTCTCCATCCATGGTAGATTCCGTATCGTAACTGAGAACACGGTAGGTATTCTTCTTTTCTCAAACATGTTCATGGATAATCTGTTTGATGTAATATGCTCATATCTTTTGATTTTCTCCAAGGTTTTTGCCATGCCTGAGACAGCTCTGGGACTCTTTCCAGATGTAGGCGCCTCCCACTTCTTGTCAAGACTGCCTGGATTTTTTGGTAACAATTTTTAAGTATTATTAGAATGTGATTGATATCCCACATCGGAAATTGTGGTCATTCTAACCTAATATACATAAGCTAGGGGTCAATCCACTCATTGTCAATTGGTTTTGAGTTGGAAGCCCATAATTTAACAAGCCTATCTCTCATGCTTAATGCCTTGTTGTTCAGGAGAGTATGTTGGCCTCACAGGAGCTAAATTAGATGGTGCTGACATGCTTGCTTCTGGTCTTGCTACTCATTTTGTGCCTTCAACGGTATTAACTTCCTTTGCTTACCCAATTTCATGTGGCATGTTTAGGGTCATAGATGACTTGGTTGATCTTAAAAGTGTTAGGATTTTACATTGAAAGTTTACAGGGATAATTCAGTACTCAATAAAAGATAAAGATCAATCAACTCACTGTTTTAATTTTCACAGAGATTAACTGCATTAGAAGAAGATCTTTGCAAAGTTGGTTCAAGTAATCCAAGCTTTGTCTCAAAAATTATTGATGCATACACTAAGCATCCTGATATTAAAGAGCAAAGTGCTTACCGCAGGCAAGTGTATCCTTTAGGGTGTATTGGTGTAAGATATCAATCACTCTTTACAGGACTTATGTTTCAGTGGATCTTCAATACAAAGTTTTGTCTCTTAACGCAGGTTAGATCTTATTGATAGATGCTTCTCGAAGAGGACAGTTGAAGAGATTATCTCTGCACTTGTAAGTTTGTTTCATTAATATAGATCAGATGTTGACTTGCAATCTGGAGTTGCCTTTGACAATATCACATGTTCTGGTTAGGAGAGAGAGAGCACTCCGAAACCAAATGAATGGATCTCAGCTACTATTCGAGCATTGAAGAAGGCTTCACCTTCAAGCCTTAAAATCTCTCTTAGATCAGTTAGTTCACAGATTACATCGCATACAATAATGGGAAATAAGATCTGACTATATTTGTGTAAATTTCAGATAAGAGAAGGACGATTGCAAGGAGTGGGTCAGTGTCTTACTCGTGAGTATAGAATGATGTGTCATCTCTTCAAGGGAAAAATAAGCAAAGACTTCTTGGAGGTTTTGTCAGCTATTCTATTTGTATATTCAGACTAGAATTGTCTTTGTTATAGACTAAAGTTTATAACACCATATTGTCTTACTTATGCAGGGGTGCAGAGCCATATTGATAGACAAAGATAAAAACCCAAAGGTTTAACAAATCTTCTCCATTTAGTATTTGTTGTTATGTCTTTATATTGTTGATACAGTATAGAATTGACGAAAAGTATATATAGTGGGAGCCAAGGCGACTAGAGGACCTGAAGGAGAGCACGGTGGATCAGTACTTTAAGGGAATGGAGGAAGAGGAAGGATGGGAGGAACTAAAGTTTCCACAAAGGAACAACTTTCATGCTTTAGCTATCGAAGCTAGGCTCTGAACTGGAGAAGTTTATTATTCAGACAGCAATTGGTTAGACACTAACCGAGTGAAAGACCATAACCGATGTAACAATATTAAGTGTTTGAACCATTCCTCTGTTTCTTTCTTTTCTTACAGCACAATAAAATAGAAGCCCTCTGTTTCCTTTATTTCGTTTTATGCGATTTGCTTCCACGTATGTTCGAACTTTGTAGTTATAAATTGTAGTATCATGTAGTATGCTCGTTAAAACATTTTCATAGAGTTCAGATAGAAACCGTCCTAATACCATGAATATCTTGATATAAGCCTCCATTGACAAGGTTTTGATTATCTCAAGAGACTATAGATATAATGAACAAGTTTATAATCACTAGATCATTTTCAATAGTTTCACTTGATACCAATTCCTTGCCAAGAACATCAGCATTGCATCGGGTAGCATCTTTGAATCCTTCGTTCGTGTCACAATGAAAAAAAAACTGAAATAATAGACACTGGATTTTTGACCTTGTCTTTGCTTTGTAAATTATGGATCCAATTGGTGACATCATTTCAAATGATGGTTAGAAAAAATAAACAGTTGAAATAAAAGTTGTTTGAAAATAAACGGGTGAAGATAGAAGTTGGTAAAACAAATTTTGTAAAAACGTTTGTTTGAAGATTAATGTTGATTGGTGACACTAAATGAGTTGAATAGAATAATGACATAAGAAAAATTTAACTTAAAAATTACTCCAAAAATGATATTGATATTTTATTCTCAATTTTCAACTCATGAAGAATTGTTATTGATAAAATTTAAATGATCAGACAAAAAGATGAGAGAAAGAGTTCTCTCGTGTTTAGAGCGAGAAAGTAGATGTTCGTATTTTGAAATTGTTAACCGTCTGACGGTTTCTGTGTTGGCCTCTGATCAACGGTTAGAGGCGGTTGTATCTGGCGATAAAGGAGGAGATTCTCTTGGCTTTTCCCCTCTATCTAATCCCAGGATTGGTCTCCTTTACTGATTGTGTTTTTGGAGAGAGAAATACTCTGTTTTAATAATGGCAGATAACAATCGTCGTCAAGTTCAAGATATCTCTCTGAGTACTGTTGATGAAGTGATAACACTTCCTGACATTGAGTGTAATGAAGCGGCTGCAGAGACACGTTTCAGTCTCATTGTGAAACCTCTGTACCCCCGAAAGCAAAATCTCCGTGGAATGATGAGTACGCTTCTGAAGATTTGGGGAGTGGATGATGAAGTTAATGGTCGGATTTTGGATAACAAGATGATCCAGTTTATTTTCAAGGCTGATGAACCAATGGCTGCGATCATCCGACGTGGCCCTATCCTTCAATGATTGGATGATCACTGTGGATCGAATGACTGATGATCCGATGGATGATGATGCGTGGTCTAGATACCTTATGGATTCAAGTTCGTGGAATCCCTCTTCGCTATCTCACTACTCGAATGATTGCATACATTGGCGGATGCCTTGGTGAGTTTATTGCGACTGACTTCAACTCCGATGGGTCTGTGTTTGTGGACTATGTTCGGATCAGACTCCGTTGGAATGCAAATGAACCACTCAGTTTTGAACGCACGTTCAAGTTTGGCAATGAAACAAAGGTCCTGACGTTTCACTTTGAATGGTTGAGAAATTTCTGTGCACATTGTGGATCACTTTCTCATGACGAGAATGTCTGTGATCTTCTCACACCAGTGGCCGACGCTTCGCAAGATGACGATAATGACGATGACAACCAAGACAATGGTGGCGGTTCGCAAATAACAACTATACTGATGCGGAACCAAATATGGAAGAAGACAATGCATCTGAAGCAGGTCCATCTTCTTCCGCGGGTAAGAAGAGGAAGGCAGCGACTCCGCCGTCTGATGGTCAACAAGTGCCTCCAAATCTGGTCCGATGTGATTTCAAGAAGACTCGTGCTATGGATGATACGCAGCAATGTTTCTCTACGCGTATGTGCTGACAATCGGACAGTGTTGATATCCGCACTTCCTTTGAGTATCAGGAAACCGGCAATGTTTCGACTTTTAATAACAATAGAGAGGGTACGGTGGGCCAGAAGCCACCGGGATCAGGATGAATACAACCTTCTGGAACTGTTGGGACTTGAAAGGGTCCCTGACAGTTCGACTCCTAAAGGGCATAATCTCAACTTATGCCTCGGACATACTCTTTCTCGTGGAGACGAAGAACACTGATGATGTCGTCCGCGATGTTGCTGCTACTTTAGGTTATAATTCTGTTGTTTGTGTATCGCCCCTCGGGTTAGGAAGAGGCTTAGCTTTGTTATGGAAGAACTCGATATCGATCTCTGTAATTACGTCTAATGTACGCATGATCGATTGTGAAATAAATAATAAAGAGTCTTCCTTTTATTTGACTTGTGTTTACGGTCATCCAATTCGAAGTCAACGACATCATTTATGGGAACAATTACAAAGGATCTCAAGTTCTAGATCAGGTCCGTGGTTGCTACAAGGCGATTTTAATGAAATATTGGATCCGAGTGAAAAGAAAGGTGGACAAATTCGAGATATGTGGAGTTGCCGTGACTTCCAAAATATGGTGCATACGTGTCGGCTAAGAGATCTTCCGTTCACAGGAAGCAATATGACGTGGGTTGGTAAACGTCGACATCATTTGGTTCAATGTTGGTTAGATAGAGCTTTTGGCAATGACGAGTGGCTTGCTAAGTTTCCGGCATCGGAAGCTGAATTTTTACCCTTCGCTGGATTGGACCATCGACCATGTATAGTGAAGATTAGATATTCAAGTGATCATAGTCGTAAGCTCTTCATGTTTGATAAACGTCTTTGTCAAAAACCAGCTGTGTTGAATATTTTTAAAGATGTTTGGAGGGAGGAGCAAGGAGGTATGAATATGAGTACGGTACATGATCTTTTGGTCAAATGCCGACATTTGATTTCACAATGGAAGCATAACAACCCAATGAATGCGGCGGTTCAAATTAAGCATTTAACACACCTACTAGATCAAGCTATGGTTAATGTGGCGAGCACCAACGAAGATATTCAACGTTTAAGAGTTGATTTACAGAAATCCTACAAGGATGAGGAGATATTTTGGCATAAAAAAGCAGAGTACGGTGGTTAAGTGAGGGTGACCATAACACTCAGTTTTTTCACACCTCGACAAAGAATAGAGTAGCACGGAAAAGAATAACTCGGATACAATCACATACGGGGTGTGATATTTTCGGTAATCAAGAAATTGGGGGTCAAGCCATTCATTATTTTCAATATCTTTTTGGCTCAACAATTACAGCCTCTCCGAGGAATGTCTTAGAGTTTCTTACGCCAGTAGTAACGCCAAGTATGAATGAATCTTTAACGGCTCCGATCTCACCACAATAGGTTCACAACACAGTCTTCAGCATTGGTGCCACACGGGCTCCTGGACCAGATGATTATACGGCAGCTTTTTCCAGCACTATTGGAATGTTATTGGAGCGACAATAGTCCATGAGGTACAACAATTTTTCAGTTCTGGTGTTATGCCCTCCGGTTGGAATAATACAAACATTTGCCTAATACCAAAGGTGGATAATCCTGTTACCATGAAGGATTTCCGTCCAATCAGTTTATGCAATATTTTGTATAAAATAATATCGAAGATTCTTGTCAATCGTCTCAAACCATTATTGTCATCATTGATTATGGAGAACCAGACTGCTTTCACCACAGACCGGTATATTTTTGATAATATCATGATTGCACATGAATCTTTTCACGCCCTACGCCATCAAAAACGGGTTTCGAAAATTTTTATGGCTGTCAAAACGGATGTAAGCAAGGCTTACGACCGGATATAATGGGATTTTTTAGAAGGTGTGTTGCTTTGGAAAGGCTTCTCCCGATATTTGGTGCCGGTGGTTGATGAGTTGTGTTCGTTCGGTCTGTTTTTTCTGTGTTAGTTAATGGTGAAAGGCATAATGATTTTCAACCTCAACGAGGTTTACGTCAGGGTTATCCCCTTTCTCCATATTTATTTATTCTGTGTGCGGATGTGTTGAGTAATATGCTGAATGTGGTGCATTCTACGGGACAAATAAAAGGTCTCCAACATTGATCCGCAGTCCAGTTGTATCGCATTTGTAATTTGCGGATGATTCCCTGTTCTTTTTGCGTGCGGATGTCCATAATGCTCGTAACCTTAGGCGGATTTTTAATTCATATGAGGAGGTTTCTGGTCAGGTAATAAATTTTGAGAAGTCAACTATTATGTTTGGAGCCCATGTTTACCAAGCTACTCGGGATCGTATAACTGAGGTGTTACGCATCGCACATGTTGGTGGAGGAGGAAAATATATGGGCTTACCAAAACAGTTTGGCAGAAATAAACGTGACATGTTCCGTTATATTCAAGACAGAGTACAAGGAAAACTAGCTGGGTGGCAGAACAAGTTTTTGTCTCCAGCTGGTAAAAAGACATTAATAAAAACAGTATCTTACGTTATGGCAGTGTACTCAATGACATGCTTCCGATTACTTGTATCCTTATGCAGCACTATTGACCGTCTTATTTGCCAATTTTGGTGGGGTTCTACACCTACGAGGCGAAAACTACCGTGGGTGTCCTGGAAAAAATTTAGTCAGCCTAAACGCTCTGGAGGTTTGGGTTTTCGGAAATTACAGCAATTTAACCAAGCGCTTTTAGCGAATCATGTATAGAAGATCATGTCTCGCCCTAATAGTCTGTTGTATCGGATTTTGAAAGCAAAATATTTCCCAGGAACATCTATGTTACACCCTACAAGACCCTCAAAGCTTTCTTATGGTTGGACATCCTTGCAATATGGTGTAAATTTGTTGAAAAGAGGTTCACATATTAGTATTGGTACTGGTGAAGATACGTGTATTGGATTGGATAATTGGTTACCTACATTACCGCCCCAGCCACCTTTAACATTACCGGCGGTGAATCCCCAATTTGCGGTGTTAAATCTCATACATGCTAATACGCGACAATGGGATGAAGAGAAGATCAACCAGTATATTCATCCAGCTGATCGAGATAAGATTTATAAGATTTGTTTGGCACCATCGCCTTCACCAGACTGTCTTCTGGAACTATCGATCTGATGGAATATATAAGGTCAAATCCGGCTATAGACTTGCGACAGCTCCATTCCATTCGCCATTGGATCATCAACCGCCTCTTGGACACAATCCTGATCTTGCTACAACCTTATGGAAGATTGACGTAGTTCCAAAGTTACAGCATTTCCTTTGGCGAACTATATCACGTGGTCTGGGTGTAGCTGAAAACTTACAAGTTAGAGGTATTGATTGCCCCCCAAACTGTTACCGTTGTTGTACATGTTTTGAAACTACAGACCATGTACTCTTTACTTGTCCTTATGCCATTGCGATATGGTGCTGTATTGGGGTCCCAACAACTATTCTGGGCGATCTGAATGTGTCATTGGAAGATAAGTTATGATACCTCTTTATGCTATATGCTGACTTGAATATTGATTATATTACGCGGTGTATACCTTTGTGGACGATCTGGAGACTGGAAATCTCGAAATAGCTTAATTTATAATCGTACAGACATAGATCCGCTGGATGTAAGGAGATACATTCAGTCCGATATACAAGAATGGGTTACAAACAAGCCTCTCACCGAGCATTGATCACATTTCCAGCCTTCGTCCGGTCGATCCTTATGGTGAACGCCTCCACAACCAGGTTGGGTTAAATGTAATTTTGACGCCTTGCATCATGAAGATGATCATCGGTCTGGTCTAGGCTGGATTATTAGTGATGCTTCAGGTTCGGTAGTACACTGTGATGGGTGCTTTCCAGGGCCGGCAATCTGTTGATGAATCCAAAGGAAGTGCCTTACTATGGGCGTTATAATCTGTGTGGGCTTTAGGTTACCAACGTGTCATATTTGAGGGTGATAATCTCAACCTGATCAACGACATCAAATATCCCCATTTAAGCAAGAGGCTACATCAATATCTTCTTACGGTGAAGCAGTGGCAACATATGTTCGCTGACATTACTTTTCGGCATGTCTCCAGAAATTTCAATGCTTGTGCGGATATGTTATCCAAAGGATTTAACTTATAACTCTAGACAGTGGGAATTATATCATCGTTGTCCTGACTTTTTACATCGTCTTGTAACAAATGATTGTCACAATGATTAATAAAAGTTTGTTCTGTTGGAAAAAAAAAATCTTTAAATGATCCACAATATCTGGACGCTTAATATTCTACCTAAATTGAAGCATTTTGTTTGGCGGTTATTATCCTCTGTTCTTGGTGTTGCCGAGAATTTGCAAATCCGAAACATTCCAACTCCGACACATTGTTTGCGTTGTTGTGCTCACTTTGAATCCACCGATCATGCCTTTTTTAGTTGTGCCTATTCTATGCGGATTTGGCATTGTACGGGTATCCCATGTGCTCCTCTATATGATTCGACACTCACAGTAGCGGACAAATTTCGTTACTTACTTTCAATATATGACAATACAATCTTGCCGATGTCAACACGATTATTGCCTTTTTGGATTCCTTGGCGAATCTGGAAATCACGAAATACGTTCCTTTTCGAGCAGAAAATGATATCAGAGATGATATTTGACAATATAGTATTCGCAACGTTAGTGAATGGTTGAGTGCCCAAGAGTCTCAGCTCTCCCAGGGCTCGCGAAGTGATCACCTCAGTGGTACAGCAACGACGTGGAACCCTCCGCCTCAAGGCTGGGTTAAATGTAATTTTGACGCATCACATCATTACGGCAATCAATCATCAGGTATGGGCTGGATTATTAGAGATCACACTACAAGAAAACACATGATTTGCGATGGCAAAAAACGTTGCAGGGCCGTCGCAGTCGTTGCAGGGCCGTCGCAGTCGTTGCAGGGCCGTCGCAAATAAGTAAATTGCTACGGCTCTGCGACGTTGTCAAAAACGTCGCAAATCGTGTGTCGCAAATCCAAAACGTCGCAAAAACGTCGCAGGTATTGCGACGGAAGGTACGACGTCGCAGATCTGCGACGAACAGAGCCATCGCAGATTCGTCGCAGGTCTGCGACGTCTCTGCGACGTTTTCCTGCGATGTCTCTGCGACGTTTTCCTGCGACGTCTCTGCGACGTTTACCTGCGACGTCTCTGCGACGTTTACTTGCGACGTCTCTGCGACGTTTTCCTGCGACGTTAACTCTGCGACGTTTTTGCGACGTATATCCTGCGACGTCATTGCGACATATACACTGCGACGTTGTTGCGATGTTATAGGTGCGACGATTTTGCGACGTCGTTCCTGCGACGTGTTTGCGACGTACGTTCTGCGACGTCTTTCTTGCGACGTCGTTGCGACGATTTTTTTTTTTTTTTTTAGTTTTTTGTAATTATTTATTTTATTTATTTCGAATTAATTTTTAAATTATTTAGAAATTTTTTTATAAGAAATATATTAAAATAAAAGTATTAATACAATGTTTACAAACAAAAAAAAAAAAAAAAAAAAACTATTACTCGGGTGAGATATCGAGGTTCAGGTCCGAGGGGTCCGGGGTGTGATCTGGACATGCGCTCCGGTTAGGGTCACCAGAACTCGATCCAGTCTGAACACCCATCTGGTTCAGCTGAGCAGCAATGTCCGGGTCTTTGGCGGCCAACGTGGAAAAAAGCTGTGAGAACTGGGCGATGTTGAACTGCAGAGAGGAGATGAGTTTGTCCTGTTCTTGCATCTTCGAATCCTGAGCATGCAACTTTTCTTCCATCTCGACCATTTTTGCTGTATCGGCAGGCGGTTGATATTGGGAACTCTGAGAGCCGGTGCTCAGCTCGATCTGTGAGCCCAAAGAGCGACCGGTCCCGTATACTCTCCCCTTTTTACGGGGAGCAACCTGGTAAGAAAAAACAATTAAACATTATTTTTACAATTTCAAATGGAATAAACAACATAGAGAGACAAAAACTTTACCTCAGCATAAATTTGGTTCTTCTGTGCGGTTGATAGCACAGTAGAACCGGTACTCTCGTCCCCCCCGTCTTGGGTCAACTGCTGCATCTTCGAAGTGACCTCGTTGTACAACCGCTCCGCCTTTTTGTCGATGAAGACCCCGGCTTTGTTCCATTTGGTCTGGTAGAGCGTCTCTACCAGATCAGGATGAGTATCCCCCGTCTCTTCTTGCTAAAAATGTTTAAAAAAATCAATTGTAATAAAAAAATGATTCGTAATAAATTTTAAAAAAATATAAACGTAAGATATTACCAATTTCCGAGCTCGGGCCTTGAACAAAAGTTGGCCCGAGCAATGTCGATGTGGACCGTCGCCATTAGGATCAGACAATCGAGCCGCCCGCGCACTTGCACTTTTCTGCTCCGACCTCGGGTCCTGCCAATAGCGGACAAGACCCTCCCAAACTGCGGTGTTGAACCACCGCGGCATTGCTTGATCGCCCTGTGCCCGCCATTTGGCCTTCCAACGCCCAACCTGATCGCACAATCGACTCTTCAGAACCTCCTCGAATTTCATACGGACATCGCCCGTAATCGAGGGGCTCCAATGGTATCGTTGCTACCAAAAAAAAAAATAGTTAAATTAATGTAAAAAGGTATTTAAAGAAATTAAAATAATTTAACAAACTTACCGCGAATGTCTTGAACCACCTATCGACGATGTGGTTGGGGACCTGAGAAAAATTTGCGTGCGGTTCCGTGAAATCTCTCTCGAAGATTTCCCGCACGGCTGTCGCCAACACCTGATCGTCGTTGAACCTACAATTTTATTCCCAAAATTAATATATATATTTGATTAACAAAATCTTATAGTCATAATTGTATAGATTAGGAAAATACCATAGAGTTCCCGGTGGGCGCTGCGGATGAAGAGTTTTCAGACCTTTGCGGGTTTCGTCATTCAGAATATCCTCAATCGACATCCCCGCAATGACATCCGCTGGAAGCGGCTGGTAGACGGGAGTCGGAGGAGGCTCTGAATGTGTGTCCCGCACGGGAGTGTAACCCGGCTGAGAGCCGGAGCTATAACCCGGAGTGTCGGGTAAAGAACGTGAGGCAGGGGATGCCTGAGAACCGGGTGGAGTACGGGGGTTATTTCCCCCACCCTCAGAGAGGTACCTAGTATAATGATTATGTCGTCCGGACATCTAGAATTACATGTCCGGACTCGATGTTAAATTTTTTTTAAATGGTTAAAATCGTTTTATTAAATTCTAATCGCAATTAAAAAGTTTTTTCCCGTCTAAAGTAGTTTTAACATTGTTTAAAAATTCCAAAAATTTGAATAAAAATTACGAAAGCGTTTTGAAAATCAAAAATGTTATGAAAAATTCCAAAATCATTTTTAAAAATCAAAAAACGTTTTTAAAAATTCAAAAAATGTGAATCAAAATTACAAAAGCGTTTTTAAAAATCAAAAATTTTAAGAAAAATTTTAAAATCATTTTTAAAAATCAAAAAACGTTTTTACAAATTCAAAAAATGTGAATAAAAATTACAAAAGCGTTTTTAAAAATCAAAAATGTTAAAGAAAAATTTCAAAATCATTTTTAAAAATTAAAAAACGTTTTTAAAAATTCAAAAATCTAAATAAAAATTACAAAAGAGTTTTTAAAAATCAAAAAACGTTTTTAAAAATTCAAAAATGGAAATAAAAATTACAAAAGCGTTTTTAAAACTCAAAAATGTTAAGAAAAATTTCAAAATCATTTTTAAAAATCAAAAAACGTTTTTAAAATTTCAAAATCTAAATAAAAATTACAAAAGCGTTTTTAAAAATCAAAAAACGTTTTTAAAAATTCAAAAATGGAAATAAAAATTACAAAAGCGTTTTTAAAAATCAAAAAACGTGAATAAAAATTCAAAAAATGTGAATAAAAATTACAAAAGCGTTTTTAAAAATAAAAAAATGTTAAAAAAAATTCAAAATCATTTTTAAAAATCAAAAAACGTGAATAAAATTTTGTAGATCTAAAATCTAATCCCTAAATCCAAAACTACAACGAATGGCAACCTAAATCTACATTCCAAGGCTTAACTCTAAGAAATTGACAATGGAAATACATACCTTTTATCCTTTTGTCGTGGAGGTGGAAAAGGAGAAGAAAATCTAAAAGGTTGAGAAATGTAGGATGTAAGAAAAATGGAGGAACGATTCGAAGGAAGAAGAGAAGAAGAACTAGTCACTTACCTAGAGGGAGACTCGGCCGCAGAAGAGGAGAGGAGAGGGAGACGAATCTCGGCCGCGGAAGAGGAGAGGAGAGGAGAGGAGAGGAAGTGAAGTCGGCCGCGGAAGAGGAGAGGAGAGGAGGGAGAAGACTTAGTGAAAATAGTAAAGGGAGAAGCAAAATCGGCGGTTCTATTTTTAATATAAACCCCGAGATCTGCGATGGCATCGCGATGGATTTGCGATGGAAATTATAATGACGTCGCAGGTGCATCGCAATTCTGCGATGGAATTGCGATGTCATTATAATTTCCATCGCAAATCCGTAGCAATTTTGCGATGTGATTCATCTCCATCGCAATTACGTAGCAAAAAATCAAATTTTACCTATAAATAGCCCACAATGTGATTCTTACTCCAAACAAAATTTTAGAGAGAGTAAGAATTTGGGTAGAATGTTTAAGAGGTTGATTAAATCATACTAAATTTTTGTGACAAATATATGTATTCATCAATGTATTAAAGAATGAACAATAAATCACTATCAAATGGGGAACACCGTAATTCATTCTCTGACCCACAGAAACAACAACACGTTGTTGTTTCTGTGGGTCAGAGATTGAATTACAGTGTTCTCCAATTGTAAGTGATTATTCATTCTTGAATACATCGAAGAACACATATATACGAAATTTGTTTCTACACACATAAACAGCTCTTTCAATAATTCGATTTACCCAAACGTTGCAAATACATCGCAAAATTGCGAGGGAATTGCGACGAAAATTAGGGTTTTCAACCCATTCGTCGCAAGTCCCTCGCAAATCTGCGACGGATTTGCAACGTCTGGGTAAAATTGTAATGTTTATCGGTTTATCCACTACCTTGCAACATTACGGATGGCCGGAACAATGTATCAAGGATAAATACAAAAAGACCAAGAATACAACAATGATCATTCATCAATTGAATTTGGTCTGTATATGCATCCACAAAACCGACAAACTATAGATATATGTATTTTCAATCTCACTACATAGTTTGTCGGTTTTGTAGAGAATTACACATACTAAATTCAATTGATGAATGATCATTGTTGTATTCTTGGTCTTTTCGAATGTATCTTTGATACATTGTTCCGGACATTCGTTATGTTGCAAGGAAGTGGATAAACCGCTAAACATTTAGAGATTTACCCCAAACGTCGCAAGTCCATAGCAAACTTGCGACGGAATTGCGACGTTTCTACCCCAAATGTCGCAAGTCCATCGCAACACTGCAACGGCTCTGCGACGTCTAGGTCCCCACCATCGCAAGTGCATCGCAAAGCTGCGACGTTTCTGCGACGTTTTGGACGCACACGTCGCAGTGCCATCGCAAAGCTGCGACGTTTCTGTGACGTTTTGGATGCAGACGTCGCAGAGCCATCGCAAATCCACTTATTTTTTTAAAAAAAAATCTTACATTACTTTATTTAAATAAAATTACATGGTAAAATCACATCACTCAGAGTCTTCGTCTTCTGTGTTTTCTTCTTCATCTGTCTCCTCGAACTCGTCAGAATTAGCAATTTCCCCCTCTGATTCTTCTTGGACAATGTCTTCTGTACCTTGTTGTGCATGTATGATATATTCGGTTGATTCAACAGCTATGCATACATCTGATCCTCTTTCTTGTTGCATAACCACATCGTCGACCACCCCGACAATACGACCTCTTGGATTGACTTTTATTATAGATAGCCACGTCTCCCTTTTTTGCTTTATACGGGGATATGAGATAAAACACACTTGTTCTGCTTGACATGCTAGAATAAAAGGATCAAACTTCGAATATGTGTGGCTTGCGTTTACATCGGTTACCCCTAAATGGTTAGTACGCACTCCTCGACCAGCCGTTGTATTGTACCACCGACATTGGAATAAAATGCATTTAAGTCCGAGAACTCCTGGAAATGTGACTTCTATTATTTTGTTCAAAATACCGTAGAAGTCGGTTTCACCTGGCACGTGAATTCCATAATTTGCGGTTGATTTATTGCGGCCGTGGTCGTAAGTATGAAAAGTGAATCCGCGCGTAAAATACATTGGGGCAGTCAGGATCCTCGCGATTGGTTCATTAACAATCTCATGCAACCACAAAGGCAAAGGTTTGCCTGCACATCCATTCTTCACCTACACGAATAAATTAGATATAAAAACGTGTTGTCCTACTTTAATTGTGAATTATATTCCGATTGCGATCTTACGTACGTAGTAATTCAACCATCCGGTAAAATCACGTTCTTTAAAGGTTTCGTACTCGCTTTCACTTAAATTAGGAAAGCCTTCTCGAATTTCTCTGTCGAATTCACTGCGTAGTAAAGAATGTCGTAAGCATTAATTCAAATTTATCAAATTAATTACTAGTTAATAAGTACATACCTTTCAAACGGTACTATCTCTTCACAATTCCTCAAGATATAGTTGTGCGCTGCACGAGAGTACGTGTGATTTTCCCAATAATCTTCTTTAATTTTGCCAGCAAGTCTTCCAATCTGAGTGAAGATATCTGGAACTGCAATGGCATATGTTGGTTTAATCCCTCCATCATCATATCGTCCTACCTGGGTTCTTTTGGTGTTGACAGTCGGACTAAAGTAATATGATGTGAAATGAGATGTTTCCTCGGTCAAGCTTCCTGCAACGATCGATCCTTCGACCTTGGCTTGATTTTTAACCTTTCTTTTCAGATGACCCATGAATCGCTCAAAAGGGTACATCCATCGAAATTGTACAGGCCCACCTAGAGCTGCTTCATGAGGTAAGTGGATTGGTAGATGTTCCATCACGTCAAAAAAAGAGGGCGGAAATATTTTTTCCAAGTTACAAAGCAACACTGCAATATTACTGACTAGTTGAGCTATTCCGGCCTCTGTTAGTGTTCGTGTACACAGATCCCTAAAGAATGCTCTGATACCTACAAGTCATAAATACAGATTATACACATATAAATATTCGTGTTTTACAACACACATGATAAATAAAATGCTAATATTTTACGTGAGTACCTGCAATTGCTTCGTGGACATTCGTGGGTAAAAGCTCGAGCAAGGCAAATGGCAGTAGTCGCTGCATGAATACGTGGCAATCATGACTCTTCATACCAGATATTTTTTTCCCTTGCTCTATACATCGGGAGAATTTGGAAACGTAGCCGTCGGGAAACTTGACATCTGAAGATATCCAATTAAACAATGCCTGTCGCGCTTCTCCGCTCAAACGATAGCTGGGAATCGGTTGTTTTCCATCCCGTGTAATATGTAATTCGCTTCTCGAACATATCTCAGCGATGTCTAACCTTGATTTCAAATTGTCCTTACTCTTTCCCTGCACATTCAAAATCGTGTTCATAATGTTATCAAAAAAGTTTTTAACGATGTGCATCGGATCGAGGTTGTGACGTAGTAAGAGATCTTTCCAATAAGGGAGTTCCCAAAAGATACTCTTTTTGTGCCAGTTATGAGATTCTGTATATCCGTCAGGCATGTTTCCTGGAGTGTGCCAATTGCCCCCACGTTTACATGTTTCCTCAGCACCATAATAATCAATCTGCTGCAAGATCTCATCCCCAGACATATATGTTGGTGGAGGAATGCGCACAACCTTGTTCTTCTTGAACAGTTTCTTGTTCCTCCGGTACGGGTGGTGCATAGAAAGAAACCGGCGGTGACAATCAAACCAACATGATTTCTTACCATGCTTTAATTGAAATGCATCAGTCCATTCCATACAGTATGGACAAGATAACCTTCCATGAGTTGTCCACCCAGATAACATTCCGTATGCGGGAAAGTCACTTATCGTCCACAATAAAACTGCATGCATCTTGAAATTCTGCTTCTGCGATAAATCATATGTGCGAACTCCTCTATACCATAACTGTTTCAACTCGTGAACCAAAGGTTGCAGGAACACATCAAGAGATCGCCTTGGATGACTAGGACCTGGCACTAGAATGGTCATAAACAAGAATTCACTTTGCATGCACATCTCAGGTGGAAGATTGTATGGCGTCAATATGACAGGCCATAACGAATACTGTCTTCCCGACAAACCAAATGGACTAAATCCGTCGGTGCATAAACCAAGATAAACATTTCTAGACTCTTTCGCAAAGTCAGAATGTACCGTCTGGAAGTGCTTCCACGCTTTTGCATCTGACGGATGTGTAACCTCCCCATCATTTGTGCTGTGTTCTGCGTGCCATCTCATAGCCGCTGATGTCCTTTCCGACTGGTATAGTCGCTTCAATCTATCAGTGATTGGCAAATACCACATACGTTTGTATGGCACTCGATTCCTTCCACCTGTTGCTCGATACCTTGGCTTCCCGCAAAAACGACATTCCTGTAACTTATCATCGTCTTTCCAAAAAATCATACAATTGTCAATGCATACATCAATCATCTCTGATGGTAATCCGAGACCCGCAACTAACTTCTGCATTTCATAGTAACTTTCAGCTGAATTATTATCTGCTGGCAGATACTCGTTAAACGCATCCACTAATTGGTTCATAGTTCTCTCGGTTATGTTTCCTTCACTTTTTATAGACATCAACCTAGATGCTAATGATAGTTTAGATAAACCTTCTCTACATCCTTCATAGATAGGTTGATTAGCAGCATCAAGCATATCATAGAACTGTTTCGCTTCAGCGTTAGGTTCTTCAAAAGTATTTTCACTACCTACTGGAATAGATCCATGATATGCATCTGTGACCATATCATGGTACCTATTACCTAATAGATGCTCATAACTTTCAAACATAGTTTCGTCATAATTATAATTACTATTACCACTAGGTAGATCATCACCAGCACTCATACTACTACTCCCGGCACCCAGGCTATACCCCTCCCCATGTGAAAACCACACATAATAGTTCGGAGTAAATCCTCTATTATATACGTGTCGTTTCACCATATCAACATTCACATATTTGGTGTTCCCACATTTTACACATGGACAGAATATGTTACCGTCATTTGGAGAAAATGGGTTATTTGCCGCCTGGTTTATAAAAGCTCGTAGCCCATCTCGAAACTCTTTCGTCACTTCTCCCGTCTCTGGATCTTTGCGATTATACATCCATCGTCGTAATGCGAACACTTCATTTTCCGACGTCATTATTTTAGCTTACAGAAAATTGTATTAATACTCAAATTTTTTTTCCTCCCACAATTCTTTATCTCTCTAGTTTTTATCTCTCTAAGTATTTATGAGATGTTGTGTAAATATACAATCACATGGTGGGGTATTTATAGGGAATTGAGGAGAATTTGCGATGTACTTGCGATGGATGTCACCCACGTCGCAAAAACATCGCAAAATCGTCGCACAATTGCGATGGCGCAAAACCAACGCAAAAACGTCGCAATTTTGCGACGTATTTGCAACGCCAAAACATACGTCGCAAAACCAACGCAGAAACTTCGCAACAGCGTCGCAGGATTGCGACGTTTTATAACGTCGCAAATTTGCTATGTCTTTGCGAGGTTACGTAATACGTCGCAATTCCGTTGCAACGACGTCGCAAACTTGCGACGTTTTATTTCCATCGCAAATAGACGTCGCAAATCACATGTTTTCTTGTAGTGTCATGTCGGTACGGTTTTGCACTGTGGTATGGGCCGGTTTACTGGCCGTGTGAAGAAGCTGAAGCCACACCACTAATTTGGGCGATCTAAACAGCGTGGGGTCTCGATTATAAATCTGTGATGTTTGAGGGTGATAATCTTGTCTTACATTGTGCGCTCATGGCAACAACTTCAAATCTCATATTATATTATCACATTACGACAATCGAGTATTGGCGGAGGATGTTTGAAGACATTACTTTTAGTCATGTGTCACGTAAATATAATTCAGCAGCAGATTGTCTATCTAGGCGTATTATTACTATGTGTGGTAGCCCTTGGCACTTTTCTAATGTCTGTCCCCTGTTTTTACAAAACGTTGTAACAAATGATGTTGCTAATTAATAAAAGTTGTTCAGAGAAAAAAAAAAAACTTTAAATGATCTGTTTTCAAAAGCTCGTAAGCAAGTCTATTTGAAAACCGTTTTTCAAACTCATAAAAATAATCCAAAAATTCGTTTAAAGTGTTGTTTTCAAAAGTTCATTCTAACTGATGATTTCAAACAGAATATTGATTGATAGTAGAATAAAAGTATTGTTTACAAATGACCCTAACCAAAGTCTACTTGTTCTCGACTCAAATAATACGACTGATAAATGTGTGTGTCAAAAGATCATTGAATTTTCAGGCCGACTTGGAGGGATATAACTTATAAGACATAAAGTAAATGACGAAAGTACCCCTGAAAAACCTAAAAGTGTGAAATATCAACAAGATGCCCTTTTTGTCCCAGCAATCAATAAATCTCGTCGCCCTTCTTTGCCCTTCTTTCTGTCCAGATTTTCCCCTTCGACCCGCCTTCTGCCTTACCCGCCAAATTCCTCCTCTTTGAAACTGCCAAATCCTCTTTCGCTTTTGTGATATCTACAGATTTCGCTTCATACCTTTTTGATCCGTGAGTTTCGATTCATGATTTTTCCTTTTTCCTTCGCTTTGCTAGAACTCTTTGTTTGTCCTTCGTCGAATTTGGGTGGCGAGTATAGGATTTCTCCCAAAAGATCTCTTCTAATCTTTTATCGATTTGTGAAATTTTGAACTGGGTTTTGGTGGATGGAGGGTGTTTTTTCTTTTCGCAGTTGGCTAAATCCCCAACCGAGAACTCAAAAATTTGAATGATGGTGGTAGTAGGAACACTGAGACTAGAATTAAATCCCTGCTCTTAAGTAAAAATATCAGTTTCTTTGATTGGTGGGTGCTCGTATATAGCTCCATGATTAGGATTTTTGATCTCGATTTTGTTAGAAACATTGAATTGGGGCTAAGCTATTGTAGATCATAGGATGCTTAAAAATAGGATCTTTAGTAATGGTTTTACTAATAGGATAGTGCCAAATCTAAAAGATTGTTTTATCGATGTTTTTATGCCACAGATGCTTCCAAGTTAGTTACTTTTGTGCTGTTGTGTTTTGAATCCGTATAATTATCTGTTATCCTCACGTTTTGGCAAGGATTATGTTGTTCATAGATTGTTTTCTTGTTTGCAGGTCTATACAAGACAATACTGCTCGAGTTAGATATCCGACAACAGATAGTAGTGTCTGCATTTTACTTGGCCTGGATTTTGCTACCGTTATGAAATGGCAAATCAAGAGCTTCTGATGACAGGGAACCACGATATCTCGTTCAGACAGGAGCAATTTATGGAAGGTAGACAGAACAGTGAATTGTTTCCTACTCATGACTACAATTTTGCTTTGGAACCGTTACATGAGACCAACCTGCAAATGGGTGTTTCCCGTGAGCAAAATGTGGTTTGGAATCACAACCCGGAACACACACTGACTCTTCAAAACTCAAGGACTCATAGTGAAGAAATACATGAAGAACAATGTCTGGACGGAAAAGATGAGGTTGATTCTCAGGAAAACCAAAACGAAAGCTATGACCATGCTTTTGATCTCTCCTTTCCTGATAATGATGACTCAGAAACTTCAGAGAATGATAAACTAGATTTAATAGTTTCTGAGGATCTCAATGATAATTTACAGTTGGGGGTGGGTCATTGCATGAATCGAGATCCCATACCTGGCCTGGACATAGGCCTTTCTCAGCAGCTAGAGTTGACTTCTCCTATCCTTCAGTGTCGGTCTCTGCAAACAGCTCCTGAGCATAATTTGGTGGTTGGTATGGAATTTTCGGATGTACTTGCTTGTAGGAGGGCACTAAGAGATGCAGCAATTGCCTTACGCTTTGAAATGCAGACCGTTAAATCTGACAAAACTCGCTTCACTGCAAAGTGCACTAGTGAGGGTTGCCCTTGGAGGATTCACTGTGCCAAGCTTCCTGGTGTGCCAACCTTTACAATACGGACTATTCACGGAAGTCACACATGTGGTGGTATTTCACACCTTGGTCACCATCAAGCTTCAGTTCAGTGGGTTGCTGAGGCTGTAGCAGAAAGGCTGAGAGAAAATCCTCATTGCAAACCTAAGGAGATACTGGCGGAAATACATCAAGTTCATGGAATTACGTTATCATACAAGCAAGCATGGAGGGGAAAAGAACGTATAATGGCTGCTGTCCGTGGGTCATTCGAAGAAGATTATCGCCTTCTTCCACGATATTGTGATGAAATTAGAAGAACAAATCCTGGGAGCATCGCTGTTGTTCAAGGAAGCCCGGTTGATGGGAGCTTTCAACAGTTATATATTTCTTTTCAAGCATCAATTTCTGGTTTTCTTAATGCTTGTCGGCCTCTAATTGCATTGGACAGGACTGTTTTGAAAAACAAATATCTCGGGACACTACTGCTTGCCAGCGGGTTCGATGGAGATGGTGCAGTGTTTCCTTTGGCTTTTGCTATTATTAGTGAAGATAATGATAGTAACTGGCAGTGGTTCCTCTCAGAGTTGCGTCAGCTGCTTGAAGTTAATTCTGAAAACATGCCAAAGCTGACAATTTTATCTAGTAGAGACAAATCCATTGTTGATGGCGTAGATGCTAATTTCCCATCAGCGTTTCATGGCTTTTGTGTTCATCATCTCACAGAAAGCTTCCGTAGGGATTTTAACAACTCCATTCTTGTGAACCTCTTTTGGGACGCAGCAAAATGTCTCACCGACTTCGAATTTGATGCAAAAATCCACGAGATCATCCAGATATCCCCAGAAGCTGCCTTGTGGATACGTAACATCCCTCCCAGTCTGTGGACCACATACTGCTTTGAAGGAACAAGGTTTGGACATCTGACTGCAAATATTATTGAGTTACTTAACAGTTGGATTCAAGATGCCTCAGGTCTTCCTATAATCCAAATGATGGAGAGCATTCGTCGCCAGCTGATGACTGCTTTCAATGAACGGCGTGAAATAAGCATGCAATGGTCTGGTATGCTAGTCCCATCTGCTGAGAGACGTGTCCTTGAGGCTATAGAAGAATCTCGTGCGTACGAAGTTCAGAAAGCAAACGAAGCACAATTCGAGGTCCTAACCAGTGAAGCAAAATATATAGTTGATATAAGATGCCGTTCCTGTTTATGCCGTGGATGGGAATTATATGGTTTACCTTGTAGCCATGCAGTTGCAGCACTCCTCTCGTGCAGGCAGAACGTTTACCGGTTCACAGAGAGTTACTTTACTGTGGCAAATTACCGGCGAACATATGCAGAAACCATACATCCTATTCCAGACAAAACCATGTGGAAAACAACAGAACCTCGCAGAGAAAATGTTGAGGATGGTGATGAGTTTGTGATCAGACCACCGAGCTTGTTAAGACAACAGTCACGGCCAAATAAGAGGAGAAGTCTAGGCGAGGAACGTGGACGTCAAAAGCGGGTTGTCCGATGTAGCCGGTGTGATCAGACTGGGCATTTCAGAACGACTTGCACGGCTCCTATATAGGGAACACCTATGTTATTTTTGTCTTTACTCTTCACTTCTTCTTAATGAGTTATTGTTTTTTTGTATTTAGGTTTAGAACAGTCTTTGCAAAGCCTAACCCTTTAACTCATTTATCGAATATGTTAAAAGATTTTTTTAGATATCCAATGACAGTGTCTACTTATGTTATAGCCTTGTAGCGTCAACTAACAGAGATTGCAGAAACACTATAATATACGTGAAAACTGAGATTCAAAACAAAATGGTCAAATCACAAAAAGCAAACTAACAAAAGATCCTGAGTAATAGGGCTAAAAGCTATTTTAGTACAGTACACGTGGAGAAGGCAGAACGTTTCACAACAGAAAACAAACTCAACAATGAACCCCAATCTTAAGAGTTCTATCAATCTTTAGTCTCATGTCTCTTGATGATCCCCCAATGGAATCAATGTGTGTTCCAGAGTATAACAGCAACAACAACACGACGACCTTCACACTGATTTTGGTAATCTCATCCATTGGGTTGCTCTTAGCCGTTGCACTGCACTACCGTATCCGGAAGCTACGTTACTCCAAGATCATACCTCGTCTCAGGTTGTCTAACAAAAACAAAGGCCATGAAAAGCTCGAGAGATTCTCTCACTACGTCGGTAAAATCAAACTACATATACTCTTTAAAATCTTCATGATAGATGTGATGCATTATAAGGAAATGTTCTTGTCGTTGTTGTTTCTCTTTTCTCTTTTGCAGTGCGGCAGATGGGATTCAAGGACAGGAGAGAATGTCCTCATCTCTGTAAATTAGCCAATGAGTACATTAGACAATCAGATGGCTGTGATAAAGATATTTATAGCTTTTTCTCTGAAGAGCCTGATGCTGATTCTCTCTTCATTAAGCTCGTCGAGGAGTTTGAGAGATGTATTCTCAGTTACTTTGCTTACCACTGGAGCCATGCGGATCTCATGATCAGTCAGGTTACTGCAGGAAAACAAAAACAAAACACTTTTATATTCCTATCTATGTTGGCATCATAATAATCAGACCAAGCACATTTCATGGGTCTGTTTCAGATACTCAGCGCCGATGTAGAGCCTAAGAAAAAGCTTAAGCACATTGTCATGGCAGCTACGAGGTAAGTCCAAAGCAATCCGTACTGTTATCTCTTTTAGTGAACTTTCCCAAAATAATTGTTCCTTGGTTGGTATATAGGGAACAGAGGTTCGAGAGGGTGACTAAAAATCTGAAAGTGGCAAGAGTCTTTAACACATTGGTAGAGGAAATGAAAGCAATGGGTATTGCATCCGCTGATGACTCGGAGTGTACAGAAGTTATGGCTCCAGTTGCACACAAAGACCGAAGTCCGGTTCTACTCCTTATGGGTGGTGGTATGGGTGCAGGAAAGAGCACTGTGCTGAAAGACATTCTCAAAGAGTATGTCAAGATTCCAGATAATATCACTTAACATTTATACCAGCATACTTTTCATCATTTGTTCTTCTTACACATTTTCCTATGCATGCTTGTGTGCAGACCGTTTTGGGCAGGAGCAGATGCTGTGGTGATTGAAGCTGATGCTTTCAAAGAATCTGATGTGATATACAGAGCTCTAAGCTCCAGAGGCCATGCTGATATGATCAAGACTGCTGAATTTGTAAGGTTCTTTATTTCCATATAGGCCGCAATAAGGATCTTTCTATGCAAGAACCTGCGCCACAACAAATATGCAGGGAAACAAATCAAGTAAAAGTTAATTTCCAGATATGAAAATGTACATAAGAAGCAAAGAACGAATTCTTGAATTCTCTATCACATAATTCAGGACACACGTAGATAGAAAGGCGATCATAACAGCACATATATAATATACAATGAGATTCTGTGAAACTCTGATGGTTAAATGGAAATAAAACAGGTTCATCAATCATCAACAGATGCAGCATCATCGCTGCTTGTTACAGCTCTCAACGAAGGACGAGACGTGATAATGGATGGAACACTCTCTTGGGTACCATTTGTGGTTCAGACCATAACTATGACAAGGAATGTGCACCGCCATCGTTACAGAATGGGACCTGGTTACAAGGTGGGTGAGAATGGAGAAGTCATAGAGAACTATTGGGAACGCATAGGCGAAAAACAACAGCTGCAAGAGGATGGAAGGGAAAGAAAGCCATACAGGATAGAGTTGGTTGGAGTTGTGTGCGATGCATATTTAGCAGTGATGCGAGGCATTAGGTGAGAATGTTCCAAGTGTTCCTTTTGGATATGTCGTCATTTTAACAGTTGTGAGGTTTCTTAACATAAGGGTTTGGCTTACCATATATGCAGGAGAGCAATCATGTGTAGACGAGCGGTTAGGGTCAGATCTCAGCTGAGATCTCACAAGAGGTTCGCAGATGCATTTCTTACGTATTGCAACATAGTTGACAATGCCAGACTGTACAGCACCAATGCTCTGGAAGGCTCCCCAAAGGTTAGACCTGAGTTTCTACTACTCTTCCTCCTTTAAAATGCAAAAACCCTGAAATGTCTTACATGAAGCTATTCAAGTAAGAATCCATGGTGTTGTGCAGCTGATAGGGTGGAAAGAAAAGGAAAAGACTTTGTTAGTGGATCCAGAGGAGATAGGCTGTTTGAAGAATGTAGGGAGATTACACGAGAATGCTAATTCTATGTACGAGCTATATAGTAGACCGAATCCTGCATGTGAAGCTGGTTCCATATGGAAAGACATTGTGCTTTCGCCTTCTAGGTTCAACATTCAACAGGAGCTCAAATACTCAATTCAGAAAGTTGAAAGACTCAAACAGTATGACCAAGAAACACCAAGGTGAGAGAGGAAGATAGAGAACAGAGAAGATCTCTTAGCTTTTTTCCCGGTATGTCATTCATTTATGTAACTCCGAAAATCCTAAAACATCAAACAAAAGTGAATCTCTCCAAAGAAGAGAGAAAAACGTGTAATGCCCAACTTGGTTTTACCAATGTCATAGAACTAAATGGCAGAAACCAAGGAGAATTACACAATCAACACCAAGCCAATGGAAAACATTGAATGTAAGAGATGGTTAAGGTAACAACTTGTGCAATGATTCAGAGGAAAATATGAACATCACCTTAACTTTGCCAAGCTTGTTGTTAATGATCAGCTCAAAAAACCAGAGCATCTTAATCTATCATAGGCAATAAAACAACCACACCAAGTACAGCAAAACATAAATAAGTAGATTGATTCTCCAACAAATTTATGTATCATTCAAGATCCAGTGAAAGGGCAGACATAAGTAAATGAATGCTCACCTAACAGAAGCATATTCATGTCAATGCCCTGGCTTGATATTATGAGTTTTCTGAAGCAGTAAAAGAGCAAAGAAAACATTACAATTTATCTATGGATTAAAGCTTAAATTTCAAAACAAACCAAAAATTACAAAAGTAAAAGTTTCAACAAGAAACAAGATTACAAAAATATTAAAAAACTTTGGAAAGCAAGCTCCTTCAAGGATGATTCAATTATACAAGACGACTACCCTAAAGAAGCTACCACCACCCATGTATTCAATCCCCTATCCTAAAACCATCTTCTTCACTTCTTCGTCTTCCTAGTCGAAGCTCTCTTCGCCGGAGACTTTACAGTCTTGGCCTTCACGATCTTAGCTGGAGCTTTCTTTGTCACAGCCGCTGCTTTCTTAGCAGGAGAAACCTTTTTCCCTGGAGATGTTCTTGTCGAAGTCCTCGAAGCCTTTGCTGGTCTCTCCTTAGCCTTAGGCTTAGGAGCAACAGTTTTAGTCTTGGAAACAGCTGCAACAGTCCTCGATTTCGGCTTCGCAGTAACCTGAGCCTTAGCAGCAATTGTTGATGACTTAGGCTTAGCAGCAGCAGTCTTAGACGCAGCTGCAGCAGGTTTCTTAGCTGCTTTTGCTGATTTGGCTTTAACAGGAACCGTAACCTTGACTTTAGGTTTAGATACAGCAACAGGTTTCTTCTTAGCCGGCGCAGACACCGCAGGTTTAGGTGCGGCGGATTTAGCAGAGGGAATCTTAAAAGAGGCTTTGACCTTAACTAATTTCCCTGAACCAACAAGTCTCTTTAAATTGACAAGCAAAAGCTTCCTGAAAGTAGGAGGTAGAGATTTATGCTTCTCCTCGATGAACTTCTGAATCGCGTATTGACTAGATCCAGTTCTCTCTTTCAACGTCACAATGGCATCCTTAATCATCTGAATCAATATACACATAATTCAATAAACAATCTAGAAAACTGAATCTGAAATCAAAAACAAAATCAAAATTGAAAGCCAAAACAAAAAAAGGCGAGATCGAATCTTGAAACCTCTTCATAGGTAGGATGAGATGAAGAACTTTTCTTCTTCGTTATAGTTGCAGCCTTCACAGGCTTCTTCGTCGCCTTAACTACCTTCGCCTTCTTAGCTTTACCTCCCCTAGCCGGCGTCGTCCTCACAGCCGCATCTCCTGATTCAACCGTCGTTGGAACGTTGTCTTTCTCTGTTGACATCTTTCTATATCTCATGCAAACTAATATCTCTCAAACAATCAAGCTTATTGATCCAGAAGACAGAAACTGTAATGCGTCAGAGACAATTCTGATGAGGACGACGAGAACTATGGTAATGATGTTTATAGTCAGATGTATCTCAGACAAAGCTTGTAATCTCTTATCTGATTGGTTAAAATGAAGACTACTCGGATCCGTGTATCAACTCAGGTTTGAATTTGGACCGTTAGATCTAAATCTATCAACGGTATGGAAATAAGGACTGTGAATATAAGGATGAGGAGGTTTATGGATGTAGATAGGTGCTGTTGGGTATGTTTGGTGTGCTTTTAGCTTCCACTAATCTTATCATAACTTTTCATGTAATTGAGTAAATTCAATCTTGTTTTCTTCAATGTGTAGAAAATTCTTTAAGCTTTCTTTTGAATATCTAAGCAATTGAAATGGATTGGTACAGAATGAGAAAATAGAGAATGAAGCAAGGTTGGTCAAAACTATGGTTTGTTTTGATAGTATTAAGGTATATTTGATTTTTTGAAGAATGCTTGTGCGAATTTTATGAAATTTTATAGTCATTAGAAACTAGACTAATCAAGGAGTGTAACGAAACAAGATTTGTAAAAATCAGATGATTTTAAGGTAGTGAATCATTGTGTTGAATCCGATCAAAGATGACCATATTCTTTTTGTGTGTAGTGCCACACAACTTGTTGTATGTGTGATGTGGTTATCTTTTAACGAGTCTCAACTTGAATAACCAAATAATTAAGCCTTGCAACAATTTACTTATTTAAACTTCGTTACATATTGCAATGACTCATATAAATTTTATTTTTCTATAAAAGAAAATTGTAATGAAGCATATGCGTAGTTTTGCTATAATGATGATGTATGCAACTATGCATCTATCTTTTATAAGCCTAGATGTAACTTTATATCAATAGTATATATGATATTCATTAACAAACATAAAACTTTGTTATGAATTACAATATTTAGGTTAACATATGTGTAACAAATAGTTATGAAGATTTATATATGGAATATTGATATTGCTTTGAAAATCTCCACCGTTTTTACTGCCAAAGATTGTGTACCGTTTACAACAAGAATAGATTTGTGGATAATATATGCATGTAAGTTTTGATGCATATAAATATAAAATTCAAAATATTATTCAAAAGAAATGGTTAATTAAGAAGAATATCTTTTTTTTATATATATACATATAGTAAAAACCATTCATATATTAAAATAATTTACTTCTCTTATCATATATAATCTATTATTAGAGACTAAATCAATGATATAGATTCAATCCACATATGCAACAAAGTTGTTTAATCTCAAAATCTAACTCAATGAAATAGTAAGTGATTGGATTAACTTAAACATATGCTTCATTCACAACATAAAAGAGATTGTATTATAACCTATAATCGCAAAATTTTGGTTTGAAAGTTTCTCATATGTTTTAAACAATATACAATTTCTTGTTAAGAACATATGTATGGATGATGTATACGTGTTGATGTATATAAAAATTACAAAATAATTAATATTCAAGATTGGTTAATTGGGAAAATTTACCCATATTGATACACATATAGTCAATAACCATTCATACAAAACTTACTTCTATCAATTGTAATGTATATAGTCCATATGAAATCGATTGTTTTGTTTCACTTATAACTGATATTGAATCAATAAAAACAGATTCAATCCCATATACATCAGAAATGTTTTTAATTCAGAATCTAACCCAATTCGGAACATAACTGATAATTTGATATGAAACTAAAAATTCGGTTGAAACAGAATTGAAACTGAGTTATAAACGATGTGGCCGTAGACACATTATTTTTGATACATATAATTTCTAAATGAGTATACGCTTAAAAGTAAAAACCAACCATAACTAAGCTGCTAAAAGAAAATAAAAGAACCGATAAGACAAACATGATTATAGCAAGTGGCCTTTAGTCTATGGTAGACGATAAGTCCACTAAAGACAGCGCACTTGCATAACCAGAGATCGAGTCTCACTGCCTATATTATGTAGGAACTTGGCTAATGGGCCGGTCAGTTGTGGCCCAATATTGACAAAAAAAAAAGAAAAGACAAACATGATTATATTGAGAGTAACGTATTAACATGCAACAATGTCTCCTTCACACATTAATTGCATTACAATTCTAATGGAATGTCAGTTACATTTTTTTATAAAACTGTCAGTTACATTTTACATTCACCAATGAGACTAATTATATTGTTTTCAAGATAATCTTAACCATATATATATGCTACTTTTTGTCAACAATAATTGGATCGATAAAAATCGATCCATAACCGAAGTTTTCTAATTGGAATTGGGTGAGATTCGAATTCACCACCTAATATCAAACAAAATCAAAGATAAACCAATTAAACCACTTGTTTCTTGACACAAATTCAGTTCACCAGTAAACTTTTCTATCGTGGATTTAGTATTGACTTTTTTTGTTTTTTGTCAACGATTTAGTATTGACTTAGTTTGTAATTTTTTGATAACAATATGCTTACCCATGTAATGTGTCTTTTAGTAAAAATTAATATACTATTTTCTATTTTTAACAGAAATACAGATAACGAATAAACTAAGTAAAAATAAAACTGCATAAGTTATGAAAAAACAAACAACAATCTAATTATCGGCACACTAGACATATAAAGAAAATGACCGCTAAGAAAATGAACAAACAAGATAGAAAAAGTATCAAAAAGATTTTGGCTTAAAGAAGATCTCAGACTCCGACCAATGCGGACCCTGCATCATCCTCAGGATCCTACCTCATCCTCTATAAAGGATCGACATTTTTGACACTGAGAGTCCACGCATCATCCCTTATTCACCATAAACTTTCTGCGAACCGTACCAAGCAATTCCCATGAGCTAAAGTGAGTCCTCAAAACCATGGACCCAACAACGCCTACAACTCTTCCAATGAGTAACACAAGTCAAGCCTACGAGCTTCTCTTATTCCTAAAATTCAAGGGAATCGTATATATTTGGTATCTAATATATTAAAGCGAATATTTTTATCCTTTTATAAACTATATGATAAAATTTATCTATACTCATAAACTACCTTTAAAATAGGTTTAAAGGTGGGTTTCAATAATTTTTTTATATAAAAGCTCAAAATTAATAAATATTTAATAGAAAAAACTCTAAAATCCTGAAATTCGGTAAAAATATATTAAGTACAAATTCGGTTCTGGTTTAGGTTTGGATTCGGTTTTTCGAGTACATAGATTTACGATCCATGCTGGTATTTTATTGGGTTTGATTCCTCTAATTATGTATTTTGGTTCTTTTGATTTAAAACTTATTCGGATATTTTTATTTTTTGGATCAGCTTCAATTAGATCGAGTTCGGGTTCTGATGTTTTTATATAAAAATTTAAAATTAATTAAGATTTAACTGAAAAAGTCTAAAAGGCTAAAATTTTAAACAAAATATATCGTGTATTCATTCAGTTCTTGATTTGGTTCTGTTTTGAGTTTTTGGATACATAGATTTAGGACTCATTTGAGTATTTTGATGGCTTGACTCATGTAATTTTGTATTTTGATTCTTTTGATTTAAGACTCATTTGGGGGTTTGAAAAAAAAGGGCTAAAAATATTTAATTTTTTAATCAATAACTTTTTGTATTTGTTGAGAAAATAAGAATAAGAATATAGTGTGGTGAAGAAATATAGGAAATTGATGATTTTTTAATTCCTTAATGTATGGAGTATATTTTCTAGATGACAGAAAACTGTTGGTATTTAAATTCGATTATCAGATTTAAAATTTACATTTCGAATCCAATAAGCTAAATTTAGCTTATGATATTTTAATTCCTTAATGTATGGAGTATATTTTCTAGATGACAGAAAATTGTTGGTATTTAAATTCGATTATCAGATTTAAAACTTACATTTCGAATCCAATAAGCTAAATTTAGCTTATGATTTTTGCAAATTATACCATTTCAACATTTATTATTAATGTAAAAATTAAGTTTATCCTAGGACATAAAACCTAAAATCCGAACCAAAATCGACCTGAATTAGAGGATTGAAATCCAAACCCGAACCCTAATCATATCAAGAACCGAATGGGTACTCGATATATTTTTATTAAAATTTAGATTTTTAGAGTTTTTCAATTAAATTTTTATTAATTTTGAATCTTTATACTAAAATATCTGAACCCGTATTCGGTCTATAACAAACCAAATCCGACCTGGAAAATAAAAATACCCAAACGAGTCTTAAATCAAAAGAACCAAAATATCAATTAGAGAAATTGAACCCGACAAAATACCAGAAGGGATGCTAAATTTATGTATCCAGAAACCGAATCCAAACTTAAACTGGAAACGAATTTGTATCTGATATATTTTTACTAAATTTTAGTTTTTTAAGAGTTTTTTAAGAGTTTTTTTTATTAAATCTTATTGATTCTGAATTTTTTTATAAAAATTTATAATGAAACTCATCTTAAACCTACTTTTAAAGGTAGCTATAAAGTATATGTTAATTTTGTCCTATAATTTATAACACATGAAAGTGTTTTTTGCTTTCAATATGTATGATATCTTCTTTATTTTTGTGGCTAATTTATCATAGAAACCTATAATTTGAAAATTGCCTACAAAGAGTGTCAAAATATTTGTTAGCAATGTTTCACAAAAAAACATGCAGTTTACTTATAGAAAATTACATACATATATCTTCCTCATATTTGTCGTTCATTTTCACAAAAAATCGACGATATACGTGTTGCATCCATCTTCCAAGGGATTTTTTTCCGGCCACGTTAATCAAAACGTTTTTGACCACTTTTCACTCCTACTTTTGAGATTCCTGAAGCACCAGAAGTTCCCTGTTCACTAGATGATTGTCCTCAAACATTTGCCTGAACTCCTTTACAACCATCTCTTCTAAAAGTTTTCATTTTTAAATATTAACCTCGATCGATTTGCCTACAAACTATAGATAATTACGTAAGATGAAAATGGGACCACCAAACTCTAATTGCCAATGACTAACATGTATCAAAATTTGAGTGAGGATAGAACCATGACTGTGATGAGTAAACATATCTAGATATTCCTTGGTAGCAAGGAAGCCAAACAGTTGTAGCTGTCGACCTTAGCATAACTAGCGGCACTACTCTCAAATATCAAAACACTCATCACACGATGACGACGTGGACCATATGAATGGTGTGCTCTAAAATCCTGCTATTTGTTGAAGTAGTCAAGCAACCTCTAGTTGCCTATATCGAGCCACTAAAATAAAACATTGTATGATCGATTAGACAAATACTAAGGACGACCAAAAAGAAATAAAAAAGTAAAATGTAAAAGACAGAAGAATTTCACCTTATGATTGTTGTCCTACTTGTCGAGTGGAGTATTCATGATGATGACCATTGGAGACCAAATGATTTTATGATTTTCTCCTCCAAACCTTTTCACTTCCCCGTTAATCTGACCACATGGAACGACATATGATCCTCTAATCATAAGGTCATCGTCTAGAATTTATACAAAATCTATATGGAGTTTGATTCTTCTAGATAAGTTGGTCCTTACATGAGCTAGAAGAGGCAGCAATTTAAACCTATCACGTGCATCAGGTCCACCCTGAAAAACTGGACAAAGTTACTGCCTATCTTGCTCATTTATTTGATCTACCATAACCTATCCCAACTTTCAAAAAAAAATTCGAGGCATTGATTCTACTTACGGGACTCGTGGTTAATCAACTTTGCTAAGAAATTGATACAATTCTTTTCTGCGATTAATAATTGCGGCTAATATGTCACGATTTGTAACACCATATTTTGTTACCAATATGTTTGTTGCAATTCCTCGCAATAGTTATGAAATTAATTTGTGAGGAATTATACGTTAATCCACTTTGCTACAAATATGATACATTGTTTTCTGTTATTAATGATTATGGCTAGCTAATGTGTCACAATTTGTAGCACCATATTTTGTCATCGATATGTTTGTTGCAATTCCTCGCAATAGTTACAAATTAAAATAAATTTGTGGGTCATTGTAGGTTAATCTACTTTATTACAAAATTAATTCAATTTTTTCTGTGATTAATAATTGTAACTAATGTGTCACCATTTGTAACATCATATTTCGTTACACATTAGTTATAAAATAAATTATGTAGCTATATGATTGTAGTTAACTTTTTTCTAAGTTGCTATTAAACGTTTGTGAAAAGTTTCGTTATAATTTGCTTAAGTATGTTTGCGTAAATTATCTACAACGAGTTTCATAACTATCAAAAAAATTCTATAATATTCTGGTAGGAAATTACTTACAAATATCTTCGTAGTTGATGTAATATTTCGCAAACACCTATAATAGACTTGTCGCAAATTATCGATATAGAGCTTCAAAAACTTTGTCGCTAATGTTTCACCAAAAACTACAATTTTCTTGTAGCAATTTATCTACCAGGAGTTTTGATATAAGATCCTAGGTGCTTCTTCTTGGTTGGTTGGTGGAGACTAGATAAAGCGGAACTCGGTATTCTTCTGTTGTGAAATTGATGTCAAAGGGGTACAAAGTGGAGGTGAATGCAACCACAAGGAGTATGGTGAGTTCTTTGATAATGCAAGATGATATGCATCATATTTACATAGATTTCTATTCATATTTTGATCATTTTTCATCACTTAAGAGTCACATTCATTCATTTTTGTGTAAGTTTTCTTTGGTTTTGCATTTTAGAGTTTAGATAGATCGAGTCGCATATTTGTTTATTTTTGAGTCATTTTAGGTGATTTGGAGGTAAATATGGAGAATCGGAGACTTAGAGATGGATGTGGAGCAAAGGAAATGAAGTGAAATGCACCAAACAAACAAAAAAACTGTTAAGAAGCTTAACAAATTTGGTTGAGACAAACCCTTAAGTGAAGAACCGCCACTACGTGCTTGATATTGGTGATCGATGAAAGCCTTCATGTGGTCGGAATCAATTGAAAATGGGACACAAGATAACCACAAGAGTTAGCTGTCATTTTTTGACAGTTTGAAGGCGTTTGGAAAAGTAGTTAGGAAGATATGGCGAATTTACTCAAGATAGGTCATTCTGACGCGAAATTTCGAGAATTCTTGGGCACCAGGTCCTTGACCCCTTGGTCATGAAATTGGGTTGAAATTTTGGCCAGACAGATTTTTATATTTGTTTCGACCCGATTTGTCTCTGGTCGACCCGAATTCGTTTTAAAACACTAAAACCCAAATGTTTAGGGTTTTTGGAGCAATCATTTTACATCTTTCATTAGCTAGCCACTTGAGAGAGAGAGGGAGAATAGTTGGAGACCCTTTTGGGTTTAATGATCTTTGGATCATCATCTCCCATATATTGAGATTTCTTGTTTTCTTCTCTTATCTTCCTTTCATTATGTTTATGGTTTTGCTTTTTTCATTTTGCTTGTTTTGTTCTTCATTTGTGATATGTGAGTAGTGAAGTGATAGGTTGATGGTTAGGTAGATCTTAGGATTTGATGGTTGAATCTTGAGCTTAAGTTGATAGATCTTTAGATTCCTTCATTTAAGGTGTTCTTAAAGCTAGATTTAACTTGATCAATTGAATCTAGATGCTAGGAGTTTTGTTGCCTGAGAGGTGTTCGATGAAATTCCCGAATGATATTTTTATGAGATTTTCTTCCCTAGGCATTGAGAGATGAAGTTTGGGTGATTAGTGGTCTAAGTGAGCTTGACTGTAATGTTTTTTAGCCTTTGAATCGGCAACGAGAGTTAGTTTGATTGATTGACTAGGAAAGGGTTCATTGCCATGAGAGTGAGATGTTTTATTGTTGTGTCTCATGCCCTAGGATGATTCTTAATGAGTCTTTAAGCATCATTGATTCAATTATTATTATCCTTTGATCAATTGCCTTGCCTAAAACCTATTGCTAGTTTGTGCTTTGTCTTTGTCTAGTTTGCTTGTTATGTGCTTTGAGTTGATTTTTTAGTTTGAGTCTAGGTTGTTTATTATTTGGTTTTTAGTAGTCTTCACTTCATTTCATTATCTATCGCTTTAGTTTAAATCCAAATTCTTGCAATCCTAGTGCGTCGATTCTAGATTCTCTGTGGATTGGATCCTCAAGTACTACATTGAAGTGTTGCATTTGTTGATTAATTGATATTAAAAAGTGTTGTATCACAAGACTCGTTCTGGTCAAGGGGAATATGCACAAGACAAGAATTGGTCGACGATGTTTCTTACAAACTAGGATTTCGTAAGAGACTTCTTAAGAAAAATTTAACTTTATTAAAATCAAAGTAAGAAAATCGGTTACATAGCTCCAACTGCAAGGAAACTTATAATGGGTTTTGTATCAGCTAACCCTAAGGTCCAATGACTAAATAAATAAAAAGGAAAAACACAATAGAAGTTCTAAGTTCAAAACGAAATGAAAGCAAAAAAGAACGAAAATTTGCATTTAGTGATGCAACCGGGCCTTGCTCCACAAATTGGATCTATTGGTCCGACTTATTATTCTATTTAGAGTATCTCCAATGAGGATTTCTCAATGAGTTTCTTGACAATAAAATAATATACAATGTGCCGGACACATGTATGGAAGTCAACTCTGATCTACAATTGGCAATAGCTTTGCACAAACAAGAGTTTGAGGATCAGGGTCCACGCAGTAACCCAACTCCATAACCAACAAGTGTTGGTGCCTCTCGATTGATCACTAGCCCACATATACCAAGGAGCAGCCACATGCCATTAACAGCTGCAGCATTAAGACAGGAACCCAAATCCCCCAAAGATAGCACATGTAGAATCATGTAAATCCTCATTTCACTTCTGTAAATTGCAAACTTTTTTCTCCCTAACTAATTTTCTCCCTCTGGAAAGCTTTTTAATTTTTCTAGTTTTTTTCCCAGAAAAAAACGTAATAAACTGTAATTGCGCTTTGCCTGAATAACAATAATATTTTTGTTGCTAAAAATTTTTTTTACCAAAAAATAAAACAATAAAAATTTATTATAAACTTTGAAAAACTCTCTCACGTTACACATGTCATTATATGATTAGTTCAAATTTTATTTTAGTAAATCAAATTTACAACAATTTTTAAATGTTAATTAACAAATTGATATGTTATTATTTTTGAATTTTTGATATATCTATAAATTGTAAATAAATTACCTATTTTTAAGTTCTATTATGGGTAAGTTTAAATTAGGTATTATTATTTTTATTAGCATTATCTAATTTTATGCAACAAAATTAAAATATTAATATTTAAGTTAAATATAAAATCATAAAGTTTAAAACAAGTTTCAAAATAAAATTTTAAATATAATCTTTAAAATATTAAACTAATATAAAAATATTAATATTATATTAACAAGAAACTTGAGTGAATATCTTAACTAAATATTACCAGTTTCTCAAGTTAAAATATATTTAAAATAGTAATACTATATGGATGAGAAACTCATGGATGGAGATGCTCAGACCCTAGTGGACTCAAAAACACTATTCTAAGAGGCTCGTGTTGGGAAAATGTTTGTTTGCAAAATTGAGTCTTAACCGGATTAAACCGATATTCACTATTCTAAGAGGCTCGAGTTTGATATACTTCTCGCATCTATCTTCACAAGGATTTTTTGGGACACATTAATCAAAACATTTTCAGCCGCTTTTTCCTCCTACTCTCTTGATATTTTTTAAGCACCGGACTTTGCATGTTCACTTGTTGATAATCCTCAGACATCTGCCTCAACTCCTTTACAACCGTCTGTTGGAAATATTTCATCTCAAATATTAGCCACGATTTGCCTACAAATCATCAATAATTATGTTAGATGACAAGGGGACCAACAACACTTTAAATGCCAATCATTAACATGTATCAAAATCTGAGGGAGGAGGAAACCATGATTGTGTTGATTGAACATATCCAGATTTTCCTTATTGTGTCGTGTATAGATATCGATATAACACTTTAGAGTCGAATGCACAAAGAGTTTAGAACTAATACACTAAGACATAAGAATCCAACTTAATCTAAAGCAAATATGATTTCTGATTTTAATTAAAGTATAATCTAAACTCAACAAGAACCAAACAAACCTACTAAACTAAACAATAAACAAAAACAAGAACAAACTATTATCAGAACTTAAACTAAGAAAACCAATCAATTGCTAAGACAATAAAGTGAAAGTTATCAACTAAAGTAATAAGTCAAGGGCTTAGCAATTGATTTAGGGAGAAGACAACCAACTAATGATACAATAAACAAGAAATAAATACAAGATTAACCCACTCTCATGACACTAATCACTTGATTAAGCTAAACTTTTATTTGCTAATCAAGAAAACAATGAGCATTAATCGACAAATTCACTAATCACCCTAACTTCAATTTTCATTGGCTAAAAGAAGAAAAGATCATTAGTATTTCATCAAACACTTTTCGGGCAATGAAATTCCTATGATCTAAACTTGATTGATCAAGTCAAATCTAGGTTTAAGAACAACCTAAATGAAGGAAAACCTAACATCTAGCAACCTAAACACCATCAATCAATCATCAAACCCCTCTAAACCTACTAAGCCCTTAACTTATTATCTATCTACTCCCACATGCTCGAAGAGAAAACAAATAATAAATAAAGAACAAAGGAAGACATAATGTAAAGATATGGAGAAAAGAAAAGAGAAATCAATGGGTTAGAAAAGAATCTCAAGATCTAACGAGCCTTAGAAAGTCTACTATAGTATCTCTCTAGATCTTTCTAATGGCTAAAGATTAGGTTTTAAAAGTTTAAAAACGAACGGATCAACCTGGGACAAACAAGATTGGATCCAACTAAAACTAACTCTAGAAAGGAGGCATCGATAAGAGGCCTACAAAGTGACATGAATGTCCAGAAGGCTCTTCTCGTCTCAGATTAATAGTATCAATCACACATAGCGTCCTAAGACCGATATGAAAGTCCATAAGCTGCAGGTCTCTCCCATCGGTCAAGTATAGCGGCCTAGGGACCGCTACGAGATTCCAGAGGGTTTTTATATTATGTATTGGTTTGTCATATTGGTCATCTAGCCATTATGAGCTCCATCCTCTTCAAAAATCCATATCATTGCTTGTTTTTCTCTCCCAAACATCCCTCTTTAAGCTCCAATTGGATCTAAATCAACTAAAAAGAAATCCCTCTTTAAGTTGCAACTTTCTAAATCACCTAAAAAGAATCCAAACTATGCAATATAAGATTCAATGACTTAGGACTCTAGTATGCAAAGAATGCAAAAAAATTAACTAAAAAGAAAATAAATAAATCGTTAAATGGTGCAAAGTGACCCGATTCAAGAGAAACTCAACAGAAAGTGGTATTTCTTTAGGATCTACTCCAAAATTTAGAAATTGGTTAATCAGTAAAAGATGTACTGATGTCCCTGCCCAAGAAAAGGACTGAAGTGCTACTAGTAGCCCTGCTAAATGGTGATTCAACATAGATTTTACATCTTGGAACCAAGCCAATTTTGGAGCTGCTTTGTGGTATTGGAACCAAAACAACCAGCAAAAAACATTAAGGCTGTGAAGACCAATGCGCCAATTGTGGTACAATAAAGTTGTAAATTACTAGTTATTCCAGATGCTCGCCAAAAAAATCTTTCAAAAGTTCAGAGAAACAAGACAACTAAACCACTTATGTAATTATAATTATTTAATCCGTTTATTTTGATAAAATTATTGATATTTTGTATTTTGTTTAACAATAGATGATATTTTAAAATTCTCTTTAATTTAGTCAATAGTCGATAATTAAATACATTTTTAAGATCAAAGCATTTCCACAATCTTTGTTAATTTTAACGTTAGTACGTGGAGATACTATTACTAACAACGGAGAAAATGAAAAAAAAAAATTGTAATGATGAGAATCAAACAAAAATTTAAAAAATTGGAGGTTTATATATTTAATCATCAAGACTTTCTAAAAACCTACCTATCTATGACTTTTGATATGAGCTTTTCACCTACAACAAATAAGAAAATTACTCATTTGATTTGAATATCCCACTAGAGAATAGTGATGATTATGCTTTCCAAATAGAAGATATTAGGAATGATATTGAATCAGTTTAACAAAATGAAAAACCAATTACTGATGATGGAGGAAGAATACCAATAACGATTGTACCATTGTCACAAGTAGTGTTTTAATCAATTTGAATCTAAATTCGGTGGAAGAGTCACAACCTTTAGAGTTAAATCTCAGTCAATTTTATAGAAAAAGTGTAGATTACATTGCTGCAAATTCATGTATAGTACATCGTTTTTTGTTATACATATAATTTGAACAATAAAATATAAAGATATATTCTAAAATAAATTGCTGCATTTTTTTATCTGAATAAATTTTAATTGTATCAGATGTATGTCGACGCTTATGTGATTTTCATTTTCTTATGTAATTTTCATTTTCTTATGTAATTTGTAGATTTGAAAGTCACTTATATTATCATATTTATGAAATTCTAAATATTTTGAACAGCGCTTAAGATTATCACCAATCAACAAATGGAACAAAAATATGGTACTAATGGTCAAAGATGAGAAATGGAAAGCTGGACAAAAAAAAACAAGAAGAGAACTTTCAGAGTTGTTCTCGATTCATCTTCGGACGGTTCAACAAATATGGGAACGAGCTAAAAATACTCTCTAGGGTGCATCAATTGATGTATCAAGGAAAAATAAAAAGAATTTCGGTCGTAGAAAACTATTGAATTTTATCCATAATAAGAATATATTATGTAAAATTTGTCAAAAAATATTTTTTTGGTATATTTTTATCAAAATTGGTCCAAAAATCGACAATAATCTAAATTGGTCAAAAATATTTGGTTAAAAAATGCTATATTTTCTTGTAGTGAGAGAGATCCAATTGATTTACAAGGGATCCTTGATATTCCTTTTCACCGGCAAACAACTTTAATGACATTGGGAGAAGCCCTTGGAGTTAATTATGTAATGCTATATAGGTGTGAAAGAAGGTTTTCTACGATGTCAGACTGATGCCTTAAAACCACACCTGAAAGAGGAAATTAAGATTGCATGGCTACGATTCTGACATTCTGCTTGATGACCAAAATCTGTTAATATGTACAATATTGTAAATATTGATGAAAAATGGTTCTATATGACTAAAACATTGGAAAATCCTTATCAACTTTCGATTGAAAATGAACCATTGCGAACATGCCAACATAAAAACTTCATTGGAAAAGTTATGTTTATAGTTGTCATGACTCGTTCAAGATTTGATGTTGCAGGTAATGAAGTATTTTAAGGAAAGATTGAAGTATTTCCCTTTGTGATCATGATGCAACTCGTACAAAGACAGAGCATAAATAGAGAAGTCGGGATCATAGACATAAAATCGATTAATTGTGTGAAAAGAGAACACAGAAGATGATGCTTAATTGAAGAAAGTATACCGAGCACTCACTAGAAGTGGCCAGCTCAAGATTTAGGGAAACCTATACTCATTTAACAAGACAACACAAAGACACATATGAATCTAAGTGATAAAGAATTTCAAAAAGTTGATCTGAAAAATGGGTTTGACATTCGATTGATATATCAACCGCCGAGTTTCCTGATTTGAATGTACTTGACATTGGGTTCTTTAGTGCTATCCAAGCCATACAACACAAAGTATGTCCCAACCATATTTTTTAATTTTGCAACTTTGTATGCAAGAAACTATGAGAGTTGGATGATCTAATAACAAAAAAATTCCATACATTAAGAAAGAAGCACTGGAAAGAGCAGGTGTTCTTCCTGAACAAAGAAATTGTGACATTGCTATTGTAGAGCGTGTGAGATCCAAATTAAATTTGAAGTTTGGTTTTGTGTATGAAGTTTCAATACTTCATTAATAAGTTTGAATTATATTTTGTGAAGAATAATTCCAGTATCATATTTATACTCCTTATACAGAGGTTGTTTAACTCATGTGAAAGATGCTATAATCGTCGAGTTCTTTTTAATCGGGTGGATAGGATAATTCAGTTAATGACTCTAACATAAAGAGTTATATGCCTCCCCACTAAATATTATAGATCAAAAGGGGATTCTATGGTGTAGGCATTAGACTATGAATCGGGTCTTATCGATCCAATTTTTGACAAAAAAAAGAAAGAAAGAAAGATGCTATAATCAAAGACACAAATAATGGTAACCAAAAAAATATTTCCTATAATGAAAGGAAAAAAAAATCAACTCCAGTAATGTTTATAATGATCACTTCATACGGAAATTATATTAAAAAGTAAATGATGGAGATCGTTTATAGATGATCATCAAAAGAAGGAACAACAACCTTGTAAGGACTAATATCATAGAAAGGACCTTATTGTTGAATTTATCATTGAAAATACTTAGAAAGATAAGTTTTAAGCATCTCCACTATCATACTTAGCGTCTCTGATCCTTATTAGGATGAATTTAATTTTCTTCGCAAATAGATTGTTTAGATCCAATGCATGGACCACAACATCCATGTGAGTTTTTTTCTTTTGTTAAAGATCTTATTCTTCACAAAGAAATTTGTTTAGATCAAAAGAATGAACTACTTTAGCATCGACATCATGAATTTATCTTCCATGCTTCAATTTGTTTTTTTTTCTGAATTATGGAAACTTTATATAGATCTTTTAGTCATTCTGTATTTATAACAAGTAACAAGAGACTCTTAGAAGGTTTTTACAGATTTAATTCTTTACATAAATAAAATAATAAACTATTTAATGTAACTATGTTCAACAACGTTAATTAGGTTCACCAACATGATTCCAAAATAAGAAGCCTCACAATATTAATTTTGTAAAATGTGACTTTTAAAAGTTTTTCAAAAACTATTTTTTAACAAGTGACTATTGAAATATTAATTGATCATTTTAATGTGAAGTTAAAAATGGAATATTTTGGAAAATTTTGTTTTGAAATTATAAAATGATACTTATGAAAAAATGTCAAAATGACACTCCTTAAGAAACAAATGGAGTATAATATACTTGTGTACAAATCACTTATAAATATTTTCCTCATGTTTATCGATAATTTTTCAAAATTTATGATATACATGTCTCATCCATCTTCCAAGGGATTTTTTTCATGCCATGTTAATCAAAACGCTTTCATACATTTTTCCCTCCAACTTTTTTGAGAGTCCTGAAGCACCAGATGTTGCTTGTTCACTTACAGATTATCCTAATACAACTGTCTTACAGACTTGTCTACAAACCATAGAAAATTATGTAAGATGACAACAAACAAAACTCTAAATGCCAGTGACTAACATGTATCCAAATTAGAGGAGGGAGAAAACCATGATTATGTTAATTGAACATATCCAGATCTTCCTTTGTTGCTAGGAAGCCAAACAATTGGCCAACATCTCCAAAAAACCTATTTCCCTGACGGGCACATGCATGCATTTCTATCAAACACTTATTTAGAAAAATCCATGAGTAGGCGGTCGTCCCTAAGATAGCAGTCGACACTACTTTCATATATTAAAACACTCATCCCACAATGCATGTGGTTCATAGGAATGACGTGCTCTGAAAGACTGTTATTTATTGAAGTAATCTAGAAACTCATGCTTGCCTATACTGAGCTACTAAGGAAGACATATGTATGATCGATTAGAAAAACAGTATGGAAGACCAAAAAGATAAAAGACAGAAGAATTTCACCATATAATTGTCATCATGCTTGTTGAGTTGAGTATTCATGATGGCGAACATGTTAGATTAAGCTTATCATCAATTACTTGCTGAGCAAATTATGGAGATAGGTTAGTTAAGATTGAGATATTTTAGGAGTTATCTAAAATATAGTTTTTCTTGTTGTAATAGGAACTTAACTAATCTATATAAGGAGATACCAAGTTGTGGTATAACTTAAGAGATTGAGATTAGAGAGTTTAGGGTTTTGAGTGAGTTTCCCAAACTAAATAAAAGAAGAGTTATTTCTTTTCAATCTTTGTGTGTTCATTGATTTACTTCTTAGATTCTACAATTGGTATTAGAGCTAAGGAAGAAAGAGAAATCGATTGAGAGAGAGTCTTGATCATAAGAGGGGTATACTAACCAAAACAATGGGAGACGAAAAATCCATTGTTCTGGCGGAAAAGAACAAAACCGGAGGGAGCTCTTCCTCTATCATGTGTCCGATGTTGAACGCAACCAACTACACGGTTTGGGCTATGAGAATGAAGGCATGTCTCAAAGTACACGAGGTATGGGAGATAATTGAGATAGATTTGATTGATACAAAGAAGAATAATATGGCGATAGCTCTTTTGTTTCAATCAATACCAGAGGCTCTCCTCCTTCAAGTGGGAGAATTAAACACGGCAAATAAGGTGTGGGAGGCCATAAAAACCTGAAACTTAGGAGCCGAACGTGTTAGGGAGGCAAGGTTGCAAATGTTAATGTCAGAATTTGACCGTCTTAAGATGAGCCAAACCAAAACTATCGATGACTTCGTTAACCGCGATAACTTCAAAAGCTACCTCTCTAGGAGGAAATATAAAGGAGCCTAAACTAGTTAAGAAGGTTCTAAAGTGTCTTCCAAGGAAGAAATACATCATATTGTCGCATCTCTTGAACAACTTCAAGATCTTAAAACAACAAGCTTCAAGGATATCATAGGACGTCTAAAATCCTATGAGGAAAGAATCCTTGAAGAAGAAGAAGAAGCTCAAGAAGAGCAAAAACAATTGATGTATATGGAGTACCAGAATCAAACGAGAAACACTAGTGAAGGCGCAAGAGGAAGGGGTAGAGGCGGACGAGGTCGAGGAATAGGACGAGGAAGAAATAATGGCGACTTTGATATCACTAAGGTGGTGTGTTATCGGTGTGACAAAACTGGACACTTCGCCTCTAAGTGTTCAGATCGTTTGCTTAAGCTTCAAGAGGCACAAGAAGATGAAACCGAGTCCGAAACACAAGAAGGTGTTGATTTGTTTTTACACGAAATTGTGTTTTTGAATGAAGAAATTTTTTTACCAAGTAAGTTTGAAACAAACAACAAAGAGAGGAATACTTGGTATTTAGACAACGGAGCTAGCAACCACATGACCGGGGATAGGAGATACTTTAACAAACTCGATGAAACTATCTCCGGGAAGGTACGATTTGGTGATGACTCACGCATTGATATCAAAGGAAAAGGATCAATATCTTTTGTTGATCAAAATGGGAATGAGAAAATAATGAAGGATGTGTATTTCATTTCCGATTTGAAGAGAAACATAATAAGTATTGGACAAGCAACGGAGGAAGGATGTGATATTAGATTAAGAGGAGATAATCTAATCATGTATGATCATGAGGGGAAACTCGTGGTTAATGCTAAGAGATTAAAGAACCGCTTGTACAAGGTAATTATGGACATAAAAGATATCACACAATTGCATCTAACCAAATTAGTGGGTCTAGTAGGTGGCATTCGAGATTAGGGCACGTGAATCTCGACACCATAAAGAGCATGGTTAATGGAGAAGTTGTGAAGGGTCTTTCAAAGATTAGTATTGACAAAGAGATATGTGGCTCTTGTTTACTCGGAAAACAAACAAGAAGAGCTTTCCCGCAAGCTAGTTTGTACCGAGCAAAGAGAAATCTTGAGCTTATACATGGAGATCTTTGTGGACCAATAACACCATCAGCGGCTGCAGGAAATAGGTATATCTTTGTTCTTATTGATGATTAAAGTAGATATATGTGGATGAGTTTGTTGAAAGAAAAAGGAGAAGTTTTCGATAAATTCAAGAAAATTAAAGATATAGTGGAGCAAGAAGCAAGAGAAAGAATATGTGCTTTTCGATCAGATAGGGGTGGTGAGTTCTTGTCAAAAGAATTCAATGACTTTTGTTCACAAAACGGGATTAAGAGACATCTAACGGCACCTTACACTCCACAACAAAATGGAGTGGTTGAAAGGAGAAATCGGACACTTATGGAGATGTCTAGGAGTATTATGAAACATATGCGTGTTCCAAACTACTTATGGGGAGAAGCGGTAAGACATTCTACATATCTTATCAATCATGTCTCTTCAAAATCTTTAAAGGGAAAGACACCATATGAGATGATGAGACACAAAATTCCTAACATTAGTCATGTCTGAGTTTTTGGATGTATTTGCTATGCTAAAGTCGATACACCACACTTGAGGAAGTTAGATGATCGATCTCGGATGCTTGTTCATCTCAAAATTGAGCCGGGATCAAAAGCATACCGATTACTTGACCCTCCTACACGAAAGGTACTTGTGAGCCGAGATGTTGTCTTCGATGAAACAAAGGGGTGGAATTGGAACATCTACAACAACTCGAATTCAAATCAAGGAAAAGGCTTTAGTTTTGAACTTGAGACTTTCAAAAGTCAAGAAAGAAAATATGGAGAAGAGATAGCTTCACTAGAAAGCAACAGAACTTGTGACACAAGTAACCGAAAGGAATCCATGAATGAGGAGGATTCCAACGATGAGGAGGATTCCAATGGTGAGGAACCTAATCCAATGTTGAGAAGGTCTCAAAGACAAAACATAAAGCCAAAACATCTTGAAGATTATGTTTTTCTTGCGGAAAGGGAAGGAGAAAAATTACTCCTATGCTTAAACGAAGAACCGAGAAACTTTGGAGAGGCAAAGGAGTTAAAAGTGTGGATTTCTGCGTGTGAAGATGAGATTTCATCTATTGTCAAAAATGAAACATGGGATCTCGAGGATCTACTAGCGGGAATCAAAGCAATTGGGCTCAAATGGGTATTCAAAATCAAGAGAAATCCGGATGGTAGCATCATTAAGCACAAAGCTAGGCTTGTTGCAAAGGGGTATGTTCAAAAACATGGAATAGATTATGAAGAAGTCTTTGCCACTATAGCAAGGTTAGAAACTATACGCCTCTTAGTGAATTTAGCCGCATCAAATGGCTGGGAAATTCACCATCTTGATGTCAAAACGGCTTTCTTGAATGGAGAACTCAAAGAAAACATTTATGTTACACCACCGGAGGGATTTGAGATAAAGGGGAGTGAACACAAAGTTTATAAGTTAAAGAAGGCTTTGTATGGTTTGAAACAAGCACCAAGAGCTTGTAACATCAAGCTAAATCAAGTTTTAAAAGAGTTAAAATTCGATAGATGTACCAAGGAGCCTTTGGTGTATAAGAGAGAAGTAGCACATAATTATCTTCTCATAGCCGTTTATGTGGATGATTTATTTGTTACAGGAACAAATAGAGAGATGATTGATGAATTAAGAATGAGATGTCAACAAAATTTGATATGAGTGACCTTGGGAAGTTGACATATTACCTTGGAATCGAGATACATCAATTTAATGGAGGCATAACTTTGAGCCAAAGAAGATATGCACATAAAATACTTGAAGAATCTGGAATGAATGAGTGTAATCTTGTACACATACCAATGGACTCGGGTCTTAAGCTGTCAAAATCAGAAGAGGAGAATGAGATTGATGCTACAAGATATAGAAAGAACGTGGGATGTCTTCTGTATCTAATTCACACTCGTCCGGACTTAGCATATTGTGTGGGAGTTTTAAGTCGTTATATGCAAAGTCCAAGAGAATCTCATGGGGCTGCAATGAAACAATGCTTACGATACTTAAAGGGTACAACTACATACAGATTGGTGTTCACGAGATCATCGACCAAGGTACCAAAACTCGTCGGCTTTAGTGATAGTAGTTATAATGTTGATCTCAATGATGGAAGGAGTACTACCGGGCATATCTTTTATCTCGGAGAAAGTCCAATCACTTGGTGTTCACAAAAGCAAGATACCGTAGCATTGTTTTCATGTGAAGCCGAGTTTATGGCAGGTATGGAAGCGGCTAAACAAGCTATTTGGCTTCAAGAGCTACTAAGTGAGGTAACGGGTTTGATAAGTGAGAAGACAGCAATATACATTGACAATAAATCGGCGATTTCACTTACCAAAAACCCAGTCTTTCATGGAAGAAGCAAACACATTCATACGAGGTATCATTTTATACGAGAATGTGTTGAGAATGGTCAAATAGAAGTCGAGCATGTTCCCGGGAACAAGCAAAAGGCGGACATTCTAACAAAGGCACTTGGAAGGATCAAGTTCAAGGAAATGAGGGACTTGATTGGCGTTAAAGACTTAGTGGAAATCGATGTTAAGCTTAGAGGAAAGATTGTTAGATTAGACTTATCATCAATTACTTGTTGAGCAAATTATGGAGATAGGTTAGTTAAGATTGAGATATTTTAGGAGTTATCTAAAATATAGTTTTCCTTGTTGTGAAAGGAACTTAACTAATCTATATAAGGAGATACCAAGTTGTGGTATAACTTAAGAGATTGAGATTAGAGAGTTTAGGGTTTTGAGTGATTTTCCCAAACTAAATAAAAGAAGAGTTATTTCTTTTCAATCTTTGTGTGTTCATTGATTTACTTCTTAGATTCTACAGAACATCGAGACCAGACGAATTCATTATCGTTTTCTCCTTGAAACTTTTCTACTTCCCGTAAGTCTGAACACACAGACTGACATATCATCTTCTAGTCTTCAAATCATTGTCTAGAACTTCAGCAAATTCTGTATATAGCTTGATTCTTCTAGTTGACTTGGTCCTTGCATGAAGCTGTAGTTTAAATCGTTAACTTGCACAAGGTCCACCCTGACAAAATCACTACTTATGTGATTCCCTTATCTTCTTGATTGATGACCTATCATAACTTTCAAAGAATTTTCTGAAGCATTTATTCTACTTCCGAGACCCATGATTCTTCAAATTGCATCTGAGTCATAATCATCATTCCAAATGTCTTCATCAACATCATCCAAAACATAGAGTCATCATCTTCAGCAAAGGCATTAACTAGAGGGCGGTGATTAACTGGTGGGAGTCCCCTCTCTCCTCCATCTTGAGATATGTTATTTCCCATGTAACTCAACCGTGAACCTATAAAGCATAACAAAAAGACATCCACTCATGAAAATGAAATATGATATTATTAACAAACCAATGCCAGTACCAAATTTCAGAAAATAAGTATACTTGATCGCTTTCAGAGTCTCCGATCAGCCGCTAAGCGGAGAAAAATAACATAGAAAGCACAACCAACATGACGGTTGATCCATATGCATACGACTAAATTTACAACATAAAAAAACATTATGCTCTGGATGATTACGCACTAGACACTGATTGAGATATCACTAACACTCGAACGATGAATCAGAAAGAAGTAAGATGGAAAAATAAAGAGCATACGGCATTAATTTATTAACAGTATAAAGAGTCTCGTTTAATATATAGAGAAATTCTCTAAATTAAGTGATTGCCAAGACCTAAGAGTAACCTTTTGTTCAACTCTTTAGGACATATTTGCTCGTATCATCTTCAAGGCTTAACTTTCTCACCTCTTCACTTCTCACGTCCCCTTCTCTGCAATTTGGAAGGCGAAATTCCAAAGACCACTGCTTTTGTATTGGAGATCCAAAAAGCCCAACAATCAGCTCTGCAATTTGGATGTGATTCAGTTCCAAGTAATTAACTGTTGTTTTATTCCAAAGATTCCAAGGATGATAACATGTATCGCCGGTAAATCTGGGATCACGCAATACAAGGGAATGTGAGCATCTAAGGTATGATGTTGATAAGCTGACGAAGTAGGTTGCTGACCTAAAGCGGAATTAACTGAGAATGAGTTGTTGTTTGAGAAGTTTATGGCTGAAGAAAACATTGGGTTGTTTTGGATGAAGACGATGGAGCAGGATGCAGAGATTCAAGAGCTGAAGGATTTAGGGGCCAGTCTTCTCTAGGAGCACGATGTGGTGCCGGAATCACCAAGGGTTTTAGGACCCACTTCTCTATTTTGTAATATATCTGCTTTATGTTCTAGAACTTCTCTATCCCTCTTGTTAGATTGATAACATGATTATACTCAGTTTCAAATACCTAATACTAGATCATATCATCATAGTACAATAAGCTATCAATCCAACTGGGAGTGCAACTAACAATCAGGACACAATCAAATGATCTAATCCAAGCTAATCATAGTGATTTGTATCTAACAACCTAAATCAAACTCGAAAATAAACTAAAGGAACAACAGAGCAAATAATAGAAATAGAGTGAGTGCAAAACAGAGCAGCAGACAAAGTAATAAGCGATGAGAAAAATGGGTTCCTGAGAACTGGGATTCATGGATTAGTGGATCACTCAAAACAACTAGGTGCTTAACAAAATTCAACAGAGCTAATCCCTAGGCAATGAATTCATTAACTACTGAGTCCACTCTCGTGGCAAACAAACTCAGCGAAACTATCAACATACCCTATCATCATAGGCGTTAAACAACCTAACCAGCATGAAGAAACAACTCAATCTAGCCGATAAAACCTTAAGACAATCGATCCCTCGAGCTAAGAGTGTGAATCTCTGAAGTTGGTTCGATCAGACATTCTACCAAACACCTATCAGGTGCTAGAATATGTAAGGACATATTTCAATTGATCAGAGTGAAATAAGCATTAATAGCACCAAAATAGATGAGATCTAGGGTATTCTACTCTTAAGCAACCTAGAAAACCTAAGATCCACACTAATCTAACTCATTGTCAAGAACCCTAGGCGATCTACTCAGAAAACATGAAGTAAACAAAAACAACGGAAATCACCATAGGCAACATCATGTAGTGAATCAAGATCAAATGATGAACAAGATTAAGAGAAAACGAAAATTGTATTAGAAAATCATAAACATAAAGTTTTGTTTCGGAAATTACAAAAGCAAAAACGGTTGTTGCACAAAAGAGAAAAAAACTAGGTTATCCCTTTTCGGTAACAACAAAGAGTATTTATACTGAATTTAGCTAAAAACGTAAAATAAGTTGGCCCATCTATAGCGGCCCATCAGGTGGTTAGGCTCAGATTCAATTTGGCCCATTTGTAGAAATGGTCTGTCAAGTCGGTTGGCAACATAATCCACTCGACTAGAAACTCATAAACTTGACACGGACTCGAGGGCAGACTCGACCACGGAGTAAAGTGCCAACTCGACCACCATCTCGAGTGCAGTGGTGACTCGAGTACGAGCTCGAGTGGTGACGTTGAGCTGGTTCTGTTCTATCTATCCTTTGCTCCCATTTGACTCTAGATGCGTATCAATACTCTTGCTGCTGCGTTAAAGCTGATTTTTCATTCCCAGAGTCTCCACAACGTCAAGAATGTTCCAATTTGTGCTCTCCAAGTACCTAAAAACTCCTTCAATGCAATATGTATGCAATGCAAATGCAAAGTGTCCAAATGAAGGTAATTGGACTCTAAAGCAGATACAAATATTATGAAATGTATGCAAACTATACTAAATGAGATACCTAAAACGAATTAAATATATATCAACTCCTCCAAAATTATATATTCTTTGCTTGCCCTCAACCAAATAGACAAGAACAAGCTAGGAGGAGAGGTTGCACAACGGGGATTCAAAACTAAAGCAAGCTGATCTAAATGCTAATACTCACTGTCCTATTTAGATGTTCAAGCATGCAATACTAACAAGTCTTACTCAGAAAACATTAGCCATGTCAATCATAGCTCAGTCTAAGCTCAGCCTCAACCTACATATGCATTAACATCAACTAAACCTTTTGACGTTCTTTTAAATCATAGCCATGGATCAACCTTATGCATCACCAATGAACAAGTTTGGGTAAAGGGAATGGTTAAGAAATTTCTCTTTAGTAACTGGTCAAACAATTTAAGCACACGGAACACTCAATGAAAGGATTAAGCTTCAGTATAATGCTAAAGGTAAGATCCAACAGTGATACAACGAGTTTTAACCCTAGATATCTACTGCAAGTGCACAACAAATCAAAGTAGTATTTAGGGATCGAATCCACGAAGACCAATGGATGCACTATCAATTACTCAAATCTAATTCAAGCTAAGACAGATAAATGAGGACTAAATTGTAACTAACAACTTAAAATGAAATACGATATGAAATTCGATAATAAAAAGCATCATGCATTCGGGAATTCATTATGAAATATGGAATCGAATCAAGAAACTATTCAGGACACACATTCAACCGATTCTCGAATCAAACATAATCCTATAGCAAACCCATTGTTGTAGTGTCAACTACTATATCTAGCAACCTAGAAATCCTAAACTGTCGTTTGGTTCTAAGACCTAAATACGCATTAACGAATTGGTTTGATAGGTCCACAATCAGCCTTAACATCAAACTTTCGTTGGTTAAAGATTGATTGCTCATCTAAGCAGTTCAAGCATCTAACAAGCTTTTGGAGAGTTTAACAACCTAACATCATAGACTAGTTGATCAGGCTAATGTAAGCATTACACACAACAATAGACGGAGAACACAAAGGATTAAAGGTCTATTTGTTCCTAATTCATTGATTCAAAAACCGATAAAAGTGAGGTGTTTGAATTCCCCTAGACTAGCCATGGGCAATAGATATGAAACTCGGACTCGAACCCGAACCCGACCCGAAAAAATAGGTTCGGGTTGGGTTCGGGTCTAATCAAATACCCGATCGGATATAGCCATTTGAGTACTTCGGGTTTTGGGTCAGGTTTGGATAAAATCTAAAACCCAAATTAAACCGAAAATAATCGAAATTTAATGTGCTGGTTTAGGTGTACCAGAGATTGAACATAACCATTCAGACCCTTAGTCTGTGTCTTGTTGAAAGCCGAACATCGAAGCACGCCTACGGAGTCTATAATGTCGTCTCCGTCTCGAAACCTTGAAACAGAACGCAACACAAGCACGCGAATAACTTCTCTCAACTCCAGAAATCAATCTCAGGTAAGCTTTTCTCTCTTTATTTTGATCAGAAAATCACCATTGTTGTTGGGTAATGAATCTCGAGAAATTTAGGGTTTGTTTTAGACTTCGATTTTGGCTAAGTTATATGTTGATTTTGAGTTTGCTTAATGAGTTTGCTGAAATTTAGGGTTTGTTTAAAATGGATTTGCTTAATGATTTGGTCTTTCCTAGCATTGCTCTTTCACATATGGTTCTGGTGTTTGGTGAATTGAGGGCTTTTCGTTATATGGTTATGAATTTCATTCGCCTTCACTCGTCAATTTTTTATCGCTTTTTTATCTGAACAGCATCTAGTGTTTGTTTTAGCTTTTTTTGTCTCTCGTTGTTAAGTTATCCCCTTTCCTGCTGTCATCTCATTCTATGTCTCTTCTTTATTGGTCTCTGTTTATGGTTCTCAATGAGAATTTAGTTCACTTGGAACTTAGTACACTTGTTTTGTTCATTTGGAGCATAGTTCAGTTTTTCTATAAGTTCATATGTTGTTTGAATCTTTATGGTAAATCTGATTTAACTAGATTACTTCATTAGTTCTTTGACATCTGAAATTAATTTGGCTCCACTTATGTTATTAACTTGTTTCTTTAAATATATGACCTATTGTTCACTAGTTTCTTAAAATTGAGCTTAGTTTCTTCCAGGTTATAATCTTACTGGAATTGGTAGTTTAAAATCTCAATCTGTTTTTGACACAGGTTACTTATAATCTTACTTTGTTTAAGGCTTTATGTTCACGTGGTTGGCTGTCACGTTGCTGTATCTCTGTCGCAATGTTTCTGGTTTTGTATCTTATGCTTGTTCACTATTTTTTGTTGGATATTTCCTGAGCTTATTTTATTTCTACTCAGTTTTGGTTTCAGTGTTTTATTGTTTGCTAATATGATTTCTACTTAGTTCACATGATATATTTAAACCGACATGAACTATGCAATAAAACACAACTTCAAAACTATGAATTTAGTGTCATAAACTGCAAAACTAGCTAAAGAATGAACATAAATTTACCTGATGCTTTTAACTGAGACACTTAAACTAGAGGGGAGATAAAACAAAGACTAGATTGTGAAGATACTTATACTGTATAAGTTATACATATGATTCAGATGGGTTTGGTTTTCTTGTTTGCTAATCTGATTTCTACTCAGTTCTTATGTCTCAGATGTTAACTATTGCCTGCTCTTTTATTATATATGTTGTTTCTTATGTGCTCTATGTGTAGTATCTCTTTTAAGCTAAGTCTCCAATATGTGGGAATTTAGAATGGGATCTGATTGTTGTAGTTAATTTATATAAACTAATTATTTATGTTTTTTGTTTTAGATGGATTCATCAGTCTCTCCACCTGAAGAGAGATTGAATACAAATAATGGTGGCATTAATAACACAGAGACTGAGACACCAAGTGGTGGAAGTGGAGGATCTCGAGGGAAGCGTAAAGAAAATCCTCAGGATTATGGAGCAACATCTCAGCCAAATAATTTTAAGAAGACACTGGCCACAAGATCTAATGTTTGGTCATACTTCACAAGACTTAAAAACAACCGAGACAAGTGCATTTGTAACTATTGCCAAAAGGAATTTGCATGTCCAACCAAGTCAGGGACATCCAATCTATAGAAGCACATCGGTTTGTGTAAACAGTACAAGGCTTGGTTGGAATTCTAAGCCAATCACCAGCCGGTTTTAAGCATGGATGGAGGTATGAAGATAGCTAAAGTATCTGAGTCTGTGTTTAGACAAGTGTCAAATGAGCTGCTTGTACCTGCCTAGAGACAATTCTGCAGCAAGGTTAAGTCTTTTGCATTTTAGTTTATGATCATTTCATGTTACATTAACGTGTAGACTGATTGTGACTTGTTCTTTGTTTTTCTATGTCAGATGAATCTCTACAGGCCTCATTCAAGAAGGACTGCTCAAAGGGACATTGTCAAAATGTATAAGGAGAGAAAGGCTACTCTTAGGAAGTGGTTTTTATGAAATAATCAAAGAGTATTTGTTACAACAGACATTTGGAAGTGTCAACAACTGGTAATTTACATTGATTAGTTTCTGTTTTTACTTTTTGAAATCACAGGTGCTTTACATCAATTACAAACTGATTAGTTTCTATTTTTTATTTTTTTAATCACTAGTGTTTCTTACGTGGTTGTCACAATCCACTACATTGATCCGAATTGGGCACTTTGTTGATCGAAAGAGAAATGAAAAACAAACGAAATCCTTATATTATGTTGAAACAATCGTTTTACAAATGTATATATATGAGTACTAACACACACATCTCTTCATGAAAGAGTACGATTACAAACAAATGAAAATACACAACTTATTGTAAGTGTCTTATACGAATGAACATGATTTTATACGAAACAACACATTCGTATGGAGTCACACCTTTTTGCTTCCAAACCAAGTAACTACTTTCTGGAACATGAAGATTTCGGTTAACCTTCAACACTCCTCCTTTAACCGAATCTTCTTGTAACACCAAGCTTTTCCCTTAGTTCCTCAAAACGTCCTAAAATCAAGGTCTTGGTAAATACATCAGCAACTTGTTCTTCACCTTTGCAATATTCCAAGTTAATCAACCCTTTCTCAATGACTTCTCTTACATAATGATACTTGATATCAATATGTTTAGTTCTCTTATGTTGAACATGATTCTTTCCTATACCTATTGCTGACTTGTTGTCACAATTGATAGGAGTACTCTTATCAATCTTCAACCCAAATTCATTGAGTAACCTTCTCAACCAAACCGCTTGATTTTCTGCGGCACATACAGCCATATACTCAGCTTCAGTTGTTGATTGAGCAACGGTTTGTTGTTTACATGATTACCAGCAAATCATGTTTGATCCTAGGCTGAATACATAGCCCGTAGTACTTCTCTTATCCTCCAAAGATCCTCCCCAATCGCTATCCGAATATCCCACAAGCTTTGGTTCTTCAACCTTAACAAATTTAACACCAAAATCAAAGGTTCCTTTAACATACCTTAGCACACGTTTTGCTTCTTGGTAATGTCTTTCTTTTGGGGCTGACATATAGCATGAGAGGTACGAGCTTGCAAACATAATGTCAGGTCTAGATGCTCACAAATAGAGTAACCCTCCAACTATGCTTCGATACTTAGTTGGATTTTTGAAAAATTTCTCCTCATCCTCAATGCGCTTCTTGGGAGTTAATGGTGTGTTTACATTTTTGCTTAACCTCATCCCAAACTTATCAATCCACTTGTTCGCATATTTGGCTTGTGAAAGAAACAAACCACTCTCATCTTGAAACAATTCCAATCTGAGAAAGTAACTAAGCAAACAGAGATCAGTCATCTCGAACTCATTCTTCATGCTTGTTTTGAACATCTCGATCAATTCTCCATTGCTTCCTGTTATGATCATGTCGTCTACATGAAGACTAATGATTAGAACATCATCCTTTCTATTCAAAACATAGAGAGCAGCATCGCTTGTACTTCTTGTGAACCCGTTTTGAATAAAGTATCCATCAATTCTTCCATACCAAGCCCTTGGGGCTTGCTTCAATCCATAGAGTGCCTTGTGCAATCTCAGAACCTTCTCCTCATGTCCTTGTACTACGTATCCATCAGGTTGAGAAATGTAGATCTCCTCATTAAGATCACCGTTTAAGAAAGCCGATTTGACATCCATTTGGTATAGCTTCCAATTTCTTTGAGATGCGTATGCAAGTAAGCATCTAATCGAATCATGCCTTGGGACTGGTGCAAATGTCTCTGAATAGTCTGTTCCAAACTCTTGAGTGAAGCCTCTAGCCACCAAGCGAGCCTTGTGCTTAATTGGAACTCCATTTGAATCGGTTTTCAACTTGTAGATCCATTTCATGCTTATCACATTTTTCCCTTTAGGTTTATCAACCAATTTCCATGTCTTATTCTTCTCTATCATTGATATTTCTTCATCCATGGCGTCTCTCCAATACTTCTCATCATACGCCTCTTCATAAGATTTCGGTTCTTCATTCACCAAAAAACATGATTCAATGACTTATGCAATCTCTTCAAAAGTAATTGTCGAAGTTGATTGAGTGATCTCATTTATAAATCTGAAACCTTTTGGTTTCATATATGAGAATTCTTCACTATCGCCACTTGTGCCTTCACTGCTTCCAGCGGTTTGAATGGAATCACTTCTAACGATTTCGTGGTCCCCATGATTTTCTTCTGTTTCTTTTGAATCGTTGCCTTCTTCGATAGGCAAAACAATTTCCCTTCGCATCTCTTGGTTCTTCTTCCAATCCCAGCACTTGCTTTCATCAAAAACAACATCACGTGACACTTGAATGTGTTGATCTTCCAACACATAAACCTTGTAGCCCTTCGACTTGCTACTATAGCCAACGAAGATTCTTTTCTTTGATTTTGCATCCAACTTCTTGCTTTTTTCATCGGCTACATGAGTGTAACATATGCAACCAAAGATCTTCATGTGTGCCACATTGGGTTTGTGTCCATTCCATCTCTCAATTGGTGTCTCTTCACAATCAACACCGTTAGTAGACAAACGATTTTGAATATACGATGATGTATATACGGCTTCGGCCCAAAACTTTTGCGGTAATGATTGCTCAATCATCATTGTCCTCGCCATTTCTACGAGTGATCTATTCATGCTCTCGGCTTTACCATTCTGTTGAGGGGAGTAAGGAAGTGTCACCTGTCTCACAATACCTTCCATTTCACAAAACTGATTGAAATCCCGTGAGACAAACTCTCCTCCTCCATCGGATCTCAATGTTTTGATGACACATTGAGATTATTTTTCCACCATGATCTTGAACTTTTTGAACATCAAAAACGCCTCTGACTTTTGCTTGAGGAAGTAAACCCATGACATATGTGTATAGTCATCAAGGAACAACAAGAAATACTTACTTCCATCCAATGATTCACTTTTCATCGGCCCACACACATCCGTGTGTACTAGTTCAAGGTTTTCTTTTGTCTTCGTTTGTGAGATCCTTGGAAAGCTTTTCTTTGATTGTTTTCCAATGCTACATGCTCCACAAACTTCATTTGTCATTTTGAATTTTGGTAATCCGAGAACCATTTCCTTTTCTTGCACATCTTGTAAGCGCTTGTTACTTACATGACCAAGCCTTCTATGCCATGTTTCTTCTTTTTGTTCTCTTGCCATCATCGCCTCATCTTCTACTGGACTCCACAAGATTCTAAAGCTTTTATGAGTCATTGGAATGCTCATGATCTTCTTATCTTTTCTGTCTTGTATTGCACAACATCCTCTTTCAAAAGTAACCCGATAGCCACATGTGATCATTTGTGGAACACTGAGGAGATTCTTCTCCAATTTGGGTACTAAAAACACATCCTGATAACTATCTTGCCATTCTTTGTCACCACCGTGATATCTCTTTTGCCTCTTGTCATCACAATCTCTCCATTTCCAACACGAAATGGAACCATGATACTTTTGTCAATTTGTGCAAAGTATTTCTCCTTGTTTGTCATATGATTAGTGCATCCACTATCAATGAGCCAAACATCCTTCTTAATGCTTAATTGACCTTCTTCAACGGCACTAAACAACATGTGCTCATCATAAGTATCTTCTTCTTCTTGAATCAAATGTGCTTTCTCTTTCGACTTAGAACGACATGTACTTGCAAAGTGTCCATTCTTTCCACATTTGAAACACGTTTTGTGGTTGCTCCTCCTTTGACCATTTTCCTTTTGCTTCTTGAAGCATCTCTCTTCAGTGTGATTGCTCTTTTTGCAATAGTTACACCAACGCTTGCTCTTAACATCTTCACTTCGGCTTTTTGAATCATCTTGTTTGAAGCCGGAATTCTTCTTCTTGGCATGAACATTAAACGCCCCTTCACTTAGGCTTTCATCTCGTGCAACTGCTCTTGCCTCATGGGCTTTTAAAATCCCAAACAACTTAGTCATTGTCATTAACGTGAGATCACACGTTTGTTCCAAAACACTCACCACACTATCATACTTTGATGGTAAAGATATAAGTATCTTTTGAACAAGTTGATAGTTACTTTTCTTTTCTCCATGATAGGTTAATTGATTTTCCAAATCAATTAACTTATCAATGAAGGTCTTCAAAGTCTCATGATCTTGCATCTTCAAGTTTTCAAATTCTCTTCTTATCGCTTGAAGTTTTACTATCCGAACTTGTGGAGATCCTTGATATTCAGCTCTCAATACATCCCAAGCCTCTTTAGAGGTTGTTGTAGAGGCTATTCGTGAGAAAATTCTCTCAGTAACAGCCGTTTGTAGAAGTTGTAATGCCAAGAGATCATTCGATGTTGCTTCTTCTTCAAGTTTTGTACGCGCCAAGGAAGCCTCAGCCGTTTCTTCCTCCTCCACAATGTGTTCGGGTATACCTTGTTCTACAACTGACCATAGCTTCCTAGTCTTCAATATGGTCGATATTTTTACGCACCAAAAATCATATTTCTCTCCATCAAAGAGAGGAATGATTTGATGAGAGGAGCCTTGCATTATCTCTCGACTTGTGGATGAATGTGAAGTCTTGCTTGTGCTTTTCTTTTTGTTGCTTATTGTTCTTCTCGTGCTTATGCGTCAATCTTAATCCTCTTATTGATCGTCAAGCTCTGATACCATGTTGATCGAAAGAGAAATGAAAAACAAATGTCAAATGAGCTGCTTGTACCTGCCTAGAGACAATTCTGCAGCAAGGTTAAGTCTTTTGCATTTTAGTTTATGATCATTTCATGTTACATTAACGTGTAGACTGATTGTGACTTGTTCTTTGTTTTTCTATGTCAGATGAATCTCTACAGGCCTCATTCAAGAAGGACTGCTCAAAGGGACATTGTCAAAATGTATAAGGAGAGAAAGGCTACTCTTAGGAAGTGGTTTTTATGAAATAATCAAAGAGTATTTGTTACAACAGACATTTGGAAGTGTCAACAACTGGTAATTTACATTGATTAGTTTCTGTTTTTACTTTTTGAAATCACAGGTGCTTTACATCAATTATAAACTGATTAGTTTCTATTTTTTATTTTTTTAATCACTAGTGTTTCTTACGTGGTTGTCACAATCCACTACATTGATCCGAATTGGGCACTTTGTTGATCGAAAGAGAAATGAAAAACAAACGAAATCCTTATATTATGTTGAAACAATCGTTTTACAAATGTATATATATGAGTACTAACACACACATCTCTTCATGAAAGAGTACGATTACAAACAAATGAAAATACACAACTTATTGTAAGTGTCTTATACGAATGAACATGATTTTATACGAAACAACACATTCGTATGGAGTCACACCTTTTTGCTTCCAAACCAAGTAACTACTTTCTGGAACATGAAGATTTCGGTTAACCTTCAACACACTTAAGAGGATGATAATCGGCTTCAAACCTGTAACCGATCATAAAGGTCAGACTATTACAACTTTTCTTTTAGATTAGCTTAGCTGAGGTCTGAATTGGGCAGCTAATACTTCAGCTTTAAGGAAGTTTGAAAGCAGTTTTAAACTAGGTTCAGATGATGCATTCGTCTTAGATGGTGAGATGCTACATATGAGATGCAATGGACATATCATTAATTTGATTGTCAAGGATGGTTTAGCAGAAGTAGATGATATTATATATGCAATCCGCAATGTTGTCACTTATCTTAGATCATCTACTAATAGGCTAAAATCATTTGAGCTAAACGTTGAGTCTAGGAAGATGACAAGAGGTAGTTTACCACTTGATGTGAGGACTAGGTGGAATTCAACATATCTTATGTTGAAACAAGCTCTTAAGTTTTGGGTTGCATTTGAGAAAATGTTAGTTGAGGACTTGGTTTACTGTGATTATTTCTTACAGTTAGAAAATGAGGAAAAGAGGAAAGGACCTCCTAAGTGTCATGATTGGGACGAGGTTTAGAGACTTCGTTGTTTACTAGTTATTTTCTATAAGTCAACAATGATTGTCTCAGCCTCTACAACATTGAACTCACATGAATGCTATGGTGAGATAGTGACCACAACATCAAATCTAAGTGGACTTATTATTAAAAATGATAGCCAGGTGAGTAGAAAGGCTAGTGAAATGCTTAAGAAGTTTGAAAAGTATTGGGATGGGCTGAAAAATATCAACAAGATGTTGATTGTAGCGACAATGTTTGATCCTAGGAAGAAAATATAGTTTGCAAAATTGTGTTTTGAGACATTACATGGGAAGGATTCTATGGAAGCTAGGGAGATGAATGAGTCAGTCTTGTTAATTCTGAGATCTATGTTTGTTGAGTATAGTGCTAGACATCATGGGAATGAAAATGTCCAATCGTGGTCTTCAGAATCTCAGTATTCTCACCCAAACTCTTCTGGTTTTAGTCGTGAACAATCAAGTGATAGAATGGATCTATTTGATGATGGATTGGGGCATAAGCGGATTGACATTAGGTCTAAAGAGATGATGATTGAGAAAGGAGCAAGGGAAATACAAGATGAGCTTGGTACATATTTAAGAGATGATGTTGAGAGTTATGAAAAGGTACGTGGGACAGAGTTTGACATACTCTCATTATGGAAAACGAACAATTTTCAGTTCCTATACTCTCACATATTGCTAGAGATGTATTTGCTATGCAAGTGTCATCGGTTGCTTCTGAGAGTGCTTTTAGCACAAGTGGACGGATTATCACTCCAGCCAGAAGTAGTCTTTCTCACTTTACCGTTGAGGTGTTAATGTCACAAAGCAATGGATCAAACAAGACATCAAAGGTGAATCAAAAGAGCTCACCATTGCACAAATACTTGCTGAGGTTGAAGAGGCTGACCTGCTTGAGAGAGGTAAACTATTTATGATTTAATTATTGGTTTAATGTGTACATATTATGTAATTTTAACACTTGTTTGTTGTTGTAGAGTTTGGAAATCCAATTACAATAAAAGACTAAACAATCAATGCTCTCCAAAACAAGGTATCTGTGCAATCAAAGAGTTGCAAGTCATTTTCATATGTTTTGACTATTTTTTGTTGCTTTTACAAGACTTTAGATGCTTAAGAACTTGTTAATGATCTCCATGATCACTATCAATTACTTTACTCTGCCTTTGATTTGAACTTGTTAATAATCTCCATGCTTTTTGATTCTTTTGTTTCACTTAGTTTTTATGAAATGCTTCTTCTTTGTCAAGTTCTAGTTCTAGTTCGGATTTCACTTAGTTTTTATGAAACACTCAGTTTTTATAGAGACCAGTGTTGTTAATGTTGATTGTGAGACATGGAGGTCGGATTATGGTGTGATGCTTAAGCAGGAAAAGGAGTTAGACTGATAGCAGGGGAAGAAAACTTATCAGGTTTTAAAAATACTCGCAGTAGACCCAAACCAGACCTGAACCGGACCCGAACCAGACCAGAAAATTATATATGTTCGGGTATTAATCGGGTCCTCTGTAAAGTTCTAAACTCGAACCGAATCTGAACTGTACCGACCCAAACCCGACCCGAATTTCTAAAATACCTGATCGGGTCTTCTCTGCCTAAACCCGAAAAACCCAAAACCAGAAAGACCCAACTTGATCGAGTTTGGGTACCCGAATGCCCAGGTCTACCCCAGACTTAGCTTCTTGCTTGTCCTCAAGCATGCAGAGAAACAAAGTCTGAAAAGAAGAGCGTAATCAAAGGAACTCATTTGTCATAAGAATATTACCGTCCCGGTGTGAGAATAAATATGAAAGAAGCACGACTTACGCAGAAAAATACGATAACAAAAATACAGAAAGCTAAAAAGAAAAAGGTAAAAGAAATGTCAAACTCTACTGGTCATGAGAGCTGGAGCTCTCACGCTCTCATTTTGCTTGGCGACGACGTAATTGGCGCAAAGCAACTGACTGCTCATCGTCCTCATCGTCTGTCGCAACAGCATGCCCGTGTCCAGCAACATTGGGTCTCGTATCAGCAGCTCCATTGCTTATGCCAGCTCGTGTAATCCCTAATGGGTCGCCAAAGAAGGATGGCACAGGCACCTTGATCTTCCACAGCGCGTCCCACATGCGTACATCCACTGCATGAACTCACCGTTAGTAAAATCAAGAGAATAAGGAGGAACATCATACTCAGCAGTGTACTCTAGAATGATGCGCTCCATCATGGGCTCGGCAGGAGCATGTGGTTGTGGCTGAACAAGAGATGGTGGCGACGTCTGGTCTTTATATCTGCGCGATGTGACTCATCGGTCAGGTTGTTTGGGTTCCTTCTCAGCAACGTCCCTGCGAGCGAGATGTGGCTCGAAGTCCACATTGGTGCCGCAAGTAACTGTAGTGAGCTCTGGCAAAGGAAACATACACAAACAAGCGTCCCAATCACGATCATAGTATCTTCATCTACCTCTGCCCGTCAAGTAGGTGTAGTTGTCATGAACCGCTCATCCATCGGTTGGATCTGCTTGACCTAGGGCGTGGGTGTGTCAAGGATGTGCAACCTATGATGCATGAAGATCAGAGAGAGAAGACTCCCTATCGTCTCCTTCGCTAGTGTGGTAGGTGAGCCTCTGAAGAGCAGTGAGCATATCGGCGAAGGCATACCCCCAGTTGATGTCTAGTGGTGGCACTGATGGAGTAGGAGCATTCCCATAAAGATCTGGGACAAAGCTCCTCGATCGTCCGCATATAAGGTACACCATTGGAGAGATAGTAGTATCTATAGGCATACACTGAACCATGTGGATTTGCAGTCTCGAATATGTCACAAGAGACCAAAAACTGACAAACCAGCTCGGGATACAGCAGATAACTGCGATGTACGAGCGTCCCCAGGCCAGCTTAGCCAACATGTCATTCACATCCTCCAAAATTCCAAACTTTTCCAGCGTGTTGGTACATATGAATTTGGTTGGCACGATCCTGTTCTGTAGAAGTTGATCGTAGAAAACATTGTGATGACGCTCCCATCTTGCCAATTGCCCTCTAAAGGTATTAGTGGGGTCATGTTTCATAGTGGAGGGGTCCGTAGCACGCTGCTCATTTCCCAGAAATGGAGTACTATCGGGGCAGGACCATGGCCCGTTAGTCAGAGTTTCATAAAGAATGCGTGGCCTAGGACCCGAAAACTGACCAGTCTCATGTCCTCGCAGCGATGACATCCTAACCACTTTGGAAGGTCCCTTGGTTGGTCGCTTTTCACCTGTACGAACCATTGTCTGAAAAGGAACAAAAACAAACGAAACAAATTGCTTAAATCGACGTCTAAGGCATGAAAAATCAAAAATTTCAGATATAAAACGAGATTCATGTGAAGATAGTAACTTAAACTTAACAACAACACAATAAAACATCCAATAATGCATTAAGCAATTCGTTCTAAACTCAATCCTAAACCAAAATTTCTAAAAATTTCCATGAGTTCTCCTTCAACCTAAAAATTCGATTCTACACAAAATTCTTCCAAAATTGGATGAAACTAGGCTCGAAATCATCATACAATGGCATAAGAATAAGGATGATACTAGGCTAGAAATCATCATACAATGACATTCACATCTTCCAAAATTGGATTGATACAACGAGTTTTAACTTTATATATCTACAACAAGTGCACAGAAAATCAAAGTAGTATTTAGGGATCAAATCCACGAAAACCAATGGATGCACTATCAATTACTCAAATCTAATTCAAGCTAAGACAAATCAATGAGGAGTGAATTGTAACTAACAAGTTAAAACGAAATACGGTATGAAATTCAATAATAAAAAAACATTTCATTCAAAAAATCATCAGGAAATAAGGAATCGAATCAAGAAACTATTCAGGGCACACATTCAACCGATTATCGACTCAAACATAATCCTATAGCAAACCCACTGTCGTGGTGTCGACCACTATATCTATCAACTTAGAAATCTTAAACTGTCGTTTGGTTCTAGAGATCTAAATATGCATTAACGAATTAGTTTGATAGGTCCACAATCAGCCTTAACATCAGACTTTCGTTGGTTAAGGACTGATTGCTCATCTAAGCAGTTCATGCATTTAACAAGCTTTTGGAGAGTTTAACAACCTAACATCATAGACTAGTTGATCAGGCTAATCTAAGCAGAACACAAAGGATTAAAGGTTTTTTGTTCCTAATTCACTGATTCCTAAATCCCTAGAAAACTCTAAGCCTAATTAAGGATCTACTCATACATAATCAAAGAAGAACAAACAAAAGAAATAACAAAAAGCATGATAAAATTGCAATTGAATAAAAGTAAAGAGGTTCATAATTCTTCTCCAAAATGTAGAGGATGGAATCTTCTCCTTAGAGCTTACAAAGAGTCTAGCTGTCATAAAGAATGAAAAGTTGTGTCTAAAAACGAAAACTCTATTGTTTAAAAGGATAAAAATGCGTTGGTACAAAATTAGGAAAGAGTGAAAATATCTTGCAAGCCCGCGATCGATCAATCCAGGTGTAGATCTATCGATCCACCATGAGTTGATCAATCCTGACCTTGGTTAGTCGATCCACTAGTCGTGCGCAGATCACTCGACAAAGGCTTGGAACGCTCGATCCACTTGTGAGGTGGTTGATCAATAGGTAGTGCACAACTTCGCGTGAGATGGAGATCGATCGATCAAAAGGAGGATCAATCGATCTTGAAAAATGCCAGAATTCCTCCTTTTTGCTCTAATCCGTGTTTTTAGTGCTTCATTCCGTAATAACCGGTTTTGCACCTGAAAAGACTCTAAATTGCTAACAAATACTCGAAAAACAAGCAAATAAATGAGTCAAACACTGATAAAAATGAAGTGTATCAAACAGACGCATACAAGGACAAGAATTCATCTACCCAATGCACCCAAACGATCTCAATCTTAAACTCATCTAATCCCAGAATATTGATCATATTTCTACCCTTTCATCACAAGGTTTTGTTATTCGGCCAACAACAACTTATCAAGCTTCTTTCCATTTTTTTTTTCTTAGTCTAAGGAGAGAGTTCATACACTTTTGATGACTTCTAGCGGTTTAGACTTAATATAACAATCAGCTCTGGTTCTTTTTCCTTTCTTATTTCACAAGGCTTCTCTAGACATTTGTCTTCTTTTTACTTTAAACATTTTCCAAACTTTGATTCCCAAAACCTTTACTTGAACACCTCTATATACTTTCAGACCTTTCTCCCCTTAGACTCTTTTAACTTAAGGTTCTTTACCCTTTCTTTCTTTTCATTTCTTTCCAAGGCATAAAACATAAGATTCCCACAACCAAAACCGTAGTCACCTAGACCTAGCTGATCCAAAAAATGTGAACCAGAATCTACATGAGGACTTGTCCTTGTCGACTCAAACCTAACACCTTATACCGAGCTTAATCCAAAATAGGTTTCACAATCACACACAAACACAAGCTTGAATTAACAAGGTAAGGTTCAGGGAGGGATTTTATTTGGATTAACAAGGTAGATAAGAATGATGCAAAGGAAATCCAAATATTTTATGCAATCCACAAGTCCAAATTTGATGCACAAGATTGATAATTAGAGTCAGGTTTAAGTTCTCACTTAGCAAGGTTTGGTATCAGATCAAAACATGTTTCAATCAAAGGCGTGAATGCTCAAGCTAAACCTTCCTAACATGGTGCGGTCTTACACTTCACACAAATTAGCAAACATCAAACAACATCTACCTAAGGCAGTGAATTAAGCACATAAACTAGCCAGCTTGCAAGGTAAACTCATCATAATCCCCAATGCAATGCCTATACTCAATCCTATATGAATGCAGCTAAATGACACTTTTTTATGATTTATGAAAAACTTTTACGATTTTTTGGTTTTTCTATGCCTTATATGCAATGCAACGAGCAAAGATGCTGAATGGAAAAGATTTTTTTCAATTTTCTATGCTTTAAAGTGATATGCATGAAGTATATGGAAAATTTAAACTAAGAGACACAAAAAACAACATTAATACCCTCTAGAACCATCCCCCAAACTTAAATCACACAATCCATTGTGTGGATAAAAGCTTGAAGGAAGAGTCTAGACCGGCAACCAAAAATGAAATATGCATATGTACAAGAGAAGTTGAGAATTGGTACCTCACCGGAACAGGGACCATCTTCTGGTGCACGTACTCGTCGAAGTGGAAGCACTCAGGCGCTGCATAGTCCATCTATGTTGGCTCTTGCTCATGCGCCGGTTGGTCTATCTGGGCTCGACCTCCACATAGTAGCTCTACTGGAGGTATGAATGCAATGTTGCCCTCAACTCCCTGTGCTGTAAAGTCTATGTTCGGAAGCAGTATGTTCACCTCATATATAGCACCTGAGAGGGTAAACTTATACATCCACAGTCCTCTTCCTAGCCCTTTCTTTAAAAATTTTGTGGTGCTGGAGGTATGTTGTGTCGAGTCATTTTGGATTGATTGGTTTAGATTTCAAAGTCACGCTACACGCCTCCAATATTCTCGTTACTATCCCACCAACGCAGATGGTTCCCTTTGCTTTATTTTGTAACTGACCAGCCAACCATCTGCTTCATCAGCTGCCACAAATAGTTCAGCTCCTTTCGCTCGAACTGAGAGTCGAGTCCGTTTGAATGTGGGAGTTCGAAAAGCTGTTCGAATTGCGTCGTCGAAAATGAGTATTTCTCATTGTGGACCGCAAAGGTGAGTGCACCAAATCCATTTATTCTCTGTAGTTGTTCTTCATTATCGGAGTATGTTCGCAGCTCAACTAAACCGAGGAACTGTAGAGTTTCCGCTTTGTGAGTGACTCGAGCGTTGGAGACAAATTGCGTTAACCCGCACGCACGTAACATAAAGTCCACATCATTGGCGATGCCAAGCTTCACCATTTTTTCCTTATGAAGGTACATCGTTCTCGTCACCTTCATCTGTTTGAAAGCCCTCATCGCGTTCTTGTAACTCATAGTCTGCGGCCTTCTCTCATTATCATAATCATCGACTCTATGGTCACTCTCACTGGAGCTGCTGATATCTTCCATGATTGCATCTGTCTCTGGCTCTTCTCTACTAGCTTTTCCTCCGCGTAATGTTATTCTTGTTTCCAATGACTCGGAATCCGATTCATCTTCATCAACGTTTATTGGAGACCGCTCAACCATCGAACGTGTGAGCCTCATCTTTGAATAACTTTCTCTTGATTTCCTCATTCTACGCTTAACGTTTACGGTCGAGTGGGCTTAAAAACTTTCAATTCCTTAACTCGAAAGTGTAACTCGAGTCGCTCACGGTTTGACCAAAATTTTCGACTCCATTACGCGGCTTCACGACTCGAGAAGAAGGCTCGACCACAGACTCGTAAAGAATTTCAATATGGAGGCGGCTGGTTTATGGTGGCGGCTCGACTTGAGGCTTGGCTTCTCTTGAACTTAGTGACTGAGCTTGACTTGGAGGAGGCAGCAGCTGGACTGGAGGCTTCGACTTGATTGTTACTCACCAAGGTGACTCGACCTAGCGGCTTCACTCGAAGCTTGACTCGACGGTGGCTTCACGAAAAGAGGTGACAGCGGCGGCTATTAGACTCGGGTACTTCACTTGACCACTGCAGCTTCACGACTTGATTAAAGCAGCTCGGCAGCAGCTTGACTCGAGTTGGAAGTGCTTGACTGAACTCGAAATTTTGCAACAAAAAAAAAAACAACGCTTTGCCAAGAACAATGAAGAACAAAAGATGTTGTAATAAGAGCGAAAGAAGTTCAGTTTGTTGCTGTGTGGAGAGAGTGAGAAGCGAGAGTCATTTTTTTAAAGAAAATGTGAGTGGAAGCCAGCTAATTGCCAAGTGATGCATGTGAAGGAGACATGAGGGGCCACTGCTAAACCTTAGAAACGTGCAAGTGTAGTCAGAGGAGCCAAAAAAAATCAACTCACCCTTTTCCTTCAAATATTTCATGCAAAAAATGTGTATGACCCTAGTTATTACTACAACTAGCCTCTTGTCATTCTAAATAAGCATGTGGGCAAGCAGTGCACAAAAATATCAATCAACTTTATTCATTTCCAAGACTAGCTAAAAACATGTGGCCCCAGATGAAATTCAATTCATACTAATGAAAATACCAAAAATAGTATATATGCACAAGGAGCAAACAAAAAGCAAGAGTAGTGGCTGTTGAATTAAATGGGCCAATGTTAAAGATATTGTGGGAATCTGGTGGATATTGCTGTGAATCCTTTTTCCTTTTTTATTTCTGACTCGACTTGAACACTCCATTGTTAGGGTCGAGTCGCCACTTTATCCACCAGATTATAAAGTAATTCATCCTTTAAGCGACCAGCTTCAATCCAAACCACGTAAAATCGACCACCACTCCACGGGCTACTGAAAATAAAAAATTAAAACCAAAAGAAGCAAAAGAAAAATCCTAAGATCGTGATTAAATTATTTACAAGAATACTATGGGATTTCCTCCCAATTAAGCTTGTTTAAATTCCTGAGCTTGACTCTTCACACTCATTCAGAGGTGGGGTGGTTCATCGAGAGAAACAGAGATTCCCTCGGGAATAGTCTCATCAGCTAGATAAAACTTCACCCTCTGACCATTCACAAAGAAGTCTTCACCATCTTTGTTTATTAGAGTTACAGCTCCATATGGCAAAATTTCCCTAACTTTAAATAGACCAGACTATCTTGACTTTAACTTTTCAAGGAACAACTTAAGCCTCGAGTTGAACAGAAACACTTGATCACCAGTTGTGATCCGCTTGGGTGCAATTTTCTTTTCATGAAAGGCTTTAGTTCTTTCTTTGTAAACCTTTGAGCTCTCATAAGCTTCAAATTTGATCTCTTCTAACTCATGTATACCCATAAATCTTTTTTCCTGAGGTGATTTCAAGTCGAAGTTTAGAAACTTGGTTGCCCGCAGTGCTTTGTACTCTATCTCAACCGGCACATGGCATGACTTCCCATACATCAACTAAAACTAAGTTCTTCCAATCAGAGTAATGAAAGTTGTTCTATAAGCCCATAGTGTATCATCTAACTTGACTACCAATCTCGCTTTGAAACTCCCACAACTCTGGCCAGAATGGATTTAATCTGCTTGTTTGAGACTTCTACTTGACCACTTATCTGTGGGTGATAAGGTGTAGTTATCTTATGCTTAACCCCATGCTTCTTCAGCAGATTCTCAAACAGCTTGTTAATGAAGTGAGAACCTTCATCACTTATAACAACTCTAGGCACTCAAAATCTGGGAAAAATGATGCTCTTGAACATTTTTATCACAACCTTAGCATCATTAGTGGGAATAGCTACAACTTCAACCCACTTGAAACATAGTCCACTGCTACAAGAATGTCGCGGTTTCTATGAGATGGTGGGTTGAATGGTCCCATGAAGTCAATTCCCCAGCGGTCAAATATTTCAACCTCCATAATTGGATTTTGTGGCATTTCATACCTTTTTGTGATGTTTCCCATTCTCTGGCAAGATCACATTTGGAGATGAACTCGTGAGTGTCTTTAAACACAGTTGGCCACCATAAACCAGCTTGTAGAATTTTCTGAACCGTCTTGAATGTGGCAAAGTGACCACCATATGCTGACCCATGACAATGCTCCAAGACACCTCGAATCTCTTCCTCTGCAATGCACCTTCTGAACAAACCATCAGATCCCTTCTTGTAAAGATAAGGTTCATCCCAGAAGTAGTGATTCACATCTCTGAATAATTTCTTCCTCTGATAGGAATCCAGACTCTTAAGCACTTCACCAACAACAAGGTAGTTGACCAAATCTGCATACCAAGGTAGAGTAGCTCCAGCAAGCTTACTGCTGATTTGGCAACAATTCTCCACTGCTCTAAAGGTCATGAGCTGCTCCTCTGGCATTGAATCATCAATAGGGATCGAGTCCTCTATCATCATTCGTGGTAGGTGATCAACCACTTCATTCTCTTATCCAGGTTTATCCACTACTTCTATGTCAAATTCTTGAAGCAGCAGTATCCACCTAAGTAGCCTTGGCTTAGCGTCCTTTTTCTTCATTAGGTACTTCAAAGTTGCATGGTCTGTATGCACAATCACCTTTGATCCAACCAGATATGATCTGAATTTCTCAAATGCGAAGACCACTGCAAGAAGTTCTTTCTCAGTGGTTGCATACTTGACTTGGGTATCGTCAAGCGTTATGATGGTGTAATAGATCACATTCAGTTTCTTGCCCTTCCTTTGGCCTAGCACAGCTCCCACAGCAAAATCACTTGCATCACACATAATCTCAAATGGGAGAGTCCAATCTGGGGCCTGGACTATTAGAGCATACACCAAAGCTTCTTTGATCTTTGAAAACGCCTCTAGACAGTCAAAGTCAAAGTTGAACTCGACCTCTTTGCATAGTAGGCGAGTCAGCGATCTTGCAATTTTGGAGAAGTCTTTGATAAACCTCCTGTAGAACCCATCATGACTCAGAAAGCTTCGAACATCCTTTACTGTCTTAGGAGGCTGCACCTGAACCATAACTTTAATCTTAGCTTGATCAACTTCAGTACCCCTTTCTGATAACTTGTGACCCAAAACAATACCTCCCCTGACCATGAAGTGACATTTCTCTCAGTCAGCACGCCATTGGTTTCCACACACCTGCTAAATACCCTGCACAAATTTGACAAACAAGAGGAGAAGGAAGAGCCATAAACAGAAAAATCATCCATAAAAACTTCGACCATCCCCTCAATCAGATCTGAAAATATAGATGTCATGCAGCGTTGGAAAGTAGCATGCGTATTACACAAACCAAATGCCATTCTCCTATATGCAAATGTACCATATGGACAAGTGAATGTCGTTTGCTCTGGGTCATCAGGGTGTATAAGGATTTGGAAAATTCCACTATGCCCATCTAAAAAGCAGTAGTATTGGTGATTAGCTAACCGTTCTACCATTTGATCAATAAAAGGAAGTGGGAAATGATCTTTCCAAGATGAAAAGTTCAACTTCCTATAATCAATGCACATTCTTTGGTCACTATAGTCCTAGTGGGAATCAGCTCATCTTTCTCATTCCTGACCATGGTAATTCCTCCCTTGTTAGGGACACAATGAACAAGTGAAACCCACATACTATCAAAAATTGGATAGATCACATTAGCATCTAATAACATAAGAATTTCTTTTTTCACCACTTCCTTAAGATTAGGATTCAACCTCCTTTGAGGCTCAATGCTTGAATGCAATTCGTTTTCGAAACGAATCCTATAACTGCAAAGACTAGGTGATATGCCTCTAATGTCTGCTAGAGAATATCCTATAGCTTTTCTAAACTTTTTCAGTTTAGTCGATAGCATGCTCAACTCATCACCATTCAAAGTATCATTGACAATCACAGGATAAGTAGAGTTAGGATCTAAGAAAGTGAACCTTAGCCCTGCATAAAGTGGTTTCATTTCCACTTTGGGTGCCTTGAGTTCAGACTAGTTATCATTAGATGAGTTGGAGACACACTCGACCACTTGCAGATTGAGTGGGGTGGTCGAGTTGGTTTTGGAGGCTATGAAATCACGGCTTATTGAGGTTGTCCCTTCCCTAGTTATTGCCTTAACATCAGAACATTCTCAAACCAACTCCTCAATCATAATTGACCCATTAACCGGCTTGTGGGAGTCCAATAGTTTCTCATAACACTCAGCTTCTTTGCTCAAATATCAGCAGCTGGCTTTGTTAAAGCGACTTGCAACTTATCTTCTGCTGCCAACTCTTCTAAGAGTTCATCTGTTGGAGCATCCATCTTCTGAACCAAAAACACCTAACCCTCAATGGTTGGCTTCTTTAACATATCATTTATGTTACACTTCATCTTGAGATCTTTCCCAAGGTTAAGTTTGATTATTCCACTCCTAACATCAATCACTGCACCGACAATGGCTAAGAAAAGCCTTCCAAAGAAACATGGGTCTTTGGGTTCCTCATCCATTTCCAAGACAACAAAGTCAGTTGGTATCTCAACTTCTCCAACCTTGACATGTAAATCATCCAAAATACCATGTGGAATCCTCACGGATCTATCAGCCAAGATTGATGATATCTTGCAAAGCTTGTAATTGTTGAATCCCAACCTTTGTGCAACAGACAGCGGCATAAGACTGATGGATAATGACACTAACCTCATGAGTAAGCACTACCATACCCTAAACTTCTCTAGTTCTCTCCTTAACTTCACCTTTCAAGAATTTCTAGTAAGGCGGCATTAGCATAAATGCATCAAGGATAGGAACTTTCACCTCAATATCCTTCATTTGCTTGTCAAAAAGAGCCTTATATTTCTCTGCTAAATCCTTCTTAAACCTTTGAGGAAAAGGCAATCGGGATTTATAAGGCGGAGGTACGAATGACTTGTTCTTTTCCTGAGGAGCTGACAATTTTTGAGCATCAGAAGGTGACACTCAACCACCTTCAGGTCGAGTTGGTTGGTCGAGTGGCATATCAAGCGAGCCTTCCTCCACAGAAGGTTGCACTCAAGTATCTGGCTGGTCGAGTTGAACCTTTGAAGTTGATTTTGTGGCCTTATCCTTGATTAGGCAGTCTTCCCCTTCCTGAGCTTTACTGTCCTCAGTATCTTTGGTACTCTCCGCACGAATTAGCAACTCACGTCCACTCCGTAGAGTAATAGCATTAGCGTGATAATACTTGGGGTTTTGAACTACTTTCCCAGGGAGTTTCCTAGATGTCTTCATAGTGGAAGAAGATGCTTGCTGACTCTTGACATACTTGAGCCGTGCATTTAATGTCTCAAATTTGCAGTTGAGATCATTTTGAGAAGCGTCAATCTTTTTGTGCACATCGGCAAACTTCTGTGTCAACTCACTAGATGTAGACTTCTGATCCTTGAGAATCTGTTGTAGCAAATCCATAACCTCTGTAGGCTGTTGAGTAGGCGGTGGAGCTTGTGCTTCATAACCCGGTGGCACGGTTGGAGTTGGCTGGAAACTCTGGTGGTATTGTTGCTTAGGCACATAAGCTTTGGTCTGAACCGATTGGGGTTTGGGTGGGTAGACTTGGTCTTTGGGGTTAGCAACATTTGTGTTCCTGTAGGAGATGTTTGGATTTTGCTTCTAGTTGTTGTACTGCTTGTAACCTCCTCCTTGATTTTGCACAAAACTAATCTCTTCAACCTGATCGTCCTCTTCTTCCTGAACCTGCTCATCCTCACTCACAAAGTGAACATGTTTCTATTGTACCATGAGACATTTATCCAACTTCTCACTCACAGCCTTAATCTTCTTTCTGCTCACTGCATCTGATTCAGCTCTACCTCGCACACTCCTATCATAATCTTCGTTGTATTGCCCATCCGCTTAAGCAAAATTCTGCACTAAGTCCCAGCTATCATCAACGTCCTTGTTAAGGAAGTTGTCATTGCTCACTGTATCCAAGAGCATTCGGAACTTAGGGAGAACACCTCTGTAGAGGGTGCTAAGCAAAGATTATGTGTTGAAACCATGGTGAGGGCACTGCGATTGATAGGTCTTGAATCGCTCGTAAGCTTCAAAAAAGGTTTCAGAACTGTGTTGCACAAAGCTGGAAATCGCATTGCGGACCATTGCAGTCCTAGAATTTGAGAAAAACTTTGCAAGAAAAGTTGTCTTACACTCAGTCCAGGAGGTGAAAGAGCCTTGAGGTAAGTGCTTCTCCCAGATGTGTGTTTTGTCCCCAAGAGAGAATGGGAACAACCTCAGCTTAAATGCATCCTCACTAACTCCATTGATTTTCGTGAGGCTGCAAAGCCTTTTAAATTCATCCAGATGATCAAGAGGATCTTCAGAAGGCAGTCCATGAAACTTTTAGTTTTGGATCATGGTGATAACACTGCTCTTGATCTCGAGGATCTTCAGAAGGCTGTGTGTGACTGCTTGGTGCATCTCCTGCTCCAATGGTTCTTGGCCTCTTCTGATGAGGTCCATGCACAGGCAGTTTTTATGTGTTCGAGCCTTGTTGGGGATCCATTCCCACTGAGTTGTCATGTTCACTGTGGAGACGACTTCTCTGCTCTCTCAACTAACGTGGAAGTTTATCGATGTTATCGAAGAAGCGGAAAAGATTCTGACTGCCTTTGGATTGTGTATGCATACAACGTGGGAACTCAACGCGATGTAGATGCTCGAGCTGAATTACAGAATGGCAAAAGCACCTGAAACAGAACGCAGCAGGCAAGAACACATGTGAGTAATCAACTGGAAACAAAAAGAACTTGATCTCAAGAAGTTAATAATCCTAAATGTAGTTAGCAGAAACCCATTTGGCAACAGCACTAATTTGATAATAGAACTTTACTCAATTTCAAATACATATTACTAGATCATATCATCGCAATACAATAGGCTATCAATCATATTAGGAGTGCAACTAACAATCAGGACACAATCAACTTCTCTAATCCAAGCTAATTAAAGTAATTTGTATCTAGCAACCTAAATCAAACTCAAAAATAAACTAAAGAAACAGCAGAGCAAATAACAGAAACAGAGTAAATGCAAAACAGAGAGCAGTTAACAAAGTAATAAGCGATGAGAAAAATGGGTTCCTAAGGACTCGAGTGCAGACTCGACCACGGACTCGAGTGCAGACTCGACCACGGACTCGAGTGCAGACTCGACCATCGTCTTGAGTGCAGTGGTGACCCGAGCATGAGCTCAAGTGGTGACGTTGAGCTGGTTATGTTCTATCCATCATCTGCTCCCATTTGACTCCAGATGCGCCTCAATACTCTTGTTGCTTTGTCAAAGCGATTATTCATTCCCAGAGTCTCCACAACGTCCAGAATGCTCCAATTCGTGCTCTCCAAGTACCTAAAAACTCCTTCAATAAAATATGTGTGCAAATGAAACTAATTAGACTCTAAATCATATACAAATGTTATGAAATGTATGTAAATTATATTAAATGAGACACATAAAACGAGTTAAAATGCATACATATCATAGATATCAACTTTATGTTTTGGACTTCTTTATCGCTCTTTGTAAAATATCTAATCTATGTTCCCTTCCACCGCTTGTAAGATTAAGACTTGTGTATATATCTTGCAAGAAACACAACCAAGTGTTTCCAAAAAAAAAACACAACCAAGTGTTTACAAAAACAATAAACACAACCAAGTGTTTACAAAAAAACAAAACACATAGGCCAACCTAGTCTTTTAAATAAATAAACATAACTAAGACTTCATATATGTTTTGCCTTTGCCTGAGTCTATGGTGGGGTCGGATTATATTCTACCAATGTGCGTTTACCCTTACGTTTTCCTTCATTCTGAATTCCAACCTCTTCTTGGACCCGTTGGGAAGAAGTAGTTGCAGCGAGGTCATCAAGTGGATCTGTAGAACCATCTACGTGTTTTGTAGAACCATCTGCTTCTTCCGTAGAACCATTTGCTTGTTTTGTAGAACCATTACCAACATTTTTCAACAAGGATACCCTTTTCTTCAAACCATCAATCTCTTCCCTCATCGACATTACAAGATCAACCAAGTCATTATAACTTTGTTTTATTGGGCCATTTAATTTGCCTTCCTTGCCGAATATCTCCTCTGCATGTACAGTCGCCTTTCGCGCATCTACATCTGCTTAGTACATAGATGGAAGTTCGATGGTCAACCCAGCACGAAGCCTGTGCAACCAACTGTTGACAGCAACATCATTACTATATTCCTTTTCTTCTTCTGTGATTTTGGACAGCCAGTTCTTTTCTTCTTCTTCATCTAGTACGATTACACTATTAATGTCCTGCAAAATAAATTACTTCTTAATATAAGTAGTATACTCGGATAACCACCACTTAGTCTTACCAAATATTAGTATAACTCGGATAACCAACCTTACTATTACTGAGGAAATAGTTGATTTATGCAAGAGAATATCTTGTCGCATCAGCTTCCCAGAATATTAACCGACATATCCTAAGACAATTTGACCTTATCGATGGATATTCTTCTTTGCAGTTATTATACAAGTCCCTGATTGCCTCAAACGCCAATAACTACACACCACAAATATAAGTCGATATTCACAGAAACACCAAACACAAAAAGTATTACTAAATCCTTATTTAAGTATAACTAACCTCTAGGGGGATTACAAAACCGGGAATGGCCCATCCTTTGCCCTTAATTGTCCCATCAAACTGTACCGGATCGGAATATCATTGACAACGAACCAGGCTTCTTTTGTCGTCTCGGTCCTTGCATATGGAAGATGTGTTTGAACTGCAGATGCTTCATAAACCACTATATCTCAGAAGTGTAAGAGTATGTCTCAGATTCTCAAAAAGCTTCAATGTCTTCCGGATATAGCAAGGTGTCGAGACCCTCATTTTCTTTTGATACTCTAAGGGCTCGAAGTACATTCCGAGAGGTACGTGTACAGCCAGTCCATTATCCTCTTCTTCTAATCCCTCATTACCATGTTCTTCTGCCCATGCTTCATCTGTCTTTTCTTCTACATTCTGAAACATATAACAAATTTTCCAACTAAGTTATACGAAGTTATACAAAGTAATACTTTTGTAACCTAATAATCCACCTTCTTACCATTTCATATACTACTACATTGAAGCAACTAACAAATACTACCAATATGACCACAATAACAAATAGTCTCAAATCCTTACGATTGCATCGTGGTTTCCGACCTGACTCACGCTTTTCTCTGACTCTCCAACCACTTGTCTCATTCTTCTTCCACTTCTTCTATGTTTTCTTCATCGTCTTTTTCCGTTTCTCCTCCAACTGTTTTTCCTTCATCGTCTTTTTCCAATTCTACTCCAACTGATTTTTCTTCATTGTCTTTGTCTGATTCTACTCCATCGTTTTCTTCTCATTCTTCTACACCGGTCTCATAGTTAACGACTAGAGCTATATCTTCTTCCTAGTTTCTACAATCTTTTCTTTACTGCTTTCTTCCACCGCTTCATCTAGAAGCCTCTACTTTCTATTAAAAACTACATTGAACCGAGTCGTGGAGTTCTCGACTCTAGCACCCCGAGTTCTAGCCATCGCGATATTTTGAGATTGAAAATCGATTTGTTTGCAATGGTTTTACGAAGAGAAGAGAGAATGAGGGAACGAGAGGTAGAAGTTCGAATTCGGGAATTAGGGATTTACGATTTACCTCTTTCTTTTAAAAACTTTTAATCTGTTAAAAGGATTTAAAATAATGACAAACCCGAAAATAAGATCCGAGTTCATGAGTGGGTGGGTTAACCCAAGTTTTTGCCTGCAAATATGCGGTTTCATTAAAAACTTTACAACAATTATGCAATTTCTTGATTTATTTTTAATTTTCACCGATATTCAATTGTATTGGTAGGGTTTTCAGATTACATTTGCTGAGAACGGCCTTCTTAGCTAAAACTACGTCATGTGACACCCATCCCTCTCACATGCCTCCGCCATTGATGGCACATGTAACTATTCTTACATTTGCTTGTACGCCTATGCAAACAGTTAACTATATACTTGCGAATGATTCTCTCAGCCGAATTGATAATCTCCCAAATATGAAACCCACTCACAAATTCGAAATTTGTAATCAGATAGATAATGATTAGAAAAGAAAGAAAATCCTTTGTCAAATCCAAGGATGAAAGAAAAGTGATGAGTTGTTTTTGTGTATGATGAATTGTTTTTTTGAAGCAAAATCCATCGCTGAAAGAGAAAAATGAGGAAGCTAATCAAGCTATCCCAATTCCAAAATCTCTGACTAAATAGATATGCATAGATACTCATAATATTAGGTAGGCTTAGGGGTAAATGAATCACAGTCAAAGAACAATGCCCTATAAAAGAGAGAAACCTTAGAAATAAACTTTTAGCTATAGGATGAAATCTTCCTATTTTTTTATTCAACTGAATAGTAAAAACATTAGTCAACTAATTTTTCATACATAAATTGACTTAATCAATGCAATTTGATAGTTGATTTAATTCGACCCTCGGTCTATATTTCTTTTGGCCGAAACATCGGTTATCTCATTTTACAACCCTATATAATAGATATATGCTTTTTGTGGACTACATATATGAATTTACAAAGCGCATAAATTATGTTTGGTTATATAAATTCATATATGTAGTCCAACTTTAAAATTATTTAAGGCCAACCCTTAAAATTCTTATTTAATCTACCAATTTGTAGAGAGGAGAAATCGAACCTAGATGTCATAGTCATTAACTGGATCATCCTAACCACCAGACTGAGAAGAACTCGGCACATATTTACAAAGTTAAAACTTATAAACCCACAAATCACAATAAAGTTATAAAAATGTAAAATATACTTTTAACTTTTATATTTTCATTCTTTTTTTGGTAAGGCAACGGGAGTAAAAAAAAAGCTCAAAATTTATTCAAAAATCAATCGTAAAACTGTCGAAGAGAAACGAAGCCATTCAAATCATCCGTAAAAACATCTCGGAGAGACGAATGCAAATCGGAAAAACTATGAAAGCCCAGAGGCAAAGTAAAAGTAAAATTAGTGAGACCATCCGCTAAGCGGTTCGCTTCTTGGTAAATATGTGAGCTCCTAACGACCCAGTTTCGATAAATAAAGTCATAGCACAATCGTGCTACAAACGAAAAGGGATAAGAATCTACAATCCCTTTGGTAAGAAACTCCACAATCATATCTAAATCAATTTCTAACTCTAGCCGTGAAAGTCCTCTTTCCCAAGCAATCCATAGACCGTAATAAACATCCCAGAGTTCAGCCAAAGGTGTCAAACACACACCAATGTTGACACTAAATCCACCACACCAGTTGCCATGACAGCCACGGAGAGCTCCACCAGTGGAAGCCAACCCCGGATTCCCTTTAGAGACTCCATCAGTATTCAATTTGAGCCAAGAATCTGGTGGAGGTACCCATTTGATCTCCTTCATACGTGAAGTCCTCAAGTTTCGGTTGTTCAGCATACCGTTTTTATAGGCTTCAAAAACTCCTTTAGCGTATTTCTTTAGAACTCAACTCGATACTCTACAAACCATATCGGAACCAAAGATGTTCCCACATCTCCATTGCCAATTCCACCAAAGAACTGAGGCAAAACAAGTCGACCATTCCGAGCCTTACAAGTTATTGAATAGCCCAAAATTAAAGTAAACCCACTCCAATAAGGGCTGTTCAAAAAATAGCTGACATCGGGACGCTGGTACAAGTCGTAGCCATAAGCCCATAGCTGCTGGGCAATCCCTTAAAACATGGATGATCGACTCAACCCCATTCCGACAGACCGAGCAAATATTGGAATCGGTCAAGTGTCTACGCATCATTCTTCATTAGTCATTAGAATTTGTAGGACCACCATCCATAAGAAACACCGCACTCTATCTGGAACAGTAACAGTCCACGTCCGTTTAAAAAATTTCTGCATTTGCGGTCTGGGAGAGGAGCTGTGAGTTAGCAGATTATACGCAGAAGACACAGAGAAACAGCCACTCGAAGTACCACTCCATGTAACTCGATCCCTCGCCCCTGTTATTAAGTCTACAACAAAAGAGCGGAGTTGAAGCAAGATAAACTCAGGTAACAAGGGTCTGAGCGTGTCATATCTCCAACCACCATCAGAATTCCACAAATCTCTAGTTGACAAAATCAACTCTTCGTCAGAAAAATCACGCATAGCCTAGTCAGATAACGGAGAATCACCAAGCCAAATATCTGTCCAAAACATAACATCCCGTCCATCACCTAGGATCCATTTTAGACCCGGAACCACCACATTCCTCAGACCGATACATATGCTTCTCCAGGTCGAAGAAACTTGGCCTCTTCCAGTCATCCAATAAGAGGAGTCACGAAGGTTAGTGACCCTATACTTTGAGCGAAGAATCCGCGACCAAAGACTCGAAGAATCATGCACTAGCAGCCATCCCACCTTAGCAACTAACGCAACATTCATTGCCTTTGATTTCCGAATACCCAACCCTCCATCAACGCGAGGGCGAGTGACATTTGACCAAGAGAGAAGATGTTGTTTTCTGTTTTCACTAGTAGAACCCCAAACAAAGTCTCTTGAGATCTTATCTAAGGCTTTAACCGTGGACTCAGGGAGAATAATAACACTCATAGTGTGGACAGGAATTGAAGACAAGACCGCTCTTGTCAACGTTATTCTTCCCGCAAAACTGAGGAACTGACCCTTCCAACCCGGCAGACGAGAAGAGACTTTTTCCAGCACTTCACTGAAAGTATTCTTGTTTGCAAAACTGGGAGACCCAAATTTTTCCCAAGATCCTTAGTGGAGCTAATCCCACTCGCCTCACTGATTCTCCTCTCTAAGTTACGATCAACATTCTTTGAGAAAAAGATTTTGGATTTCTCCAAACTCACCTTTTGTCCAGAAGAAGAACAAAACTGATCCAAAACACCACGAATAATTCTTTCTACCGTCGTAAAAGTAAATATAGATTAGCAAGTTCAACAGAAATTCTGATTTAAACATAAACATAGCAATGTACATTAAAATATTAGTAGAAATGTAAATATTTAAAATATTATATCCAACTACAATACATGATTATATTTTTGTTTATATTTTTTTGTTCATATTATGAAAATAAAAAATTGTCTACGCATAAGTTTGATAGAAAAAGTAATTAGTAATAGTGTTATATTATGTATGTAGACTTCACCATTACTAGACATGCATGTTTTCAAAACTTTTGACATATATATATATATATATATATATATATATATATATATATAAACGATATGTTTTTTAAATGATAAAATTAAAAATTGTGTGTATAAAAGCATGGTGCTCTAAATTTCACTCTAAATTCTATATTGAGAGAAAAGATGTCTCCAATTGTATTCTATTTCATTCTCTAAAAATAAGAGATCTTTATATTTTTTTTCCAAATTTGGAAGACTCTATTTTTTAGAATAAAACTTTTTTTTACAAAATAGTTATATAATTAATTTATAGTGTATTATTATTTTATAGCTAAACAAACTTATATAATCAAAATATATATATTACAAAATTTTATTTATTTTACTAAAACTAACTAAATTATTAAAATCTATGAAATTTATTAAAAATTATTATTATATAGTTAAAATTATTAAATAGTACTTAGAAGTTTATCAATTTTTAGAAAAAATTATGAAAATGCAATAATAATATATATTACAATATAAAATATAAGGACATATTTCTTTAATGACATATTGCTTAAATAAATAACAAAACATAAATTAAAAATACATAAGTAGTACTAAAATTAAAATAAAATTAAGATCAACTAGTAATTAAAATATATTTAAAACATCAAGAACCACTGATCTAATAATCTGGTAGATCGCTTCCACTTCCATTAATATTATTGAAGTATTGCCAAAAAGCTCGAAAGAACTTGTTAATCAACTCTTTTTCTTAAAATTATTGCTTGTTCAGCTTGAATATATGCACGAATGTTTTGATCTTCTTTGAAATTTAAGTTTTGAAATAAAACTTTGTTTTCTTCTTTAAATTCTTTAAATGCAAAATTCTTACTTTAAAGTTCAAGATGTTGTTCTCTATGTACATTTGTCTTCTTTAGTTACTCCAAAAGTTGTTTATTCTCATCTTCCAAAATCTTGATAACATCGGATGTTTAATCACTAATTCTTCTTTGAACTTTGGATTTCTTTATCTCACTTGGTTGTTTAGATTGAGACCCGCCAAGAATGTCATTTTTCTCATCTAAATTTAAATTAATTATAATTTTATTAATCTTGTTATTAACTATTTAATCTAAATGAGTAAGCAAGTGGCCTTTAGTCCAGTGGCATTTGGTAAGTCCACTAAATGGCAAGCGTACATGTAACCGGGATCGAGTCCCACCACCTGTATTATGCAGGAATTTGGCTAATGGATCGGTCAGTTGTGACCCATCATATTATCTGCCGTTGACAAAAAAAAATCTAAATGAGTAAAATATGTAGATTTGAAAAGTAAAAGGATATCTTAAAAATAAATAAATTCATTTAGAGTAAAAAGTATAGTCAATTATTGGAGCAACCCTTTCTCTATTTTTAGAGAAAAAAAATAGAGCGAATTATTGAAGATTTTATGTTCTGAAACTATAGATCTGCTTTATTGGTTGCAAGAATTGAGGTCATGATTTAATTTTTCAAAATTACATAGTTGAGGACTTAATATTAATATACAGTTTGTGTAGCTTTTTTTTTGTCAAAAATAAAAGACAAAGAAAAATTGCATATATGAAGATAACAAACCGGTCAGAGAGACCAAGAATGAAAAACGTGGAGACATGAATATCTTCAAGCCAACTCCAATAAAACTCTTCTAGATCCTTACAAATACCGGAGAGGAGCTTCGATCTGATGTTGGAGCAAGCAGATACATAAAAACTCAAATTGCCAAAAAAGCTAGTCTTCTTTGAACGCAACTCCAAATCAATAGAGGAAGCAAAAGGTGGACTAAGCCAAACCTTAGTTTTACATACTCGATTTCCAAAGAAAAAATATATGATCCATTTAGTAGATCCAAAATAAACCAATTTAAGATCAATAACTTGATTTTGTATGCCCAAATCAGTAAAGAAAATAGAAAGAGATTTTTTGAATACCTTTGTAATAACCAGGCCCAAAAGAGTAATCCACCAACAGGCCCAAAACAAAATGAGAATAATGAAGAATCAAGCAAAACCCTAATCAAAGGGTCTTTTGGGCTGTCACTTATGTTGTTCTCGCCAGAAACTTGCTGGAGGCCAGAGAATACTCCTTTGAATCATCAGAAACGTCAGACTAAGGTTGGCATCTATCCAGTTTGGATATCGTCGATGGAGACGAGGACCTGAAACCACTCTGGTGTTGTCGAAGCAAACAATAACGATGGAGGACTGTTCGAGATCTTAGAACTAAGATCGGTGATGAAGAAAAGAAGCCAGAGATAAACATCGACGAGATGGATCAATTGCCGGAGAGACAACGCGTCTTGAGGCAGGAAGCTGAAATTGATGAAGCAACTAGGTTTGTCGTGATAACGCTGGAAAAAAACTAATTTCAAGTGAGACCACCGAAAGACAAATTCACGAGATGGATGAGTGAAGTCTTGGATACTACGTCGCCGCCAGCATCAAGGAGGTGATGAAAAAAAAGAGTAGGTATGAGAGAAAGAGATGGAAAGAGAGTTGGGACTATATAATTCGTGTAGCTAGCAAACATTTTTCTTTATTAGAAACCGCGGTTATAGATAAAAGATCTAAGTGTTGAACAAGGACCAAAGGACAAAAAACAGAAAAAGACACGTGTAGTGGAGACAGTCAAAAGGCTATTTCATTGCAGAGTGGTTTCAACGGAAGTAACCGTAGAGTTCCAAGTAGCAAATGCAAAAGTTCCAAGGAGTTGATGTGTCAGCCGTTGGACCAGTCAGAGCCAGCCTGAAAAACCTAAAGGGAAGCAATGCATTTGCTGCTGTGATTGGCCATGATGCAAACTGACCAGCCTTGCACATTGTTTGGTCATCCTCATGGACTCTCAAGTCCGTCCATGTCTTCCCATCCATCGATCCCTTCAAACCATCAAGAAAACGACACAAACTCTGCCTAAGCATCCCATCTTAAGAGGACATGAAGTGACTGACAGGTAAGATAAGATTACCTGAAACTTCCAGGACCTTGTGTATGCTCGTGACCCGTCTTGTCTGAAGGTGTAGTAGTTGCACATAAGCTGCACCCAACAACCCTCCGGGTTAGTATCTCGAGATTGACTAGAAACGTAACCTCATTATTCTTTTACTTATTACATTCTTAAGGGGAATTCTTATTTCTGCAAACTTTTAGACTGTTTATGAAAACTGACTAACTGAGTATGTGATGTGATTGAAAGTGAAGTTATGAAGGAGACCTGATGATCTTCGCCTAAGTCCACCATCCACCAGGATGATATATGGCCGTCTTCCTTCCTAGGCCCTGCAAAGGAAGTACCCTGGTGCAAAACAGCCGAAATAATATGGTTTAATTCTGTATCAAAGAGGAAAGTAATTTCACTGCAGTTAATTCATGCTTCGTCTTAAGATGTCTGATTAAGATCGCCAGAGTTGAAATCAGATGGTTGAATTTTGCATCCAAAAGGGAAACAGACTTCCTTCAGTTTATTTTATAAGCTCTGTATTAAGATGGGCCAACAAGATCACCGATCAGTTGTAATTACGAAACTTACTCCAAGAAACAAAACTGGATCATTTCCTATATACTTGTAGAGCACATGCAAATAAATTCTTACCACAGCTAAGAATGTAATACTAGAAAGAAATATAAATTGATGATAAATGTTGTAGTTCAAGCCAAATTCAAATCATATAAGACGAGCGGGCTTTGGTGGACCATACCACGTAGGTTCTTGAAGCCAAAGCCTTTGGATCAGTGAATCTGGAGGTGGGGCTGCTTGACGTAATGATGATTTTCTGTAACAATACAGAACTGAGAGTAAGGAAATATTTTTCTCCAACAAAATTCTCTGTCATCTTATACGAGGATTTCCAAAAATATGAACAAAGAAAGTAAGATAAAAAAGAGGTTAACCTTTGCAAGAACGGGATTGACCCATTGATGACTACCATTAGATGTTCCCACAAAGTGCAGAACCCCATTGCTGTCCCCATCACGAATGTACTGAAGCTCCTTGAAACTTGATCTTCGGTGTTGGAACCTTGAACTACAGGAGAGAGTTTTAATAACTGAGTAATTCGGAAATATAAACCTGGAGACGTCTACAGTCATAAGCTACATGTCAATGTAATTCTTACATCTGTTCATTTACTGGGCATAAGAATCCGGAGGCCAGGAAGCTAGCAGCTTCCTTAACCTGTACAAAAGTTAAATGAGTGAGGACTTGGAGAGAAAATAAGTTTTGAAATGACAAATCAAATATTCTACACAAAAAAGATAGGAATAGATTTTATAAAACTTACAAGACGATTGAATATCGGAATTTGTTTGCTTAAGTTGCTGTTTTCTAACTGCACAGGCAATAAGCATAGATGGCATTAATACAATTAACCTAACAGAGAATGATAACGTACATCCAGCATAAGCAAAGCAACTGCCTTACCCTTTTAAGCAACTCGTATGGCAACAAAGGGAAGCGTACATGAGGTAACAAGTCATGAAGTGACTGAAGCCTTTCTTTGAACAAAATTTCGGGGTTAGAATAGTTCATCAGCTTATCTATTACTTCCCAACCATGCGACTCCTCAGCTTTCATGCACCACATGAGAACAGCATCAAGAATCCTTTCCTCAGATGTCACTGTCAGATCTGCAGACTACACATCCAGAATTTAATACCGGACACAATTTTTCAAACATGCAATACAGAGGGAAACGTTTCACTCTTTGTGATGTAAGCATTATTTTTCCTCAAGAACCATAGCATTTATTTTCTGGCATGGTCCCAAGTGAGTTGAGGAATAGCATTTGAGAAAACACACCTCAAGAATACCATTAAAAGTGCTCTGATCTAACAAGACAAAGTCCAAACTTGCAGTGGTACAATAGTTGAAGTGCATGGAAAACTTCCTCTTGCACATCTCTTCGATGAGTTTACATGATGAGATAGACGAAACCACTTGGAGAACTGAGCACACAGAATCCTGCAACAAAGTTCAGAGGTTAGCTTGACAAAGGCCCTACAATGTTTCCAAATTTGTCTGCTTCTGCGCCCAATAAACTCGCATAAAAGAATTATTCTTGTTGTATGACCTTCTTCCAAAACGAAAACGCCATCCCTGCATGTAATATATACATGGAACAAGATTAATATTTTTAACTTTTGTACACGGTAAAAGCATTCGCTTTGTTTCTTTTTCTCTTTTATTTTTCAGAAGGCCGACATCCCAACTCACATCACGGCTCGTTACGCTCTCTATCATACAGAAACCAAATTGTAACAGATGCACTGGAAAAGAAGAGAAACATGATAATGACAGAGAGGCATATCTGGAGTAAATGATATATCTCTAGAGTCTAGAGGGTTGTGAAGAAAAAACTACCTCGGAGAGGCCCTCCAATAGCATTTTGCAGCATTCTTGATGAAGTGGAACAACTCCAAACCGGTCAGCTAGGAAGAGAAGATGGATCAAGTTGGTACCAAAATTCACCGTATCTTCCATGTTCAACTCACCACTATACATGAAGTTAATCATAGCCTTAAATGCTTCTGGTGATACATCGGTCAAATAAATGGTTGATGAATGGCTTTCACTCATCCCATTTGTAAACATCTGCATGTCCATGCGAATAAATGAAAATTGAGAATAAATTCTTTCATGTTCATTAGAACTGCAACCCCAAAACGTAATTTCTCACCTTAGCAAATGCGACACTCCAAAGACTTAGAATGACCTTGTGGGATTGAAAAGTGAGACCATGGTCACTGAGATAGATTTTTATGTCACTATACTCACCAGTTGAGTACAACATTTTTAGCTTATCCACATCAACAGGGAAAGCACTTGGAAACATAAAACCAGATAGGGCGGGAGAAACAGGGCAGGAGAATTTGACTTTTTTGCAGGGGTCAAATGCTTTGTTGCTTAGTTTTAAACGGTCTATACTTTCTTCACACTGTCTCACTAAAGGCATCACTTCAAACTTAGAACTTAAATCCCTCAATGGAATAAGTTCTGATTCCAAAATCTACATCAAAACCAAAAGGTTTCATGAAATCATGAGGAAGCTCAATCTCCGCGCTCAATAAAAGACAAATAAAAAGTTACTAAGAAAGCATTTGACCAGGCAGGACACCACTGAAAAAAGACAACGACGTTGAGGGAAGAGGATACAAGGAATTGGACCTGAGTTCGTCCCGTATAGATATATTGAAGAAGTGCATGAAGAACCGAGTACAATACTCCATGAAGTTGAATGACATCCCCGTCTGATGAGCTCACAGGAAAACTACCCGATGCTTGTAAGATAACCTTGTGAGCAGGGACATCCATTTCCTCTTCACCAACAACAAAGATTGTGTCCGATAATTCCCAACTCTCCAAAAAATTACCGAGCCCCCATTGTTCATAATCATAACCCGACCCATCCTCCACTGACTCCTCATCACCAACCTCATCTCCTTTAACTTCACAGCAATCTACTTGCTTCCACAACAAGATATGATTGTGTGTCACGGGAAACACACTCACGTTTCTATATCCAACATGTTTATCCCAGCTGCTCAGACCAACATACTGAACACTACAATTAGGCTTGGAGTCTTGCCACTTGAACACCAGGTTCTGAAACGGATACCGGCCTTTACCGATGCTAATCAACCCATCATAGATACTAATCCAGTAACTCTCAAACTCCATAGAACAACAACAGAGGTCAGAAGCTTCCTCATCAACCACAGATTTCCCATCTACCTGAATCTTCAGCCTACGGTTCCTGTTGCTACCAATGATGACAATGTAATGCGGACTATTATCTTTCTTATAGTGGTAATGTTGAGTCCCCACATTCTCTCTGAACACCACCGTGACATCGTTGTGAGCAAATGCATCAAACGCAATGCATCCTCTTCCCGCTTCCCGGAACTTCAGACCATCACTCCACGCACACTCGAAAGGTGCCACCGTCAGAAACTTGTTCTCTTTCGCCGCAACCATCGTTCTTCCTAAAACCACTTGCTTCAGTGCTTGTACCTATGATATTTCCAAAGCCAGAAGCCATCAATCTCTATATAAGCCAAAGACACTAAACAAAAAGGAAAAAAAAAAAAAAGAAACTCAAAGAGCAAAAGCAAAACCCATTCATAAGGGCATTTCAACAAACAAGTAAAGATCAAATTAAGCAAACTCACTTGTGAAAACCCAGATCACAGCTATATTTTCATTTTGAGAAGAACCATCACAATTGGGTTTTTAAAAGCAAATGTTATTTTCAAAGATAGAAACCCAGAATCCACTGGAAAACCATCAACTTGGCAAAAATATCTGGCGTGTACCCCACCATGAACTCCGCCGTCAATTCTCCACCACAACGTAATAATAAAACATGAGAAAAACAACGATGCTGAAGAAAAGAAAATATCAGATACAGAGTGCATCGACTTTAAATCGAATACAGCCAAAGACTTGAAGAGATATTCAGAAGCTACAAAAAAAGGAAAAAAAAAAAAAGCAATCGATCAAAATCAGATAATTAGAGGTGGATAAAACTCTCCGAGCTTACCTAAGTGTCGTGACTCGTGATCGTGAGTCAGATCTAATCCTTTCGGAAAGAAAGCGTCAAAATAAGAAAAAAAAGACCCGAAAACGAAGAACACATGATGATGAGATATTTTTGTGTCACGAGAAAAGAGTTGATGGATATATGTAAGTATGTAACACTTGTACATTAATGGGCCAGAAAAAATCAGTAAAAGGCCCCATTATTTTCGAATATTAAACTTTTAGTTGTTATTTATTTATGTATGTGTATTGCTTATGTAACAAAAGCTTAATATTAATTTAAATAAGGCGGACGTTCTATTTCCACCACGAAAGTATAAATATAGCACCAATTGCACCTACTGTTGGCATTGTAATCTAATTGGACCACAATTCAAAGTTCTCAACCCGATTCTACCAAAAGTATGTGTTGATGAGTCCAATTTCACACACGTACTAAATAAGTGAGGAAACCCGCGGATTGCAACTAGCTTAAACCATGAAATCAAGCTTAAACCTATATTAAACCAAAATTAGGTCCAATTGAAGACTCGTTTAAGTAGTCGAGACCCGGAAACAAAACCGATTTTGAACATGGACGACGAGTTTGGAGACCCGAATACTTACGCGGTGGCCGTCTACTATGCGCAAGGTGAAGGCGAAGACCAACGAGAAACTGAGGAGGAAAGAAATGAAAATTTAATTGTTTCTGCAATTGGTTCACTCGGCTTTTGATTCTGTAATGATTTGAATATCAAAACCTGCAACTTTCACTACAAAACCTGCAACTTCTAAAATCAAAACATGCAACTTTCACTACAAAACCTGCAACTTTCACCACAAACCTGCAACTTCTAAAATCAAAACCTGCAACTCATTGCTCATTGCTCTTCTCCAATTTTTTTGATTTTTCGGGTTTGTAATTTTCGCTTTAATCGCTTTCTCCAATTTGTTTGATTATATTTGAGCAAACGAATCGGGCGGGTCGATTTGTGTGAGTCTGCGTATTCAGATCCGCCTGGGTCGGTTTGTGAAATAGGTCTCGGTTTATTCTCGACGACGGTTAAAACACAAACCGCACAAATTGTGGAATCGAGTTGAGAACTTTGGATTGTGGTCCAATTAGATTACAGTGTCAACAGTGGGTGCAATTGGTGCTATATTCATACTTTCGTGGTGGAAGTAGAATGTCCACCCATTTAAATACTATGTTAGTTCATTTTGTCAAATATTGTAATAAATTGTTAATAAAAATATTATGATAAAATAAAATTATAATTATATTACATAATATTTTTGACATATGTCACTGTTTAATATGTCAATTAATTAGTTAGATAACAATATAATCCATAATTATAAAGAATATCATTAGTTATTTTTAAACTTTTATATTCCAAAAATAAAAATATATTATGAATTTATAGTGCCTTAGTTCGTGTCATATACATTTCTAGTATTTTATTGTGTATAAGAATTTTCAATTAATAATGATAAACTTATATGGATTATGGATAATTTAATATTAATTTTGAATATAAACCTATATATTAAATAATATATTGGAGAATTTAATATCCATAATATTTGTTTATAAAAAATTTAATATTGATCAAGTTGTTTAGTTTTGTTTACAGTTTTATATTCAAAATCAATATTATCACGGATATACAAACCTAATATTCAATATACAAAATAAATATGATTATCATGTTGTTTAGATTTGTTTGATAGTTAATCTTATAATTAATCATGTTGATATGATTTTTTACAACAAACCTAAATAAATATTACATATATATTCAAAATTTATAAAAAATCATATTTCTTTAGGTTTGTATTCAAAATCAATATTATCTGATTTTGAAAGATGTATGTTAAATTAAATGTTCCATAATCTTGAATTATCAACATGTATACATTAATTAATTCATCAACAACTTCCAGATATAATTTAAGTTTATTATAACTAATTAGATGTCACATACTATGCATGAGATTATTTGTTCTGCAAAATAAATATACATTAATAGTTATTTTATATTTATCTATAATATTTATATATATGTGATATTTGTTTATTTTCTATTTATTTTATGGTTTGATAAGTATATATAAATTTATTAGTTTTTATATATACTTAATATACTAAAAATTAATTTATAATGATTATTCGTGTTGTGCCAAAATATATTTTTTGGATTCATGTTTATTAAGATTTTTATACATTATATAATTTGTTTGACTCGTGTTCATTTAGGTTGTTAGACACGTTTTTATTTAGCTTTTTTATATCCGTGTTCATTTAGGTTTTTATATTCATGTTCATTTTAATTTTTAACCCGTGTTCGTTTAGGTTGTTAGACACGTTTTCATTTAGCTTTTATACTTAAGATTTGTTCATTTGCCATAGATTTATAATTTTTAATAAACATGAAATAAAAAATCTAAAATACTCCAAATTTAAAAGGAAATAAGTATGTATATTGTTAATTTTTTAGATGAATATGATAGAAATTCAAACAATATTATTATTTAGATTCTTTGACTCATGTACATTTAGGTTCTTAAACACGTGTTATTTAATTTTTTTAAATTTTTATTCATTTAGATTTTTATATATGAGTTCATTTAGGTTTTTAGACTCATGTTTATTTAGGCTTTCAGGCCTATGTACATTTTTAGGTTTTTAGACTCATGTTTATTTAGGTTTTTAGGCCTAAGTACATTTAAGTTTTTAGATCCCGTTCATTTAGTTTATTCCGTGTTTATTTAAATTGTTAGACTCGTGTTCATAATAATTGATTTTTAAGGTAACTTAAATCAATTTTATTTATTTTTTCTTAACAATATTTATTTAAAGAATGCAATTAAAATATTAATTGCCGAGTTGCTCTCAGTCTGGTGGTTAGGATGATCCAGCTAATGATTTGGCACCAGGGTTCGATTGCTATCCGCTGCATTATGGTAGCTTAAAAAGAGATTATAAGGGTGGGCTTTAGGCTATGGATTGAGCCTTATCGATCCAATTGTTGACAAAAAAAATTAAAATATTAACGTCGATTATTAAGGATTGTTTATATTTTAAATTTTTCTATTCTTTTATTGAAGTAGAGAAATATTAATAATATATTTGAAATGAATATGATATGAATTTAAGCAATATTCGTTGATACAACTTATAATTGTTGGTTTCAATATCATATCTTACAATATTTTAAAATTTAAAATATTGATATATATATATATATATATATTAAGTAAAATTGGTTTAAAATATTTTTTACTAATGATAATCATTTAAGGAAAATTTTAAAATTTAATGTTGAATGTGTGTTTCTCTATTGGTCAACAAAAACTATTCCAAACTTTAATCATTGGTAAGTAATTCAATTTTTTTTTGCCGTGTTCTTCTCAATCTGATGGTTAGGATGATCCAATTAATGATTATAGTATCTAGGGTTCAATTCTTCCCCTCTACAACCTGGTAGATTAAATAGAAATTTTAAGGGTTGGACTAGGTTATGGATCGGGTCTTGTCAATTCAATTTTTTTTTTGTCAACATTGGGCCACAACAGGCCGGCCCATTAGCCAAGTTCCTACATAATGTAGGCAGTGGGACTCGATCCTGGTTGTGCAAGTGCGCATGTTTTATGTGGACTTACCGCCTGCCACTAAACTAAATGTCATTTGCTGTAAATTCAATGTTAACAAAAAAAATAATTGACATTTTAAAGAAACTTGGTTTTATATTTTTATGAAAAAATATATTTATTTAAAGAAAATTTTCAAATATAATTATTAAATATTATTGATTTGTTGAAGTTAAAATATTTTAATTTTAGTAACTATATCAAAAATATTTTAGTTTATGTCTAGGAATGAAGATATAATAAATATATTCTATATTTATTCATTAAATTATGCTAATTTATGTATATATTTAGAAAATATGTTCATTAATAATAAATCAAAATTATAAACTATAAACACTAATACATAACCGTAAACCTTTTATATAACACTAAACATACCTAAAAGCTTATCCTTTTATTATTATGTAAATATTAATAATTAGAGTATATACGTTAAAATTAAAAAAAGAAAAAAAAATTGAACTGGATAACATAGATCTCTAGTAGTTGTGATGTTTGCTTTACCAAATAGGTTAAAATATTGAATTATAATGGTGAAAGGTAATTGATATATAACTTAAGTTGATAAAGTAAAATAATAATAGAAACAAATACATATGTAAATTACTTACAGGGCCATTATGTCTTTAGTAGTCTAAAAATGTCACCTTGATGCTCTATGCGTTTTGGATTGTTTCATCCTGTCAAATGTCATATGAACCACAATAAGACAAAAAAAAGGAGATATCAGATCACGTTGTACTGAGTTAGATATGTAAACAGATTTATATGGCACCAGAGTCAAACATAGATATGATAACCCAATATAATCAGTAGAGGAGTGATCAAGGCCCATGCACACAGTCCAGGTAGATCCACGACATATATTCCCTCCAACAACAATTACAACATGTAGAAAAAGTGTGAGAAGATATCAAAATAGAGCTCACAATGCGAAGTCTTGACTCTCTATGCTCTTTGGATTGTTTTAACGTGTCAGGAAAGTAATATTATTAAAAACAAAATATCAAAATATTAATTGAATTAAAAAACATAATAGCAAAATATGAAGAGAGAATAGTTTGAAAAAGATGATGATGTATGATAGGTAAGAGTTTTATATAGGAAGACAAATAGTTTTTTTTATTCAAATATAATAGTTAGTTACCTTATATTTAGCATGGATTCGAAAATATATTATGTTCGATATTATGTATTTAAAGCGATAATTTTCTATATTTACCCCATAGATTTAATTATTATATAAAATTTAAATTTGAATTCGAAATTGGTTAGTTTAAAAATTTTGGAATATTATAAATATTGTTAATAAGTTAAAATAGGAATATTCAATAATATGAAAAATATGTCAATGAATATGTCAAAAGTTCGAGGTATATTTATTTTCTGTATGAGTGAATGTTTGTTTCTATATTGATTATCAGTTATGAAACAATATTTTAAAATTTAAGGGTGGTGTATTGGAAATGAAATTTTAGGTGATTTTGGATATTTTTAAAATTTATTTGTTATTGAACTAATGAATATATACCAATAAAATCAAATCCCTAAAAATTAGAAAGCTTTTAACTTAAAATTTGGTTTTTTTTTTTTACCAAAGGTAGATTGGGAATTGATGGTGATCTCGTAATAAACAATTTTAAAGGAATCCGAATAATACATGGCACTTCCTCCGCCGTTAACAGACGGTAGCAAATCTTATGTTATATCTAGAGAGAATAATGAATATAATTTATGAAGATGATGAAGAAACCTATCTACAACGGAGAACTTTGTGCCTCCATGACATAAGTTAAAATAAGTTAAAGATATTTTATAGCGAGATATGAAATTTATTTTTTATGTTTATATTAAAAAGTGTCCCCGATAAAATCTATTATATTAAATTGATAGCTTATGTTTATATTTATATTAAAGTTGTATATATATATATATTACCGTCATATTAGTTTTATAGTTTATGTTTACATTAAAAATGTTCTATATTTTTGAGTAATTATTTCGGATAATTATGATCTTAATAACATACAATTATAATTGTATCATTTGTCGAAGAACATGGCCATGTGGTAGTGGTCATTTTACAAATCTTCAAACATTAGGGTTCGATTCCTCTCTGATAGGGAAGGAAAAAAATAATTTTAGAATGTAAGTTTTGACAATGAATGGGTCTTGTCGATTTAATTATAATAAAGATGACAAAAAAAACAATTATAATTGTATTTTCTGGATTCCTTAATTGGAATCATTTGTTTTAAAAGAGATTTTAAAAATTAAAATTTGATACTCGATAGTAAATATAGAAGATATACTTTACATAAAAGATAAGAGTAGTGTGTAATGCTTCACATTAATATATTTAGAAAAAAATAACATTTCTAAATTTCTAATAAAGTAACTAAACTCTAATTGCATACAATGTACTATATACCACATGATTGTAAGATTATTTTTATAAAATGTTGCATTTTTATTAAATAGAGGATGTATACATTTATTTGTAAAATATAATTATATAAATATAGAGTATGTTAAATTTGAGTTTCAATATTTAAAGAAATATTTGATTACGGATAACTAATTTTCGAATTAGACTTTTATGACATAATTCAGTTTTAGGATGGTAAATTAATTAATTAATTTCTAAAATACATTTAACAATAAATATTTACCGTAGAAACAATAAATCATGATCTTCATTATAATTTTTTAATTAAATGCAATATTTCTTTGGTGTATAATATAGAGATATATCATATCTTCAAAATTTTGCATACGAATCTATGTTATCAATATTATTAGTGTAATCATGGTAAGTGTACTTATAAATTTTTTTCATCTCGTACAAAATTGATTCTAAACAATTAAAATATCGAATATACATTTATTTGAAGATAAAAGATAAACGATTGAATAACTAAAACAAAACTTTATTTTGGAATTATGAAAATTATAAGATTATAAATTAATACATACTCGAGGAAAATGAAAATTAAACAAAAATTGATTATTTTGAAAACTTAATTGATTCATCACCATAAACATACAAACGAATTAGAAAGTTCATTTGGCTTTGGGAGTAAAACAATATCACCAATTTTGTATCCAGAAAGAATCATAGCTTCAATAAATCTTTTAGATACTAAAATGAAGTAGTATTTAAAATCCAGACAAAAAAAATAAGTTAATAATTATTGAAAATTATTAGTAACATGATTATATATTAAATATGATAGGTGTGTTAAGTGATTTTCACTAATAATTAGTATAAAAAATGTTAATAATCCCGATTCAAAATTATATTGTTATTGAAGTAAATAAAGATTCAAAATATAAGATTTCATTAATTATTTTTGATAAATTATTCAAAATATAATCTTAAAAAAATATAAGATTACATAATAGGTCATGATTGAAGTAAATAAAGATTTTAAATAAATAAATTATTATAGGATTTTGATTCATCGTCACAAACATATAATCGAATTGAAGAGTTCATTTAACTTTTTGGAGTAGCATAATATGACTAATTCTATCCCCAAAAATAATTCTAGTTTCAATAAATCTTCTTGACATTTTTATTATTTGAAGATATGTTCCATTCAAAAGACCAGATATTGCATCGATGTCTCTCATTAACATAATTTTAAACATAAATGAACTTGGTCTAATTCTTCTGGTCGCTGGAAAACGGATAGGAGATGAAGATAATTAGGTAATCTGAATGAATTTTAATGATATATACCATAATAGGAATGATTTTCGATTTAATCACTTTAGTTACCTTTGTCGATTTTAAAAACAACTAATATGGTATGTTGTATTATTTTAATTACCTTTGTCAATTTTAAAGAACAGCTATTATGGTATGTCGTAGTATATAAATCGTGTAACTTTAATGGCTTATGTCTAATTTTGTGATTGATTATATTAAGTGCCATATTTATTTGGTGAATAATGTTTGAATACATCATATGTACACATTTATGTATTTTGTATATAAATAAATCATGATCTTCTCTTGTCACGAATTCAATTTAGGTGATCTTCATTATAATTTCATAATTAAGTGTCATATTTACTTGCTGAATAATTTTAGGATATATCATTTCTACACATTTATGTATACAATCTACCGTAATTAATATAATGTATATAACTATGGTAAGTGGAATTTTGTAATTTCAATTTCTAAAATTTATGTAGAAATTTTTATTAGCAATTTTAAAAATTGCTATCGTGATATTTAATTCGTGTAACTTTAATGACTTATGTCTAATTTTGTGATTGATTATATTATTTGGCCCAAATTTTAGTATATACATAAATCGTGATCTTCTCTTGAATCGAATTAAATTTCCGTGATCTTAATTATAATTTCATAATTAAATGTCATATTTATTTAGTGAATAATTTTAGGATAGCTCATATCTACTCATATGTGTATTTCATATATACATAAATCGTGATCTTTGCTTGTCACGAATTAAATTTCTATGATCTTCATTATAATTTCATAATTAAATATTATATTTATTTTATGAATAATTTTATGATATATCATATCTAAACATTTATGAATACAATCTACTGTAATTAATACAATATAAGTATGGTAAGTTTAATTTCATCATTTCCATTTTTTAAATTTATAGAAATGGAAATATAAATATGTTGACAATATTACATAATTTCTTCAATTATATTAACTAATTTCTTCACTTATAATAACTAATTTCTTCAATTATAATAACTAATTTCTTCAGTTATATTAACTAATTTCAACATTGATTCTTTATAGCTACATTATAGTATTATAGTAAATGTAAATTGATTTCGTATTAATTATTGCTTGGCCTGAAAACTTAGTATATTGACATAACTTTTCTTAATTTTAGGTTTACATCAATAAGGAATCTATTTGTATTTTCTATAAGGAATACAAATCAATCAAATTAATCTTGAGTCATGTCTTTATTCAATTAGAATATATTATCATAAATATAACAGCTAGAAGTAATCATAATATTGAAATTATTGACTGTAATTTATTTTGATTGTAATCATAAAGATTCTTTACAACTAATATGAAAAAAGAGAAATATATTACTTGCCTTAGTCGTTTTAATATGTCGATTTAAAAAATACATATTAATGTAATTTTTTTAGATTATGGTATTATAATAAATATAAAGTGATTTCGTATTAATTATTGATTGCCTAGAAGCTTAGTATATTAACATAACTTTTCTTAATTTTACGTTTACATCAATAAGGAATCTATTTATATTCTCTATAAGTAATACAAATTAATCAAATTAATCTTGAGTCATATCTTTATTCAATTAGAATATATTATCATAAATACAACCGCACGGGAAAGTTTATAAAATTTTGTTATCGTTTGCGAATATACTAAAATCAACAAAACAAAAGTTTCGTTAGTTTTAGGATTATGATCAATAAGGAATAAATATACCTTCTTTATAATAAATACAAATCAATTAAATTAATCTCTATTCAATTTTGTTATTGTGTACGAATAAACTAAATTCAATATTAATCTTAAATAGCTAAATTATAATGTTATAACCAATAAAAATTGATTTCGTTGTTCTAGCTACGTATAATAATAATAACGATTAGATGAGTGTCTATGTTATTTTTGATTTTTTCCCGATTATTACATTAAAAACGTGAAATAACAAAAGAGTTTTTAGAATATATTGAAAACAAAAGACTCCATAGTTTATATGAAAAATAAAAAAAATTAAATAATACAGAATAATTGAAGAAAATAAGGATTCAACATAGAAAATGAATACTAAAATGACTAAATAGATTATTCACTTGCATTGATTCATCACCATAAACATACAAAAGAATTGATGAATTCATCTGATGTCAGTATTAGAATGATATTACCACTTTTGTCTCCATTAAGAATGCGAAGTTCACAATATCGTTTAGTCATTCTTATGATTTGAAGCCTTGTTCCAGTAGTAAATCTCTCATTTAGTCATTCTTATGATTTGAACCCTTGTTCCAGTGCAAAATTAACGAAATATTTGTTGAGCTAGCCTTGAGATTATTAACGAAATTTTATTATATAGAAGATATATATATATATATATATTAATGATTTTAGTAGGAAATAACATTACCTAGCTACCATTGTGGAGACAAACTATGAATGATAAATTATAATTGTGAAGAGATAATGTTATATTTATAAGATAAAATTAGGGCTTTCTTTTCGCAAATAGCATTGAATGAGATATCGAATGAGATGTAGCATTAATGATTATATTGTTTTCGAAATAGTATAAATCAGTTCAAATGATTATAATCAAATGGTATAAATTAGATCCTAAAAATTTAATTTTGAAATTTTTGATCAATGAAATCTCCAACATTAATTAAATTATCTAAACACTATGAATATTCTTTTAAATTAAATTAATCTCTTAAATACATAATTAATCGTAATCTAATTAATAATTGCTTGAAAAACGAAGAGGATTTCACCAAAATACTCTCACTAACATTGTAATTTTCAATGGCATTCTATGTAATTCTATATATGGTAGTAAGGGCAATACTAAAAATTGCTATCTTTTTATTATATAGAAGATGATATATAGAATAAGACATTACCTAGATTTCATGGTTTAAGATTATTAGAAGAGTAAATCAATGAAAGATGAATGATAATTGTGAATATGTGAGTTATTATGCAAACAATGGTAGTGTATGTATTTATAAGAAAAAAATAGGGTATACTTTTTAAAATGGCCATCGATAAAATTGTATGTAATTTATTGGACGTTCCCCATTAAATTTGAAAATAGCAACGAATAAAACAAGATAAGACAATAAAATTAATAATTTTAGTCTGAAACAATACTTAATCAAATTTAATGGGGATTGACCAAAAAATTTTGGACGTTCTTAATATCCATAATACTACATAATGCATAATCAAATTTCCTTTTTGACAACATATCGTTAAGTCCTTTAAAAATACAATGAATTCGATATAACATTAGTGATCAATTATAATTATAATGATATTAATGTAGAAATATACAATACATTACATATCTTCTTCAAATATAAATTAAATACCTTAAATACATTTATCAATTAGATGTTTCTCATAATAAAAAAATCAATCGTGATCTTATTAATAAATGACTGAAAACGGCACTATTTCACAAAAATATTCTTACTAACACTCTAATCTTCTAAGCATTTTTCATCGGCATACAATGTAATATACCACATGATAGTAAGATTATTTTTCCAAATTGCTATCATTTTATTATATACAAGATTCTTAATATTTAGTTTATCATAATGAATATCCTTAATGAACTCTATCTTAAAATTTTACACCTTATCCTAATAGGTTAAATTCTATTTTTCTATTTAAATTAAATAAATGATTCATCTCATAATTAATTCTAAGATTTATAAAAAAAACTGTCACGACTCATACTCTTTCTCTCACCCTATTTTTGAATTTATCATAGTTTTCTCTAAAATTTCTTAAAAAGCCTGGAAACAATATTGAAAAACAAAATTTAAGGTTTTAAAGTTGTGGATAGTATTTACTGCATTATTTGGTCAAACCATTAAGATGGTCATTTGTGATTCTAAGCTTTGTAACTAACATTTTACTTCAACAAGCTAACATAAAAATTATAACTGGTTTTGTTATTTGTGCTTTGAAGTGTAAATTTTTTAATGTATAATATGACTATTTATAAGTATATTCATATTAAGAATGACTATGACTATATCTCTATTTATATAAGTAGATTTTTGATTGATTTCAAATAATAATAACAAAAATATGTGTTCTATTGATAATATAAAACACAGAAAATTAAACATACATCTAAAAACTTAAATGAATACGGGTTTAAAATTCTAAATGAATACGGATCTAAAAACAAATGAATACTAGTCTAAAAACTTAAATAAACATGTGTCTAAAAACCTAAATAACACAAGTTAAAAAATTTATTTATGAAAATTGTAATGCATCAAAACCTAAATAAAAAAATAAAAAAATATATTTCGTAAAAAACACCGATCATCATTATAAATTGATGTTTAATATATCAAGTATATATAAAATTAATAAATTTATATATATAAATCAAACCATGAATTAAACAAGAAAAAAATATCACATATAAATATCTTAGATAAATAAAAGTAACTAGAAATGTATATATTTATTTCTTACAAAAACACATCTTGTGCGTATCTAGTCCTCTATATAATAAAAGGTAACATTTTATGAAAATAACCTCACGTTGATGTATTATATTACATTCTATGTTGTTGGAAATTAGTTATTTAACTAGGAATGATTAAGGTTAAATTTGTCTAATCATATAAACAATATTACTCCGCTAAACTTTTATGTTAAGTGGATCATTGAATTTAATATCCGAATAATCAAAAAGTTCTTACATAATTTTTATTTTATAACATATTATCTAATTAAGGAATATATAAGATCATATTAATTGTAATTGGATTTTTTAAATTAAACATAATGATACACTATTGAAACTGAAAACCCTACTTTCTAATATATTTATATACATTACCTTTGATTCACCATTATCACTCACCTTTTCACAATTATCATTTACATTGATAATCAATCATTATGGTATCAAGGTAATGTATTATTTTGTTTCATTTTTCAAAATGTTTTCACATAAAATTTTTAGTTCGTATATATATATAATAATATAAGATAATTTTTTTGTAAATATAATTTATAATTTGGATATATACTAAACTTACATACTATTATACTAAAATTTTTATCTTATTGTATTTGTTTCATTTTTATTTATTTTTTTAGTATAATTTGTAATACTATTATATCAACACGTTATCTTATTTTATTTGTTTCATTTTTTTAGTATAGTTTGTAATTCAGATTATCTAATAGTTTTGTATTTTTTTTTCAAATTTTTTTATTTTAAGTATAATTACTATTATTTATCTTATTTCTTTTTATTCATACAACTAACATTATTTTTGCAAAATTTTAAGACTAGGTAATTATCTTTATCCCTTATCCATTTTTCCAACGACTAGAAGAATCATACCAAAATCATTAATGTCTAAAATTATATTGATGACATACATTGATGCAAGATCTGGTCTTCTGAATGGAACAAAGTTTTACATAATAAAAATGTCAAGAAGATTTATTGAAACAAAAAAAAAATTTGGAGAAAGAATTGATCATATTGTGTTACTCAAAAAATCAAATGAGCTTTTCAATCGATTGTATTTTTATGATGATGAATCAAAAACCTATAATAATTTATTTATTTTGAATCTTTATTTATTTCACTCATGTCCAACTATATAATCTTTTATATTCTTTTTTCGTTGAATTTGAATTTATTACAATTTATTACATAGTATGTGTATTTATTACATTTTATTATTAATTAAAAAATACATATTCTTTTTCCATCTAACTGTTTCCTTAATAAATAAATAAATATGAGTCAAAAACCTAAATAACAATATTTCTTGAATTCCTGTAATATTCATCTCAAAATATAACAATAAACATATATATACTTATTTCCTTTTAAATTTTGAGTATTTTAGATTTTGTTATTCATATTTACTAAAAATTATAAATTTTTGGCAAATGAACAAACTTTAAATTTAAAAGCTAAATGACCACGGGTATAACAACTTAAATGAATACGGGTTAAAAAATCTAAATGAACATAGATCTAAGAACTTAAATAAACACGAATATAAAAACTTAAATAAACGTAGACAAATCTAAAAGCCTAAATAATCATGTGTCTTACAACCTAAATGAAGACGAGTCAAACAAATTATATAATGCATCAAAACCTTAAAAAACATAGATCCAAAAATATATTTTGTGTATAACACGAATCATCATTATAAATAAAATTTTAGTATATTAAATACATACATATAAATAATAAATTGCATATACAAATCAAATAATAAAATAAATAAAAGGCAAACAAATATCACATATATAAATATTATAGATAAATATAAATAACTATAAATATATATATTTATTTTGCAGAACAAATAATCTCTATGCATAGTATAGTACGAGACATCATCTAGTATACATATAAAACATTATTATGTTTGAAACATTAAAAATCAAATATTGGATTACAGTCTTCGTTTTTTTGTTTTTTTCAACCCTGTTATATATAATTGCTTCAAACTCTGCGTCATCAATTGAAAGAACTCAAGTCTTTAAATTTCAGTGTCCTTCATATGGTCAAATTTATCACTTTTAGCATGTCATATGTAAGCAAGATTATTTATAACTATAATGATTAGAAAAATTCCTTTTTAGGAAATTTAACTTTTAAAATAAAAGGTTAAATTTATACCTCAGTAATTATAATTTTAATATCAAAAAGAAAGTAAACTCTAAAATCTAACCAAATATTTCTGCCACCTCCATGAAAACTAGGTTCAGTATAATGTTATGAAGCCTTATTTGAAATCAAAATTTAATTTTCTTTAATCCACAAAAAATTTGGCCCTTGGATCATGAAATTTTCTCAATCCTTTTCTATAGACCAAAAAAAATTTGAGCTTTGGCCCATGTTACTTATGCTAGACCTCAACTCTAAGGAAATCTAGTTTTCATTCTTCAACAAAACTGAATAAAGAAATTATTCTCTAAGTATTTCAAAAATAAATTTTGAAATCATTTGATTTTTTAACTTTAAAGAAATACTTTGGATATATATAGCCAAAAAGGACTTATATATGAGTAGGGTTGTCCAACCTACAATCAGATCTGGTTCGATTTGGATTATTCGGATTACGAGTTCTTCCGTTAAAAATAATTAGTTACCAAACTAAACTCAAATTTATATTGGTTTGGTTATGAGTCATTTGATTTTCAAGCTTTTTGGAGTAAACTTGATTAAATTATATCCATTTCGATTTTAGATTGTTAAGTAAATGTATCAATAAATATTAAATAATATTATAGACAAGAAAGTCGAAAAGTTACCTAACCAAACAAAAAAGTCCAAAAATTATGTTTTTGTGAGAATAAAATAAAAAATAGAATAACAATATTCAATCACATTATTTGAATTCATAAATAAGTTTTTCATCCGGCAAAAGAAGAAGTATAATTTTTGTTAGTCATTTAGGTTAGAAAGAGTCTTAAGTGAAATGTTTTCTTTTTCAACTCAATAATAAATATGAATCACTAAATATCAAAAGTAAAATTATAATATTAAACCATTAACCGTCTCTCTAATATTACGGACGAGAATATCAGCTTTGTGGTTTAGATTTTTCAGAATTACATGGAGAGATAGATAGCGAAAAAGAAACTTCAACCTAAGAAAATCTTCCTGATATGGTTGGAAAGCAGGCCATTCCTCTAGGCTCAGCATAATCTTCATCACATCTACGCAATTTGTCGTTATCTCCACTTCTAGCATATTAAGAAATAAAAAAAACTTTATTTTCCAAAGCACCGCTTCCACCTCTGAGTGACCGAAATTATATCCAAAACAGGTATTTAGAATTTCTAAATTACAACCATATTGCATTATTTCGGTTTAAATCGGTTGGATAACCTACAGCCCTACTTACTAGGATGGCTCGTTGATACTCTCTAAAAGTTTTCTTTTATATGTCTGATTTATTAAAAACACATAACAAAGTTTTACAAAAGATTGTAAGAACATAAACCGACGAATAACAAACTATTCTCGGAAGCTCACAAGATTGAAAACACACAATACAAATTTAAAAGACAAAAATTTAAACAAGCATCTAGCTCATTACCCTTTGCCTATAAACTCAACCATAAAAGAGGAAAGCTCGACAAAGTAGCCAACTGAATAACAAAACAGAAGGAGGCTTTTTCTTATAGAAAATCAAGACTACCTCACTGAGTAATAGAACCATCCGACAAAAACAGAACTAGGAAGAAAATCAACTAAAACCATACCACTTTATGGAAACAGCGAAATCGAAGAAGACAGCAATCGGTGAATGCCTAGAAGGATCCCCATAAACGGAAGAGATCTTGCTTAGATCATTAGCGTAGAGTCAAGGAACAAACCCAATTTAATTCGGACTATACCAAAGACAATAGGTAACTAGCTGATCAAAACCAGAAAGAAACAAGCACTCTAGGAGAAGAATCTAGGCAAAAAGCTAAAAGCGCTAAATTATATAAAGATAATTGTCTTCTAAAACTATAACGAGAATGAAAATTCTGGAACCTTGATAGACTGAAACTAAGAACAAGATCTACAACACCCATAGAAGAACTATATAACACCACGGATCCAAACAACCAATGGAAATTACTGACCTAAACCTCCTTGATAGCCACCAAAAGACAAGGACCCAATTTTCAAAAGAGACTCATCTTCAACCATTAACAACATAAATAAAAAGCAGGTAGAGACAAATTAACCGACAAAGTAAGAAGAAGACAAGGCAGAAGCATGGACACAGTGCCAAGAACGCCGGCAAAACTAAGAGCTCCATCGGTACACAAATCCGACACTAGCCCCTAAATCCACCGGATAACCAAAACTTGACGAGAACCAAGCCTAACCGCAAAACTAATTCAAATCCATTGACCGTAAAACTTCACCTATTGGATACTGAGTTACAACTCGACAAAACACGTTAATTGGAATGACCCTAAATCATAACCAAACCTAAAATCTAACCTTATAAAACAAACCACACATAATTACCGTTAGGGATGTTAATATGGGTAAACCCATCCCATTTAGATCCACTCCATTTAACCCCATTTAAGTTTTTATCCATTAATCTTTACCCATTTAAATCCATATAAGTTACTTAAACCCATTTAAACCTATTCAGACTCATTTAAATATATTTTACTTATTTTAATTCATTTAAACTGATAAATAATGTTAAACTATAATTTTTTGGTGTTGAAAGCCACGTAAACTAATAAGACATATTTTAAATCAATAAGTCAAAATTATGACAATTGAAAAAACAAAAACTAATTCATAAAAAGTTATTATTACAATAAAATAACAGTTGTAATAATTTATTTGAAAATCATTATCCATAATGTTGGAGTTGGAGGTAACTGCATCGAGAGAATCCTAATCTAGTACAATAAAATCCTCCAGAAAAAGAAGAAAATACCTCCTAGTTTTTTTCATGCCAAAATGTTTTATTTCCGCCATACTTTTTTTACGGGAAAAAATCTTTTTTTGGAGAAAAAAATTGCAGAAAAATTTGGCAAAAAATTTTTTTTTTTTGGAAAATAAATTAAAAGTAAAAATAAGGGACATTTTGGCAGAAAAATTTGATGGAACCCATTTTTGCAAATGAGTTTGCATAAAAAGTTATTATTTACATAAGTCATTTTTATTTTATTGAATATAATCCAATTTAATAAATAAGTCTAAATGATATCCATCTAATTTTATTAAACTTTCAATAAATGAGTCCAAATGGAAACCCACATAAACTCATTTAGCATTTTTAGATATATAGGTCTAAATGGATTTTAAATTATATAACATACTCATTTATTAAAGAAGAAAACTTTGAATACATAACTAAAAAATTTAGCATAATTAGGTGATTCTATCACCTATGAATAGTGACCTACTGTTTACCACACAGATAATAAATATGTTATCTCGGAAACAAATATATCACCGTGTATTTAATTTATGTTAGCGGATAATAAATATAATATTGGTTTACTGAATAATATTTTAATGTTATATATTTTCAGTTAGCGGATAACAAATATATTATCCGAGTAAAAAATATGGTATCGAGTACTATAATTTTATCGTACAAATAATTAATATAATATATTGGTATAATATAGTTTACCGGATAATATTTTAATTATCATGTTATATTTTTTAAATTAGCGAATAATAAATATGTTATTTATGTGAAAAATGTAATAACAAGTATTACGATATAGTAGATAATAAATATTTACCCTGGTATAAAACATAATACCGGGTAACAAACGGGAGTGAGAACATTAAATGTATTGTCCCGCATTAAATGATGTCTCTTCTATCTCTCTTCCATCACATTTTGATTGGGGCATTTCTATCTTTGGTCGAGTTTTAATTTGGTTAAGTCAAATTTCTACAGAGAGAATTTTCTTTGAGCCTTCATCTTCGATGATATTCTTCCTCTTCTCTTCTCAAATCATCATCTTTCAGAGAGCAGAAGGAGAACTATAGTTAGTTAGCTTTCGGCTTCGGATTTTATCCGATAATAAACTCCGGCGATGAAGATAGTTTCCTTTTCGCTGTCTTAAAATAGGATTGAGCTTTCAGCTGAGAATAAATCCGGGGTTCTTCCTCCGGTCTAGTTTTCTCCGACCTCCACGGTCGGTTTCCATGGCATGTTGGCCATCTTGCGGTGGTTCTCCATCGTATTCTTGTAGATCTCCCTTTCCCGAGCTCTTCACCTCTGGTAATTGCAGATCCCAATACCTTTTCCTGCTGGTTTCAAGCTTCGAGAGTAAGTCCCGGATTGCTTCCACCGCTTCAAGAGGAAAGCTTGATGGTGGTTTAAACGTAAGGTCAATAGATTGGGCCTTTGCAGCACCGGTGTATCTTGGAGGTTAGATCGACGGCGAGGTTGCAGTGAGTGCTATTTCTGAATCTGTTTCTACCAAAGGCTTCTTTTGAAGAGGAGATCGAGCAGATGGGTTAAACATGGAGGAAATAAGGAGCATCAGGCGTTCCAGGCGGCGACTCCTCGACGACGTCGGCGATCTGCATGCCGGAACCATTACTGGAAGGACACATGGCGCCACGTGGATTGTTTCTTCAACAGAGGCGGTGAGTTAGAGCTTCTAGGACAATCTGCATCTTGGGCTAGTGTTTAAAGCCCATTACGTTTTTTCTTCATGTAATTTAATTCATCTGTGTAACATTGCCCTTTGAGCCAATCAATGAAAATGAGCCCATTAAGGGGCCCGACAAAAAAAAAAAAAAAAAAAGTCAAATTTCTACAGCCTGGAGTGTAAGTGTGTTTTTTTGAAAAATGTACCTTTTAATGTGGAAATTCCAATCTAATTTCGTCTTTAAACGAGTTTCATTTATTATGCTTACTCATTTTGATTCATGTATCTCTCAAGTCAACTGAAGAGTACCACGACGGTAAATCTCTCCTGAATTTAAGTTCTTTGTCACGGCTTCCATAAAACAATATACAAATTTCTAAATTGTAATAGTACTATGAAGAAAAAGATGGCCAGAAGAAAAGATTAAATTAATAAGAACAACAAACTTGCGAAACAGAAAAGAGTCTTGAGAAAACATTGGACCAATGCCAAAGCTTATCATCGCGCAAAAACAGAGAACATACATGAGAAGGTTTTTGCTGGACCACAGAGAGAGAAGAGAGTTAAGTTGTGATGGCTTGTGATGCCATTCTTGGGTGGTTATGCTCTGCCTCATAAGTAACAATAAGCATTGTTGGATCTTCCACACATCTCTCAACGTGCTTCCTCGCTGGACAACCTCTCATGCTACTGCATTTGTAATATCCCCTGCACACACAAAATTCAACACACTTTCTTACAAAAACTCACATGCTTGTGTCATCTCTCATTTCATAACTCAAAAGCCTTAAGTACATAAAAAAGGTTGGTCCTTTGTATTGAATATCAAATCTTTGTTTGTATACATGTTTCTCAACCACGAGTATACCTGGGATAAGGAGAGCCCTTAATGGGTTTCTGCCCGTATTTTCGCCATGAATAATCATCAGGAGGAATATCTGCAACCTTGTTACTTATAGCAGGCACTCTGATCGATCTCCTAACCCGATGTTTCCTGTCAAATTTCCAATCAGATCATAGTCCCAAAACTCATGCATCGCACCATATTCATCATAAAGAGAGGCTGTGGAATGAAATTTAAAAAGTAAGCAACTGACCTCTTCTTAGAGCAGTGGCATCGGCTAGTGCTCCCGCATTTGATGCTTCCATGTCCGTCTCCTTTCAAGGGGCATTTTCTCTTGGAATGTTGAGAATTCTGATCCGTTAAGCTTGGAACTCCTAACAAATGGAAGGAGTTCTTTCCTTCTATATTAGCTACACTACCATCTATGCTAAGTGAAGAAACAAAGGACCTAGTGGATGACATAGTTGGGGTACAACTCGAGTTTTCGAAACTCAAACTAATCCCGCCATTGCACTTCCTAAGCATAATCTCAGCTTGAAGTTTCTGTTGCTGCTGCTGCTGAAGGTGATGATGAGCTTGCAAACGTTCATGAAACAGCTGTTGCTGTCGTTGTTCTGGAAACAATATGGGAAAAATCGACGAAGGCATTGCCTTCTGATTAAGCTGAAGGAGAGGGGCTTTTTCATTTGAGTTTAAACTGTAAGACCGGGTCCCTAAGGTGAGAGAATCTTCTGAGGGTCTCAAGCTCAATTCCTGAAAACCAGACTGGAGTCCTGGAGCTTTCTGAGATGGTGGAAGTTGTGTTTTTTGGTGACAAGGATCAAGGAAGATGCTTTGAGGCAAATGGGTCTGAGGTTTCTTAGCTCTTCTAAACCTAGCATGACCCACACTACTGCTTAACATACTCCCCACCCTCTTGAACTTAAATACAGCTTCTCTAGTTTCAGTCACCAAATTTTTGTCGCACCCATCATCTTCTTGTTGCGGTCTATCTAAGAGATTAAGAACTTTATGACAACTCTCTACAGCTGCTCTGTTTGTGCCTTCAATCTCCTCCATATCCCTAAATAAGATCCCTAAATTTCCCCAACAAAAACAAAATTTCACTCACAAGACTCAAAAACCAACCTTTTAATCTATCCTTAAAGCAAAAATGGGAAAGACCCAGATTGTCAAATTTCAAGTTTTACGAAATCCCATCCCAAAGAAGATCAACGGTTAAAAAGAAGAAAAGAGAAGGAATTGAGAGAATGATGATGAAGAAGAAGAAGAAGAGGAAGAAGCATAAGTAAAACAGACCTTCCTTGGATGCTTGTAGCTTTAAAGAGGGCTTGTTAATGAGTTGTCAAACCCAAGATTCCTCCACCATTTCTTTAAAGAGAGGTTCGAGAAAACGAAAGGTGTGAAAGAGAAGACTTTCTTGCACAAACACACTCTTTCTCTCTCTCTCTTCTCTCTGTAGTAAGCTTCAGCAATCACTCAACCAAAAGAAAACAAAAATTGAAAGCATCCCTCTTGTTTAGTTTTATAATGAATTTACCTCAAAACACAGAGTTAACATATCAATTTATAAGTAAGAAAAGAAACTTTATTTTGGGAAAAGTAAAGAGGAAAAGGAGAAGGAACGAAACCGGCGTCTGTCACAGATCATAGTGTGGGTCCCATTCGAAGACCTTATGTAAGACTCGGGTCGTAATTAATAGATCTTTAATTACTTCTCTGACACAATTTATAACTAATCAAATTTACCATTCATCATACTTTAGGACCTTTTTTGTTGCCTCCTTTATCTACATAACAATTGTTGCATATACCGTATTATTTTTTTAAATAGATTTACAAATCGTTTCATAAGTATTTACCAAAATCAGAAAATTAATTTCAAATTTTTGACGTTATTTTTTTTTTGTAAACTCAGAAAAATATGTACTAATTAATTTTTCAACGACTCATTACTAGATATCCTTAAATTACTAATGTTTCTTGAGTATACTAATTATTTTCCATATCAAGCTTATGTTTTTATATCCAAAGCTAGCTTTTTAATAACAAGTGGTCTTTAATCTAGTGGCAGGCGGTAAGTCCACTAAAGACAACATACTTACACAATCAGGAATCGAGTCTCATCGTCTACATTATGTAGGAACTTGGCTAATGGGTCGGCCAGTTATGTCCAATGTTGATAAAAAAAAACTAGTTTTTTAATATTAATTATCAGTCAATTGTTGATAGAAATTAACAAAAATATTTAGTCTTTCGAATCGAAGTAACATATATCTTCATTATTAAACGAAAAAACCGTGTGAACTTTTTCTTATATTGACTATCCGTTAATTACAAGTGAAACTCCTGAACTACTTAATAAGCATTATTCAAAACTCATCTTTCAAACTAAAATAACATATATATCATAGTTAAACGAAAGAACCATGTAAATAATTTTATATCAACTATCAAACAATTATAACACAGCCACGTCAACTACTAGTTAACCAAAATCTACAGAAAAGTTATCTTTCGAACCAAAGTAACGTATATCTTCATTGTTAAACTAAAAAGCGTGTAAACTTCATTTATATCGACTATCAATTATTATAATGCTAACACGTGAACTACTAATAATAATGTTTTTCAAACCAGTAACGTATATCGTCATTGCTAAATGAAAGACTCGTGTCAACTTTTTAAGATACACTTAGTCAATAATAACACTAACACTGAACTATTATTTATAAAAAATCTAGCAAAATTTATTTCTCAAATAAAAGTAACGTAGGTTGTCACTGGTAAACGAAATAAGCATGTGAACTTTTTTATATAGACTATCAGTCAATCGTAACATTGACACGTGAGCTACTAGTTAATACGAAAATATTTCAAAACCAAAGTAACGTGTATCGTCATTACTAAACAAAAGAAGTATGTGCCGAGTTGCTTTCAATCTGGTGGTTACGAGGATTCAGTTAATAATTTGGTATCAGGGTTCGATTCCTATCCGCTGTATTATATGATAGCTTAAAAAAAAGATTATTGGGGATAGGGTTTAAGGCTATGAATCGGGTCTTGTCGATCCAATGTTGACAAAAAAAAAAGCATGTAAAGTGTTTATATCAACTATCAATCAATTATAACACCAACACACATGAATAAAGAATCTACAAAAATTTATTTTTCAAATCAAAATAATGTATATCATCACTAGTAACGTATGAAGCATATACAGTTTTTTAATATCGACTATCAGTCGATTATAAGGTTGACACGTGAACTACTAGTTAGTAAGAATCTACAAAAAATAGTTTTGAAATCAAAGTAACGTATATCATCATAAGTAAACAAAAAAAGTTTGTAAACTTTTTATATCGATTATCGATCAATTATAATGTTGACACGTGAACTATAAGTTAGTAAGAATTTACAAAAAGTTATCGTTCAAAACAAAATAATGTATATCATCATTTTATAAATAAAAAGAAGCATGTAAACTATATATTTTTATATCAATTTATCAACTATCAATCTATTAAATTGTTGACATGTGAACTACTATTTAAAAATAATCTACAAAATCTTATTTTTCAAATCAAAATAAATGTATATCATCATTGGTAGACGAAAGAAGCATGTAAACTATTTTTATATCAACTATCAGTCAATTATAAAGATGACACCTACTATTTAAATCTACAAAATGTTATTTTTAAAATCAAAGTAATGAAAATTGTCCTTGGTACATGAGTATCTTCGTTGGTAAACCAAAGAAGGCTGTAAACCTTTTTATATAGATTATTAGTTAACTACAACGCTAACACTGCTACTACAAAATTATTTTTAAAATCAAAGTAACATATATTATCACTACTGATAAACAAAAAAACGAGTTTTATATCAATTATCAGTCAAGTATAACACTGACATGTAAACTAATAATCAGTAAGAATTTACAAAAAATTACTAATCAAAACAAAATAATGTATATCATTATTATTAAATAAGTAAAAAAGTGTAAACTATTTCTATTATAACTATTATTAAATTATAACACTACCACGTGAACTATTATTTACTAAGAAATTACAAAATGTTGGATTGTACAATACTCTCGAGAAAATACAAAGGAAAGGAAAGTGACGCCAAATAGTAAACTATAATTGTTCTAAGGAATGTAGCCATGTCGAACCTAATCCATATCCTTTTGTGGAAGATCGACAAATGAACTATTTACCTGCCCCATTCAACAATCACTTATAACTTGAATCCAATTGAACCAAACACAATAAATACTTTCCTAGATGCCTCCACAAAAGGAATAGAACATTTCTATAAAACATCGACTCTCAACTAATAATATATATGAAAATTTTCTAAACTGCCTTTAACCCTTTTCGTTAACTAAGAATAATTGCATATCACCTTATGTAGTTGCTTCTGTTTTGTAATTTAGTTTCGAGTGTTCTTCTAAAATTATTTTTCCAAAACACCATTCGATGTAAGATTGGGCATAATATCTGAAATCTGACTTGAATCCGACTTAAAATAAGAGAAACCGAATCCGATAAAATACCCGAACGGGTTTTACATCATGAAAGTTTGGATACCCGAACCCAATCGGATAAAAACCAAAACCTGAATGGGTACCCAAAATATCTAAAATATATCATATATTTTAAAATAATTATATATATATATATTTAATTACCTAAATATCTAAAATTATAATTATAAATCTAAATAGGTTAATCAATTTGAATTAAAAGAATGAAAAAACTAAAATATTCAATTTTTAAAATTAAATTATGATTTCTCTAAGATTTTTTTTAGTTTTTTTTTAAAGATTTAAATAAAATTATCTGAGCCCGAACCGAACCGAATCCGACCCAAAATTGAGTATTTTATAAGAATCGGACCCGATCCGAATCCGAAATGTACCGAACCAAACCCAATTCAAAATTTTAAAATATCCAAATGGGTTTTATATGCTTAAATCTGAAAATTCGAAACTCTAAAAAACCTGACCCAAATCTGAACGGATACCCGAATGCCCAAACTATTTTAATGTATGATAGATTAATGTTAAAAGAAAAATTAATGTATTCACTTGCGGTCGCTTGCTGGAAATGCCAAACACACAAATATAGAGAACATGAAACATAAATTTTTGCCTACAAATCAAATAAACACAAATTTCCAAAATAGATATCCCGATCATTTCTTAATTCATAAGTGTAGAAGTTGTTTCTGTTTTCATTTTTTTGTCAACATTGACAAAGTCCGATTCATAATTTTAATACGATAAACCCAATTCCCGAAAACCCTAGATCATCCTAACAACCGTACTTCTAGTTTTCGTCTAAAGTAATATAAAACCAATGATTTTTTTTTGGTTAACATTATTCATTGGATCAATGAGACCTGATTCATAACCTAAATATTCTAACTAAAATGTGTAAAATTTGAACTCACCACCTAATACTTTTATTTAAATATAAATAAGAGTCAAGCCAGCGAGCATCTTGGCTTCTTAAAGAAAACCTAGGATCTTAAAGAAAACAAATTTGTTTTGTTTTTGTTTATTTGACTTCTCAATAATTCATGTGTCATTCGGTTCACAAGAATTCCCGTGTACTTCTCATTTAGTCCAAACAAGTAAACACATGTTCCATAGTATTATACATTCAAAGGACACAATCTTCTCCTTTTTCAAAAAAAAAAAAAAAAAACAAATTTTGAATCCTTTTGAACAAAAACAAAGTCTCATTACTTTTTAGCTAAGATTTCAATAAATAATAATAAAAAGAAAGAGAGAAAATACTACCAACGGTAACTACGCAACGCATCCCACTGCCCCTGCACTTCATTTTTTCTTTACGGTCTAGAAAAGATTCAGTGAAGAAAAAGTTAATTTTGTTTCTTCAAGACAAGAGTCTTAAACAGTTGTTTAGTTGTTGCATTCAGGGAGCTTCCGAGCATAAACTAGCACCATTACAAATTCCTTTGCAGAAGAACCTATAGATGCAGGGACTCTTTGATGCTTAGAAGTTGTTTCCAACCATAGTTCTACCAAGCTGTGAAGCTGCAACGTTGGGATCACTGGTTCCCCCATACATTTTATCTCTACCTGTTAAGAGCAAGAAATGAGTTAACTTTAAATCCACTAGATCCTCAATTTCTTGCTAAGGTTCAATACAGGCATTTTTATGGTTCGAAGAATCAAGCTAAAGGTGAAAAAAGTGCAGATAATCAGATATCACTTGCAATACACACGTTGTAAACATTAGGGAGAGTTGATTTTAGTTCAACATCTATGGATCTTAGTTAACCAACATGTAATGTCACTATCAGACTTTAGCTTTACCGTTAAGAATCATTAACATGTGGCTCAATCTACAGAACCGAGGTTTATATGACTCCATGTTAGACCAAGAGGATACAGGCTAGAAACAGAGAAGAAGCAACTGCCTAAAAAAAGATTGCTTACCTCAGTTTCACTCTTGAGATCAAGCTTCCTCATGAGGTACTTTTGGATAAAAGAAACTGGAATAGTTCCATCCCTACCATATAACGAAACAGGGTATCAGGAAAAAAGCAGAAAACAGGCATATAAAAAGCAGGCTTTTTATCAAGAAATGTATATCACATAAGCAAAATAACATCGAAAACTTTGGGGAAAACAACTGTTAAACCGAATTGAAGCCATAAATGTAAGTAGTATTTAATCAGAGTTGTCTATTAAAAACTTAGTGACAAGAAAACAGAGCCGAGAAAAGAAAACTTACCTTATTCTTAGGTAGTTCGCTGGAATCTGAGGCAAGGATGTTTCTCCGTCCCTGAAACCAACAAATCCTTGTCAAAATACTAGGAGATAGACATTAAAAAACAAAAGATATCTTCAATATCAGTAAAGCTCAGATACAGAGTAAGAATCTCACTGATTATTTGACGCCACAAGTGAGAACCAAACAGGACCATTTCTCCTCTCCTGTTTAACACTTGCTGCACCCAATAATGGCGGAATTCTTGAATCGCCAAAAGTTGATGACCTTTTGCGGCGAGTCCTACGCGTCCTTTTAAGCGTAGCAGTTTCTGATGTTGTTGGATTACCATTATTGCTAATCTCTTCCTCGAGTTTACATTTTCTTTTATGATCCTTTGTTTTGGTTTTACTTCCCTGAACATCTTGATGAGATGCATTTCCATTCTCAGATTTTGGGTCCGATCCTTGAGAACTAGAAGACTTTAAGGCCTTTGTTCCGTTTGCCACTTCCACAAGAAAATTTAAAGGTTTCCAAAGATGTACCTTGGAATCCCAAGGTTCATCACCATCCTTGTTTCTTCGGTTAGAGTGAGACTGGTTAGGGTCTGCATATGAGGACTGCAAAGAAAAGAATAAACAAATAAATGTATGGGGAATTATTCGAAGATCATAATCAGTCATAAGGTTGTGTTTGAACTCTGGTGTCCAAAGTCAACCATGGAATCTATACATGTGATACAAAACTCTACTCTTTCATGTAAAAAAATTATAGTTTCAAAATACTACATAAACATGATGATATCTGCTCCTGGAAAAGATATGACCTTTTTATGACATCTTCTAAGGGATAGTGACTAATAAAGCTGAAAGTGCACAGACTACATTCCATAATGTGTATCAAAATCAAAGACACATAAAGCTTAAAAGAGAACTGCGCTGATCACCTTCTTTACCTGCCTTTTATTCTGAGTAAAATTTTTAAGTGTTTCAGGCGAGCTTGCGCTCTCTGTATGATCATCTCCAAATTCTTGTTCCTTCTTCACAGTTCTCTTAGTGAATGCACCACTACCTCGAACATCTTTTCTTGTGGCAGCTTTTGTTCTCTTACCTGTTGTACCAGTTTGTGCTGAAACCCTAGGTGTGCTTACTACCAAAGACGAGATAGATCTCTCTTTCCTTCTTGCAGGTAATGTGATGGAGGACACAACTTCAGGTGCTCTCTCTTTTTTTCGTTTCAGAGGAAATAATTTAGCTCTCAAGTCTTGCACAATGTGGTCAGGCCTAAAATACATGCATTAGAGTGGTTCCTTAGCAAATGCAAAACCATACCACCAACAAACCTCTCAATGGTGAATAACTAGTAAGAGATAATTGTATTAAAGAGAGTTGATTCTACTTCTAATGTAGCAAATATTGTTGGTGTAAGCAAAAGTATTACGCTAACCAACGTACTGTGATTATAAGTGCTTCTGAATCTAATTATTTTTCCTGCCTTATTCCACATTAGGCCACAAAGATTATGAAATCGCCTTCCATATGTGGCACATGTCATCATAATCGTGTACAACTATTCAGCATTATAATACTAGAAATTTCGTTTTGTCAATGGTAACAGCCAAAAGGCTTCTAACAGTCTACAGAAGAAATCACTGCTAAACCAACTGCGATAGAAGAGAAGAACTTACCTTAGTTTCTCCAGTGGTGTACCCCCAAGGTCAATGTCACATACTGGACAACTCTCTATCTCGTCCTCTGTGATTTTCTCATATATGCATTTTCTACAAACTGCATAATAGTGATTTAACAACTTGTCTCATTTTTTACTACCAAGTAAGAAAATAATAATTTTATATCAAATACGATCAATTATAGTAAACTTAAACGATAAAACAGCAACCTATCAGATTAAAAGTTCAGCTAGAAATAATTAACATTATGTGTGAGGTTCAAAGCAAGCTGGCTCACAGCCATGTTATTAGGTGCAAGTTTAGATTATCCGATTCCTTCCACCATATCTTTTATAGCAAGGCCGATAATTGGTGTGGCATCTACTGTATCACGTAATACCAATTGTCATGGCAATAGCTTGTAGATACGTGATTAATAGGCATCATCCACTTTGGTTTAAAATGATGACCTAAGATAGTGAACAACTTAAAAGAGATGGCATCAGACCAAAACGGAACCGCAAATTTAATGGTGATACAGCATGTGTCCCCAGAAACCAAACCGTGAAACAATTGAGAACAGCTCATTTTTTGAACTACAGTAACTCAAAAACAAATTCTGCTGGGCGTTCTGAGGATTCTAATTTCTACAGTTAAGAATACGGCTGCTAATTCACAGAACCTTCCAATGTTTAAAGGGAAGTTACACAGTTGTACAATAGACTAGCATTTTTCTTGGATCAGATGGAATGAGCATATCAATCAGATTTACCTTACACGAGTGATTTAGTTAACCTCGACAATAACAGAACGACGTATGCATATAATTATTTGACTGTTTTGGCTGTTGAAGTAAGCAAGATAAATTTCTAGGTAAAGGGTAACAGATAGCTGGTTGTGTAAAGTTTCAAAGTGTAGATTGCTTTTCTTTCCAAAAGAGAAATAAATTAAATTTCGAAAACAATACACATAGAGCAGTTAATAGTAGTTCGAAATGCAGAAAGACCAATAATACTCTGGACTAGAAGCGAAAATGATCTAAAGTGTCCTAATTGTATAATGTCCTAGCTAGGAAAGAGGCAGATAAACGCTACTTAACCCAAATAAGAACAGAAATTAAACTGATAAGAGCAAATTACTAGTACAGGTCTCTTGTTACTTGAACTTCCCAACACAAAACAAACATGTTGGATATTAGAAAGCAGCTGAATCTAACTAACAACATGCAGCTGCATTACGTGATTAGCCATAACCATATTCCGAGAAGAAGCCTAATTTCAATGGCATGAGCTGACCACATGATATCTTTGACGAAGAGAACACTCACAAATTTACCTAAACAGACAAACGAAGCAGGATTCGTGCAGGCTAGATGTAAAACTAAAAAAAAACACCGACTTTGGTCAACAACAACTGTTGTTGAAATAATCAGGAAAATATTCATTGACCCGAATACGAGTTTCATCAAATCAATTTAGATTACGAGGATAAACAAATTAAAAGTGGAAGACGAGATTAACAAACAATAATCATACAAGATTTGAATTCTTACGAGTAATTTAACACAGCAATAGGCACAGAAATAATAATCAATCAAACAACGATAGAGACGAGAGCAATTGCGAATTGCAGAGGCAATTATCAGGCAGGAAAAGTGAATTGAAACGTAAATCGAAAAGGGGAAAGAAGAACTAACACGTGTGAAGACATTCGGAAATAGTAGTGGCGTCACGGAGGAGCTTGTCGCAGAGAGGGCAAGTCATGCATGCCACCACCGTTTCTCTCTTTACCTTAGCCACCATGTCTCCTTCCATTGCTCTCTTAAACACTCGTTATTAAAACCTTAATTTTAAACTACACGAAGAATCGTCGCTTAATCGCACGTACTATCCCCAAAACTGCATGTAGACGACCCACGAAAAAGGAGACCCAGATTTACGTTCACCTCAACTATCTTCGGCTATACCTACATTCAAATCAAAATCCGATGGAATTTCCACACTAAATTTAGCGCGAAATAGTGGAGAAGAAGAGGAAGTGAAAAAAGTCTCAATCGGACGAAATAGAGTGACAAAGAAGACGAAGAAAACAGCTAGACGAAAAGAGAATCGAGAGAGATGAGTTACTAAATGGTGAGAAAAGATAGAATGGAGAGAGATTCGGAGGGAATTAGGGTGAGTATTAAATTGAGGAGGCGATCTGAATCAAGAAAGAGAAGACGAAGAAGAAGAAGAAAGGGTTAACTTAAGGTGAGGGAGACGAGAGAACGATCTCGTAAAGAAAAAAGAAAAAAAAGGATGGTTTCTTTTTCTTTTTTTCTCTCTATTTTTCCAATTTGTGTTTGTTTGTTCTTTTTTTTTCTTGTGAATGGGCTTTTCTAAGGCGAATGTGTTTGGGGTTGCAAAGTCCAGCACCTATTTTGAACTTCTTTTTTTCCAACTAATATATATTATATCAATTTTGAAAAAAAAGAGAAAGACAAATTGTTTACAAAAATACAATTTTGGGATAAATTGCGAACAAAATGAGCTAACTAATCTGTCTTACTGTTGAGTAATTTTGGAATTTAGTGAAGAAAAAAATCGATAAACCTGCTTTTGAGATACTCAAACTCCATTAGATACGTTATTATTTTTCCTTGAGTTTGTACGTTATTATTACTATTTTTATTGGATAAATCTTTTACTTTCTGTTGAGTGAAACTGAAAACTTATCATTAGAGAAAGATTGGGACTAGAGATAAAGTGAATCATTTGATTAACAAAATTCAAGAACTGAATAATTTGACAGAGTTGTTAGTTCTCAATGATTGAATACGTGATCAAATAGATACAAAAAAAAAAGTTTATTACAAAATACCAATTAAATAACGAAAGAAATGATAATATTATCAGTTAATGGATTCCGATAGATCATATATAATTTTAAATTGTGTCCATAATTAATTTAAATTGATAAGAAAAAAAAACTAATGATTTTTGTAATTAATCGAATACGTTTGTGATGAAGTATAGTCAAGATCAAGTGGTATTTGCCTAAGCATAAAATAGATTCTCCAAGATTTAGAGTATCTCGGTTCAAGTCACATTGGTTTAAATGTGAGATAGGAAACCCAATTATTGGTTCCGGCCGGTTATTGTCTATCATCAAGTTCTAATCTGCAAAGCGAAGACGAGCATATTATATCAGTTGAATGGTGTTGACAAAGATTCGAAGAAGGAGAAGCCAAAAGTTTGTTAATGATTCAGTTTCATTGCATGACAGCTTCAAAGTAAATGATTCAAGGTGCTTTATTTTCCTCTTTTGGGGTTAAAGTCTGAAACTTTAACCAACGTTTTTAGCTAACAAAACTTCGGAATACTTTTCAACTATGACGACATTATTTGTATTATTCGGTATATGGAAGAAGAAGGCAACAAATTTTAAGATAGCTTTATAATTTGTTCACTACTATTATATCTATGGTCAGAAATTTGACATTGCTCTGAAATTAGCAATCTTATTGTCACTTCCTGCATTGTTTGGGATAGGGTTAGGTCTAAGTGTAGCAATTAGTGTTCTTGTTGGTGTTGGCTATGGAGTCTTCGCTCCTTCAAACTCTGCTTTGGAAGCATACGGAGAAGACAATGAATTCAGGAAGTTCTTCCACTGTTTTCTTTGTATAACTTCCGCAAAGGCTCTTATTCATCAATTATACCACTTGAATGTGGTTAAGAGAAAGCTTTGATTTCAAATATGATTATACACTTATTGCTATACTAACGATCACTTGTTGTGCATATGTTTTCATGTTTAAGTGCCCCCTCAAAGTTCAAACTTAAGACAAAAGATATCAATTCCTTCTGTTTGCGGCTGCTCAATATCAAATGATAGCCTTTTAGGTATGTCTCTCTTGTTTATTATTGCCATTGCATTCTGGTTAACTTGAATTTTGGAGGTCATTAACGATTACAACTGTAGTAAAAAAGTTTAGTGATCTTAGAAGATGCTGGTAATGATGAGACTTCAGAAACTTATCAAGAAAGTGAGAGGGAAATCATAGAGACTCCAATTAAAGAAGTAGCAGAACTATATGGAGATCACGAGACAAAGACTCATGTAAAAGAAGAAACTGATAATGATGAGAAATTGAAAGATTCCCTAGAGATGGTAGCTGAAGATAGACGTGCGACGGGAATAATGAAGGCTTGCCGAGTGATACAAGGGGAGCTCTTCGAAAAATAACTTATATTAAAGCTAATCTGAGTAAGTTTAATGATTACAATTGGTTGAATTGCAGTCAAAGTTTTCTCTTTCATGATTAAGTGCAATGGACTTCTCTGTTTAGTAGATGGTTTTGCTAATTCAGGAAATATTACAATGGCTTCACTTCGTCGAGTTTTGGAGGATGATCGTAAGTTAAGCATTCTCTTGATCCCTTTAAATTGCACGTACTTCAAATTGTATTGTGTATCTCATTTGTATAATAGAGTGGAAAGTCTTTGAAGGTATTACATCTTGGTAGTGATTTTCATCTTGAATCCCATTAAAACTTTGTAAGGAGATTGTAATTGCCGTGTATGGAAAGTTGGAATGACACTCAAATCAGTGCGGGTACTACACTAGTTATTCTAATAACTCACAGAGTAGAGAAGGGAGAAAAAGATTGTGTTGGAGGGAAAGAGATTAAATACGACACGTGGAGGAATCGTATTGGTGCAGTATGGATAGAAGCATATCCAAGTTAAATGGCTTGTGCTGGTTCGCATAGATTTTTTATCCTCCACATATTTAGTCGCTATATCCAAAAGCCAATTCACAAGCAAAGAAATTGAAATTGCTAGTCACACAAACACAACAAAGGAAAACAAAAAAACTCCATTGAATTCTCTCAGTCTTTAGGTGAAGCAAAGAGAGAAAATGGCTACCTTCACTGCCTCCGCTTCCACCGTCTCTGCCGCTCGTCCGGCTCTTCTTCTCAAGCCCACCGTCACCGTCTCAGCTCCTGTTCTCGGTAATTCCTTTTCCAGATCTCGTCTCTTGGTAGAAAATTCATCCCAGTTGTGTGCAAAGTAACGATCTTTGGTTGCTTATTGACTAAGTTTGAGATCATGTATAAACTGAAGCTTAGTTTGGTGTTGAATCAACAAAAAGATAATTCCGATCAAAAGGTTCGATTTCGGACAGAACCAACCATAGAAGTTAAAAAAGATTTGAAATTTATGTTGATTTAGTGTTGTGTGATTGAGAGATTAAGCGGATTGATTATTTTGTTGCTTCAGGTTTGCCTCCAATGGGAAAGAGAAAGGGAGGAGTGAGATGTTCAATGGAGACAAAGCAAGGAAACGGAACAGTCGTGGGAGCTGGAGTTTCAGCGGCGGCGACAGCAGCTTTAACGGCGGTAATGAGCAACCCAGCGATGGCATTGGTGGATGAGAGGATGTCCACAGAAGGAACAGGATTACCCTTTGGACTAAGCAACAACCTTTTGGGTTGGATATTGTTTGGTGTGTTTGGTTTGATCTGGACTTTCTACTTCATCTACACATCTTCTCTCGAGGAGGATGAAGAATCAGGTCTCTCACTCTAAAGCATCAAATCATCATCTTCCTTCTTCTCATTTCCATTTTCAAGTCAGAACATGAATCCAAAAGTGTTCCCTTCTTAGTTTCTTGTAATTTTCAAGTAAAAAACTAAAAACTATTTCCCTGTGTTTGTTCTTTAACTCTCTTTATCTTTTCACAAAGATGATGATGAAGGAGATTATGTGATTATTAAATACCATTACATGTTCAACAAAACCCAAACAACTGAAATGGATTGATTCCATAACCAGTACAGGGCAATGAAGAACCAAATTGCTGAATATACTTTAGAATCACTTATTGTACACTTGAGAGTGTTTAAAACTTATTGCATGATATGAATTGATACTGTAGTGAAACTGAAATTCAAGGCAGGAATAAAGCAAAATCTCATTTATTCTTTTATTAGATGCTTATTATAACCACCTTCACTGCAAATATTTTGAATACAGACCAAACTCACTTGTTACCCTGTCCATTACCATGAAGATTATCAAAGTAACCTTTAGGATCACTCTCAAAGTTATCTCTCGAAATGTAAGATGATCCATTGCTCCCGGGTCCTATCATGTAGCCGCCTCCTCCTCCTCCTCCTCCTCCACCGCCGCTCCTTCCTCCTCCTCCTCCACCGCCACTACCTTTCCCACCTCCTCCACCGCCACCACCTTTCCCACCTCCTCCACCGCCACCGCCTTTACCTCCTCCACCACTACCGCCTTTTCCTCCCATTCTTTGAAATCGTAGTTATCAATAAGACTGTAAGAGATTTTAAGTTTTGTGTGAATGAAAAAAGAGTGAAACTGATGGGGTTTTTATAGTAGAGTAAAATTCCAAATGGACGGTCAAAACAAGTCTTTCCCAATAACACAATTTATTTGATTGACCCAACCAAGTCAGCCTCGTAAACGTAAGTAGCAATTACTCGTATATTGAAAGAAAAATGCATATTACTCGGTCTTGTGTTTGTGTCCAAAAGGAAATTCACATGTTACAAGATCGATTTGAGTCATTACATAACAATTGAGGACTTAATGAAAACATGCAAAGTGAGTTGATTGTAAGGTTACTGATTACAAATATACAAAATTTATAGATTAGTAAAATGGTGGTTATACATATGTTTGGGTGTGTGATTAAGAAGGGTGATCAAGACTAAGCTGAGAGAGATAGTGGTGAATATCAGGAGAATGATGATCTTCAGAACGAAGGCGCTCAGCTTGAACCCAACGACCATCACTGTTACGAACCATTCCTTTGTTTGCGTCTTGACGCCAAAATGGTGGAATTTGTAAATGCTCTTTCAGAAAGTCCGATGCTTTATTCACTAGCGCGTGGTCTCTTCCACTCGACAGCACGAATCTCTCCCCTTTACCATGATACCTATTATTTTTAAATAAAATTAAGCAATGTCAAAAATTTAATTGCATGTGTATGCTCTACTTAATTTCACGTAATGTTCGGATCAATTATTCATATCACAAACACAAATTTTGGGGTTAACGAAAGTTCAGACCAGACGTAATCCACAAGATCCGTCATTATAATATAAATATTCAAACTTGTACTTTGATCTTCTCCACTATTTTAATGTTAATGTATATCTCACGGCTTCTTCTTCTTTTCATTTGTCGTTTTCTAGCTTTATAGATAACTAAACATCTGATCTTTAACGACTTTTGGGGGTCATTTATCTGTCAATTTAGTAATTAGTCTTAACTTATCCATTAAATTACTGGGTACCCTTATATTATTAGTTTTCCAACTCTCACTTTCCTCGTGTCCCTGTCCTGTTGTTGATTATTATTATTACGATAATGATGTGATTATAGATCAAATTTTTGGCGTAAATTGTTTGATATACTAAATTGTATTACGATTATTTACTAGCCAATTTTAATTTTGTTCGTCGAATTTAACAATTATCCCGACATTATATTGGTTAAGATTTTGTGATATTGAAGCATGGCTAATTGGCGACACCGAATTTTACGAACATGTATATATATGTTTATAAATTCATTATATATATAATTATGTTAGTATATTTTTGAACTTTTTTTAAAAAAGCAAGAGGAGAAGCAAAACTGACCCGTCGAGGAGATGAAGCAAAGCTTCAAGGTTGTGAGCGTTAGAAAGATCAACGGAGGGTTTAAGAAACGGCGAGTTTTGGTGGTCGAGCACCAGCTCCTCTCCTACATGATAGTAACACCATGGCAAACCTTTCGCGATGTTCGTTAGCGCACGAGGCGAACTCTCGTTAAGAAACAGTCCCGGCGATTTCGGGACCACGTCGTGAACGTTCACCACTCTCATTACCTTCACTCCCAATTCCTCCATCCTCTTCTTAAACCTCTCGTTCCCTACTCGAGGTCCTCCGTAAGTCAACACCGTGATCGGAATCACTTTCCCGCTCTTACTCCGATTTAATCCCAACTCCGCTATGTCGTACGCGCTCAATATCGCCAACGCTCCGCCGAGACTGTGTCCCGTCACGGTGATGCTCACTTCTTCTTCGTCGTATCTGTCTACCAGACGCTTCACCTCCGTCAAAATCTGCTCACGCGCGGAGAATTTCGAAAATTTGCAGGTTGTATCCTTGTCGGTGTAGAGATCCAGAAACCCGGATTCAACTTTAACGGCCGGGTCGGGGCATCGGATTTTGTTTTCGGATACCGGTTTCAGATAATCCTTTAGATCCGCGATCCACTCCAGTTTCGTGACGGTTCCTCTCCACGCGATGGTGATATCGCGGCGGCCGAGACGGTTACGCGACGTTTCGTCGTCGGAGACAGCAACGTATCCCATCCAATTAGCGTTTTTGCTCCAAACTTTTGACCATCTCGACTTCGAGAAAAAGTTAGGGAGATTGATGTTCGATGTCGCGTAGATGTAACGCGCCACCTCGTAACCGATATCGTTCATCCCCAAGGAATTGAAGAATTCATGTCGAGAAAATCTTGAGCTTCCGCAGTACCTCGAAGCTGGATCAAAATCGAAAGCGTCGTAACAAGCCTGAGCCATTTCGCCGTAACGAATAAGCTCCGTTCTAAGAACCGGATCCATGGGATCCATTAACCCGGCCCAGTTATCTTCTCCTTGGATCTTCCGCCACGTGTCTCTCAGCCTCCTCTCTTCCTCGGTTTTCTTATCTCGCTTGCGTACATCCTCCGCCGTCATCCACAGATCGCCAACTCCATCAGCTACGTCGATCAAATCTTTCCTTTCACGCTCGATCCTGGAAATCACGGCGGATAAAGAAGCCTCGTCGGTTCTAGACAAAGCTCTCGTAGCTACTCGGAATCTGGAGGGGAGATTAATTTCAGAGAAGTTGGTATTGAGGGAAGAAGATTGAAAGGTTATGGAGTTAGTGTGGTTGATCATAAAAAGGTTATTGGAAGGAAGAGTGGCCATTGTTGAGAAGCTTAAGAGCTTGATTTTCGTAATGGTAGCTAGAGTAAACCCTTAAATATAAATATATACACAAAAACTACCATATAAACGTGTTCTTCTACATAAAAATTGATGCACATGCGCTAAAGAAATTACCACACGCTTTATATTATTTCTCTTGGTAGGTTAATTAATTATCATTATAACACTATTCAAAAATAATAAGATATTTATATTTTTATGGAGAGAGTTTTGAAGTGGTGGCCTTGCACAATGATTAAAGACAATAAGCAGAGATATCTAGGGATTCAGTGACGATCGAGATTTTGCATAGAAACATTCATATAAAATCGAACATTTTCGTCAACTATCACTAGTTATGTAGTTTTTTTTGTTAGATCATCCTTATCACCCATTGAGTCTCTTAACATTATAATACCAATATATATAATATATTTTATTTTAAAATATTTATATGAGTATCACTCTTGAATTTTACCTTTATTGGTGAGATACTCACATATAAGTATTTCACTAATATTATATTAATATTTTTTAATAATTTAATTGTTATTAATAATAATCTTAATTTTTATTTTAAAATAATATTAATAGTTTAAAACATTATAAATGAGATACAATTAATAAAAATATCATACATAATTTAAAATAAATATTTAAATATAATTTTTATTTTTCAAATCATATAATTTTTTAAAAAATTTAGTATTAATCCTTAAAAGAAATAATATTAATTTTTAAAAAGAAATAACTATAATATTTTTTATTCTAACTAAAATTAATAAAAAATATTATAATAAATATAATATAAAGTTATGCATTATCAAGAGTTTGTAATTAAATCAAAATTTCAAAATTAGAACGTATAAATTATTTATATAATATTTTAAACTATAATAATCTAAAAATAAATTCAACTAATCAAATAATAAATTCAACTAATCAAATAATGACATGTGTCCAATTTAAAGTTGAAATACTCATTAAAAAAATTCACGAGAGAGTATCTTAAATGAGAGACTCAAAATAGTGTCATACAAATTTTAATAATATTTTATTAGTATAATATTCATAGTGATATTTATGGAGATACTACCATTGGAAATGACTTTATGTAGTTTTTTATATATATTTTATTCTAGTTCAACTTTTAGTTAGTCCATGTTATTATTTGGACATAATTCTCACATAACCAATAGACAAAACATAAGATATATTTATTTATTTATGACCATAAACGCTTCCGATTCTGTTTATGAATTTCATAACTGTGAAGTTCTTGCGGTAGATATATTTATTTATTTGTATGTTAAACGTGTAATAAATAATTGTAACAAAAAGCTGGTATACTAATATGTCATACCATAATTTCAAAATGGTCATCATATGGATGCAATCATACATTTGGACCACAGAATGCATTAATGTTTTATTTTATTTTGAAGGTAATATGTTTTAAAAAAAACCTCTATCTTAGTTATTCTTTAGTCTTCCATGTTCCCTAGTCCTTGATTTAAAACATTTTTAAGTTGTAGTTGACAATGATCCAACTCATAGTTAATTAGTTTTTCGAGTTAAAGAGTAAAAAATTAAACCACAACTTAGTTTTAATTCCAACCTTTTTATATACAGTTAATTAAACGTCAAGGAAGATTATTTTGTTTGTGCATTTTCTTTCTAAATAGAGACAAAAGTTGTTAAAAAAAAAAATCTTATTTTTATTGCCCTTTTACAACTATATAGCGACGACCTAGTCTTGGTAATTGTTATAAGTTTGAAGAACTGAATTATAAGAGTATAATCTTCAAACTTGTCCCAACACTCGTTTTCTTTCTTTTTTTGTCAAAGGACCCAACACTTATTATAAGTATGTTTCTTAGAAAAGTCATGGGCCAATGACATTGTGGCAACACATAACAAAGTCTTATAACATTAATTCAATGGTAGATACAAAATGTGCATTATACTCATATCTAGATGCTTCTAATAATTAAAATATTAGATTTTGGAAATCTTCAATAAATATAACTCAAAATGCATATGAATAGTTGACCCTCCAAACATACATATATTATTTACAACAAGTTAAACGACAGCTCAATCTTGTCAGATCCTAGAACGAGAATGAGGTGTCCAATTCTGTTACTAATTTCATCATAAAATATTATGGACATGTGATTAAATTAATTTATTAAAACAATATCGTCAGAGAAAATCGCGTGTAAAAGATACAACAGCTAGCTTTTCGGCGAATCTTAAATACTTGGAATAATTTTCTCACATTATTTGTGATATGTTTACTAATTTTTTTAATCTGATACAGATCAGAATTAATGAATACTCTTGATTTTATGATATATATAAACTAGTCTCAAATCAGAAAATAATGTAATATAAGTCTATAACTATCGATGACACGCTTTTGTTGAGATTTTGTTTCCTGACAGCCTAACTTATATTTTATATTCATTCTGATTCGAAATATTTTTTTCTATGTTATAGATAAAACTTCCAAATCTGAGATATTCGTTTGTATTTGTATCAATTTATAAAAGATTTATTAAACATACGATTGTGTTTATAGTATCTCACTAACTATTTAGGTTGCACGTTCATTTTGGTCATAGTCGACACAATGCATTCCATTTCTTTAAAACACATCCACATGTTATCAATTCCTAATATTTTATTAATATACAGTTTCGTATATAAGAATTTCATTATCTTTTAGATTATATAATTGAAATTGTTAACGAAAATAGGGTGGTGAGAACGAAGAAATGTGGAAGAAGAATAGATATAGTCAAAAGATGTTTATTGTAGAATAAACTGTTCACACCATCCATTTACAAAATAAAAATAAAAAACTGTTCACACCATTAATATCATCAAGGTTTGAGTGGCCACACACAATAACGCACTCACCAACTAAGAGAAGCTTTGATATCGAATCCTAAGGTCAACGTTCGGTGGTAGATGTAAGGGTGAATAATGAACATTACGTCATTACCTGATCTTACCGTCAACGTTTGGTGGTAGATAACTAGATACAATACAAAGTGTGAATAATGAACAAATATCACTTGGTTTTTTTGGAGTACTACTGTAACTTACATTACATCGCTGCTAAGATGTTACATGTTCCTGCTGATGCAGCATCTAACTGTTCGTTGTTAAGCAGTGAAATTTAACCATCTCAGAAGCTAGCTTCTACCGCCTCCTTTTAAATGCTTTCTTTTTTGAATTCTTCTTGCAGATATTAGTCAGAATCTCCTCAATGTCTATGGTATCATTGATATGTGTTTTCAACAAATTACAGTTATCTAGAAGCTTGAGTTGATGAACAGCACTTGGGGCAAGAAAAGTATCATCTTTTATCATTTTTCTTACATACTCCATTAGCACAACCCCAAGAGCTCGAAGCATCTTAAGATCAAATTTCTCACCTAGTTCTTCGTGACCGCTTATTTTGGCGCGTTGAATAGCTAGCTTCTTGATGCTAATGAGCAAATCTAGTTCGGATTCTGAGAGAGAGCAAAACCACGTAATATCATCCCTCCTATTGTTCTGCAAAATTTTGCTAAGTTCCTCCATTAACCAATAACTTAACTCCGCCAAAAAGAACACTCAAACAGAATCCGAGAGATAGACAAAGTCCTATCCTTTACGAAATATAAGATGAATACCACAGCTCGAACCGGTGAGAATCTTTTGTGACGCGAGAAGAAAAAAGCAATTGAATCGACGAAGAGAAGAAGACGACAAGCCCTAATTTGTTCGGAGTCGGATTTTGCTTGTTCTCAAGACAACTCTTCCTTATAAGCCAATGAGTATAATAAATGTTAGAATAGCTAATACCCAAAGCAAAATGATAGTTAGGCCCATATATGTCGAAGCCCAAACCAATTGCAGTCCGGATCCCTTTTCTTTTTTGTCAAACAACACTAAAGTAAATAGTAGTTGGCTATTTGCATTATAATAAAGGTGATTTACTAAGATATAGTCAATTACTTAGTCATGTTATTTCATAATTACTGAAATAGTTTTCAAAAGTTTAAAATACAAGTTTACTTATTTTCAATATGTAATAACGAAAATATTATTAATGAAAATTACCACGTAAGCATATTTCGTTGCTAAGTCTACTAAACTGAATAAGCTGAAGTGTAGTAGCCTTTAAATGGTACGGTAGACTATATACCCTATGCGTGGTAGAGTTTACAAGATAGTTTGGTAGACTATCAAGGCTAGATTTCATGTTCAAATTTATACCTTGGTAGACTTACCAATGATGTGTAGTAGACTTTGAAGTCTTTCATGGTAGAGTTTGGAATACTGAAATTTGGAATTTTTTTTTATAGTTTAGTAGACTATGGTTTGATGTGTGGTAGACTTGAAAATCCTTTAGGGTTGCTGTGTTGTGTGTGTCTTTTTTTTTTACGTTATCAAAAGACTATGGTCTTATATATCAACGCACACATTAAACCTAATCACATTAGGTAATGGGCTTAAACCCAAACATATATTAGAGAAAGAAGATTAATTAGTCTTTCTTCTATCTCAAGTTACGTTATATAATGATTACATATATATCCAATATATATGTCCCTAAATACAAATATGATTTGATCCAATTTGCTTAGGTATGTGATCTATAATATCATATAATATTAGCAATAGATTCTCAATCTATACGTTATAAGAGGTTTATAGCAAAACATTATATCATCTAATATTATACGATAACAAAAACTCGATTATACAACTACGTAAAAGAAAGTACAAATGATTTCAAGACATTCCCAACAAGTTATTCATGGTAGGCTTAGGTAAAGTTAACAAGGAACTGTGGTAGACTTTAGTGTTATGATTTGAGGACGAAATTACTAGTTTGGTAGACTGTGGGTTGAAATGTGGTAGACGTTAAAGTCCTTCATGGTAGAGTTTAGTAAACTTGACAAGCTACCTTGGTAGAGTATGGAGTAGTCTATTTCAAGGTGAAATGTCTGGTTAGGTAGACTACCGGTTGACGTGTGGTAAACTTGAAAGTCCTCCATGGTAGATATTGGTATAGTTTACAAGCCAGAGAGGTAGACTTTCGAGTTGTCTATTTGGAGATGAAAGTTCTAGTTTTGGTAGAGTTTCGGTTGACTTGTGGTAGACTTTCGTAGACTTAACAAGCTACCTTGGTAGAATTTTGTGTAGTCCATTTGTATGTGAAATGTCTGGTTTGGTAAATTATCGATTCAAGTGTGGTAGACTTTGAACTTTTATGGTGAACTTAGGTAAAGTTAACAAGGCACTCTAGCAGACTTTATCGCTATGATTTGAGGACAAAATTACTAGTTTTGTAGACTGTTGGTTGAAGTGTGGTAGATTTTAAAATCTTTAATAGTGGACTTTGAATCAAATATTATGATAGTTTGGTAGACTTTGCATCAAATATTATGATAGTTTGGTAGACATTTCATCGAATATATATTAGGGTAGTTTGGTAAACTTCGAATCAAACGTTAGGATAGTTTGGTAGACATTTCATCAAATATTAAGGTAGTTTAGTAGACTTCGAATCGAATATGAGGATATATTCGATTGAAATTGCTTGTCACACAAACACAACAAAGGAAAACAAAAAAACTCCATTGAATTCTCTCAGTCTTTCAAAGAGAGAAAATGGCTACCTTCACTGCCTCCGCTTCCACCGTCTGGCTCTTCTTCTCAAGCCCACCGTCACCGTCTCAGCTCCTGTTCTCGGTAATTCCTTTTCCAGATCTCTTCTCTTGGTAGAAAATTCATCCCAGTTGTGTGCAAAGTAACGATCTTTGGTTGCTTATTGACTAAGTTTGAGATCATGTATAAACTGAAGCTTAGTTTGGTGTTGAATCAACAAAAAGATAATTCCGATCAAAAGGTTCGATTTTGGACAGAACCAACCATAGAAGTTAAAAAAGATTTGAAATTTATGTTGATTTAGTGTTGTGTGATTGAGAGATTAAGCGGATTGATTATTTTGTTGCTTCAGGTTTGCCTCCAATGGGAAAGAGAAAGGGAGGAGTGAGATGTTCAATGGAGACAAAGCAAGGAAACGGAACAGTCGTGGGAGCTGGAGTTTCAGCGGCGGCGACAGCAGCTTTAACGGCGGTAATGAGCAACCCAGCGATGGCATTGGTGGATGAGAGGATGTCCACAGAAGGAACAGGATTACCCTTTGGACTAAGCAACAACCTTTTGGGTTGGATATTGTTTGGTGTGTTTGGTTTGATCTGGACTTTCTACTTCATCTACACATCTTCTCTCGAGGAGGATGAAGAATCAGGTCTCTCACTCTAAAGCATCAAATCATCATCTTCCTTCTTCTCATTTCCATTTTCAAGTCAGAACATGAATCCAAAAGTGTTCCCTTCTTAGTTTCTTGTAATTTTCAAGTAAAAAACTAAAAACTATTTCCCTGTGTTTGTTCTTTAACTCTCTTTATCTTGTCACAAAGATGATGATGAAGGAGATTATGTGATTATTAAATACCATTACATGTTCAACAAAACCCAAACAATTGAAATGGATTGATTCCATAACCAGTACAGGGCAATGAAGAACCAAATTGCTGAATATACTTTAGAATCACTTATTGTACACTTGAGAGTGTTTAAAACTTATTGCATGATATGAATTGATACTAGTAGTGAAACTGAAATTCAAGGCAGGAATAAAGCAAAATCTCATTTATTCTTTTATTAGATGCTTATTATAACCAGCTTCACTGCAAATATTTTGAATACAGACCAAACTCACTTGTTACCCTGTCCATTACCAATTTACCATGAAGATTATCAAAGTAACCTTTAGGATCACTCTCAAAGTTATCTCTCGAAATGTAAGATGATCCATTGCTCCCGGGTCCTATCATGTAGCCGCCTCCTCCTCCTCCACCGCCACTACCTTTCCCACCTCCTCCACCGCCACCACCTTTCCCACCTCCTCCACCGCCACCACCTTTCCCACCTCCTCCACCGCTACCGCCTTTACCTCCTCCACCACTACCGCCTTTTCCTCCCATTCTTTGAAATCGTAGTTATCAATAAGACTAAGAGATTTTAAGTTTTGTGTGAATGAAAAAAGAGTGAAACTGATGGGGTTTTTATAGTAGAGTAAAATTCCAAATGGACGGTCAAAACAAGTCTTTCCCAATAACACAATTTATTTGATTGACCCAACCAAGTCAGCCTCGTAAACGTAAGTAGCAATTACTCGTATATTGAAAAAAAAATGCATATTACTCGGTCTTGTGTTTGTGTCCAAAAGGAAATTCACATGTTACAAGATCGATTTGAGTCATTACATAACAATTGAGGACTTAATGAAAACATGCAATGTGAGTTGATTGTAAGGTTACTGATTACAAATATACAAAATTTATAGATTAGTAAAATGGTGGTTATACATATGTTTGAGTCTATTTCGAGGTGAAATGTCTGGTTTGGTAGACTACCGGTTGACGTGTGGTAAACTTGAAAGTCCTCCATGGTAGATATTGGTATAGTTTACAAGCCAAAGTGGTAGACTTTCGAGTTATCTATTTGGAGATGAAAGTTCTAGTTTAGGTAGACTTTCGGTTGACTTGTGGTAGACTTTGGTAGATTTAACAAGCTACCTTGGTAGATTTAACAAGTTACCTTGGTAGAGTTTTGTGTAGTCCATTTGTATGTGAAATGTCTGGTTTGGTAAATTATCGATTCAGGTGTGGTAGACTTTGAACTTTCATGGTGAACTTAGGTAAAGTTAACAAGACACTCTAGTAGACTTTAGCGTTATGATTTGAGGACAAAATTACTAGTTTTGTAGACTGTTGATTGAAGTGTGGTAGACTATAAAATCCTTCAGGGTGGACTTTGAATCAAATATTATGATAGTTTGGTAGACTTTACATCAAATATTATGATAGTTTGATAGACATTTCATCGAATGTATATTAGGGTAGTTTGGCAGACTTCGAATCAAACGTTATGATAGATTGGTAGACATTTTATCGAATATTAGGGTAGTTTAGTAGACTTCGAATCGAATATTATGATATATTGGTAGATTTTGTAGTGAACGGTAGGGGTACTTTGGCAAACGTTGAATTGAATATTATAATAGTTTGGTAGACTTTGAATCTAATATTAAGATAGTTTGGTAGATTCAAATCTAATATTATGATAGTTTGGTAGACTTCAAATCTAATATTAGGATAGTTTGGAAACACCATAGTGTCATCAATCTCCGCTTATTTAACCAAATCGGATTCTGAAGTTTCAGACTCTGAAAAGAAGCATTTAGAAAACAAAGAAGAGGTGGAGATCAGGAAAGGAACTTTGGAATCCCCTTTAGATACTCCAAAACTCAAAGTTGAAGCCTAGAATAGAAGAAGCTTCTAGTTTAACAAAAAGATGCAACGTTTTTGACAAAAAGATGCAAGGTTTTTGACAAGATTGTATTACAATGCCTATTTTCATAAATTTCTCATAAAAAAAACTATAAATAAATAAAAAAACTGTTCACACTTCACAACATCAATATCATCTTCGTCCACTTCTTCGAGGTTTCGTCGTGTAAGGGTTTTGAGTGGCCGGCCACACACCATAACCCACTTGCGTATTCAATTATTATAATACACCAACTAAGAGAAGCTTTGATTTCGATCGTAAGGTCAACGTGTTCGGTGGTAGATGTAAGTGTGAATGAACATTACGTCTTTAACCGATCTCACCGTCAACGTTTGGTGGTAGATAACTAGATACAATACAAGTGTGAATAATGAACAAATTACCACTTGATATTTTTATTACTACTGTAACTTACATTACATTGCTGCTAATATGTTACATGTTCCTGCTGATGAGCATCCTGATTTCTTCCTCTAACTGTTCGTTGTTAAGCAGTAATTTAACCATCTCATAAGCTAGTTTCTACCGCCTCCTTTTAAGTGCTTTCTTTTGAAATTCTTCTTGCAGATATGAGTCAGAATCTCCTCAATGTCTAAGGTATTATACTTCAAATTAGAAGTTTTTAAGAATGGTCTCCAATAATAAACTTCAAAAACAAAATTTTAGTTTTTTGGCTATTTGCATTATAGTCCTCCTTATTGATTGATTATCATAAAACTTTTATAACTAACAATGAAACATACATTTGAAATATTATAAGCAATATTAATTAATAAAAAATTACATTAAAATATAAAAATACATTACAATAATAATAAAACTCACAAATTAAATTATAAATTAATATAAAATACCAAATTACTTTATTTTTCATAATACTCTCATATATATGATTAACCACTGCATTCAAAGTGGTAAATGAGCCTCTTTATTTCTTTTTTGTAGATTACGAGCTAAAAATTCTTGAAATTAAATATTTTTATGGATTAAAATGATAAAAATAAAACTAATTGAATTGTTTTTGAAAATCTATAACAAAGGGACTAAATTGCAAGAAAAAAGTGAAATATGGAGTACCACTATTCTATACTTCAAAATTTGAGGTTTTAAATTATTTGTTGGAGATACAAATACTCCATATTTGAGGGTTTTCACGGGGTGTCAATATGAGTTGTTAGCTCATGAGTTGGCTCAGCTAAGTTCAATTTTAGGCGAGTGTGAGCTATGTTTAGGTTCATTTAATAAATGAGCTAAATGAGCTGAGCCTAATTTGAATCCCGAGTTATGTGAGTGAGCTAGCTCATGAGCTCCACCTTTTTTTAACTTAAATGAAAATTGTTCTTTTATTTGGTCTATAAAAATTTTCTTTTTACAAAATAAAAACTATCTTTTTAGAAATTGAAAATTACTTTTTTTTAAATCAAAAATATCCTATAAATAATAGAGATTATACTATTTGGTATAAATTCGGTTAGTAGCTCTAGAGAAAAACTAGAATTGGCAATGATTGAAGGTCTTGGTATAAACCAGGATTATCCTATTAGTTTTTATTTTATTTTATTTTATTTTAATTTTGAAATCTATTCATATAAAATAGTCAAAAGATTAGTTTAATTTGAACATGTTTTTAATTTTTAAGTTTATATTATGTTATTGTTATTATTATTGTTGTTTTGTTTGGTAGCTCTCGAGCTAGATCATTTAGGGGGTATATTGAACCATTAATTTTTAAATAATTGTGAATGATTTAAATATTGTGAAATTTCATATGATTTTAGATGAATCCAATGAAATTCTTATGATTTGTGACAAAATCCCCTAAAACTATGAAATTTGGATTTTTGTGTGTTTTAACTAGAGAAATCCTCTAAATAACTCAAGAATCTAAGAGAATCACCTAAAATCACATCTTGAATTTTTTTTTCCAATAACAGTGGATATGATTGTGTTTTTTAAAACCACTAATTCAATAACACTTTATTTTAGATGATTTTTAGAAATTCTTGTTTGAATAACAGATGATTTGCCACTTAAACTCAAATAACTTAAAATCAATGTTTCAATACACCCTCTTAGTTCACGATCTAAATGATTTGAGTGTGAGCTTATATGTTGAAATCCATTTAATAAATGAGATGAGCTTATCCGAATTTATAATGAGCTGAGCTGAACTGATCGAGCTGATTCATATTAACACGCCTTATTTGGAATATTTGTTGGAGATACTCTAAGAAATTGGACCTATGATGGGCCTTTAGATATTTCTACTAGAACAAGTTACCTAATGATAACAATGGGCCTTGAGTTTGAATCCTTTTGAAGCCCATAATTAGTTACTCTAAGAAATCTGAAACCTGTACTGTCATGTAATTGCATTTACTATTTTACTCGAAGGGTTTTTTTTGTACCCTCACTTTTGACTCTTTGTATTTATACTCAAAATATATGACCAGATTAGCCCAATATATATATATATATGACCGGAAAGATTAATGAGTAGTAAAGTATAAAAAAATTTAGGAAATCATATTGTATACATATGTAAACGTATATACTATATCAACTTGACTATATAAAATTTAGTTTCTCAAAATTATTTAAACATGATTGTAGTAGCGCCCCAGCTAATATTATAAAAATTTGGAGCATCAAAATTAATTATATCTCTTAGTGTAGTGGTCTTAGTAATTTTACTATGTACATCTTGCAAGGGTTCGAGCTCTACCCCAATAGTAAACTATCTAGTTATATTACTATTGAAAAATTAATATAACTCATAAGGACAACAATTTTATTCGTGCTTTAAGAGTCATATAACATAGGGCCGACACTGATGATTGTTCCACGTAGAAGTTCTGCCACCAAACAAAGATTGCATCGACAAAATCTGATAATTTAGAAAGAAATCAAGTTGTGATGAGCAAATCAAGTACCTATCCAGTTCCAAATCTCACTCAATCCTCTTCATTGATTTCTCCATATACTGTTTCAAGATTTGCAACTTAAGATCACTTCGACTTCGACATAGTTGATATGTGTGCATTTCAACTAGTTTTAGGAGTCATTTACCATTTACTTTGCATTGATTCATATAGTGTTTGCATCATTTTAGAGTCCTTTTAGCTCTATTAGCATACTTTGCATTTGCATTGCATACATTTTGCATTTGGAGTTGTTATTAGGGACATTTGAATGCTTTGGAGACTATTCCAGACTAGAGGAGGAAGGATAGAGGAGGAGTTGGCAAAATGATGCATTTTGGAGCTAAATAGGAGCAAAGACTTAGGCACATGGATTCAAATCGGTATCACAACTCCACCGTCAAGGTAGAGTTGATCCAACTCGGTCTCACAACTCCACCATCACGGTAGAGTTAATCCAACTCGATCTCACAACTCCACCATCACGGTAGAGTTGATCCAACTCGGTCTTGCAACTCTACCGTCAAGGTAGAGTTGGTCTAACTCGGTTTCACAAATCCACTGTCAAGGCAAAATTGATCCAACTCGGTCTCACAACTCTATCGTCAAGGCATAGTTGATCCAACTCGGTCTCACAACTATATCGTCAAGGCATAGTTGATCCAACTCGGTCTCACAACTCCATCGTCAAGGCAGAATTGATCCAACTCGGTCTCACAACTCCACCGTCAAGGCAAAGTTGATATAACTCGGTCTCACAACTCTACTATCAAGGTAGAGTTGATCCAACTCGGTCTCACAACTCCACTGTCAAGGCAGAATTGATCCAACTCGGTCTCACAACTTCATCGTCAAGGCAGAGTTGATCTAACTCGGTCTCACAACTCCACTGTTAAGGCAGAGTTGATCCAACTCGGTCTCACAACTCCACCGTCAAGGCAGAATTGATCCAACTCGGTCTCACAACTCCACCGTTAAGGCAGAGTTGATCCAACTTGGTCTCACAACTCCACCGTCAAGGCAGAATTGATCCAACTCGGTCTCACAACTTCACCGTCAAGGTAGAGTTGATCCAACTCGGTCTCAGAACTCCACCGTCAAGGCCAAGTTGATTATAATTTTGCCAGCTTGACGTGCCAGCTCGACTACAACGGTCGAGTTGGCGGCCGAATCACATATGTTTCTCCAGCTCGACCACTCAGGTCGATCCACGTGGTCGAGTTAGACGATCCCGAAGATTTGTATTGAATTTTTTCTTTTAAATTTTTTGAGTTAGATTATTGAGGGTATAAATACTCTTCTTATATAATCAGAACCCTTTGTCCATGTTTTTGCATCTTTTGTTCTTGGAAAAAAATCACAAAACTCTTTCTATCTTTGTATTCAGATTTATGGTTTAATGTTTAGTATTTGTGTTTGATTTCTCTTGCATTCTTCTCATCTCTCTCTGATTTATATGATTATGTTGTTTATTTCATTTTCTAGGTTTATGCATTTCTTCATGAAATCTGAGTAGATCTTCTAGAGTTCTTGAGGAAATGAATTAGATTAATGTGGATCTTAGGTTTTCTAGGTTGCTTAAGTTTATATAGGTTTGATCTCTTCTGATTTGGTGTTTTTAATGTTTATTTCATCTTGAGAAAAAGAAATATGAGTTTAGGTATTTTAGCACTTGCAAGGTGTTTGATGAAATGCTTGACCGAACCATTTTCAGAAATTTGCATTCCTAACTCAAGAGATTGACTATTTAGGTTGTTTATTGACTATAATGTGTTGGTTCTTAATGTCTGCTAGGTTATTAGTTGCTTATGATGATGTGGCCTTTTAAGTAGGCAACAAATGGATCATGAACAAACAGATATAGTACTTTGGCTTCACTTAGGTACAAAGTATCTAAACCTCTTCTTTTCTAAATATACTTGGTTGAATACAAGAGAGCAAAGAGTGACTGTGGTGTGGCATAAACTCATTTGGTTTAATCATGCCACACCAAAATATGCTTTTTGTTCTTGGCTTGCTTTTCAGGATAAATTATCAACTGCGGATAGGATGTTTAGATGGAATAATGCACACAGTTCGTCATGTGTTCTATGCAATAACGAAGGTGAATCTCGGAACCACCTCTTTTTCGATTGCAGCTACTCACGGAGGATCTGGCGTATCACTATGGGCACACTCCTCGGTCCAGCTCACTCTTCAATGTGGTTAGACATATTTTCGGTATTACTCAGTCATCAAAGCTCAAAACTAAAATTTTTCCTTGTTTGTTATGCGCTACAAACAACGATCTATCACATTTGGAGAGAGCGAAATAATAGGAAACCCAAAGTACTCATTAGCAATGATTCATTAGCTAGAAACTAGATTGCCGTTGATGTAAACATTATATTCTAGTATTAGTCTGATCTTTCTCCCTCCTTTCTTAGAAATAGTGATTTGTTCTGGGCTTATGGGTGGGTTGGTCTTTGACATAGATCCTCTCTGTAGGCGACATCGAATCATTATTTCTATGTTTTCTTCTGCTTAGCTTTTATAGCTTAGATCTTGATTGTATGACAAATGATTTGGTTTTTTGTTGAATAAAATTTAACATTCATACAAAAAAGAGATTTTTTATCATGAAAGTGGATTCAATTATTTATAAACTTGTTAAGTATCCTAGTAGATTTAAGTGAAGCACTGATCTATTATCTTTCTCATTGATTGTTCTTACTCTGTTTCTATCTTTTGCTATGTTTTTCTAATTCCCTGCGTATATTGCTCTTGTTTAGTCTTATGCTTTCTCTTACAATTGTTTGTTTGTTACTTTGATTATTTAGGTTGATATATCATTTCACCATATCAGATTGACTTGAATTAGATAGGTTTGATCATATCTTGATTGCTAGTGGTTGCATAGGGATAATTGAGCATAAAAATCCTTGTATCAATAATCTAATATTCACCTTACTTCTTTTATAACTGTTGAGAATCCAGGTGCTTCTATTATCTTTGAAGTTCCTGATGGCACAAATTATAATACTTGGAATATTGCTATTTCGATCACCTTAGATGCCAAGAACAAGCTTGGTTTTGTAGATGATTTGTTACCTATTTTATGTTTACCTTTAGGTATCTCTGTAGCTTTGGGCTTATGTTTCCGAACCTCTCCATTGTCCAAACTTGTACCAATTAAACAGAGACGAGAAATTAACTTTACTAGTACATCTTCCTCTAACGAAATCGCAAATTTGACCCAAATATTTGTAAATGATTGCGGGACAGTAAGGACAAGAACAATCATTTTACATGCAGCTAAACGAACATCTATAGGGATAACATGTATCAATATCGATGGACTAGCTATATTGGGTTTGTTTGACTTTTGTTGAAGGTTTATTTCTCCTTTGTTGAAGGTTTAAGATTTATTAAAATTTTGTTGTAGGTTCGTTTCTTCTTTGTTGAAGGTTTGCTTCTCCTTTGTTGAAATTTTGTTTCTCATTCAATGATGGTTTGTTTCTCCTTCGTTTAAAGTTTATTTCTCCTTCATTGAAGGTTTGTTTCTCTTCCTTGAAGGTTTGTTTCTCCTTCGCTGAAAGTTTGTTTCTCTTCTGTTGAAGGTTCGTTTCTCTTTTGACGAAGAAGTGAAGGCATATAAAGTTTGAGACCATCAAGAGACTTATTGTAGTCACCCAAGCCTTCTATTTTGTAAGGTTGCTATGATGAGTAACCAAACCAAGAAGATCATGTGTCAAACCGAACTACATTGCCACTCGATGCCGGAAGTAATCCTCTACAATGCCATTTCCTACAAGCTGAGAAGTTGTGATACATTGATCAGAAGAAGCAATTTGATGATCAACACTGACAATAACAGTCACCCACATAGCTTATTCAGTATAAAATCATAGTGGATTCTAGTGCTTCTACAGGTTTTTGTAAGGATGGCAGTCGAAATCATCAAAAATCAAACTCACATTGCTAGACATATGTTATAGATTGTCTCGTTGAGCAATTTTAGGTTTACCTTTGGGTATTATTGTAGCTTTTTCTCTTATGTTCTTAAATCTCTCCCATGTCCAAACTTGAACTAACTTAAAAAGAGAATTGAAATTAACTTTTCTATTACATCTTCCTCTAGCAAAACCACAGATTCGACCCTATTCTTTGTTCATGATTTCGAGAATAACAGGGGCTACAACAATCCTTTCACCTGAAGCAAAACGAACAACTAACGAGATATAATGTTTTGATATATAAGGACTAGTTGTATCATGTTTGTTTGACCTTTGTTGAAGGTTTGTTATTCGTTTGTTGAAGTTTTTGTTTCTCTTTTGTTGAAGGTTTGTTGTATTTCGTTGTACGTTTGTTTCTCCTATGTTGAATGTTTGTTTCTCCTTGGTTGAAAGTTTACATCTCCTTCGTTGAAGGTTTGTTTCTCCTTCCATGAAGGTTTTCTTTTCATTTGTTGAAGGTTTGTTTCTCCTTTGTTAAAAGTTTATTTCTCATTTGTTGAAAGTTGTTTTCTCATTTGTTGTGTAATTACGAGAGAAGAAAACTTAGGTTTTGTTTCTCATTCATCTGAGGAGTGATGGCATATAAAGTTTTAGACCATCAAGAGACTTAATGTAATCACCCCAAGAATAGTTTTCTGTGAAGTTGGTATGATGAGTAACCAAACGGGAAAGACCTTGTTCCAAACCGAACTGCATTACCACTTGATGCATGAAGTAATTCTCTATAAAGCCATTTCCATCAAGTTAGGAAGTTATGATACATCAAGCAAAATAAGCAATTCGATGATCAAAAATGTCATTAACAGCCAGCCACGTAGCTTCTTCAAGATTTCAACATAGTGAATTCCAATTCTTCAACGAGTTAGTGTAAGGGCGCCAGTGGAAATCTTCAAAATTAAAGCTTACATTGCTAGATATATGTTGCAAATTGTCCCCCTTAGCTATTTTTGATTTACCTTTGGGTATCTCTGTAGCTTTTTGTCTTATATTCATGAACATTTCCCATGTCCAAACTTGAACGAACTTAAACAGAGACTTGAATTAACTTTGCCAGTACATCTTCCTCTAGAAAAATCTCAGATTCAACCCAAATATTTGTACGTGATTGCAAGGCCAGCAGGGGCAAGAGCAATCCTTTCACATGCCGCTAAACGAATAGCTCTCAGGATAACATGTCTCATTATTGAAGGACTAACTATACGTGGATAAAAATACGAAAACCACAATACATTGAAACTTCATGTTATCACATGTACCCAAGAATCACAAAATCCATGCTCTTTGGATCACTCGTTCAAACTTGAGCATACACTCTATTTTACATTCCAAAGGAGCAAAAGCGAGAACCCAAAGCTAGAAAACCCTAAAAGCACCATTACATCCTCTAAAGTTATCGTTGCTTCAGCCTATGAGAAGACGAAAGGTTTACTTTTAAAACACCATTTCTCGACAACACAAAGAATCACATATGGGTTTTTGTTGATTTGGTAAGTCGATGCCTTTACTGCTCAAAAAATTCCCGCTCTTTCCCTAATGTGTTTGTACAAAGCTTCCTTATTTCCAAGAGTCGTCAATATATTTTCCCCTTAGAACTACTATATAGCACCGATTTTACACAGACTTAAGGCCTCCTTATATTTTCCCATATAAGAAAGTTGCAAACTTATTTCCCCATATACTGAAGTTGAAATCTTATTTCCCCAACGACATCAGTTGAAATCTTGTTTTCCCATCAAATCGAATTGTTGTTGGTTTACTTATACCAATTAATTATACTCCAACTAAATCAAATCCAATTGTTGTTGAAATGATGGTGAAATTGAATGGTTAATGTTTCTTTTGGAACTCCTACATGCTATGTAGAGCTCTAAGTTGATAGTCTTCCAAGGATTTTTCATGGTTACTTGAGGATTTCTTGATTTGTGTTCTAAATTGTCTAATAGTTTGTTGAAACTTGAAATTTTGATGTACTATAGATTGTTGGAGTTTCCTTATAAGTTTATTTGCTTTGTTTTTCATAGAGGGTTGAGTTTTTTTCTAATATTGAATTAAATGATTGGAAACTCTTCTCCATTTTATCTTGAGCTTAATTCTTACACATTTGAAAAAACAACGAAGACTTTGGTGAATTGTGAATTGCCTTCAGCTTAAATGTGTTTTATAAATCTCTTTGAGAAGAAATTGATGATTGGAACTATCATGTATTGTTTGAAATTCTCTTCTCAAACCTTTGGCTTAACGAGTAAATTTTTTTGCATTTCTATAGTAATCATTCCTCCAAGACACGCCAACAATATATCTAGAACTAACTTTAAAAGATACTTGAAATTAATTTTCTAGTACATCTTTCTCTAGCAAAACAACATATTTGACCCCATTCTTGGTTCATGATTTCGAGAATAACAGGGGCTACATCAATCATTTTACCTAAAGCAAAATGAATAACTAACGAGATATAATGTCACGATATAGAAGGACTAGTTGTATCATGTTTGTTTGACCTTTGTTAAAGGTTTTTTATTCCTTTGTTGAATTTTTTTTTTCTCTTTCGTTGATGGTTTGTTGTATTTCGTTGTAGGTTTGTTTCTCTTCTATTGAAGGTTTGTTTCTCCTTGGTTGAAAGTTTACCTATCCTTCGTTGAAGGTTTGTTTCTCCTTTATTGAAGGTTTTCTTTTCATTTGTTGAAGGTTTGTTTCTCCTTCATTAAAGTTTGTTTCTCATTTGTTGAAAGTTGTTTTCTCTTTTGTTGTGTAATTATGAGAGAAAAAAACTTAGGTTTTGTTTCTCATTCGTCTGAGGAGTAAAAGCATATAAAGTTTTTGATCAGCAAAACATCATGTACATAGGGGACAATGATGATGATACGCTAAAAAGCTTGTTGATTCATTTGATAGTTGCATACCGAGCTTGTTTGAAATGTAAGATCGATCTATGCTTAGAATTCTCAGTTTATTATTCTTTCTTTGGTTGAAGCTTGCTATGATTTGACGACATTCCTTACTTAAGAGAACCTAATTCGGAATTATAATTATCATGTTTATGCACTACATTTGGACTCATGGGTACATATACATACTTGGATTTTCTTTTGCCTTTGTACCATCCTTTTTGATCCAAGTAGCTTGTTCCCATCATTGGAATAGTTTCCTACCCTTAGCCTTGTTTTCTTTTGAGCCATTGTTGAGTGTGTGAGGCTTTTTTTTTTGCAACGAGCTTGGTATAAAGTGTTAGATTTGAGCCGACAAGAATGGTGTCCATATAGTTCTAGTTCACGCTTTTTGAGTTAGATAGGAATAGGTAGGAAATCAACCTTGGGTATAGAGTCTTGTATACTTTGTGCTGAAAAGAATAAATGGGGAAGGATTGAAATAAAAGAAAAGGTCAAAGGAATTCTTAGGAGAGAAAGGGTATAAGAAAAGAATAAGTTAGTTGTAAAGGGTTTTGGGAGAAATGCAAAAGATTAAGTGAGTTTGGGGAGAATATGAGAAACAAAAATGAAATCAAATAAGAAGAAGTAGAACCACAATTGTAAGTAAAGCCAAACCCGCTAGACATAATTAAAACTCAAACCCTTCTCCTTAGAATAAGATTGAGCAAAAGAAGTTAAAAATTGATCCAAAAAGAGCTCATTGAATGGAAACAAGCCTTAAGGAATTGGTAGATGCTAGGATCAATTTTTGGATTAGCAATAGAAAGGGTGAAACTCGATTAGTATACTTGAGTAGATGAGATTATGTTCTTGTATGTATCGATTGACTTTTATCTTTAGCATTCTTCTAAAGCTCATTCTATTTCTTGAGTAATCCTTGTACCGAAGCTTGAGCCTTATGATATAAGAGAACATCTTTGTCTCTTACACCTACATTTAGCCGAATAAGTTCATTGAATGTGCATAACTTGATACATGGTTTTGTTTAATGAATATTCAAAGGAATGACTAATATAAATGCTTGCCTAGGTTGAGGCTGAATTCGAATTGAGTTGTGACGAGTATGACAAAGGTTTTTAAGTAGGAATTGCTCCCTTTGCAACTAAGGTTTGATTTCTATATTAGCTTGCTTTAGCTTAGAGTTCCTGATTTAACCTCTCCTTGCAGTCTTGTCTGTTTGCTTGAGGACAAACAAAAGGCAAGTCTGGAAGAGTTGATATACACTATATTTAGCCATCTTTTCATGCATCTTTTGATCTATTTTGCATCATTTAAGACTTACATTCACCCATCTTAGTGTAGATTTACACTCCTTTTCCATTTTATAGTCTTAGGTTAGAGAGTCACATGTTTATCTCTTCCTGTGTCTTTATTTTAGGTGATTCGAACCTTGTTGGAGAAATGAGGATGGAGTTAGATGCAACAAGTGAAGAGGAGAAGGCATGGGAAGCTAAACAAAGAGATGAGAATGACTTAGAATTAAACTAGAAGAAGAAGCAACCATCCGATCGGGCCATGGTCAAAGCAAGGAATGTCACGATCGAAGCAAACGGAGATGCGGCCGCGACTGAGGACGCACCGGCCTGAAATGAATGCCTTGTACGTCCCGAATATGGCAGCGGGCTGAGACAGGTGGAGCACGGGCTGAACCAGACAAAGCACCGCCCGCGACACAGAGACTCCTTGACGTTACGGATCGCGCGCAGCCAAATCAAGGAGTGCAACGGCTGTGAACCTATGACAAGGACAACTTAAAACATACTTCTATCTTGGGTCTGACCCGGTTTGTCTCGGTACAACCCGACTGTTTTAAGGCAACCTATCCCTCACTATTTAAGGACAAGGATCCTTGGTCCAGACTATTCAAGCACACTTTTGGAAAAAACTCATCCTTTGGTTCTGAGTTTAAGATTTAGAGACTTGTAGAAGAAACTTTGAAGAATTTCTAATGGATTTATGAGCATCTTTTTGTTTCATCTTCTATTAACAGTTCTTTCTTAATCTCTTCTCTCTTTTTCCTTATCATTATGGCTTTGTTTATCATTTTTTTTGGGTTTTGCTTGAGCATGTGACACTACAAGAAAACATGCCGTTTGTGACTGCAAAGTGTGACTGAAAAATCAGTCACAAAATGTGATACTAATTTGAGACTGAATTGGGACTGAAGTGCCACTGAAAAAATTAGTCCTACATCAGTCGCAAATAAGAGACTGTATATCTCAGTCTTACATCAGTCGCAAAAGTGTGACTATTTTGAGACTGATTTGGGATTGAATTATGAAGTCGCAGATCAGTCACAAAATTTGTGACTGATCTGCGACTGAATTTAAAAAAATGGTATCAGTCCCTAATCAGTCTCAGATTTTGTGACTGAAGTGTGACTGATTATTATATAGATCGGTTTTTTCCAACGTAGTCGAATAGAATTATTCCAAAACTGCAATTTACATTGTTACATGATGTTTACACATCATACTATCCATTTAGGAATGATTAAAATTGATGTTTAATCGATTTATATGAAATCACATTGACGTTTATGTAATTGTTCTTCTTAAACGATATTACAATATACTTCCATTTTTTCTTCGAATATCGAAATATTCTATTATCGTTTATATATATTGTTTAAACTATGTTTGTTGTTGTATTCATTAACAATAACACATGCAAATGATTATAATTTCATCAATTTTGGTAACCCGCAAATTTCCGAGAAAAATTTCTAAAACCGAACAAAACATAACTAGGTAATATATATTAGTGCCCGTAAAACATTACCGAAATAGTCTACTAGCTCAGTGGTTACTGGACAACAACGAAACCATGTAAAGTTACCCAAGGTCATGGGTTCGAGTCCGTGGTCCCTTTTTTCCAAACTAATTAAAATTGAGACTGATTAGGGACTGATACGATATTTAGCAATTCAGTCGCAGATCAGTCACAAATTCGTCACAAAATTTGTGACTGATTTGCGACTGATTCGATTTAGGGTTTAGGGATTCAAAAAAATTTAAAATAAAAAATTTAAAATTTTTAAAAAAATTTGAAAAAATTTCGGAAAATTCAAAAAAATTCAAACTCAGTCGCAGATCAGTCATCAATTTTGGTAACCCGCAAATTTTCGGGAAAAATTTCTAAAACCGAACAAAACATAACTAGGTAATATATATTAGTGCCCGTAAAACATTACCGAAATAGTCTACTAGCCTAGTGGTTACTGGACAACAATGAAACCATGTGTCACTCGAGGTCACGGGTTCGAGTCCGTGGTCATGCTTTCCTCCAATCTATTTAAACTGTGACTGATTTTCAGTCTCAGTTCAGTCACTATTTTTGCCTCCATATTTTCCCCAAACCTTTCAAGTTTGGCGGACAATTTTCCCAAAAAATACAGCGACTGAATTGTGACTCTTTTTTTGTTTGCAACTGAACTGAGACTGATTTTTCAGTCTCAGTTTAATTACATTATACACACCCTTTCTTCTTCCTCGCGACTCCACGGGTTTCTTCTCTAACTTTCTCCGATTTTGGCCGATTTCCACTCCATTTTTTCTCAAGTTTTCAACAAATCAAATCCAATTTCATGTCTCAATCGGGTAGATCTCGATTAGGGAGAGGAGGAGGAAGATCTGTGAGAAGTTTTCAAGCAAGTGGTGAGCCTTCCTCTTCTCCGGTGACTCCGACGAGTACGGCGGCACGGCTTCCGGTGGTCCGACCTCACGGCGTTGGCTCCTCCAGTTTTCCACCACAACCCAATTTTGATTTATGCCTTGAGGATTCTCCAAATCTTCAACACTTTGATGACGGATTTTCTTCTCAACATGGGAATCAATCGGCTCAAATCACTCTCGAAGACCTCCTAGCGGATGAATATAGAGCAAGGGATCTTCCTAAGTTGGATCCGTTTCCAACCGACGGAACCATATGGTATAATTTTTGTTCTTCAATTTTCTTCAATTTTATGGCAAATATTAATTAAATTAGTAATAATTTGGTTGGATTAGGTTGATGGAATTTATATATGGTAGATTAGGAATTTTTGTGGATATAAAAGAAATTTTATGATTTTTTTTTGCATTTTTATGAAATTATAATAATAATTTATTTTGAATTAATAAGAAGGTTTAAAATCTTGTAATGAATGTTTAGAATTATAAAGGTGTTTTCTTACTTTTTTGTATAATTTTAAGAATATTCATAATTGTTTTTGCAATTTTAATAGGTTTATATGATTTTTTAAAAGTTTTTAAGAAATTTTCTAAATATTTATGAATTTTAATAAGTATTTTACAAATTTTTATAAGTTGTTTAATTTTTTAAAAAATATTTTTATGATTTTAAATAAGATTTTATTATTTTTGAAATTTTTTTATGATTTGTGAATTTTTTTTCGATTTCTTCGATTTATTATTTTAGGTTCAACCGCGACCGAGATGTGCAAGATGTGCATCAAGAGATGGCGACTTATAGGCAAGATGTGCAGCAAGAGTTTGCGACTTACAAGGATAACATCGCTTATCTGACGCAACAGAATCAACAGTTGGTTCAGTACCTACGGGCGACACTCCCGTCTTTCCCTGCTCACTTTACTTCTATGCCTCCTCCTCCAGCTCCTCATTCACAGCACGATGCTTCAAGATCTTCTTCTGCAACCCGACCTATCGCCGACTTTCCCGACTAACTTTGACGATATTTCGGTTGTAATTTAGCTTAAATATTTTATGTTTTCAGATTTGGGATTCAATACAATTCAGTTTTGGTAATATATATTTGATTTAAATTTTTAATTTAAATAAAAATTTATATTTATATTTATATTTTAGGAAAAGTCATTAATGAAATAAAATATTTTAAAAATAAAAAATAAAAATGTGTGACTGATTTGTGACTGAATTTAGGGACTGATTTGTGACTGAATTTAGGGACTGATTTGTGACTGAATTTAGGGACTGATTCGTGACTGAATTTAGGGACTGATTTGTGACTGAAATTAGGGACTGATTTGTGACTGAAATTCGGGACTGATATGCGACTGAATGGTTGTGACTGATCTGCGACTGATATTTGAGATTGATCTACGACTAAATATTTGAGACTAATCTGCGACTGAATATTTCAGTCTCTAATCAGTCGTAGATTTTGTGACTGATCTGCGACTGATTGTAACAGCGACTAAGACTTTGCGACTGAATGATTCAGTCTCACTTCAGTCCCAGTTTGTGTATTTGAGACTGATTGTGTAGTCTCAAATGACATGTTTTCTTGTAGTGTGAGAGTAATCTCTTAATGGGTTGAAGGTTATAGAGATCAAGGAGTTTAATGAATTATTCTTGTTGCTTAGGTTGTTAGATCTATAAATTCTCCATTTAAGATGGTCTCAATACTAGGTTTAGTGTGATAAACTAGTAACCTTGATGGTAGGAAAAACATCTCCCGAAAAGTGTTCGATGAAAGTCTTGAAAGAATCTTTTTGTGGGCTTTCCTTCCTTAGCATTAAGAGTTGATGTTAAGGTGGAAAATAGTCTTTGTGAGCTTGCTTGTTGAACTTTAAATTGGCAAATGAGAGTTTAGTTTAACTTATTGTTTGCAAAAAGATTCAATGTCACGAGAGTGGATTAATCTATTTGAGAGTCTCATGCCCTAGAATGATGCTTGTTATATGATTCCTAAGCAGTCTTGATTTTTTTTTATCCCCTTAATCGTTTGCCTAGCCATAGATCCATTGTTTTAAATCATTAGTCTCAGAGTTTCCCATGGTTTAGTTTCTCTTGTTTTTACTAAAGTTATTTAGTCTTACTTTGAGCACAACCACTATCCAGTTGGCGGAGCCAACATATTTATGTATGGGGTCAAAATATTTCTTTCAAAAAATTAAAAAAATATCATTACATAAAGTTATATAAAAGACATTATTCGTTCACTCATATACTATAAGAAAACATAGCAATTTACAACTAAATTTTCTTGACCAATTGTAGATTATTGTCAATTTTCTAACCAATTTTACATTTTATTATGGTCAAAATTCAATTGTTTTCTAATAGTGATATAATATATATTTTGTATCACTATTTCATTTTTCATACTATATTATATACATATTTTTCAATAAAACAAAGACAGACACTAAAAGATGTATCTCCAATATGATTATGCTATCAAATAATTGTTTCTTAATTCTATATATGTAGCACACTTCAATTCTTCAATCAATTCATCTTAGCTTTAATCAAAGTTGTGCAATTTGAATTATTTTTATGTGTACTGGTTTATTGTCAACTTAGAAAAGAGAAAAAGATGAGTAGAAAGAAAAGAGATTAACTATTGATAAATTAAGTTGAGTAAATATATATGGGCTATTTTTTTATATATTTGGCTAAGATGTTTTTGGTTGGATAAGAGTCAAATTAATACTTAATGAGTGTCAAAATTATTTTAGAAAGGGTGTCTACAGTTGAAAAAACTAATACTTAAAAATATATTTTTAAAATCCATGGGTGTCATATGATACCCTTCTCTACTTCTGCCACTGCCACTATCTATTTTCTCTAGTTCAAGTTGATTCTTTGTATTCTTATATTATGTCAGTTATATATTTTTTATGGATTCGAACTTCAAGTGCTTCTAACGACAAATTATTTGCATTTGTTGTATTAATTTGAGTGTTTATAAACCAAAAATCATTTGTTTGGGTTCTTCGCGAGGTTCTTGAGCAGATATGACACCAACCTCTTCTTTGGAATTAAATTTAAATTTTGGATTAACTTTTTATATCAACTCATACACTTTTATCCATTCCACTGAATGAATCTTGAAAAATTGAGGTTTCAAATGCAAGTATGCAACATTCTTATAATAAATTATTGATATGGTTGATTAAAACTCCGTATGGTAGTAAGAAAATCTCCTAAACAAAAGATATTTATCGATTAACCCGTGTATTGTATCACAAGAGAAGTCCTGAATTCCTAATCTAATGTTACTAATTATATATTTCATCTTACTTCCGATTTCGAGTCTCCAACAGATTCATTGATCGATAAGGGACGAATCTTTACAAATTGTTGAAAGTGATGTGATAGACAAGAGAAACCCATAGGAATTATTATTCCTTCATGATCACTATTGAAGTGAAGATTGAGAGAATCTCGCAAAGGCAATCATATCTTGTTGTACAGTGACATGTTTCAAGAGATGGTTTTTTCTTGTTGACACACACGATCCGATCCATCAAAAAACCAGCACAATCTCTGTTCGTGGCTGCCAAAAATTCCGTCAATCCAGAGAAGAATAACCATATCTCTTGATTATTCTCCACCACTTTGTGCTACTATCACACACACCCTTCATCTGAGAATGAATTTTCAACAAATTAATATTCTTTGAAGGAACAAAGGAAAGTTTGGTCCACATAAAAATATAAAATTCCAATCCTAAGGCATATATATAAATAAAAACGTGCGGATGTTCCGTATTCTTTAGCATATGCAACAAAGAAAGAAACATATGGTCCCTCTCTTCAATCAAAATGCTCATCTTGGTATCTAGGAGGAAAAAAAGAGAAGATGAATTTATGATAATGTAACTTTTGTTGGTCCTTTCTGAATAAAATCAACTAAAGAAAACAAATATATTTTAATTTGGTTTTGCAATAAAGTCACTTTTATGAACTTAGGGAACCTTTCGGACGATCTTCTGTGATCTCTTTGTCCTTTGTGGTTTCAACATTCTTTTCTTCTCCCTTTGTTTGGTTATAAATAGTCTATGATTTAAGAAACTCAAGTCTCAGGCAACACCGACCTCACTATTGAAGCTTATACAAAGCAAAACTAACTTCTTTTCGTCAAACTAAACCCTAGAAGAGTGGCTTAATCCACAGGTTTTCAGTTTTAAATCCCTTTCAGTTTACTAAGTTGAAGGAAGATTTTGTTTCTTCTAGATACAAGCCTTAAGACTGATTGAGACTTCCTTCAAGAAACCATGGACAAAGTTGTGAGAATATCGTCAGAGAAAGGAGTGGTTATATTCAGCAAGAGCTCGTGTTGTCTGTCCTATGCAGTCCAAGTCCTCTTCCAGGATCTCGGGGTTCACCCGACTATCCATGAGATCGATAAGGACCCTGAATGTCGTGAGATCGAGAAAGCCATAATGAGGCTCGGATGTTCCACACCAGTCCCTGCAATCTTTGTGGGTGGGAAGCTCATTGGTTCGACCAATGAAGTCATGTCGCTCCACCTAAGCGGCTCTTTGGTTCCGCTGGTTAAGCCATTCCAGGCCAATCTATGTTAAGAAAAAGGTGTTCTAACTTTCTTAATTACATAAATGCATTTCAATAAGAAACAAAATATTATAGCCTATGCAACCTTTGTAATGTAGCTTTACAAATATTGTTTGTTTTGTAATTTCAGAAAACATCCAATAATAATTGACTAATTTCGACCAGATAACATTTTAGTCTTCATGATAAGTACTGTACTATTTTCAGGGAATTATAGAACATTCATTTTATTTAAAATAATTTACGGTAACGAATAACATTCATTGCTAATTCTCAAGACCCCCACCCCAAACAAAGAGTACAAAGTATATATATATTTCTACAGTAGGATACAGTACGATTACAGACAACGATTTGTCTTGTTTTCTGACAACCAAAACAGAATAAATTAAGAGTTGATGTGTTTCACTTGAGCTCCAAAACTTTTTGGATTTGTAGTGTGAGAGTTATCTGATGAAGAAGACATTGAAGTGACATTAATGGGATATACCTCAGTTACTTCTTCAGTCTTCTCATCAAAGTAGACCACATCCTGCATTGTCAGCTGGTGGTATTCGACTACTCCTCTCAGATAGAGGTTTTCGCGAGCATATATCGAATTCTCGTGAGCCAACCGAGCTTTCTCAGCCAACAATGTTTCAAGTTGAAGTCGCACCTATATAGAGGAGAGGAAACACATAATCAAAGATCAGAAATCTACATAAAAATGGTTAACCATAGCTCTATACAGAAAAATAAGAAATTGATACCAGATCATCATCATCCGTTTGGCTGTTACCGCCATTACGACTCTCCCTCAGAATTTTGTTTTCCTCTTCCAGCTGTGCACATCGTTGCTTTGCAAAAGCCCTTTCGGATTTTACCATCTTCAGCTCCCGCAGAAGCAGCTTTGCCTTGGCAGCCATGGCCATTGCAACCTGTTGAGATAATTTTATAGGAGGTTCAGTTTTTATTCTACATAATTTTTCCTAATATCAAACTCAGGAACCATTCATTGAAGGGATAACAGCAGCAGAATTTTGCAAATCAATTTTTGCTGCTGTGAACCAATAAATGATACAGAGCAGCCACCTTACATCGCGAGATGCCTTCAGTTGAACTTCCAAATCTGCTTGTAAATCAGGATTTTGCTGGTTCTTTGTAAGGCTTGGCTTTTTCTTAATTTTTTTGCGCGTTTCTTGAATAATGCCTGCAGTACGATTCTCCACAGCTGTGATACCCTCCTACAGAGATTCACAGACAGATAACACACTCTCATTTAGTGTAGTGCAGACGATTCATCAAAACACACAAGAAAGCATATGCCTCTGTATGCAAAACTAGTTTGAAAACTTTTAAAACCTAAAGCAAAATAACTTAGATGTATGTCTCTTAGAATGCCATACACGGGTGCATGACGAGTAAGAAACTAACCTCAACTACATTGCCAATGGTGCCACTGATGTAATTTAACGATGAAGTGATCGCGTCTAAGCTTCTTTGTAATGAAGGATTCTCGCTTTTCCTACCTGTTTGGCCAGCTTCCTGAAACACGGAAATGATATTCTACTCCATAAGAACAAGAGAAATAGAGGATCAAATGCAACCTCTTAGATGAATAGTTAAAACAAAAACTAATCCTTAACCTTAGTTCCTGAAGTCGAAGAAGGTATGTTATGCTCCGTTCTCTTGGGACTTTGAGGCGGTTGTTGAGTATCATCCTCATCCAAAAAAGCCTTAGCTTTACTAGCCAAACTTCCCCAAAAGCTTCGTTTTGGTTCATTCAAGCTCTTCATAGATGTGTACTGATGAGGGTTGCTCACCTCCTATTGAAAATGTTACATCCAAAATTCAACAGTTGGATATTTCAATTGAAGCAACAAACTAGTTGAACAGAGTAAACGAGCAAATTATGCAATCCAGAAAGAGAGAAGATGAAACCTTGGGAGGAGTGGGAACAGGAGCAGAAGAAGGAGACGAGTAAGCAGAGGAAAGAGAAGAGTCTCTATGCGCAGAAGATGCTCGAATTGCCTTGGCAGCGAGCGAAGATGCAGCAGACGATGAAGATGAAGCCGAAGCCGACGACGGAGACGAGGAAGATGAGTGATACATCCTTTTCTCCATATCATTCTTCGTGTCCATTTGTAGATCTTCAAGTTCCTCAAATCTAAAATCCTCAATCTCTTCGTTCTTCATCAGCTTCTCGGGCTCAAAGATGGTAATCTCAGTATCTCTAATTTGGGTGGGGAGGTCGATTCGATCTAGGGTTTTCCAATGAGCATCTTTGAAATTGGATCTCTCTCTCTCATCTCGCACGTCCAAAGATGCCACAATTTTCAATTTCGTCAACGCTTCCGTACGCACCGGGTTACAAAATTTAATTCCGGTTATCGAACTTTCGTTATTATTTATATAAGAATGTATTAAACCGGGTTTCTCCTGAATAAACCCGGTTTGATTGGTAGATTTGGTTTTGATGGCTTGTAGTAGGGTGAGGGTTTGGTCCGGTTGGTCTCGCATCCCAACTTACATTGTTGGGCTTTTAGGAATTAACAATGTGTGCCTGTATTGTTGGGCTTTTAGGAGTTCAATCCAATGGGCTTTGCAACAACAAATTATGTTTATCCGTGAAGCTAAGCTATAGTTCAATCAAATTAGCTCATGTGTTGAATGCTTGTTTCACCTTGGTCAATTCAATCGACCAAAATCTAATCACGAGTTTGTCTCGTTGACTTTTATCTTAATCCATGCAAATCCCCAACCTTATAAATTATGGATAAGAGATTTGCTCAAATGAAAGTGAAATGTGCAAAACTCGTCTGGCGTTTTCCTAAGAAGACAACATAGTGAATGAATTCGATTAGGGATATTTGACGTGGACATTGGGCTCTTGGACAAAATAAACCAACTTTGGCCCAAATTATACATTTCTGGTTCATTTTGTATTCTAGTTGCATCTTTTTCTTTAGCAGCCGTGAGTTTTTTGGGACCGTTTCTAATTATTAATGATGCTACGATTTCCTCTGTTTTATATCCATAACCAGATAACAAAATTTCTATCGAATCAAACCAAAATAAACCATTATCCGAAATATCACTCCTTAGATGTAACTAAAATGGTCGATATTGTTGACTGGTAATAGACGTTGTAACAGCTCATAGCTTTTGTATTTTTGTTAATAGATGAGATGATAGCAGCAGTATCGTCTTATGGTCCAGCCTATTTCTGAACATGAATAATTCATATCTGAATAATATAAACTTGTACAACGATCTGACTGAACAACTTTAAAACAACTGAATAATATCATTCTCTCTGAATTAATGAACTTATATGTTTATCACATATACACATGGTATTGTGCATTCACAGATAGTATAATACTGTTCACTTGACAAGTTTGATATTTGCATTCAACATATAAATGCAAAAATAATTGCATCAAAACCCAAAACAAGGTATTCACATAGCTCTACCTTACCCAAGAATTTGTTGGAGATAGCCCGTCGAATTGAGAAATTAGATAGAACCTACACCTGCAGATTCTGGTTCAGAGCTCATTAATCTCGTTATTCTGCAGAACACCTAAGTTATAGAAAAAACCCAAATTGAAAAACTAAAATACCCTTCCAAAATCTTTTTAGAATAGTCAAATATCTTTATCGAATCACATGTTACAGATTCACAATTCATACTACTTAGACATAGCAAATTCACGTAAATTGGTGTATAAGGATTTGAATGTAGACCCCTAAATGATGAATCTTGAAATTCAAACGAGTGTAGCTCACCGGCAGGGAAATTATTAGGGCAACAAGTAGAGAGACATGAGATATCTTTAAAGGCGATAGGGACACGTGTGTGGATATGATTGGAAGATAAAACCGAAACTGGATTCTGAAAGATGATTTTGACGACGTAGCAAAGCTAAACACCATGAGGTTTAAGAATGAAGCACGACCACATACAGATTTGAGAGAGTGGGCCTATCTATGACATGTTCCTACTTTCCTAACTTCTTCACATTGGTCCTACAATCTTCTCTACTCGCACATCCACTTTTAATTTCATTTCTTATCTGTCAATTATTCACATGCATTGGCTTTTTATTTCTTTCTCACTCACCATTTTTATTCAGAATTTTTTGGCTTTTAACATGTGATTCCTTTTTCTTCCCATCACTCTCTCGTTAATCCAACTAAAAGTAAGATTTGTTTTTCATCTAATTTGACCCATTCCCTCTACTATTTGCCTCCAACAACTCAATAATGAATGTTATGCATTTATGATTTACGTGAAGGTTTTTCTTTTGTTACAATTTTGATGACGATTGGTTCTCCCTATACACAAACATTTTTTGGCTAATAGTTTATAAATTTATATAACAATTACCTAATTATACGTTATGAAATTAGTAACTATTAGCATATTTATAGTAATACCTAGTAAACATATACTAACCATGTTCTGTTCTTTTTTGATGTCAAAAAAAGTTTGGGATCTTCGATCATATTTCCCCATAGTACGAATATATTTCCCTAAAATATATTTTGTGTCGAAAATTGAATTAGACACAACAAGACCAACCTCTGCAATTACCAAACAGTCTACTTCATCCGGTTGTATTAAGCATGTTTCGTATATATGTAGGTTAATTTATAAATGTAACATACAAACCATTCATATTGTATAGCAACTATCAAGAGATCTCTATTAGTATATATATATATATTATTGTCATAGATTGGAAGTTATAAATTTCTTGATAACCTAAAATTAACTAGCCGTCAATACAAGTATATCCAAATAGGGAAAAGTTAAAAGAAAATGGTGAAACTGAAAGTTTAACGACGAAGACCAACACAAATGTTAGATTTAACTGGCGGAGATTGTGATCAACATAACAAAACGACAAATAATAACTTAGAAAAAAGAAGGTAGAAGAAACCAATCGTACTACATATTAATGCATAGAGCTATTGGGTGGATTGGAAAGGACCCACCTTTCCACAATTATATACGCCTCCATCTCCTTCAATATTCAGCAAAACAAAAAAAATTATGGCGACAGAAGGAAGAAACCCCATCAACATGAACACAATGTCTTCGAGTCTTGCAAGAACCGGTCAATGGTACAAACCGGTCTATAGATTGTCCGTAGAAACTTCCCGGCCGGTTTATCCTGAAGCACCTGAATACTAATATCATGTATACTTTCTTGCAGGGTTTTCTCTCAAGATATTCCGACAGATGTTGTAGTTGAAGTCGGAGAAGCCAATTTCTCTCTTCATAAGGTAAAACACACACAACCCTTGGTTCATGATTCACATCACTTTTAATACGAAACTCATACAGCTAGGATGAAGGTATAAGTACAAACCACTGAACATTGAAGTTTTGACTAATTCATTTTCATGATCGTATGTATAGTTCATGTTAGTTGCTAAGAGCAACTACATAAGGAAGTTAATAATGGAATCCAAAGATAGTGACGTGACAAGAATCGATCTGTCTGATATCCCCGGAGGTCCTGAGATTTTTGAGAAAGCTGCTAAGTTCTGTTACGGTGTCAACTTCGAGATAACTGTCCAGAACGTGGCGGCTCTTCATTGCGCCGCTGAGTTTCTTCAGATGACTGATAAGTACTGCGACAACAACCTCGCTGGTAGGACACAAAACTTTCTTTCGCAGGTCGCTCTTTCTAGTTTCTCTGGAGCCATTGTTGTCCTCAAGTCTTGTGAGATTCTTCTTCCTATCTCTCGAGATATTGGTATCGTCCAACGTTGTGTCGACGTCATCAGTGCTAAGGTTAGATTGCCAATTTATTCTTTTCTAGTTCCGTGGGTTTCAAGTATTTGTATTGCTTAGTTAACTGATACGTTTTCTTCTTTTGGTTTTAAAAGGCTTGCAACGAGGCAATGTTTCCATGTCGATCACCACCAAACTGGTGGACAGAGGAGCTTTGTATCTTAGATGTTGATTTCTTCGCCGACGTCGTAGCTTCCATGAAGCAGAGAGGAGTCAAACCATCTTCTTTAGCCGCTGCAATCATCACCTACACAGAGAAATCCTTAAGAGATCTCGTCAGAGATCATTCCGGTAGAGGAGTCAAGTTTTCCAATCCCGGAGATAATGATTCTGATGAGAGAACCCAACAGAGAGATCTCGTGGAATCAATTGTCTCTCTTTTACCTACAGACAAAGGACTTTTCCCGATCAATTTCCTCTGTTCTCTTCTTCGTTGTGCCGTCTTTTTGGACACCTCATTGACCTGTAAAAACGAGCTCGAGAAACGAATCTCCGTAGTTCTGGAGCATGTCACAGTCGACGATCTCTTGATCCCGTCTTTCACTTACGACGGTGAACGGTTGCTAGATCTCGACAGTGTTAGACGAATCATCTCTGTCTTCGTCGAGAAGGAGAAAAACGTCGGTGTTTTCAACGGTGGAGATTTCAATAAAGGACTATGCTCTGTTTCGCTTCAAAGAGTCGCTAAAACTGTTGATTCTTACTTAGCAGAGATTGCTGCTTATGGAGACCTAACGATCTCCAAATTCAACGCAATCGCAAATCTCGTTCCCAAATCATCTAGAAAATCAGACGACGATCTTTACAGAGCCATAGACATCTTCTTAAAAGCTCATCCAAATCTAGACGAGATTGAAAGAGAGAAAGTATGTAGCTCAATGGATCCTCTAAAGCTTTCTTACGACGCACGTCTTCACGCTTCACAGAACAAAAGATTACCTGTAAACATAGTTCTTCATGCTCTTTACTATGATCAGTTAAAGCTAAGAAGTGGAGTCGAAGATCGAGAAGAAGCAGCAGTAGTTGTTCTTCCTGAAGCTTTAATGACACGTAGCCAGCTTCAAGCTGATACTTCGTTGGCTAAAGAGAACGAAGCATTGAGAAGTGAGCTGATGAAGATGAAGATGTATGTAACGGATTTGCAGAAAAATCAACAGAGTGGTGCAGGAGCTTCTTCTTCGAATTCTTCGTCATTCGTGAAGAAGAACAAGACGACATTTTTCTCGTCTGTTTCGAAGAAACTTGGGAAGTTGAATCCGTTTAAACTTGGGTCTAAGGATACTTCGAACATTGATGAGGATCTTGCTGGTGTCGATATTACTAAGCCAAGAAGACGAAGATTCTCAATTTCTTAATGAAAACGTTTGATCAAAGTACTTTTAGTTTGTGTGTGTGAGTTTTGTGTATAATTTCTCTAGTCTAGAGTGATTTTTTTTTCTTCTTTTGAAGCGTGATTTTTTCCTTTAATGTGTGAATTTATGTTTAATGAGTTTGGGATATTGAGTTAATAAAAAGAAAATCTAAACTAGTCCTCGCCATATTACCTAAACCCAACCCTACCCATAAAATATCGAATCAGACCATTAAAACATCTGGACGAGTCATATATCCTGGTTATTCGGATATTTAGAGTGAATTATGATCAAACCGATTATTAAATGGATATCCAAAATTGCATTTCGGCCTATGAGAAACCGATTAGATCATATTTGGATATGGAATATTCAAAATTATAATTATAATACTAATCTCACTTCTTAGTTAAATGAGAAAATGTCATGCAATTGAGAAAGACAGCACATAAGAGAAGTTCATGGAAGACTAGATGAAGAGTACATATTGTTGGATGTTTGTTCTTAATTGAATCAGAGAACCATTTTTATAAACGATTAAAAACAGAGTTTAACTGATTCAGTTAATGAGCTAAGTACATCTATATCTCTCATAAACGTGAATCTCGGATTATAATATTGCCGACTTCGATATTGTAGAGGGGTAATTGAGCCTTAGCCCAATCACATAAAAAGTCCAACTAGGCTGCGGCCCAATAATAAAGTCCAATAACAAAAGAGGTCCATTAGACCAAAGCCCAACAAAGGAGAGACATGCGTTTGGCGCCACATATACTCCACTGACGAGCAGACGCACCCCGCAAAGCCAACACGTGTCTCCTGAAGCTCACACCTGAAGTAGCATGCAAGATGACACATGTACTTCACTGAAGAGCATGTGCTCATCTTGAACCCCCTATAAAAGGGGACCTGGATGAAGAAGAAAAGGGGGGGAGGGGAAGGAGAGGAACTTCATACATAAGAGGAACATTTAAAAAAGAGCCCAGAAGAAAGAAGAACATTTAAAGGAAAAACCCAAAAGAACATTTGAAGATTGACGAGCGCACGTAGTGCGAAGTCGAGCACAAGCTTCACGAAGACGAGCACAAACTATACAAACACCCTAGTGGTGCAGAAGATTGACGAGCAGCTGCTGTACAAAGAGGACCAGAAGCTGTGAAGAACTGCTAAGCCGATTGACGAGCAGAAGCTGTCACTAAGACGAGCAGAAGCTGTCACTAAGACGAGCAGAAGCTGTGAAGAACTGCTAAGCAGATTAACGAGCAGATGCTACACTAAGACGACCATAAGCTATAAAGAACTGCTAAGCAGATTGACGAGCAGAAGCTGTCACTAAGACGAGCATAAGCTGTGAAGAACTGCAAAGCAGATTGACGAGCAGAAGCTGTCACTAAGAAGAGCAGAAGCTGTAAAGAACTGCTAAGCAGATTGACGAGCAGAAGCTGTGAAGAACTACTAAGCAGATTGACAAGCAGAAGCTGTGAAGAACTGCTAAGCAGATTGACGAGCAGAAGCTGTAAAGAACTACTAAGCAGATTGACGAGCAGAAGCTGTCACTAAGGTGAGCAGAAGCTGTGAAGAACTGCTAAGCAGATTGACGAGCAGAAGCTGTCACTAAGGTGAGCAGAAGCTGTGAAGAACTGCTAAGCAGATTGACGAGCAGAAGTTGTCACTAAGGCGAGCAGAAGCTGTGAAGAACTGCTAAGCAGATTGACGAGCAGAGGCTACACTAAGACAACCATAAGCTATTCGAACACCCTAGTGGGGAAGGAGAACATACGCTCGTAGCTGACATAAAGACTTCATATACGAAAATCTTGACCCACACAAATACTTCAACAAAACATATGACAAACTAAAAAATAGAACTACGACCAGCTTGATCCTTTTAGAGGGTACGTAGGCAACCGAACACGGTGCAACCACTCTCATAAAATGTTCGTATAAAAAGTGTGCTAAAACTGGTACGAACAGATACCTATATAAACAGATAAGATTACAGAGAAAACAATTCTCGTAAAATCAATCGATACTCTCTCTTTGCGTTTTTCTCTGTTCTGTGAATAGGTTCGGGAGCTTTGATCTTCATCAAGGAGAACATTCCTCTTGGTGAAGCTGCGGAGTTAAAGCTGAGTCTTTGTCATCCTCTGAAGCCACAAGTTGAGGGTGTTAAAATGCTCAAGTTCAGAAGAAATCTTTTTTCGGCTTTGCAACAATCGTCTTTCATTCATCAATTTCCGATCTTCTTTGAATCTTTCTCTTCTTCGCTTTTCAAGTTCTAACACATATCTGTTCTTGGTATGTGTTATTCATGGTTTAATGTTGTGTTATTGTAATCTCAATTCTCATGATGTAACTTAATAATTAATAATTAATTTTAGGATGCTGATCCGACAAGATGTAGGCACCACACGAACGGTCGAGTTCGAACTCGTGAATAAACAGAAAATTTAAAACATTATTGGGCTTTTTTAGTCCATAGGCAGAAATAAGGTTTTGGCCCAAATATTAAATAGAAAATTAATAAACCAGTAGACTTTTAATTTTGGCCTAATCAAAACTAACAGCTTTTTATCCCATATCGGTAACTTGACTCATTTCGTGCTTGTTTATATATTAGACAGAATCAACAATTGATTGTCGAGCTAAGTAACGAGAGCTTGTAACCCGAGTGGGGACAATAAGGTAGTGGAACACTGGTTCAAGTCCACAGGTCGGATCTGCTGTGGCATGATTTTGGACTGCCCAGTCCAAGCTGTGAGTAATCCGTGTGAGTCGAGCGAAGGCTTGGCTTAGGCAGATTCTAAAGTTGGAGGATAATGCGTGAGGCTGGTTTCACAGAGCAGCAACTACTTCCCACTTACAGCAGTGGACGGATTACGGTCCGGCGCCACTCAGATCCACTATGGCTTGCTGGTTCGACCTCGGCTGGACTACCATTTTTTTTATTGCTGCGAGTTTAGATTGGCGATAAAACGTGTGAAGCCCAACTGTACTTTACTTCGACCCCACTAAGGCCCAGCATCGACGTTCCTCATTCCCGCAATTTTGGTTTCTCTCAAGTCCTAATATCAAGTCTATCAGATGCAGGTTAGAACTTAGAAGAATCCCTACAAATAATGACGATCAAGTCGGAACAAGACATAGACCGGCGACGACTACTGTTCGCCGTGAATTACCAGCAGAATCCGCTGGATATTTGCCCTTGTGATGGTCAGAAAGTAACTTGGAAGATTATGATTCACGGTTAGTCAGACTTTTTTTCACTAATTTGCAGATTTTTCTGACATAATGTTCGTGCGTGAAGATATATTCATCTTTGCTTAGTCTTTTAGTTTATGTTTTAAGGTTTTTGGTAGACAGATTAAGCTGGAATGACCTAATTGAAGAAACAACAATCTATCTAACCTAACTTAATTCTATCTAACTTTAATTTTACTAACAAATATGAAATTCCCATTTTACCCTTTATACAATAATTAAAATTAAAAAAAAAAACAAAATATATTATTCTTCTTCTTCTTCGCGTAACCGAAAAAAAAAAAAAATCTGTGCACGTCCGTCGCCGGGAACCTCACACCACCGCCGTCGATTTCGATCCACCGTCGATTCTGCCTCCGCCGCTGCGTCCCCCGCCGTCGCCTCTAGCCAAGGACCGCTCCCTGTAGCCGTATTCGTGAGTCCGTTGATTTTATTCTATTTTGATTGTTGTAACTTGTGCTTCCTATCTTGTGTGGACTGAAGGTTTTATGTTATTGTGGATTATGGGTATGGATTGAGAAGTGAATATCGGAATTTGTTGGTTCAGATCTGAATCTGGGAAAACTAGATCTGCAGATAGTACAACTAGTTAAACTATATACAGACAGTTGAACTAGTGAATCTGGTTAAACTAGTTAAACTATATACAGACAGTTGAACTAGTGGAACTGGTTAAACTAGTTATACTATATACAGAAAGTTGAAACTAGTTAAACTGGGTTAAACTAGTTAAACTATATACAGAGTTGAACTAGTGAAACTGGTTAAACCAGTTAAACTAGTTAAACTACGTGCAATTGCTATATATTGATGTCGTTTATTTTATTTTTTCAGGTGGCGATGATTGACATATCTTTTAATTACGGGGGACATTACTCACATGACGGGGATGATATACAATGGAATCCTAGAGAACATCGGTGTTATACCATATATATGGATAAAAATTGGAAACAAGTGAGTTACTCATCTTTGGTTGATAAAATATGCAGAAAGGTGAAGATAAGTGAATCGAAGTTGCTGAAGATAAGTTATTTTCAACGTCGATGGGTGAAACCTAAGATGATATCTTATATCGAGGATGACGAAGATACCATCGGATATATTATGGCATGTAAAAAGGATGCGTCTACACCTGGTTTGCACGTGGAGGTAGTGGAAGGTGTAGAAGAAAACCCTGACGGTTCCCAATTATTAAGAGAAGATGAAGCAAGTAGAGGTCAAGAAAGTAGACATTGTGTTAGTTTTGACGAGCTTGCGAGTGATGCCAGAGTTAATGAAGATGGAATACAACATCATAACACAGAATCTGAACCTATAGAGCGTGGTGCTGAATTGGAGATTGTTTGTTATAGCTCAGGTGGTTGAAACTATACTACTGTGAAGGTAACCCTGAAGATGCACTTGATGTAGAAGGAACTGAGGTTGTGGATGTTGAATGGGAAGATGGCATTGATATGGTGGTAAAGCAAGAATTTTCGAGTAAGCGCGAAGTGCAAGATATAATTGACCTTGCTGTACATCAGAACTGTTTTGACTATATTACAGACAAGTCAACACCTACGTTGTTTGTGGCGAAATGTCGTGGCAAAGATTGCAAATGGTTTGTACGAGCTGCAAAAGTTAAGGACTCGGATCACTTTTCAATTAGGACTTACAACAAGATGCATACATGCTGTCGGGTAAGTTCGAGCACATCCAAGAAAAGGAAGAAGGGAACACCGCGTTTAGTTGCATCTGTGATACATCAGGATTATCCCGGTAAGTTCGACACTCCATCCGCAAAAAATCTTGTAGATTTGGTTCAATCAAGACTTGGTGTTAAGCTTTCATACTCCACCGCTTTGAGAGGAAAAAAACTAGCTGTTAGTGATGTGCGCGGTAGTCCAGCAGATTGTTACAGCATGTTGTCTTCTTATTTGCACATGTTAGAGACAGTGAATCCTGGTACAGTAACACGGTTAGAGTGTGATGACGAAAACAAGTTCAAGTATTTGTTCTTTGCATTAGGAGCTTGCATTGAAGGGTTTAGAGCTATGCGTAAAGTGATAGTTATTGATGGGACTCATCTGAAGAATGTTTATGGTGGAGTTCTTTTTGTGGCTACTGCTCAAGATCCCGAACACCACCATTATCCTATTGCTTTTGGGGTCGGTGATGGTGAGAAGGATGCAAGTTGGAGGTGGTTTCTCCAAACATTGGAAACAGTAGTGCCAAGAGGTTAGGTTCCCATCGGTTGGAGAAAGGAGAAGAAGGACAAAAACTCGCTAATTGTTTTTTGTTTTGTTGTTGTGTGTGTGTTTATTTCATGTACTAGACATGTTAAACTGGTGAAACTAAGTCAAACTGGTACCTTCTGGTGAAACTAAGTCAAACTGGTACCTTCTGGTCAAACTACGTCAAACTGGGTAAACTGGGTAAACTGGTTAAACTAGTTAAACTGGTATCTTATGGCTAAACTTGTAAAAAATGTTGAACTGGTCAATTTACGTCAAACTGGTTAAACTGGCTAAACTGTGTAAACTGGTTAAACGGGTTAAACTGGCTAAACCCTAAACCCTAAACCCTAAACTTGTTAAACGTACGTATTTCAATAAATTGTATAGGTAATGGTATATAACAACACGATCTTGGCCAAAAAAACTTTTTTAATGATTTAAGTGATTATTTCATGAAACCTTTACACTTCCACTAATCTTCTATATACTTTTAAGATCATACACTAATGTCCACCAAATAACAATGTCATTCAGAGAAACATAGATTTTATCATATATTACGTCATAATAAGTTGGTAAATATATGTTAAACAACTAATTTCATAAGTTAAACTAATTAACTTTTTGTTAACTGTGGTTAAACTAGTTAAATTGATTTAGACACGTGGTTAAACTACATGTAGTTTAACCACGTGGCGCTAAGAACTGACGGCACCTAGAAATGACGGCGCCATGTGGCAATCATTTTGGGTCCCACATTGCAGTCAATGACGGCGCCACGTGGCAGTTATTCATGGTGCGACGTGGAAAAAAATATTTTAATGTCGGGTCCATTGGTTAAACTGGTTAAACTACATTACACTGGTTAAACTGGATTAAACTGGTTAAACTGGTTAAACTGGTTAAACTAGTTAAACTTGTTAAAACTGGATTAAACTGGTTATAACACATTAGTACCGTTATACTAGTTAAACTAGGTTCATAAGTACAAAAAAAAAAAAAACACCAAGGTTTTTAAAATCAATCGTACTCCTACACCTTCCTACCCCTTTTGCCACCTCCTTTCCTCCCACCTCCTGCACCTCTGGCACCTCCTTTCCCCCCACCTCTTCCTACACCTTTCCCACCTTCTGTGAATGGGGTGCTAATATGCTTTGACTTCGTCCTCTTCCTCTTGTTCTTCCCTGCATTATCATCTGGAGTAGAAGACAAAGGAGGAGCTGCAGCCGTCGGCACCCATACAACAATGGCACTCCCCGGATCAACAACGGCAGGAGGCTCACCAGCGTCGTCATCAATAGTACCTGGAGGTCTAGAAGGCGAAGCACCATGAGGAGTACCATGAGGGGCAGCATGAGGGGCAGCAACTGGAACAGGAATATCAGTAGCACCAGGAAGAACAGCAGGACCATCACCAACTCTTCGGCTTGCAATATCTTTCTCAAAAAGATCATTCCAGAATATTTTCCCACCTCCCTTTAAAATGCTCGTCCAACCATCAACGATGTCGTCACAGGCATCCTCATCATCATCTGCCATGATTACATCGTTCATCCTAGACTCATTACTTCCTTCGACAAGTAAGATACTCGTGATCTCCTGTGTGTATACAGACAAAAACAAAGGTTAAACTAGTTAAACTGGTTAAACTGGTTAAACTGGTTAAACTAGTTAAACTAGTTAAACTGTGTAAAATAGGTTAAACTGGTTAAACTAGTTAAACTAGTTAAACTGTGTAAAATAGGTTAAACTAGTTATACTATTTGGAATACTAACCTTGAACTCTCCCAGAACATCATATATCTCCCCCAATCCGTAACCTGTTGTCTTCGATTCTTTGAACTTGCCCCTACACAGCCTAGGGCAAAAGTCATCGGTAACCACCGTCTCTCTATAGGCGCTTTTAAGGGGGACAATAGCTTCAAACGCCAAAACCTACACATGCAATTATAAGATGTTAAACTAGTTAAATTTGTTAAACTAGTTAAACTGGTTAAACTAGTCAAACTAGTTAAACTGTAAAACTGGTTAAACCTACTAGAATTAACAAGTTACCTCTAATGGCAAGATAAATCCCGGAATAGTGGTGGTAGGTTTCACAACACCTTTCATCCGCGATAATATAGAATGGATGTTGTGTAAAGCATCATCAAATGTGAGACGTCCCCACGGGAACGTCTCACACAACTCTAAGCTATCGACGCTCGTTAACAAGAAGGGGTCTATGGAGCCTTGAACCTTCGACTTGCCTTTGATCACTGATGCCAAGAACCAGAGAACACACATTCTCAATCTATCTCTCGACGATTCCTTCATCGATACCAGCTTCTCATATATATGCTCAGGCCATGGTTTGGCACTTTCACCAAAATGTTTGGTCACAAATCTAGTCCCCCCCAAATTCTCGTAGTCTTCAGGGTATGGCCCGCAGTCTAACCCAGAAATCAGGCCATGTTCCCTAATCGAATAACGGATAGGAATGCCGTTTACCACAAACCACAATTCCTTCTTCTTATCCGTTTCTACCATCCGGACTAGTAAACTCCATAAACCCATTAACTTCCTATTCTTATGGAGATGCATGTGAAAGAAGTGTTGGAACTGACGATGTGCTAGAAACCATCGCAGCTCCACACCTGGTCCGAGCCCCTTAATGTATTCAACTACCGTGTACGGATCACATCTCGTGCCGATCTTCGGGTACTTATCAAATTCACTTGCCCCGAACATAAATCTTCTGGGTTGCATCGGTTCTGTCACCTGTAATCAAACAATATGCGTCAGACATTGTACCATATTACGAAACATCATCTAGTTTAACTAGTTTAACTCGGATGTTTAACTATCTAGTTTAACTAGTTTAACTAGTTTAACAAGTTTAACAAGTTTAGCTATCTAGTTTACCTAGTTTAACTATCTAGTTTACCTAGTTTAACTATCTAGTTTACCTAGTTTAACTATCTAGTTTAACTATCTAGTTTAACTAGTTTAACTCGGATGTTTAATAAAAAACATACCTTTTTCATCGATGAGGATGACGATGACGATCCCGATGCTGATGCCGACGCCGGTGCGGATGCTGCTGCAGGTGACGATGCCGCTGCAGATGACGATGGCCGCCATGAGGCATTCTTTGTGCGAGGAGGCATTCTTGTAGAATCTGGGGTTCCAAAAATCAAAAACAGGAAGTTAATCAATCGGTATTCCAAATCAAAAACAGATTTTGTAGCCCATGATTCCAGAAATTCATCACGCAATTCCTCTAGAAAATAGAAAAGGAAAGAAAGCGATGTGGAGAAATTACTTACAAATGTGATGTGCAGAAACCCTAGAATTTGTGACAACCAAACAGGAGGAGACTGATCGGAACCGTCGATGATGGAAAGTAAGAAGGAAGATGGAGAAGTGGAAGGATCTATGGAGAATTAGTTGAAAGCCCAGAAACCGTCGAACTTGAGGAGTGGGAGAAGCTTCCGCGGGACGAGACGTTTACAGAGGTTTTTTTTTCTTTTTTTTTTTTTAATTTTTGTTTTAGGTGTTTTAAATTTAATTAAGGATCCATAGTGGATTGGGTGGGTAAGTGGATTTGGGTGGGTTATCCATTGGTTGAGTTGTAAATATGATAACCTTTCATGGTTGTTTTGTCATTTTGCTTATAAAAAAAATTCTAATTTTTTTTAAGTCATTTTGGCTTTCTCCTTAACCAATAAGGTCATTTGAGCAATTGTTTCCAAAATCGTTGAGTGTGATATTTCGTGAAGAATCCATGTCACAGAAAAAATTAGGGATTCCTATTTTAACCCATTAAATTTAGGTTTTTTTATAACAAGGAGCTAACAATAGATAATGAATCATATTTGTTATGGAGGATCCAGCCTTGATCTTCTGTTAAGCGATTTATGACCCTTGAAGTTGTCTTCCAACTAGCTTCTTGTGATTTGAGAGAGAAAACAAAATCTGATTTTGATGAAATCTAAAACAGAGCTCCAATGTCGGAGCTGTTTCCTCCTTGGAGGACTTCCGCATTCGATGATCCCGCATTGGCATTCCCTGAGTTTGCTGCAAAGAAATGCATGCTGGAGAGAGTTCAAGAGGAAGAAGGTGAAGGGGAAGATAGCAGCTATGGTAAAGGTTCTTCCTTTGATCTGAGTTCGAGATTCTCAAGCCCTGCCATCTCTCGAAACGGATTTGATGATGTTGAAAACCCCAGAAAGGCTCCGTCTTTTAAGCTGCCTCCTTCTGGACTGAAACTCTCTGGCTTTCAGGAGGAAGAAGAGACCGATAGTACCTCGACTTCCTTTGTGTATCGTATCGGTCATGAGGACAAGAGAAGATGCCCTGGATGTTTCAGCAAATGCTGTGCGTGGACTTGCATGTTTCTTTTCATCGTCCTTATAGTTGTCTTGTTGACAGGATTTTCTGTGAACTTCTCAATCAAATCTAAACTACCTGAGGTGTCTGTCACGAATCTCAAGTTCTCGAGGTTAGATGTCTCCAAATCATCAACCGATCTTCTTATGAATGCAAACCTGAACACGGTGCTTGAGCTTTTTAACAAAAACGAGAAGACAGTGCTAAGTTATAGTCCCATGAAAGCTGATGTCTCTTCTGAGAACATAACCCTCGGAAAGAAAACGCTTTTTGGATTCAAGCAGGGTCCAGGAAACATTACCTCTTTAAAGATCCCCACAAGACTCAGAAAATCCAAGGTGTATGATGTTGATGCTACATTGTTAAGAAACAAAGAGAAGACACGTGAAGCTGTTGTCAATGTGTTCTTGAGAGGGAAACTAAGTTTTGATTGGTTGGGATTTAGGTTGCATTTACCAACTGTTATTGCGTGCCAAGATGTGAAGCAAAGTGATGTGATAAATGGACTCAAGCCAAGCTGCGATGTTAGGATCTTTTCCACATGAAAACCAATGAGAGCGATTAACACACACACAAGACCCTCTGATCTTTGTTTTGTTATTTTGTTTCTTCGAAATTTCTTGTTGTAGATTAATACATAGAAAGAGAAGTGACTTAACTTTTGTTTCTCTAACATTATCATCAAGAATCCACATATATTTTACTTCATTGTTGACTTTGTTATAGTTATGTGCAAAACTTTGTTCAAGTTTGGTTAGATATTTGGTGAGATGTAAGAGGAAATGGGGTTTCATCATTCACTATCTCTCTAGGAATAGAGAGATGGATCAAACCTCGAATTACAATGAAGCTACATGCAAAATCTTGGGCGTTGAAGATCCGCCATTAATGCTATCTTCCATGTCATAAAACAATTATTGAGTCTTTGTCTTTGTTTTTCAATTTATAGAAAAAGACTTTGAGGGAAATTAAAATAAACAGGTGAGTCGTGAGCAGCTATGGAGTTATAGACGTGTAGATAAAGCGTGTTCACTTTCTTAGCCGCGTTTACAATTTCCGAGATTCTAAGTTAGAACTAACTTCTTGGTTTTTTAATTGTTTCTTTAGAGAACGTGAGAACATAAATAATTAGATTATGATTTGAATAATCATCTTCAAAACAGAGGATATAAGGGCTTAAAGAAAGCCATTCTTTTGAGTATTTTTAAGTCACAAGCTTCTCTCATCTTTTAGGCATCATCTGGGAAAAGTAAGCTTTTTCTCTCTGCAATTTCTTGTTTTGTCTCTTGTTCTTTCTGCTTCTTACTAGTATTATTTTATTAGTAAAAATTGAAGAAGCAGATAAATGCTTTTAACTTATCTTTGGATTTTCGAGAGATTTGTGACAAATGTAAATGGGTTGTTGAATCTTCACGTGTCCTCTTTGTCACATGCGGAATCCTATTTTCTCTTCTTATCTCATCTTCAATGTTTCTTTAGTTTTGTCCCAATTGTTTTGTTAAACTCAAGTTCATCTTTAATCCGAGACTGTCTTTGAGTCTTTGACCTCCTAATTGCCTTTGTTTTCTTAAATGGCTCAAATTCTTAATCTTATCTTGTAGGGAATTTCACTGCACCTCCAAGGTCATGGCTTCGTCTACGGTAAAACTCCTTTGTGATCTTCACTCATCTAAGACTTTGAAAGCTCATTAGATCCTTGTGTTTAGTCTCTTTGGTCCTATCATCTACCTAATCTGTCTGATGTTCTCAGGGTCTTAGCAAGAAACAATTTAAAAGGTCCATGACTAAGAAATCACACTCATGGTGGTGGGATAGTCACAATGCTCCCAAGAACTCAAAATGGCTTGCAGAGAATCTAGAGAGTATGTTGATCACTTATCATTAAGATCTCCACTTCATGTAGATTATTTCCCAAATCTGACTTTTGTCCTTCTTGTTTGACTTCTCAGAGATGGATGATCGTGTGAACCACATGTTAAAACTTATAGAAGAAGACGCAGATTCTTTTGCCAAGAAAGCTCAGATGTATTACCAGAAGCGTCCTCAGTTAATCCACCTTGTCGAGGAATTCTACCGCATGTATCGCGCATTGGCTGAGCGTTATGATCATGCTAGTGGTGAACTTCAGAAGAACAATCCATCTGAGATTCAGTCACAGAGCTCTCTTGAGAAACCATCATCTCCCATCCAAGGAAAGTCGAGTAGCCCTCATAAAGAAGAGGATGATTCATCATCTTTGACAAATTCCGGTTCAGATTCTGATTCTTCCGCCCATGATGAAGACGGTGACGAGGCATTGATCCGTAGGATGGCTGATTTAGAGCTTGAGCTTCAAGAGACGAAACAGAAGCTACTTCTCCAGCAGGAAAGTGTTAATGGTGAAAACAATAATGATATCCTTCACAAAATTACTGTGTATGAGGGAGAGCTTAGAGAAGCTAATGAAAAGATACGAATGCACGAAGAAGAGATCGCTAATCTGAAGAATGAGTTTCAGAGCTGCATATCCTCTAGAACAGACGAAGATGAAGCAGCGACAAAAGTGCAGGCCTTGGAGGAAGAGCTGAGTATCGCGAGAGAAAAGCTTCAGCAATTTGAGAAAGAGACTTGTTCTCTGAGAAATGAGCTGGTGATCGGTAAAGCTGCTGAGGAGAAGCTGCAGAGTTTAGAGAATGAGCTTCAGCTGGCTCAGAAAGAAACTGATACGTACAGGAACAAGCTTAACGCGGAGAAGAAAGAAGTCTTGAAGTTGCAGGAGAGATTGGCAATGGTGAAAACTAGTTTACAGGATAGAGATAACGAGATAAGGGCACTGAAAACTGCAGTCTCTGATGCTGAACAGAAAATATTCCCAGAGAAGGCACAGATCAAGGGAGAAATGTCAAAGCTGCTTGAAGAAAAAAGCCAACTTGGAGAGCAACTGAGAGAGCTGGAATCACATATAAGGCTAATCACGGAAGCGAAATCTGAAATGGAGGAGACACTTAAAGTTGAATCCGAGAAGATCAGTGCAATGAGAGATGAGAGCAATGCGCTAAGAGAAGAGATTGGGAAGAGAGAAGAAAAGATAAAGGAAGCAGAAAAGCATATGGAGGAGCTTCATATGGAGCAAGTGAGGCTGAGAAGACGGTCAAGTGAGCTAGTAGAAGAAGTGGAGAAGACGAGAGTGGCTGCATCTGATGTGGCTGAGCAGAAAAGAGAAGCAATAAGGCAACTTTGTATATCTCTTGACCATTATAGAGATGAGTACGACAGGCTTTGGAGGGTTGTTGCAGGAAATAAGAGAGGAGTGGTCTTAGCATCGTGAAGTTTAGCTGTTAGGACTAAGGACAATGACTTTGTGTTGTTCTGTCTTTTGATTTCATTATGGTGGTGCTTTTTCCGACTTCAATGTTGTTTCTAGTGGATCTTTGTAGGTTTGAAAATAAATTGCAGATGAATAATGTATGTTGATATGATCTTATAGTAAATCAATGGTAACATTTTCTCATATACGCAAAAGTCAAAGGAGAATGACTCTATTATATAACTGACCAATACTGGGTATTAGGCCCAAACAGTAATATATGTGGGCTCAAAGAGGCCCACTCGTGGTAGTTGTCTTGTAAACGAGAAGAAAGTATGGTGACAAGATTGGGCAACGGTGGAAATGGTGGGAGGTAGGTAACACCATTTCTTCATGTCGCTTTTGGTTCGTGGTAGGTTTCCTCTGTGTCTATCTCTTTTTTATTTCAATATTATTTTTCTGCTTTCCCCTATCCATTAATACGATCACCAAAAGAAATTCATAACAATTTTATTTTATTATCAAAGTCAATTTAGTGGTTGGTGCCAAATTGACTCTTGACATCGAGAGAAGAGACTATATGATTCTCTACTATGCCGCGCGGTTTTATTATGCACCACTAGTCCTTTCTTTTCAAAAAGTAAACATAAGCAAATTAAAATTGTATGTTTTATCAACGGCGTCTAATATAACGCCGTCTCAAAACGTTTTAAATTGAAATCACTCTTTCACACCTTTTTCTTTCTTTTGTCGCCGTGACGGTGTTTCATTCTTTCTCCCTTTTTTCTGGGTCAAACAATTCTTTGTCCATAGTAACAAAGCAACCAAAAAAACCATTCTTTGTTTTTTTTATTTATTATTATTTGGAGCACGGTATATTTCTACTTCAGAAGTTTGATATAAAATCTAATCCACCTGAATTTTCAATCTCGCTTTAATTGTACAAAAGTAGTAGTTTAGGGCTTGATTCAACAAATCCGCGGTTAAACGTTTAATAGTTAACCAAAGTAAATCAATACAGCTCAAACCAAATCATAACCGACCCAATTTTTAATTTATGACCTGACTCTCGACCCGTTAAATCATAAAAACCCTTACCCGAGTTTAATTTTTGGGGATTGACCATAGCCCCGTCTCTGTGCTTCATGGTCCAATTTCATCTAGTAACAGTCGAAAGCGTTAAGCTCATATGTTGATTACGACACAGACTGTTCTCGTCGATGAGCAACTACCATTCACCATGGACGATGGTTTCGAAGGAGAGGGAAGACAACCATATGTGAGGGATTTGCTTACATGTGCTCAATTGCAACACAAAATCTTTGAAGATGAATCTATAATCAAAGCATTTTACGAAGTAGAGAAAGCTCATAGAGGACATGTGTGTAAAGAAAAATAATTTTTTTCTCAAATTTCTCAATTGTTGTACTAATTGTGTGTTTGAATCAGATGAGAGCAAATGGTGATCCTTACCTGCAACATTGTGTTGAGACTTCAATGTTGTTAGCTAACATTAGAGCTAATTCGACTGTTGTTGTACCTGGAATTTTACATGATATTTTAGACGACTCGTTTAAGCATCTTCATCTTGATAAGCACCACGAGATGACAGTTATGCTTGAGGATTCATTTGATGAAGCTATGATTACTTATGCTATTGAGAAATTGGAGCAAGCGCCGGAAAAAAGTAAAGAGAAACCTCCAATTGTCGGCGATGCCGTTGAAGAAGATCTTGTTGAAGATCTGGAGTTCAGATCGAGATCACAGGAGACATGAGCGTTGATTTAGTGAGCTGATGAACAAACAATACTTAGTGGACTCGCGTAGAGCACTATGGTTGTTGTTACCACCATGGAAACTTACTGATTTTGATTCAAAAATCACAAATCTCAAAAATCAAAATGAAATTAAACCTAACCAAAAAACGAATTTCTGATTTTGAAATTTGGGGATTGACTATGAAGTCATTGTCGTCAATTTTCTTGAGAAACAAAGAACTTTCCTTAAGAGTCAGGTCAAAATTGGGTTTAAATTTGGTTTCGGTTTGGTTTAGTACATAATTAAAGGATCAGGTTAACCGTTAAACGCTTAACCGCGGATTTGTGTAATCAAGTCCTAAACTACCATTTCTGTGCAATTAAAGAGAGATTGAAAGTTCGGATAAATTAGGGTTTATATCAAACTTCCCAGGTGAAAATAGACGTGCTCTCTTTTTTATTTTTTGGTTTCCTGCTACGATTTTTTTTACATATATTATTCGATCAAAAATAAAATAAAATTATTTGATGATGTTGGGTAGTTTTGCATTGACCATAGGGCCAAGCTGATCAACTCTTGTTCGATATTCCTAGTAGGCTTATTATTAAAGATGACAATACAGAGTTATTTTGATTTTATTGATTCATTTTTAAAACCACAACACCTTTTAAAGTTTTTATATAGAATAGTTTATAAAATTATATATACATCCAGTATATAAAGATGGCCAGCTAAATTTGAATGAACTCTTCTTAAGTTTATAGTCCAATTTAATAAACTAAAACAAATGTTTTTTTTTTAATAAACAACCAAAACAAATGCTACTTTATTGTACGTGCATCTAAAACTTTGAATGAATAAATGATCAATGTACCAACAAAGAAGATATAGAACCTATAACATTTTTTATTAAATAGTACTACAAAATTGGAATCACCATGTACAAATCAAATAATAATATAAACTTTGAAAACGTCATAAAAAAAAAATTATTACTATAGTATAAGCAGTATACAATAACTATATTTAATGAATTAGTTTTTTTTTTGTCTTCTAATACTCTAATACGCAACATAATTATTGTATAATGGCAGACCCATAAATTTATTTTACAGGGATTAATATAAATAAACAAAAATAATTATTCAACAATAACAACCATAATAACCAGTCAATAAAAAAACATATATATATATATATATATATTAATTATACACTAAAATTTTATTTTTTACTAGGTCTAATAGAATTCAGTCTCACAAAAGTATCATAATACAAAATATTGGCTTATTGATTAGTGATATCCTCTACCTTTTTTAGTTGATTAAAAGATCAAAGAAACATACACAACATTTTAATATAATAAGGTGTCAAACAAAGAAAAATGTTTTGATTCAAATTTTAACATATACATAAATTTTATAAAAAAAAATTTTCCATGCCGATTTGCTCTCAGTCTGGTAGTTAGGATGATCCAACTAATGATTTGACACCAAGGTTTGATTCCTACATGCTGCATTATAGTAGCTTAAAAAAAAGGATTATAGGGGTGGACTTTAGGCTATAGATCGGCCCTTATCGATTTAATTGTTGACAAAAATATATATATATATATATATATATATATATATATATATATATATATATATTGGTCCGCATTTCCCCCCAATTCTAAGAGGTGTCATTAGAACCCTCTAATAACAACATTGGTCCGCATTTGTTACCGTAACTCACGTATTTTGTTGAGTGACAAGGTAATTTTGGACAAGTCTAAAAAAACAAGATGTGTTGGCCGAGATTGATCGAGAAAATTCGATTGAAAAGGGAATTTGGTCGAGCAGATCCTTGTAGAACGAGATCTTGATAGTACATGGTATAGATAAATCAATCCTCCAATAGGATTGGATGCCGCCTTAGGGATGCTAGCTCAAATGTTGGGAAGCTTATCAGCTGTGACACCTGTTGGAAATACATGGCCGAGGAAACACAAGTAGCATTTACTCTATCTTATATCTGAAAGTGATGGAGCATGCAAAGTCTAGAGACAAAGTTTTTATCTGGTGGTGCCACGTCGATAGAAGCGGATAAGTGGAGAACTCAGCTTGAGATAAACTTAGATTATATTTGGTGTCCATCTGAAAAGATATTATTGTCCATTACCTGATAGGAGACGCGTATAACTGGTGGTAAGGATACTAGAAATACGGCTAAGAAACCTCCTACATTTAGTTTCAGACGAATTATTTCTCTCCATAGGCACTTGGTAAGCTCGAATTGGCCTTTTGGAGCTTTGCCAAGGCTCCATAACCGTAAGAGAATATGAAGTTGAGTTTAAAAGTTTCAAGAAGTATGCAGGTCGCAAACTTGAGGGGAAATATGCGCAAATCCGTTATTCTATATGAGGATTTTAGATTGAACTTCACAACATATACTTAATTTGGAACTATTCTTTGATTACCAAACTCATGTAAAAGACAACCTTGTTGAGACGTGACTTGGAAAAAGAATCCAAAATGTATGGTGAACATAAGTTGGTATTGGTTGAAATCCAACTTAGTTTGGAAGAGGATTTAGACAAAATAGTAAGAAACCGAAGAAGAATGTCGCAAGCATGACTGATCACACTGCATGTGCAACGTGCATAAAAAACGCTTGAGAGCTTACATAACTGTTTATGGAGCATGCTTTAAATGCGGAAGTCTCGAGCACAACATTTTTGGAATTGTTCATAAGAGGACTCGTGAGAGAAGAACGTTAGATCAGTTGGGATGAAAGAATGTTATAATTCTGGTGAGACCAAGAATTTCAAGGTGACTATCTGAAGTTAAGACAATCTGGAGGGAAACACCCAAGAACATCCACCGCCAAAGAGAAAAGTTGTGATGCTGAGAGTATACTTGATGGTCGTGAAGCCATCATACCCAAGAACATCTCGTACGATTACTAGTAAGTCCTATCACTTACCTGGGCATTCGGGTCCTCGAATTGGCTTCAGGTTTTTCGGGTCAGAAACTTTTATATTCATATATGACATGTTACTATTTCGGTTTGTTTTGAAGGTCGATTCTATTTGGATTCTGGTCGGTTCGAGTCTAAATCTAAAGAACTGTAAATTACTCGAATTCCTAAATACCCAAAAAATATCTGAAAAAAATACTAAAAGAAACTAAAAATACCAAAAAAATACATAAAAATATCGAAAATACCTAAATATTTAAATATTTAATTATTATAAAAATATGTAAAAATACTAAAAAATATTCATATAATACTCAAATATAATTAAAATATACCATAAAATCGGATTTTCGGATATTCGTTCAATTTTCGGTTCAGCTTCACGTTCGGGTCCGGTTCTTCGGATCTAAATTTTTTAGATCCGTTCAGATATTTAGACGATTTGGGTTCAGATATGGTCTTGTCTTTTGGGGTGGATACATATTCGGTTCTTCAAATCTGGGTATTATGCGCAAAGCTAATATATAGAGTGCATGTGTACAAAATTTGCTTAAACTAAACTACATATAATACTAAATAATTCACCTAATTTATTAAAGGCCAACTAGACTCATATTATGACAATAATTATCACAAATTTATATCAGAAAAGTATAAAGAACTTCCTAGTATTCATGTTATACTATGAATATGATGGAAACTTATTCCCTCACCAATTAAGTACGACACGTTGGACTTTCTTAAGCCAATACATTAGTTCAACATATGCATCAACAAGTTAATTTTGTTATTGCATTTTTGGCAGCGACATCAAATGTATTTTTATATTAAAAGCATTTATCGATTTTATGAATGTTTTTTGATTAATTAAAATATGTTTAGTTGTTTCAAAATTACATGAAAACGAAAGCCATAGAGAATTTGACTTTATACAAAAAGATAAAAGTACAGTTAAACCTATATAAATAAACACTCTTACGGTCAAAAAAAAAATATTTGTTTAGCGAAATGATTTATTTATCGATAAATAAATAATATATTCATTTATCGATAAATAAATTTTATTCATTTAGATAGTATTTTTATATTCTTGTATGAATAATTACTTTACATATTGTAATCTACAAATGTACCTATTAGGTAATAATTTCATTTCAAGAGATATTATATAAATATATATATATATTAGAATTGAAAAAATTATATTAGTAATACATGAACTGTATGTATGTGGACTAAGATACATTGTATTATATTAGTAAGATACATTGTATGTATGTGGACTAATACATGGACTGTATTATGTGGACTAAGATATATTGTATTATATTGTATGAAATATCTAGAGTCTTAGAAAATATATCTAACCTACACTACAAACTATATATAGTTCTAAAGTCTTGGTTTGGTAAGTAATTCATTCTACATTACCATATCTTTCTTAACAAAAACATCTTTGACTGATAAGATAAAGAGGGCCATATGTGAACATAAGAAAGAACATCCAACACTTACGCAAAAAGATATGCAAGCATAGGTGAAGGAAAAGTTTGGTTTGGATTCTAGCCAAACCACAATATCAAATACTCTCAAAAGATCAGCAGAGTATTTATCGGAGGAGATGAAAATTAGCGATGCTAAAAGGCACAAATCAGTGAAGTACCCCGATTTGGAGAAATTTGTGTATGAATGGTTTCTTTAAATACAAGAGAAGGTGAATATATCAGGAGAACTGATTCAAGGTAAAGCAAAAGATTTTTTTTTTTAAATGTATGGTGAAACAAATTAAGAGTTTAGCTTTTCAAGTGGATAGTTGAAACGTTTCAAGGTAAGATATTCAATCAAGTCCTACCGGCGGTTTGGTGAAAGCGGTTCTGTGAACATGGAGGACATTAAAAATGTTTTACCTAAAATAGACCACTATCAGTTGAAGGATATTTACAATATGGATGAAACATGATTGTTTTATCGGTTGGAAGTTGACCATTCACTTGCCACAAAGCAGATTGAAGGACGAAAAAAAGACAAGGAGATAATTACTATTGCGGTTTGCTGTAATGGTGATGGATTCGACAAAGTCCCCCTTTGGGTTATTGGTAAGTATGCAAAACCCAGATGCTTTAAGAAATGTGAACATGAACAATCTTAATTGTGAGTATCGTTTCAACAAGAAAGCTTGGATGACTGGTTTGCTTTTTCAAAATTTTTGTCATTGGTTTGACAAGAGAATGAATGGTTGAAAGGTTCTCTTGTTAGTAGACAACTGCCCAGCTCATCTAAAGGTTGTTGAATGGTTGAGAAATGTAGAGTTATTTTTCTTACCCCCTAACACAACATCTAAAGTTCAGTCATGTGATGCTGGGATTATTTGGGCATTTAAGCTTCACTATCGACGTCATTTTTATTCTAGCATCTTGCAAAGCCTTGAAGTTGACTCATCAAATCCTGAAAAGATTAACATTCTCGATGCTATTAACTTTGCTACCTTGGCTTGGTGATTTGATGTAAAGGAAACAACAATTGTAAATTATTTCTGACATTGCAAGATACGAACTGAAGAACTCGATGTTCGTGAAGCAGAAGTTGATAAATTAGAAGAAGATATCGAAATATTAACGGATGTCATTTCTAAGTTACACTATAGAGATGTGATGGACGTCGAACATCTTTTGAACTATCCTAACAAGAGTGATGTCGTTATGGAATTGACTACCGATGATGAAAGTATTGAGTCTGTACTGACTTATGAGAATGATCCAGAACTAGATAATAGTAGCGTCACACCAAATGTGTCATCAAAAGAAGCATATCAAGCAGTAATCACCTTACGGAACTACTTTTTACAACACGAGCAGAATACTCCTAAAATTTGGTTTGCGCTAGGGAAAATCAAGGATGAGATGAATTTTGGTGAAAAAAAATAAAAAATCTATAGACTCATTTTTGTAAAAGAATGACTTATTGTACGAACATTGTTCATTGAAAAAAAAATTTTTTTAATATATATATATATATCTAATGAAATGTGATGATTATTTATTTATATTTACGTAGAATTTTTAAGGATTTCAAAAGAATTATTCATTAATATATTTAACAAAATTATTTATTTAGTCCGTTAGCCAAAGTGAGAATAAAAAAAATTCATTTATGGAGGTTTAACTGTATGAACATCTTCCTCTCTTCACCAAACCCTTTCTCAATTTCTGGTTTTTTTACCTACCACATCAACACCAAGCCCACTAACACACGGTTTCTGGTTTTTTCACCTACCCCCATCAACACCAAGCCCACTAACACACGGTCCACCACCGTTAAATCTAACGGTCGTTTATTATTTCAGCGTTCACCAACTCCCCGTACCTAACGTCGTCTTCTTTTTGCCGTTGGGTCTTAAATCTCAAACCAACCAAACTTCTCCACCTTATAAATTACTCTCTCTCTCATTCATTTCTTCCTCAGCAGCGTCTTCTGCTTGTTATTCATCCGGCGACGAGAGTTTCTCACCAGAGTTTAATCAATCACTGTGAAATACTAAATCCGAGAGCGAACAGTTATGGACCTTCTCTTGTTGGAGAAGTCTCTAATTGCCGTCTTCGCGGCGGTGGTTCTTGCTGCGGTGATTTCCAAGCTCCGCGGCAAAAAATTGAAGCTACCTCCAGGTCCTATGCCGGTTCCTATCTTCGGAAATTGGCTTCAAGTCGGAGATGATCTCAACCACCGTAATCTCGTCGATTACGCTAAAAAATTTGGTGATCTCTTCCTTCTCAGGATGGGTCAGAGAAACCTAGTGGTTGTCTCTTCACCGGATCTGACTAAGGAAGTGCTCCACACACAGGGTGTTGAGTTTGGATCGAGAACCCGAAACGTTGTGTTCGATATCTTCACGGGGAAAGGACAAGATATGGTGTTCACAGTTTACGGTGAGCACTGGAGGAAGATGCGAAGGATTATGACGGTTCCGTTCTTCACCAACAAGGTTGTGCAGAGGAATCGTGAAGGATGGGAATTCGAAGCTGCGAGTGTTGTTGAAGATGTGAAGAAGAATCCAGATTCTGCAACTAAAGGAATTGTGTTGAGGAAACGTTTGCAATTGATGATGTACAACAATATGTTCCGTATTATGTTCGATAGAAGGTTTGATAGCGAGGATGATCCTCTTTTCGTTAGACTTAAGGCTTTGAACGGAGAGAGAAGTCGATTGGCTCAGAGCTTTGAGTACAACTATGGCGATTTCATTCCTATCCTTAGACCATTCCTTAGAGGCTATTTGAAGATTTGCCAAGATGTGAAGGATCGAAGAATCGCACTCTTCAAAAAGTACTTTATTGACGAGAGGAAGTAAGTCGTTTTGTTTCGATTTCTTATTATCTTTGAGTTTGATGTTAGGGATTTTGAAAATGAACATTGATGAATCAATCACCACAGGCAAATTGCGAGTTCTAAGCCTACAGGAAGTGACGGATTGAAATGCGCCATTGATCACATTCTTGAAGCTCAGGATAAGGGAGAAATCAACGAAGACAACGTTCTGTACATTGTTGAGAACATCAACGTCGCTGGTAACTATTTCGTCCTTGTAGAATACGTAATCAATCCTCTAGACGTCTCTTGCTTGCATACGGAATTGGATAAGTTTTTAAAGTGAATTCCACTACTTCCTAATTGTAACCATCACAGGAAACTAAGCTTATCTCGAATAGAATTTCTTGTCAGAAATTCTTTAGATTGAAAATTGAGATTTGTGTGGTTATGTGATGCTGATGTCTTGATTTCTCTCTTAACAGCTATTGAGACAACATTGTGGTCAATCGAGTGGGGAATTGCAGAGCTAGTGAACCATCCTGAAATCCAGAGTAAGCTAAGGAACGAAATCGACACAGTTCTTGGACCAGGAGTGCAAGTCACAGAGCCTGAGCTTCACAAACTTCCATACCTCCAAGCCGTGATCAAGGAAACACTTCGTCTAAGAATGGCTATCCCTCTCCTCGTGCCTCACATGAACCTCCAAGACGCTAAGCTCTCTGGCTACGACATCCCAGCAGAAAGCAAAATCCTTGTCAATGCCTGGTGGCTAGCAAACAACCCTGAAAGCTGGAAGAACCCCGAAGAGTTTAGACCCGAGAGGTTCTTTGAAGAAGAAGCACATGTGGAAGCAAACGGTAATGACTTCAGGTATGTGCCATTTGGTGTTGGGCGTAGAAGCTGTCCCGGGATTATATTGGCATTGCCCATTTTGGGAATCACCATTGGTAGGTTGGTCCAGAACTTCGAGCTCCTTCCTCCTCCAGGACAGTCTAAAGTCGATACTACTGAGAAAGGTGGACAATTCAGTCTACACATTCTTAAACACTCGACGATCGTTATGAAACCAAGAGCCATTTAATTTTACTTCACAAGCCAAGAAAGTAAATGACTTTATAATCATGTTTGTGAAATCTTTAGAATATTCCTTGCTTTGCCTTTGTAAGATGTCTTGTGTAAAATGTCTTTAAATGGTTCAAGTCTACGATTGCAATAATTACTGTTGCCCATTGTTTTGAATGGACATTTATACTAGTTTATTAATCATTTCAAATCTAATGATTGCTGATTATTCTTAGTACTTTTTTTTTTTTCAACATTGGGCCACAACTGGCCGGCCCATTAGCCAAGTTCTTACATAATGTAGGCGGTGGGATAGGACTCGATCCCTGATTGTGCAAGTGCGCTCTTTAGTGGACTTACCGCCTGCCACTAGACTAAAGGTCACTTGCTGTTTATTCTTAGTACTTACTATTAAATATTAATGATTAGGTTTCTTGGTTCTAACGTTAGTTGAATCATTTTTAAATATACTAGATGATTGTATGTGCTATGCACAAAATATTTTTTTCAAAAAATAATGTAAATTTGTAGTTGTTTACAATTACTTATAATATTTTTATGTTGTATATTTTATATATCATGATTTGTATTCTATATAAATATTTATATTATTATTATTATATTATATTATTTGATTATTTATATATATCTTATTATGTAAAGTAAGGTTTTTCAAAGTTACTAATTAACAAGATTCTTCCACGTGTCAAATCCAACGATCATAAAATTTAAAGTGATTTATTAAAAAAATTAAAAATAATAAAGAAGATAATCATATCTATATCACAAAATCCTTGTTTCTATTTAAAACCTATTATATAAAGGAGCTGATTCATAATATTGTTAATATTTTAAAAGTAAAGTTGAATTGTACAACTATAATAGAATTTGATTAGTAAAATCAAATATCTTTACTTATTTAATATATATACATGCTTATTTTACAACTATAATATTTCAAAATAATGATATCTATTAGCTAAATATCTCCTAAATATTTATTTATATATATAATTCTAATCTTAATCTAAAAGGGAATTTGGAATATCAATTGCTATATATACATAAACACATTGACGATTTTTCAGATTTCTTACTTTGCTAGTTCTCTCTAACTTAATTATTTATATTTCGTTTACATCCACCGCAATCAAAACAAACAAGTAAAAAAAGTAAAAACTTAAAATTAAATGTATCATTATTTTGTTTTACTATTATCAATATGATCTCTTATCATCTTATTATATAAAAAAACAGTTTCTCAAAATTAATAATTAACAAGATTCTTCCACATGTTAAATCCAATGATCATAAAAAAAATTTGTATTTAAATATTCAAAAATATCTTATTATATAAAGTATGTTTCTCAAAGTTACTAATTAACAAGATTCTTCCACGTGTCAAATCCAATGATCATAAAATTTTCTGTATTTATATATTAAAAGATAAAACATATTAAAAAATTTTTTTATCTCTATCAAGAAATATCTATTGTTATTCGCAATCCTAACAAAAAAAATAATTTTAAAATAAAAATAAAAATAAATTTTTATCTCTTACTAATTGTGAAATAAAAATAAACCCTAATAGACGATATTTGTCGATATGTAAAAAAAGAATAGAACTAAAAAATCAAATTTACAAAAAAAGTTGCAAGTATTTTTATAATCTTAGCCAAAAAATCTAATTATTCAAAATATGGTTTCTCAAAATTACTTATTAACAAGATATTACATGTGTCAAGTTTAACAATCAGAAATTTCTCTTATTTATATATTAAAAGTTAAAATAAAGTATATTTAAAAAAAGTATTTGTATCTATTAAGAAATATTTATCCGTATTCATAATCCTAACACAAAAATAAATTTTAAAATAAAAGTAAGTATAAATATTTATCTTTTACTAATTATAAAATAAAAATAAATTTCAATAGAAGATAATTGTCCATATTTAAAAAAATGTATAACTAAAAAATGAATTTGCAAAAAAAAATTGTAAATATTTAATAATTTTAACAAAAAAAAATCTAATAGAAGATAATTGTCTATATATATATATATTTCTCTACTACTAAATATTTATCTATATAGATATTCCTGATATAAAAAAGAATCCTACTCCAAAAAGAAATTTGTGAATACTAATTGCTATACATACATAATTAAGTAGATAGAAAATTTCATGAAACTTTCAATATTTTTTTAGCTCTCTGAAACTTTCACAAAAAAGTTTCACTAATACTTGCATCAAAAAATATTTTTTACGTTATTAACTTTGCCTTTTCCGTTTACATCCAACGATATCAAGACAACCAAACAAAAGAAGCAAATAGTTAAAAATAAATGTATCATTATTTTTACTTAATATAAGTTATTAATATGCTTTATTATCATTAAATATAAGTTTTATAGATGAACATCTCCCCATTTCAATTTCTTAATCTTATTATATAAAATTTGAACCCTTAAAGTTACATATTAACATGATTGTTCTACGTGTCAAATCTAACTATCAAATTCTTTTTCTGTATTTATATATTTAAAAAAGAAAAAAATATATATTAGAAAAACATTCTATTTAAATATTTTTTTGAATGATTATAAATAATTATCTTTATTTATAATTATATAATCCTAATATATAGAGTTGGGTTTGAAAAGTTAATAATCAACGAGATTTCTCCACATGTCAAATCTAAGGATTCAAAATTTTGGAGTATCCTATTATATTCTGTTATGTAAAGTTGAGTTTCAAAAGTTTGTAATCAACGAAATTCTTCTTGGTGTCAAATCCTAATATATAAAGTTGGATTTCAAAACTTAGTAATCAACGAGATTCATCTACATGTAAAATCCAACGATTCAAAATTTTTTAGTATTCTATTATATCTTATTATATAAAGTGGGCTTTAAAATTTAGTAATCAACTAGATTGTTCCACGTGTCAAATCTAATGATCTAAATTTTTGTAGTATTTTATATATTTATATTTACCATGAGTTTCAAAAGTTAGTATTCAACATGATTTTTTCACATGTCAAATTTAACGATTCAAAAAATTTCAGTATCTTATTATTTAAAGTTGGGTTTCAAAATTAATAATTAACAACATTCTTAAATATTATCTAAAATATAATACGTATATATATATATCTTACGATATAAATTTGAGTTTCAAAAATTAGTAATCAACGGGATTCTTAAATATTATCTATAATATAATACGTGTATATCTATCAAAAATTTTCATAAAACTCGTGCATTGCACGAGTCCATATCTAGTATATATATATATATCTAATAACAACTTCTTAAAAATATTTAAGCAATATTATGAATTAATTTTACTAGAAAATAAAAACCTTTTAAAAATATGCACATATATCATATATATATATATATATATATATGATACATTATATGTTTAATTTACATTTATTAGTATTTGTTTGCTATTTGACATGTTGATATTAATATTTGACGTTTATTTGAATTTAGATGAAATTTTAATTGTTATATAGTTAAATTTGAGTGAGTTTGTAAAGAGTGTAATTACCTAATATACATATTTAACTTTTGACCTAAAAGAAACTCTAAACATACAAAATTATATATATGATACATATTTTTTACAATTATTTCTAAGATTTATATGATTTTTAATCACAATATAATTTATTCTAAAATACCAAAAAGCACTATATAAATTATAATATAATATTCTTTTGAATATTAAGAAGAACAATTATTAACAAATTATAATTTAGATTAATAGATTAAGAATTTTTTTATAATTTATGTTTAAAAATTAAGAAAAATAAAATAATATATATATATATATATATACATGTGCATATTTTTAAAAGGTTCTTATTTTCTAGTAAAATTAATTCATAATATTGCTTAAATTTTTTTTAAGAAGTTGTTATTTTTTCAGTAAGGAAGAGATAAGGCTATAGATGAACATAGTTAGTGATGGTTATTAGGTTTAACTTTATATTATATTTTAAAAATAGCTTATACATTACGAATCTCTTAATTAAAATAGTATATATATGTGAACTCTTCAACATATATCTGATCTCCCAAAATTTATAAAATATAGAAAGCTATAGAGAAAAAACAAAAATTGTAAGTTAAAAGAAAAGAAAATGATGACATTTATATACTAACTGTTAATTTTAAACAGATTTAAATTAAAGATAGATTTTACATAAAAATATCTAAAGTAATTAATAATATTCTTAATCCTAATATTTTACCACTTTCCATTTTCTAATTTAATTTATACATAATTTATCAAAAATAATGGAGTTGTTATTATATATTAAAAATAAATCAAATTTAATAATAGAAACTTAAATTTTTTTTCCTGATTTATTAAATTTACCATACATTAAAATACAACCAAATTCTATTTTTTGTGATTTATAATTTAATTTCCAAAACAGAAAAATAATGATTATACGATGAACTTATTCGATAAATGGTAACCATAAACTAATATGATAAATGCTTACTCTAAATTTATACGATACTAAAACCCTAAATTAAGATAAAAATAACATTAAAATTCCGTAGAGTAACCAATAAGTTTCTACCCTATAGTTATACAATATATAATAACGCTAAACTTATACAGCAAACTTATACTAAACCCTAAGTTAGAAAAAATTTAAGATAAAGATGGGATTAACGTAAAACAAATCGTATAGTAATCATTCATTATATTAACCCTAAACATATATAATGATAAACTTATATTGTTCATTATTTATTATTTGAATAATCGAAACTTTAAACGAATTCATCAAACCTTTATATGTTGGTTATTTGATAAAATCAAAATCCATTAAACCCGTGTTATTTTGGATACATGTTTATTTAAATTATTAAACATGTGTTCGTATTAAAAATAATAATCCTAAATTTATACATTGAACTTATACCAAACCATAAGTTAGAAAAAAAAGAGATAAAGATAGGATTAACGTAAAGAAAATAATATAGTAATCAATCATTATATTAACTCTAAACATATATAATGAATGATAAACTTATATTGTTGATTATTGATTATTCAAATAATCAAAACTTTATATGATGGTAATTCAATAAAATTCAAAACCATCAAGCCCGTGATATTTTGGATTTGTATTCATTTAAATTATTAAACCCATGTTTATATTAAAAATAATAACTCTAAACTTATACGAACTTATACTAACCCTAAGTTAGAAAAAAATTAAGATATATATAGGATTAATTTAAAACAAATTATATAGTAATCAGTCATTATATTAACCATAAGCATGTATAATGAATGATAAACTTGTATTGTTGATTATTGATTATTCAAATAATCAAAACTTTAAACGAATTCATCAAAACATTATATGTTTATCATTCGATAAAATCAAAATCTATTAAACCCGTGTTATTTTAGATTCATGTTAATTTAAATTATTAGACCCGAGTTCATATTAAAAATTGTATTATCCTAAACTTATACGATGAACTTATACTAAACCCTAAGTTAGAAAGAATTAAGATAAAGATATGATTAACGTAAAACAAATCGTATACTAATCAATCATTATATTAATCCTAAACATATATAATAAATGATAAACTTATATTGTTAATTTTTGATTATTTGAATAATCAAAACTTTAAACCAATTCATCAAAACTTTACATGTTGATAATTCAATAAAATCCAAATCCATCAAACCCGTGTTATATTGGATTCGTGTTCATTTAAATTATTAAACTCGTGTTCATATTAAACCCAAGACACATCTCTAGAGAGAGAATATCCGATTGTCAATGTTCATAAGCAGTTTTCCATTAAACCAAAAAGACCCAAACGATGATCAAACATATTGTTGGAAACCCCAAGGATCTAGTTTTCAGACCAGATCTCGATCCTGATTCAGAGGTGGAGTTCATCGGTAAATTAAGTTTTAAATTAGTGGTTCGTAATAGATTTAATTATCAAAAATAAAATTTAATTAAATCAAAACATATACAATATTAAAAATCATATTTGGATAAATTCCATAAAAACTTAAAAATTTATAATCTATATTTTCAAAAATTATCATAAATACCAAAAATATAAAAATTAAATAAAATAAAATAAAAAATGATATTATTGTAATAAAAAGTAATACTACCTTTCAAAAACAAATGGTATTATATGTAAAAAATATGCCAAATAAAAAATGCTGTTTTACGCAAATAAATTAAAAATTTAAAAATACTTATTTGTTCGGATAAATCGAAACTCGGATTAGATATTATAATATGTTTATTATGCAAAACAAAAAATTAAATTAAATTGAAATAAAACTTATGGCAAATTAAAATTAAAAATATATCTACTTAAATTCTATTAAAAACTTACATTGGTTAGATTTATAAAAGAATTATGAATTATATTAGGGATCTTAAAATCCTAGCCGCAATCTGATCTAACCGCGTGACAGAGAAAAGAAAAACGAATGAGGAAAACAACTCATAATGTAATGAAAATTGGAGTGCAACTTTCTAACCCTAATACCTTGGCGTAGCTGAAAATGGAATCGTATTCGGAGTTCTGATTTGAAAGTTATGGTGGTTTTCTCAAGACATATCTCTGGAAAATGGATTCCCAATTGTCAATATTCGGAAGCAGTTTCCCTTCAAAGTAGAAGGACCCAAATGACAAATCAACATATTGTTGGAAAGCCCCAATGGTCTAGTTTCAGATCAGTTTGTCGATCCAGATTCGAAGGTGTGATGCATTGGTAAAATCATGTTGTAAGGCGGCGGTTTGTACCCTTCTATTTTTGAGTCTAGACACCAGAAGGTGCTTTGAGCGTTAAAGAATAATGGAGTATATATAGACTACAATTAGGTTAAGTACTAGGGTTTGATAGATTGGATAAATCCGATTATAATTGGAATATCTATTCATTATTCGGGTTTAAAGTATTAAAAGACATAAACACCATTAATGAATTCGGAAGTGTATGTACAAATCGAATGACAAGTGACGTAATATCCGAATAAGAGAGGGATGTTTTTGTCTAATCATTGGAAAAATCTGATTAGAATTCGAATGATCCAATAATATCAGGTAAAAGTTATAAAAAAATCAAAGTGCTATTAATAAAATCGAATGACCATGAACAAATTGAAAGGTATTTAATGTCATATGTTTGAACCAAAAAATATGGGAAGAGATGGGCAAGGATTCTGATCAATTAAAAAAGTAAAGAGAACAAATTGAGAGCAAAGAGTGCCGAGTAGCGTTGCATTGCTTGTGTAAAATTACGAGAACTTGGTCTTTTTGTGGAGACCTTCACCTCTATTTATAATGAATAGAGGCGGTTACAACAACTTTAAATAGGAAATATTACATTTCAGTTTAGATTTAATGTTATCTTGAAAGATCTTTGTGAGAAATCCTGAAATATCCCAAATCGATTTAGGAATATTTCCTTAATCTGAGATGAGATATATCGGCCGAGATACAACTTCTGCAGAGATGATGAGACTGCCGACTTACATCCTTTGCAGAAGCACTGCCTTGGTCATTCTCCTGTTTCTCAGAGGTGGGAACTTTAACAGATTTGGATCCACTTACAGCTTCGTGGGCCGAAGAAGAGAACTGTGCGGGATCCACCTCCAACAATCGTCCCTCCCCAGACTCGAAAAATAGTCTCAGAATTTCTGAGTCGATTAAAATGACTTGTTTCTGAAATCTTTGGTCCACATATCGCCATTCAATTGGGTTAATCCGTGATTAGATATGCCATTAGCGGGTTAATCTGATCTCGACGTTTTGTCTTCTGGTTTATTCTTATAAATACTGCACGAATTCTTCTTAGAATTCACTTTTACTCGTTTCTCGAATTTCCGAAAAGGTAATTTCTCTCTCTATTCTGTCTCCTTTTCGTTTTGCCGAGACGTTTTAGCTTTAAATTTTCTTCCCAACTTTTAATTTTTACGAGATGAAGCAAATTAGAGCCGAATCTTATTCTGAATCCGAATCCAAGAAATCTTTATCCGATGCCCATGGTTTCACGTACAAGGTGGACAGCGAAGAAATTGCAAGGCGAGATTCTGACGATGAACATGATGTTGTGTTGCCTAGCGAGCTGACCAATTTTGGGCTACTTCCTGAGTTGTGTCAATGACAGCCATCTCGGACAGGAGACTTGAGCAATTAGAGCGGCGACAAAATGCTCCGGACATTGGACTGCCGACATAGTAATCTAGATGAGAGGCCATGGACTCCTCCTGATGGTTTCATAGCCATCTATGACTCGTGGTTCACAGAGGCACACATGTGGCTTCCAATTCTTTATCTCTTAGCCGAGTACTAATGCGCTCGTGGCATCGCGATGACTCAACCTTGTTCTTCCGGGATAATGAATATCATGGGGGCTTTAATTCTTGGAAGTGAGTCGGGAGTCGATGTTTCAATTTGGCTCTTCGAGGACATGACTCAATTCGTTACAAAGTCTCCTCTCAACTAGATTTTTTATGTAAAGGCAAAACAAGGTCTTCGCTTTCTCAACAACGTGACTTCTAAGGTCATGAACTAGAAGAACTGATATTTTTTTGCTCATGTTGACGAGAGTCTCTTCGTCAGCAACATATTGGCTCTCAAAATTTCCTGGGCAAAGAATGCCGGGTAGATTTTTAGGCATCTCGGCATATTAATATACCGCTTCTTTTCTTCTATACTTATTATTGTTATTTTTGTCATAGTGGCTCATCCGATTCATGTGAAGTCCTCTGCTCCTCGACACCAAGCTTAGGCAAAAAAGCTTTTGGCTGTTCCACAAATTAGCTAGAAGAAATTACCCGCCAGACTTCAAATACGATGAGACGGCTCTGATCACATCGTTTGACACCAAAAGTGCCGACTTAAGATGGTTCCTCCTCGTGTCGAGATGCTCAATATGAAGTAGTACGAGGAAACTGTCGTTGCGATGTTCAAGGTTCGTGTCTTCTTTTTATTTATTATATATTTTGACTTTGCTCCGAGTTATTAAGAAAAACTCCTTGTTTGCAGCTTGTTGAACAAGTTAATTGGGTCCTCTACAACTGTGAGAAGACCCTAGCCATTGCAGCCGACAGCACTCGGACGTTGAACAAGTCGGCATATTGTGCCGAGAAGTCTCAGATGCGGTCGAGGCTCAAGTCTTGTTAGTCAAGGTGCAGGCCGAACTTGCCAAGGTAAAAGCCGAGTTGCAGGCCGAACAGGATAGATCCCTTAAGCAGGTTGAGGAGATCTTTGCGCTTAAAGATGCTATTGATTGCACCGAAAAGGATCGGCGTTCGACATTTAGTGAAACCGAGAAGGCCACCACTGCTGTCTCGCCCACTCCAGACCAGTTTGGACGAGATCAAAGGTCAATTTGATTCTCGTTTACGTGATGTTGTTTCTTTGGAAAAGCTAAAAGCTTACCAAGAACTATAAGGTCAACTGTCTGGGCATTTCGAGAGAATTGCGGCACGCTTTGATAGCCTTGAGGCCAACTTCTTGTCCCGCTTGAATTACGCCCAGTTTGTCGGATCTGACAACTTGCTTAAGGCACGTATGAAGCGGAACGTCGAGATTCCCCAATTGCTTACCGACTGTTTGGCTAAGGAGGTGAAGAAGGTTGCCGACGTGGTGGAGCAAGAGGTCGCCTCGGCGTTGGAGCCTCATGACCTAGTAGTGCTGGTTTTTGAACTCGGTGAATCCTCATGCTTAGACGCTGCCGCCAAGTCCTTGGAGGCCATCTTGGCAGCTTGGGCTAAATATATTGACCTGAATGCGATTGGTGCGTCGGGGACTACTGATTGTCCCGAGATTAGTATTAAAGATTTAGAACTCGTCACCCTTTCTCTTAGGGTTTTTGCCAATATAGTTCTAATGACGACATTGTTTTTCTAAAAGTTGTCGATGGGCAGATGCAGGAAGTCGAGGACAACGAGTACATTGACGTGGAGAACTAGATCTCGTAGCTTGTCCTCTTTTTTTAATTATATTTGCCTGTTTGTTTCAAAATTTTTTGTTTTTTTCTATTTGTTGAAGTAAGTTAGTCCTTTTTACAGGACCTTTATAAAAAGATTTTACTACATCAATAAAGAGCAAGTTCCTTCAATTCATCTATTGCTTTGGTTAACTTTTAACTTCAGCTATATGAGAAGTTGTATTTTGTTTTTGTATACAAATTTACCCGTTAACTTAGATTTTTGCAAGAAAAATGCATCTCGGCCTTTAACAGAAACTAGATTATGACTTTCTTCTAGCGAGAGAGTGAGCCTCGTCTCTTTCTGTGAAAACTAGGTTTTAGGTTTTGAGTGAAACTAAGTTTCAGTTTAGGACTTCCGAGAAACTTGGTCTCAGCTTTTAGTAGAGAGGTTTGAGACTTGTCTCTATTATTTGCGAGAATTCTGTTTCGGCGAGGTTTTAGGATGCGGCTTAAAACAAGCGGCTATCGTAGACCCGACGAGATTTAGGACTCAGCTTATTTTAAGATTTACCTTAATTCGTGCGAGGTTTATGACTCGGCTAAGTGAGCAAGATTTTTGGGATTCGGCGAGATTTAAGACTGGGCTTATTTTAAGACTTAGCTTAATCCATGCTAGGTTTATAAATCAGCTAAAACAATCAAGATTTTTGGGACTCGGCATAAATTTAAGACTCGACTGGAAAGAAACGAGATTTTTGGGACTCGGTGAGATTTAAGACTCGGCTTAGAGAGTAGGGTCTCGACCATTGCCGAGATTTGAAGACTCAGAAAAAATTGCTAGATTTTAAGACTCGACTTAATTGTGATGAGATATATGGCTATATATTCCCCTTTTTTTGACAAAATGTTTTATTAAGTTTTAGCTACTCTCAAAGGCTACTTACGTACTCCGAAGGGATCAAGCCAAAAAACATAGTTCTGATTACATAGTTAACATATTAAGGCATCAAGGAATGGTGTAATTGACGCCGAGATGGCACGACTTTAGTAGTAATAGCGTTTTATATTGACCGAAGTCCAGCTTATCCGAATTTTCTCCCCGGACATTGTGACCAATTCGTAGACTCCAGGTTTGACGTTCTTCGAGATAATTTAAGGTCCTTCCCAATGGGGGCCTAGTTTGCCTGCATTAAGCTTTGTTGTGTTCTCAAAGACTTTTCTTAAGACGTATTGCCCTTGGCAAAGTGTATGCCTCAGACCTTCTTGTAGTAGTACTTAGCAATCAGCTGCTGATAATTTTGAACTCGGAGTAATGCTTCATCTTGTAGTTCTTCCGCATTGTCCAAGTTTTCGATGCACATTGCAGTGTTCAAACTTTAATTGCCGGGAAGTTTTATCCTTCGTACAGTTTGAACACTTGTCTCAGCTGGCGCTAGTGCTTCCATTCCATGCGACAAAGAGAATGGCATCCACCCAGTTGAACATCTCGGAGTTGTTTTGTGAAACCATAATACACTGTCTAACTCGTCATCCCAATTCCCTTTCTTTTCACTTAAGCACTTCTTTAGTTTAACTATAACCAGTTTGTTAGTTGATTTGGCTTGTCCGTTTCCTTATGGATTTCTCGGTATATATTTGCTTAGTCTTATGTTCCATCGGGAACAAAACCCTTCGAACTTTGCTAGGATGAATTGTGACCCATTATCTGTTACGATCTCGTATGGCAGTCCATGTCGGCATATAATGTTCTTCCAAACAAGTTTCTGAACATCTCTATCATGGATTTGTGAATATGACTCCACTTCTACCCACTTGGTGATATAATCTGTCATAACTAGTAAGAAATGCTTTTGCCGAGATGTGGGTAATGGACCAACGATATCCATTGCCCATCTCGTGAATGGATATGGCATTGTTGATGTCTTGAGCTCTTTCGTTGGAACATGAATCAAAGGAGCGTGTCGCTGACAAGCATCGCACTTAACCGCATACTTCTCGCAGTCATGCATCATGGTTGGCCAGTAATATCCGAGTTACCGAATCTTAAGACTTAGCGATCTTCTACCGGAATGATTGCTTCCAGCAGCATCATAAGATTTTTGCATCTCCTATACTCGTTTCGTCTCCATTTATACAGCTTAGCAAGATCCTACTCATGCTTCGCCGATATAGATTTCCATCAAGTTGCAAATAGTATACGCACCTAGCCTTTAGCCTTCTTGCTGCCCATCTGTCGTTGGGCTGTTCTCCATCTAGAATGTACGCTAAGATCTCGTCTCTCCAATCAATAGCCTTCTTGGTTGGGGAGTCGAGAATAGGACTTTCCATATCTGCATGTTCTGATGATTTGGAAATGGCCGAGAAGACTACAAAGTCTCCCTTTGGAAATTTGATACTCGGTACCTTGCTACTTTCCACTATTACGATCCTCTTTTTGACTGGATCTATCGATGAAGCTAGTGTTACTCCCATGATGACGTCACATTTGTTATATCGGGCTCTAGATCGGTGAGTACAATTTTGTTCTTTACTCTTTTTGGTTTTTTCGTTTCAGCATCTGCTACCTTTGCCAGGTTAACGACTACATCACGTAATTCAGCTTTTTTGCGTTTCTGCATGCATAAATTCCGAGTCTCATATTCTAAGATGCTTACTTCTCCCTTAGTGTATTTCTCAGCGAGAATTTCATGCAGTTATACTTACACTTCGAAGTTGGATGTTGAGGATTTTCTCCGACTCGGAATGATGTGGCTGTTCATCCCTTTCCTTTGTTGAAATGTTGTCTCGGTTCCTGATATTCTTCTTTTGACTCCTTAGCATCCTGAGCCTTTGGATCCTTCGGAATCTTAGTCAAGATCTTTTCTTCTTTGATGTACTCGGCATGTCTGGCCGACCTACATAAGGCGTCAGATACAATAGCGGGTCGATTTACAAAGAGATCTCTCTTTAACGCCTCGTCGTTGACCATCCCAGTCCTTAGGGCCTCAATAGCCATGTCTTCACTCACTTTTTCTTTGGTCATGATTTTTCTAAATCGACCGAGATACGACTTTAGAGTTTCGTCACTTTCATGCCTTAGAGAACGTAACTCTGCTGCCGATGTGTCTTGATTGACAAAAATGACGTATTGCTTCATGAATAACTCGGCCAACTGATTGAAGCTACTGATTGAAGCTATCAATTGATCCGGTTGGCAACTTTGTAAACCATGCTAGTGCATCTCCAGCTAGATTTTTGGCAAGGAGTTGGCAATATGTTGCATCTTCCTGGTCTGGATGGTAATTCGTACGCACCATCATGACATTAAAAGTGCTCATGAATTCTAATAGGTCATTCGTTCTGTCCTATGATGGACAACGGATTCTCGGTCCGAGGTTTACCGAGATCCTTCTCATCCTTTGAGAGAAAGGGGAATTCCGAGCCAGAGCCAAGATTCGCCCAATTTCTGGTGATGCACTGGTTGCTTGATGGAATTATGACCTCATCTCGCTTATCATGTTTATGACCATCGCGACATCTAATGTTACCAGGACAGACTGCGGCGCTTGAGATAGGCCATGTGCCCTTGTGTCGGTGAATTGAGAAATCGGCATATTTCCGAAGGGATTCCTCTGGACACTAGCTAATATCTCATCTTTGCCCCGAGCCAGTTGCTTAGGAGGAGGCTACCCTTTTCGCATTCCGATGCGTGCTTCGATTGGGTCGAAACACTCGTTATTTCTTGCCTCTGCTGCTTCCATTTGTTGCAACAAGTTTTGCATCATGACTGCCAACGTCGGAGTAGCTGCCTGTGGACCTTGGAGGACCTCCAGGTCTTGAGTATTATCATGTCGCGGGACATGACGGGAAGGCGAGCCGATGATTTGTTCGAGCAGCGCCTGAGCCAAGTCGATGAATTGTCTTACGGTCGGAATGATTGCGTCGCTGTTCTTGGACATTGTGGTGTAGATTTCTCCTCCTTGCTTACTTCTGCGTAAAGAAATCCTTCTATGTCTTCCCCACATACGGCGCCAACTGTTTGAACTAGATTTAGCACAAAGGTTCTAAATCCAATTATGAGAAATAGGGGAAGTGATGTTCAAGGATTCTAATCAATTAAAAAAGTAAAAAGAACAAATTGAGTGCAAAAAGTTCTGAGTAGCGTTGTATTGTTTGTGTAAAATTATGAGAACTTGGTCTCTTTGTGGAAACTTTCACCTCTATTTATAATGAATGCAGCCGATTACAATAGCTTTGAAATATGAAATATTACATTTCAGTTTAGATTTGATGTTATCTTGAAAAAACTTTGCGAGAAATGCGGAAATATCTCAAATCGATTAAGGAATATTTCTATATTTCTTCTTTAGGCGCGTTGGCCAAATCTCCTTAATCCGAGACGAGATATATCGGTCGAGATACACCTTCTCCTGAGATGATGAGACTGCCGACTTACATCCTTTGCAGAAGTAATGTCTCGTTCATTCTCCTGTTTTTTCGAGGTGGGGACTTTAACGGATTTGGATCCACTTACAGTTTCGTGGGCCGAAGAAAAAATCTGTGTGGGATCCACCTCCAACATCGTATTAACAAAAAGAGAAGGTTATTTTTGAGAAAAGAGAGGCAGAAGATCTCTGATTAATAGAGTAGATTAGAGCTCATTACAGGATTTGTGTTGAAAGATTACTTAACTAAGAAATCAATGGTTTCGACTTCCGACCATTACTCCACTAGAGCTCGAAGTAGAGCTATCGTATCACACTACATAATAAGTTACCGTAGGCTCGAATCTATAAATAATGGGCTACATTAGGCCCATTGACTTTGTTTAGAATAATGTTCGCTCGCAGAAATTGCGCAGCGGGAAAAAAAATCACACACCAATTGCTCATAAGAAATATTCGAAATTTGAAAAGACCCGTCCGCTACTATTGTCTTGTGATTTGTTCTGCTGCAAAATTTGATCAGAGGAAATCATCGGCGTGCATCAGATTTCTTCAATCGCTTCGTTAATCTGAGCTCCGTTTTCGGGACGCAATTCAGAGACTGTCGAAGCCTCGCGAGTTTTCTTAGTATCTCTTGTTTATCTCTCCCGATTTTTAATTTTTAGGAATGTCTTTGGAATTTACCTAGATTCGTCTGGATTTGATTGGAAAATTGTGGATTAGAGATATAAAGTTCTGTCTCGATGACTAATTGTTTACGAAACGCAACTAAGTTCTGAATCGTAGATCCGAATTATTTTTGATGACGTTGAAATTCTAATTTTGAAATTCCTGTGTAGACGTACAGTTTGAAATCCCTAAGATTCGGCCTCTAAAAATGTTGCAATGGATGGGAGGTTCGAGGCGGAAAGTGGCCGCTGTGAGTGACTTTTGCTTCTTTCTTTAATGCAATATTTGTTAAGATCTCAAACTCAGAGATTCATTCTATGTCTGAGGAGAAACCTCGGGGTGCGAAGATGATTTCTTAATTTTCGTAGAACTTGTTTCAATTCTGACTGGTTATCGTTTTCTGGGCATCTTTTGGGGGCATTCAGTCACACACATCAGTGAAGAAGAGGTATGTAAGCCACTAAGCCCCTTCTTTCTCTGTTTTGGGAAATTTTCTAACATATGCTTCCCTTTGATGATGCCGTAGACATCTAGCACGCCCACTTTAAATTTCATCTTCGTTGAATCTGTAGGCAAAAACAATACTTTGAGCAGAGGAGACAGCAACAGCATCAGCTCAAAATTGGGTCTGGCAGCTGTACTAATGATATAAACAGTACTAATCAACACCCAGTAGAGCGCCAGTCTCTGGATATTCTCAATTTGCTGAACTTATCAACAGCTACTTCTGAATGCAAACCTTCTTGTCCAGAAGGTGGTAAGTCTTGTTAGGACTTCCAGCTGTCTTTCTAAACGTGAATTATAGTTCCCTCATGATTGGAGGTAGTTTGTGGACCCTTTGTAAGCGTTATTGCTCTGGACCATGACGTATAAATTTATTTTTCTTTGTTCCTGTTTGTATCACTTGTCAGTGAAAAAAGGAACGGAAGATCTGGATGTTGGTTTCTACAGCCCGAAAGACAATATTTCCGGAGTAGGTAAGGTCTCCAAACTCATGATCCATAAATGTCCTCTTCTGCTCATGTTTTATGTGGGATGATGCAGGAAGTTCGTCAAACCATAAAGCAGAACATATTTCCTCAAAGAGGCAAGTCAGTTTTGTTTTTTATTTTGCTTCATGTAATGTCACTGCCAAATTTTCTTTCTCAGCATGTGTGTCCTCTTGATTTTTTTGCCAATGGAACTTCATATATTTTAAAAGTTTTGATGTTTAACTGTCTTACAGGACTTCGTTTAGTCTCCCTGACATCCAGACAAATGATTTCAAGAAAGCAAACACCACAACAGATCTGATGGATGGCTCAGAGCTGAGTAAGTAATCACTATAACTTAGCTTGGAGATAATATCTAGAAACAAGAAAGATTCACTGTGTTCTCTCTTCCATTCTTGTACATAGAGTTAGCATATAGGTAGGTCTGTTTAATTCTGGTTTGACTTCTCAATCACTTTTCAGAGTTATCTGTCTTTGATTTGGTCGGTGATGATTATACAACAACCAATCTGGAAGAATGTTCTCCTTCTGAAGCTCACATCGCATTTTCAGTTGAAGGTATAGAACCTGTTGTCTAGAGATCACAGAAAGGTCGAAAAGATTGACTTTCCATGCGTATCTAGATTATGATCAGTCCTTAAGACAAACTTTCCTACTTTTTCTCTCTTTTGTGACCCTTAGTTTCTCCATTCAGGGTTAGGTAAAATAAACACGAGAACACCAGATAATTCCCCACAACCATCAGACAGGTGACCATCATTCACAACTTTGTTGGTTTGGCACTTGTTTGCATTACTTTTGTTTTCCCTATTATGTATGTTCCTCTTACAGTAGCAGTTATGTATAAGATTTAAGATATGATCAGTGATTGTATTTGACTTGTGTGGTAAAAGACCCTTTGTGTACCGGTGCCCCTCTCCGTGGAAGGATACTGGTCAACCAGATACATCAAATGTCACGGATAGGCTCAATGACTTTGAGAGGGACGTGGTAACAAAGCCTCGTCAATCTTATCTTTAAGCTGTCTTCCTTTCATTTTTAAATGTATTTCCAGACCCAATATTTCATCTCCCTCTTACAGGACACGATAATTAAAAGTAGCAAAATGTTCCAAGATGACATCCGTTATGGATTTCCCGCTGGCATACATTTTATAGATGGGGGCAGAGAGCAACAACTGCGCTCTGTCAGTGATCACTCGCACAAACAAGTTAGCAAGTCAAGAAGTAACTTCGGCGACAACACAGATTTCAACAACAATAGGTTTTCTAACGATCTGTGGAATGGTAATATCTTGTACTAAGGATCTCTTTTTCTTTTCGTTCATAACTCATCATCTGTGAAACCCTTTATTTCTCGTGCATTTTCCATATCTTCTTGTAGTCGGTCACGAACCTTTACCTTATGAGACCGACAAGAACTTGACTTGATCAATGTAGCATGTCACATCCTAGTATGGAATCTAATGAACACAATTTCATGTTGTGTGGCACGAACTATAGGAAATCCTTTCTGATCGAAGATATTTGCACCTGTTTCTTTCTTCCGTGTGAGATTAAATAACAAAATATATGAATTTGGTTTCTTCTTCTTACTTCACCAGCTAAGTCCGCCTTTCTTGATGACGGTGAAGACAATTTTTACTGGAAGTGTGAACAGCCATGCCAAAAGGAAAGTTTGAACCCTGACTTCCTGAGATATAGAAATGATTACACTGAGAATCTCTCTTCGGCAGAACACTATACGAAAAAGAAGAGGTGTTCTACATTTTGTCACTTTTTTATGATAGTGATACTGTGTCTTGGCATTTAAAGTTTTGTGTGTTTTAGGGATTACCTGCAAAAGACCTGGAGGTCTAAAATCAGAGGTGGGTTTATACTACTAAAATAGAATTACCAGCTACCTCCGTATATGCTACAAGGAACTTCCATTTAACCCTATAAGTTTTATTCATAAAATAACTATCTAAATGTCTGTCTTTTGGAAGTCCATAGTTTTACATCATTCTTTGGAAGTTCTAAATCCTATCTCTTTACTTACCTCACTTTCTTTCAGTTTCTCTTAGCTTTCTCTATCATTGGTATTTGAAGTTGTTGCTGGATAAATACTGGGGTTTGGCGTAGTAATTTGCTATTTCCTTGGGTTTTCTGTATCTCAGATTCACCAACTCGAGGATCACATCTTCGAGAAAGTAGTGTCGATCATTCAACTTTCACTAAGACAGCGTAAGTTGCTTCCTTAAAATGCATCAAGCCATTACTGAACCCATGCTGACTGAACTTTTCAAATTGTCATCCAGTTATTTCAAAACCCCTGAATTTGATTTTGACAATGTATTTGAACAACCCGTTTGGTCATCCATTGTACCTGAGGAAGATAGAGACAGCCACAGTTTGCTTAGGTAAGCATCTGCCGTTTTTTTCGCTCTGAGTGTGTTTCATATGCTTTATATAGAATGAAGTGAAAAATCCTGACGCCACTCACTATTGATGACAGTGAAGAATCTTGCTCATCTAGTGCAGGTACTGATTTTTCTGAAGAATTCGTGTAAAGTAGATGTTAGTATTTTGCAAACATTTGTTTCTTCCTAGGTATTGAACCGCCTCTGCTCCTGAATCTTAATAGTTTGGACCAATGAAGCCCCGATTTCACAGTTTAAGACCAACACAAGACAAAGGAAAAAAGAAGTTGATTCGTTTTGTAACATTGGGAACACAAAGTATCTGAACCATGGCCTTTTGCAAGAATCATTGGAAGACTGGGACGTGGATGATCGACATTTAAAGAATATTGTTGGGTCTGGAAAGCAATTCAGACGATCAAACCCAGGAAAGTTGAAATTTACAAGTCAGAGAGAAGGTGGTATACACGAGCCACACAATTGGTTTGCAGAAGGATTTACATCAGTAGGCATAAGCTCAGGTTTGTCTTTCTTTTTTTTTCCCTTTTTTTTGTCTTTCTGAAACATCTTCAATGCCTTGTCCATCATCCTGTCTCAAGCCTCGGTTCAAAGATGTAATGTATAGAACCATAGAATATCCACTTGGATCTGGTTTCAGGTATAACTTTCTGTTTTAACCTCTGTCACAGATATTACAACCGAGAGACACAAGCCATACTCTTTGGTAAACCCTGAGCTTGGTAGTTCGCACTGGCTTCCATCTCGTACCCCTGATTATAATCTGGAAACATGGGTTCCCAAGTTTTCAGTAGGAGGCAATGGAGATTATGATGATGATGAAGAAGAGTATATAAACTGTTCAACAGCAAACCATAAATCTAAACAAGCTGGAGACATATGCAGTTTTGAGAACGACACATTATCAGAGAACAATAATGAGCAAAGCAAAGAAGTAAACCACCCCAAAAATCAGAGAGATGAGACCTCATCATCCGTTGCAAAAAGCCTCTCAGACGATAATGAGTATGTACGGTGAACACTCTCACGCACTTCTCTGTGTTCATTAGTACAATCTGTTCTCAAGTAGCCAGATTCCTTAATTAAATCAACGCCCCTGACATACTGAGAAATTTAAATTGTCGTTAATGTTAGATGTAACCCAAAGGAGGAGGTCATGGAAGCTCAATATCAAGTAAACAGAGGAAAGTGAGTTTTCTTTCCTTTTATCCATTTATTATTAGTATTAGTGCAATAAGGTAACATTTATATGAATTTTAAAATAGAATCAGGAAAGAAATCAAGTAGGGACTCGTTCCAACAAATGATAACGCTGGGAAGTCGCACGCTTTAACTTGTTTGTTTGAACAAGACATTACTCCTCGACTCTTTGAAAACTTAGGTAAAAAAAAAATATCTCATCCAAATCTTGCGTCTTTAGTTCAAGTTATAATCAAATCTGAAATCCAAAATTTCATATGTTTTCTGTGCATAAGAGATACGAGGAATTTTTGGTAGCAGATATAACAATCAACCATCTATAAACCTCTTTGTCCATTTTAGCGTTTGGCGTTTATACCTACCTACCTTTACATGCATGTTTGTCACTACCCACGTTCTGTATTTACTACTATTTGAGACGTTTTCGTGGGTCAATAGTTCATACTTCATAAAGACTAACAAATTTAATCACGTTATACATGTTTGTGACCAAATTTAGATAAACATGCTTCTGCATAGTGCGTATCGGCAAATTTTGTATTTTTTGTCTCCTTTTTTTTTGTAGGTTCCAAATTAATTAATTTCTATAACTTGCTGTTGGCTTTTTTTTTCTTTTCTTTTTTAGGTTATACACAGAAGAGCTATATGGCTTATATTTGACAAATTACTATATTAGTATGATTATACTGGATTTGAAGCTAATAAAGTTCATAAGGCATCCTTTTTTTCTTTTAAAAATGTCTACATACTTTATTGCTTTAATTATATGAGGGATAATGAGATTAGTATTATAAGTGTAGTTTAATTGATAAGATTAAGAAAAAAATGTGTATTACAAGCTGGGAACGTGAGGCCCAATTACAGCTGTGTGCATCAGGCATTATTGCAGTTTTTATCAGTTGATTCTATTTCTTACATGTCGTTCTAAAAAGTCTTTGGACCGATGTTCATTATTTATACATATATCCTAATTAACTTTTCTTATCTCTCACGATATATCAGAAAAAAAAAAAATGAGGAACCCTAGTTGGTCACTCGAAAGAAGAAGTATACAAAGCTTCTTTTGAAACTTCGAATAACTAATTTACCTTACTATAAATTTAAAATTCTTGGATTTAAGCTTGGATTATTTTTATTTTTGTAATTCAAAATTTTCCAAATTTTATAAGAGTATAGATTATTTTCCTGTGGCCCACTGATAAATCTTTATTTCTAGGTATTTAAATAAGCTGAAAATATAGACTCATATATAGATATGACTAGGAAAAATTGTTTTAGTTTTACATAACAGGAAAATCAAATCTATAAATTCTTTAAAACCGTAGACTTATCTTTTATCACTTGACCACAAACTACGTGTCAACTTGGATTATTTTGTTAGGAAAAAATAAAGATGAATAAAGAATAAATAAAGCGGGTGTTTGATCGTGATGAATGTGTGCAACATGTGTGGTACGAGACTTAATATTTGCTACGTTAGCAAACATAGCTTGATGACACCTAATGTTAAAGAGTAGGTTTCACATGCCTAAAAATTTAATAAAAAGCTCTACTTAATCATATCAACACTTGAGAATTTAGTACTTGGTCTTCTTTTCATGTCTGTAATTCAAATCAATCATTAGATTTTTTTATCTATAACTCTAGATTCCGATGCAATGCTTTTTACGAATATATATATATATAAAAGTTATCCTAGTTAAATTAATAGCCTATGTTAATATTTGAAACTTGACATCATTATCTTTCTGGTATCAGTTAATTGTCAGTTGTGAAATAGTATGTGAACACACAATAATGATATGAATAATTTTCATAAATGTTTTTAGTTGAACTTCAATATATGTTTATAATTTAGTTGTAATTTTTATGATGCCAACCTAATCTAGTGATTCAGTTTATCCAAGTCAATTTCATGAATTTAATGTGGGCGATATTATTTAATATTAGATAAGAGGAAAGTGGCCCATATCTGCTCGGTCTATTAGTCAAGTTCATGCATAATATAGGCGGTGGTATTTGATTTCTGGTTGTGTAAGTGCGCATGTCTTTAATAGATTTATCACGTACTACTAGAGTAAAAGCCACTTGCTTTGATTATATCTTCGCATGGTAAAATCTTTTTTTTTTTTTGGATAAACATAATCAAGGATTACACGTACAAAATTGAGAAATGGCTCAAATTTTATACATGGAGGAGAAGAAGAGAAAAAAAATTTAGAAGAAAAAATAATCAAGAAAAGTTCCACATATAAAATTTTGAAAAAAACGCCAAAAGGGAAGTACAAGAAATTCTGTAACTAAATAATGCAAATAAATTTGTTGTTGGAATAATAGTTATGCAAATTAAAAAAATATAACCCAAATCTAAAATAATATCACACACGAAGAGACATCTGTTAGAAAAAAAAAATATACGAAGCAACGCGACTCTTTAGAATATAATTCGGATATGAAAACTATAAAGATGAATATTTAACTAAATATATTTTTGATGTAAAATCATTTTAGTTATTTTAAATTTGATTAATTCTATATAGAAAACATACAAATATTTCAATAGAAAAATAAGAACTGAGAAGAGCTAGCAATATTAGAGATTTTTGTCCGTGTTTGGAAAAAATATCTACTGCATGGAATTAAGGGTGGTTTTTACATTTTTAGAGTTTATACTCCACCAAATATTTCCATTTCGTTTGCATTTTTTTTGGTTTAGATTTGGTATCTACAATTTTATACTGTTTAGGTATATTTGTTCATTTTTTCTTTCTATAATTTATTCGAGGTGTCCAATATAAACCGTCGAACCCAGTTCACCGAACGGTGTCTATCCACTCTTAAGTTTTTATGGCATTAAAGGTGAAATTGGACAAAAATATGAATACATGGAATGACAGCTACACTATTCATACAGATTCATTTATACAATCCAAAATTTCTATTAGCTAACTATTCCTTTTATTACAGTTTTATTTATATCAGGTTTTCAAAATGATTTCTTATTTTCATAGCTTATACAGTAATGAAATAAAAATTGTAATCGATTTGGTGAATTAGCAAGTTTTCGTAAAAGAGTCTCTAAATCAAATCTAATTATACTCGTAAATACCGGAATAATTATATGGTTTTTTTTTTTTTTTGGAAATAATATGGTTTTGGTTATATGACTTATGAGTGGACAGAAATTGGTTCTTATTGTACATGGAATTTTAAATTATGAATTTTAAAAGTTTCCAATGAATCGAATCTTAATGATATCACACAGATCAAACACCCATTTCAAAAATTTTAAGAGAATTTGACATTAATTAAGAAAGTCAAAGGAAAAGACAAATCTTTTTTGTGCATGAATTTGTGTGTGTGTGTCATGCTCATGCATGCTTTTATGGTTATATTAATTTCCAAAAAAATATACATATAATCTACACATATTTCTTCTAATTAATAGTTTCTTTATTGAAAATTTTATATCCTAATATTACAAAGGAAAACCTAAAAAAAAAGAATTTACGCCATCATACCCAAATTTCCATAATAATATGATTCCTACCAACCCTAATTCAAGGCTATAAATATAGACAAAAAATCTTAACACCCCCAACAGTCTTTAACTTTGTGTCTCTTCTTCTAAATTCTCTGTGTTTAAGTTTGAGTTGAGATCGTGCATGCATTTTAGGCGTTTCGGTTCTTTGCATGCTCTCTCTGCTTTTCTCTTTCTCTCTATCTCACCCATAATTTTAATTTTTACTTCGATTAATAAAAAAAATATAAACTTTAAACAAAACAAAAAACCTCGTTGCCTTCTTCTTCGCCGTTACAGTCCTCTTTCTTCCAATTCGCCGTCAAAAATTCTTCTCTTTTCTCTTCTCGACGGTTTCCTTCCTCCTCCGTCATCTGATTCTCTCAACGCGACTTTGAATTTTGACCAACGTCGATGCATGTTTCATGACTAGTCTTTTTTTTTTTTTCCAATTCACGTCGAATTTCATCTCCGATTCGACTTCTTTAGCTCTTCCGGGTTTGTGTTAGGGTTTTAAGATTTTGAAATTGGGTATTGCAATTCGATAAAGGATTCTGATTTTCGGGTTAGATGTTTGAAGTCAAAATGGGGTCAAAGATGTGCATGAACGCATCTTGTGGCTCGACTTCTACTGTTGAATGGAAGAAAGGTTGGCCTCTTCGATCTGGTCTCCTCGCTGATCTCTGCTTTCGTTGCGGGTATCTCTCAATCTCCTCTAATTTCACATTTTTAAAACACCAAATTCTGTTTCAATTTTTGACTCCAAGTCTCGATCTTTCTTATCTTCTTCATTCTTTCTTCTTTACTCTTAGTTCTGCTTATTGTGATGGGTTTTCACTACGTAGATGATTTCTCACTGCCAAATTGACCTTTTATTTTTAATTTTTCTATTAATAGGAAAGATTTATACAGAATTAAGTGATTATTTTGCGTTGATGATTGATTACTCGTCGTAATTGTTGTGATACAGATCCGCTTATGAGACTTCTCTTTTCTGCGAAACATTCCATAAGGACCAATCTGGTTGGAGAGAATGCTATTTGTGCAATAAGGTGCGTTTTAATTTTTTGAAATTGTCCAATGCTTGCTTTTTGATTCTATTATGAAATATGCTTTTTCTAGATATAGTTTTTTCTTTTTTTTCCCCTTTCTCTGCAATGTGTTGGCTGTTCTGATACGAGTTTCTGTAATGGCAGCGACTACATTGTGGATGCATTGCTTCTAAAGTGATGATTGAGCTTATGGACTATGGTGGTGTTGGTTGTTCTACCTGTGCTAATTGCCGTCAACTCAACTTGGTGAGTTTGTGACTCGATTCCATTCCGTTCGTCTTTTTAAGTGTATTCAAGTCGTGTTGTTCTAATGTATCTGCCTTCATGTTTTGTAATCATTTTCTTCTTTTTTGTAGAATAAGAGAGGTGAAACTTCAGGTGTTTTTAGCAGATTGAAAACATTAGCAGATAGGCAACATGTAAATGGCGATATTGGAATGAATATTGAGGGAGGAAGAAGCGAAGTAGATCTCTTCTCTCAATCCCAGAGATGTGATTCTCAGCCACTACTCATGGGTGGACATAAAAGCGTAGAGTTCATGCCTCAACGTGGGTTTGGTAAGCTTTTGAAAACAGAAAATACCACCACTGGGTATAGGCTGGACGGTAGGGAAATGCATGAATCATCACCTTCACAGCCATCTTTAAATATGGCTTTGGCTGTTGTTCCTCATAGCCCATCATTTTCAACCGATGGAAAGAAACATATTGGTGCTTCTACATCTCAGATTACGCAATGCTCTGCGTCTAGTATACTGCAAAAACCCTCAAAACTTGCTGTTTCGACTCCTCTTGTGAGTAGTAAATCTGCACAGACGCGTATTGGAAGACCTCCAGTCGAAGGCCGAGGGAAAGGCCATTTACTTCCTCGGTATTGGCCAAAATATACCGATAAAGAGGTTCAGCAGATCTCCGGAAAGTATCCTTTAATTGTTCCTTCTTTTCCTTAAACTTTTTCTTTGGTCTTTTTGCTAACTATTTTATTCTGTACGCACTTTTAATGACTCCATGTTTACCTTAACAATTTTAGTTTGAATTTGAACATTGTACCTCTTTTTGAGAAAACTCTTAGTGCCAGTGATGCTGGTCGCATTGGTCGTCTAGTTCTTCCAAAAGCATGTGCAGAGGTAATTTGACATTGTACTGTTTTTTCTTGCGTCTTTCCCTTGTCCTTAAAATATCTTGGAGAATTATGACTGAAGTCTGCACTGGTATATAGGCATATTTCCCTCCAATTAGTCAATCGGAAGGCATTCCTTTGAAAATGCAAGATGTAAAGGGTAAGGAGTGGACGTTCCAGTTCAGATATTGGCCCAATAACAACAGTAGAATGTATGTCTTAGAAGGTGTCACTCCTTGCATACAGTCCATGATGCTTCAGGCTGGTGATACAGGTAATGCTCTAGCCTTATAATATAGTTCATGTAATAGCTAAAGGTTCAGGAAACTGCTGGTATTGTCATGAGCCATTTTCTAGGACTATTGTTGGCTTTCTGCGTTTTCTTATCGTGTGGCTTTGTTTATCATCTGTACAGTAACATTCAGTCGGGTTGATCCTGGAGGAAAACTAATCATGGGTTCCAGGAAGGCAGCTAATGCTGGTGATGTGCAGGTTGGGTTCTCTATGAACTGATTTTGCTGGAATGTGCTGGTTTTTCTCTGCTTACCTCGATTCTTATGTAATATAATTTTTATAAACAGGGTTGTGCTCTCCCCAACGGAGCTTCAACTGAAGATACATCATCATCAGGTGTTACGGAGACCCCACCCTCCATAAATGCTTCCTCTTGTCTGTCACGAATACCGAAAGACATGAAAGGTATGCCTGAGCATTTGAGCTCAACTTTTGGTGGTAGTTGTTCAAAGAAGAGTGAGAATAACGGAGGCAGAATATGTGACGACGGGCCACGGGTTAAAGACAAGAAAAGGACTCGAACCATTGGGACAAAAAATAAGAGATTGCTTTTGCATAGTGAAGAAGCTATGGAGCTGAGACTCACCTGGGAAGAAGCTCAGGACTTGCTTCGTCCCTCTCCTAGCGCAAAGCCTAGCATTGTCGTCATTGAGGAGCATAAATTTGAAGAATTTGACGTAAGTGGTAGATATTTTTAAAATTTTGTAACAAAAAATGGGTTTCATGTGACTTAACTCTGCACTGGACATCTCCTCAATTAAGTCATAGTTTTTGTTAATGTTATGCTTAGGAACCTCCTGTCTTTGGAAAGAGGACGATAACTACTTCAAAACCTTCAGGGTAAGTTCTTTATTCCAGTTCTCAAGTTTAAAAAATGAATGGCAACATGAAGTCGTATAATATAATTTCATACTTGCACTTGGTGTTCATCTCCAGCTTATAAGTAACTTACTAACGAGTGTCTTTGTGGTCCAGTGAACTAGACCGATGGGCATCTTGCGATGACTGCTTTAAATGGAGAAGGTTACCTGTAGACGCCCTTCTTCCCTTAAGATGGACATGTCTAGACAATGTTTGGGATGTGAGCCGGTAAGAACTACCACAAGTTTTTGTTTCTTCTTGATTGCTTGAATCAAATCACTTTAGAATTTGGTTTTTCTTGAGATCCTGTCGCTGTAATTTAAAATACATTGATAGGTGTTCTTGTTCTATACCGGAGGAGAATCTGAAGGAACTTGAGAATGTTCTTAAAGTGGGGAGAGGTATGAAATCTATTATATCTTGGCCTCTCATTGTTCCTTCTCATTAGAATGTTGCATTAGTGTGAGAGACTGCTTCTAAGAAGTTGTACTGCATAGGGGGATTGGTATAAAGAAGTTCAGGACATCTATCTATTATCTGTGCTTGTTATGGATTATTGCTTGGTGTCCTACAATTTTGTTTGAACAAAGCTTACCTTTGATCCACTCAGCTTATTGAGAATCTCAAGTCTCAAGACACTAACTGTCTGTATATTTATTTAGAGTACAAGAAGAGAAGAACTGGGGAAAGCCAGGTAGCAAGAACTGAGCAAGAACCGTGTGGTTTGGATGCATTAGCGAGTGCAGCAGTCTTAGGAGACAGTTTAGGTGAGCCAGAGGTTGCGACCACGACCAGACATCCAAGGCACCGGGCTGGATGCTCTTGCATTGTGTGCATTCAACCACCAAGTGGGAAAGGTAGGCACAAACCCAACTGTGCCTGCAACGTGTGTAGCACCGTGAAGAGAAGGTTCAAGACGCTGATGATGAGGAGGAAGAAGAAACAGTTAGAGCGAGATGGACCAGCAGCAGCAGAAGACAAGGAGGAGGAAATGAAAGAGGCCGAGTCTGATAAGAGTAAGGCCGAGGCAGAGAATGAAGTGAACGCAGAGAGAATAGATCTGAACTGTGATCCTTACAATAGAGAAGACATTGATGCTGGGGCGGTAGAGAAAGAAGAGAGCAGAGAAAGAGAAACAGGACAGTGTTCGGGTGTTGCTGAAGGCGGTGATGTTTTAGGGGATACGGAGTTAGAAGGAGAGGCTGAAAATATTCGTGAAGAGCCAAGAGATTCAAGCTGACATGGAAAGTATGAAAGAAAAGGAAAAGACCAAAAGATGAACTCATAGCTACTTTGTTTTCTAAGAACAACAAGGTCGAAGAAGAGAGAGGGTACAGTTTTGTGTTTGATTCTGTCATAATATTAGGAAAAATAAGTTTCTATTTCAAAACAAATTTTTTCTTTTTTTTGTGTTGGTGAGATTTGAGTTTTAGTAGTATGTCTCCTATGGGTTTTGTAAAAGGCAAATGGAGCTTTTGGTGATGAAGCAGTTGAATTTTCTATAATAGTTTTGTATTGTCTTCAACCTCACATGTGAAGGCATAATGATTTTAAATCAAGATCCTTCTCCTTAAATTGTTGTTTAACCTTAACTTTCGATTTTGAGGTTAATTATGAAAGCAAATAGATTGTGTTAATCTTATCATGTATATGAAGGGGTTAAGATACCTAAGATATGGTAGACGTGAGAACATGTCAATGTCATGCATATAAATAAACGTTGTTGAAGACTGCATGCAATAAATGTAAAATTAAACATATACAAGGAAAAACTGTCCGATTTTAATATGGTATTTACCAAAATCGTTAATTAAACATTGAATTTCGGATGTGGTTGATTAAACATCTAATTTAATGTTGACTTTTTTAAAAAATCAAACTTTGTGTTAACTCGGCCAATTGAACATTCAGATTATTTCAAATCAAAATTTTCTCTAAATTCAAAAGCTAAATTGATTTTGAAAGTTCGATTCAGTTCTTATCTTCCTTCTGAAAACCTTTAAGTTTGATTTTCTTTTTTATTTCAAGAATGAACTCAAATTCGTCAGTATGAAATATCGAAGACAACATTTCAACCCACGAATTTGAGTTCATTCTTGAAAGAAAAAAAGAAAATCAAACCTAAGGGTTCTTCGGAAGGAAAGATAAGAACTGAATCGAGCTTTCAAAATTAATTTGGCTTTCAAATTTAGAGAAATTTCGATTTAAAATTATCTGAATGTTCAATTAGCCGAGTCTGCACAAAGTTTAATGTTTTCTAAAAAGTCAACCTTAAATTGAATATTAATTCAATCATATATATATAGAATTTAATGTTTAATCAACGAATTTTGGTAAATAGTATGTTATTTCCCAATAATACAATTAGATTAGGTTTTTTTTTCTTTGTGGATTTGAAAAGCCTTAAATAGCACATGCAATTTTTTTAGTAGTTATGGGCCTCTCAACAGTAAACTTGTCCATATCTTAAATAGCATGTTTAAAACTCACTCAATAGTTGTATTCTTAAGGCTACCGACAAATGTATTTTGACGCATCCATCCAAAGATTTGTATGAACGTGTGAGAAGTTGACAGGTAGTTTTGTTACTTACCAGTTTTAAATAATGCACCCATACCATATATATACATTCAATATAAAATATCAGTTATTATCTAACAAACAAGTTTTTAGCTAACAATTATAAGTTCTTTAGGATAAAAATTAATCTTACATTGTATAGAATTGTGAAAACATCACTTAATTTTCAAATTATTTTTTTCCCTAAAATATAATTTTTATTTGAAGAAAAAAAAGTATATTCTTTATTCAATTTTAATAAATAAATAAATTTTGTAAGTTTACAATATTCTGGAAAAAAAAGGAAAATTGTTGATTTAAAATGGTACTTACCAAAAGTCGTTGATCAAACATTAAACTCCGGATGTAGTTGATTAAATATTCAATTTAATGTTGATTTTTAAAAAAACACCAAATTTTGTGTTGACTCAGCCAATTGAACATTTCATTAATTTCAAATAAAAAATTTCACTAAATTCGAAAGCTAAATTGATTTTAAAAGTTCGATTCAGTTCTTACCTTCCTTATTAAGAACTTTTAAGTTTGATTTTCTCTTTTCTTTTAAGAATGAGCTCAAATTCATCAGTTTGAAATGTTGTCTTATATATTTTAAACTGACGAATTTGAGCTTATTATTAAAAGAAAAGAAAAAATCATGCTTAAGGGTTCTTCAAAAAGAAAGATAAGAGTTGAATCGAACTTTTAAAATTGATTTGACTTTCGAATTTAGAAAAAATTTCAATTTAAAATTAATAAAATGTTCAATTGGCCGAGTCAACACAAAATTTTGATATTTTTTTAAAAGTTAACATTAAATTAAATCTTTAATCAACCACATCTAAAATTCAATTTTTAATCAAAGATTTTTGATTTTTGGTAAGTAACATAAAAACACTGACAATCAGAACACGTCACATAACATTGTGCGTAGCTTGAGAAGATATTAATGAGAGGAAATTAATTATTTATAATTAACCATTTAAAGCATCATTATTAGTGTTAATTGCTGGTAGGGCCCAATTAACGTAAAAAAGCGAGAACTATCTTCTTCCTTGCGTTTCCTCACACTCTCTCTCTGGTGTAGTGACTGCTGACCTTCGTAATTACAAAATTAGGCTTTCTCTTTTTTTGATTCCTCTTCTTCTCTAAATTCTCTTCTCCTCCATTTTACCTTTCAAACTCCTTGATTCTCTCCAGGTCTCTCTCTCTCTCTCTGTCTATATATATATATATATATCCATTTTATCTCTTCTTGTGTTTTCTTCTCCTGAATTTCTGCTAAAACTATGTGCTTATCTTCATGTATAGATCTAGGGTTTATGGTTTCTCGATTGCTGATTAATTTTCGTGGTTTCTCCGACTTACATTTTCATTGTTTCGCTTTTTGATTTGACGTTTTTTCCATTGGTGCAGTCGAGCTTCTCCCTGTTTTGAATTCTCTCGCATTGTCCTACGCGAGTGAGGTTTGTTTTTGTTTTTTTTGTTTTTTTCTCCCGATAGCTCCTAATTTTCTTTTTTGTGTACGTTTAAGTTACGTTCTTAATCTGTGTAAATTTTTTTTGTTGGTTTAAGATCATCGTCAATCGTGATTGAAGCGAGAGATCAAAAGAGAGTAACTATGAGCGATAGTCAGAAGTTCCAGTTGGGAACAGTTGGCGCTTTGAGTTTGTCCGTTGTGTCATCTGTGTCGATCGTGATCTGTAACAAGGCTCTTATTACCACACTTGGTTTCACCTTTGGTAAGCTACTTTTGGGCGATATCAGTTTTCTATGAATATACGCTTGTGTCTTATATGCGAATCTGCACAGTTCGTATCGAGCCTGCTTTAAGCTTTTACGTATACTGAGTAAGATTTAGGTGTCTGAGCTTGGGGAATTTGTTTGGTTGATTGACTTTAGATTATGTGTCCTTCTACCAATTCTGGATTCTGATTGTAGAAAGCTGGAATATTCTAGTTCTAGAGTGGCTTTGAATCGTAATTTTATTTTGTGTCCTCGAAAATAAGAAAACCTTTTGCTTTCTTGTTGATAATGGGATCTCTACGTTGGTTCTGGTTTTCCATAGGAGAAGTCCAATCAACAGTTTGTGTGCATCATCCATCTTATGCGTTTTAATATTACAGTCTTTATGTTGTCCTTTGTTTGTTTTATTGAACTTACAGCGACCACTTTGACGAGTTGGCACCTCTTGGTCACATTTTGTTCACTCCATGTGGCATTATGGATGAAGTTTTTTGAGCACAAGCCTTTTGATCCACGAGCTGTGATGGGATTTGGTGTGTTAAATGGAATTTCCATTGGATTATTAAATCTCAGCTTGGGTTTTAATTCTGTTGGTTTTTACCAGGTATCACTTTTTTGTTTCTTTTCCATTCTAGCAGTTGCCTAATGTGATATCAATTTCTTCACATCGTTGTTCTAAACGTGTCTTCTCTTCCCTTAAATAACAGATGACGAAATTGGCTATCATCCCCTGTACTGTTTTTTTGGAGACCATCTTTTTCAGAAAGAAATTCAGGTCAGCATTGATGCTTAAGTAATACTACAGTTGTCTCAGGTGTATGGTTTTTGGTAAGTCTTGGAGATATAGTTGTATTATGATTTGATTTAGAGATTGCTCCCGGCCTCACCTCTAAGTAGCACATATGTCTTCCAATAGTTTATTTTGGTTTACTGTGGAGTGGTGGAGCAACTTAGAAACTGTTTTATGTATCTTGTTTCCCTTTTACCTTTCATTTCGTGATTTGTCTTCACAAAGTTTCATGGTTACATTACTTAGTCAAATGGTTAACTGGTCAAATGCCTAATGATCCACTTTATGTCATTTGCAGTCGAAAAATCCAGTTTTCATTAGTTATCCTTCTCATTGGTGTCGGAATTGCAACCGTAACAGATCTTCAGCTTAATATGTTGGGTTCTGTCCTGTCGCTGCTGGCTGTTATCACAACTTGTGTTGCCCAAATTGTATCCTATACTTGTCTTTTCTTTTATTAGCCAGTGGTTCAGTTAGATAGTAGTCCTTGTTTGGTTTCATTGTTGTTATCTTAACCAATTACATACAGATGACCAATACGATCCAGAAGAAATTCAAGGTTTCATCCACCCAACTTCTCTATCAGTCTTGTCCATATCAAGCAATCACTCTATTTGTAACTGGGCCATTTCTAGATGGTCTGCTAACAAACCAGAACGTGTTTGCTTTCAAATACACCTCTCAAGTCCTGGTGAGAACAAAGAAGTATTTGTAGAATGGTCTTCCTTATTGCTTCTACATATTTTACAAACGTACATTTGTTTGGATGCAGTTCTTCATTGTCTTGTCCTGCCTCGTATCTGTTTCAGTTAACTTCAGCACGTTTCTGGTCATTGGAAAGACATCACCAGTCACTTATCAGGTTCTGGGACATCTAAAAACATGCCTAGTTTTAGCATTTGGGTATCTATTGCTAAAAGATGCGTTCAGCTGGCGTAACATACTTGGTATTCTGATCGCCGTTATTGGAATGGTGTTATATTCTTATTACTGCACAATCGAAACCCAACAGAAGGCCACCGAATCACCAACCCAATTGCCTCAGGTAAAAACTGTCACAAAGTGTTTATTTTCTGGTTCTCATCAGTTGCATAATGAGAAAACGAGAGTTGAAAATTAATGTTGTGGATGGATCTTTTGCCTCAGATGGATGAAACTGAGAAGGACCCTCTAATGAATGTGGAAAATGGGACCAGATTGTTGTCGGACACGGGAGTGCCAAAGGCAGATCCTGTATGGATTTCAAACAAAGATTTTCAAGCCTAGAGCTGGAGTGGGCCTCTCATCTCTGTTTTTGTATAAGATTTCACAGGTTTTCCAGTATTTTAACTTTTACATCTATCTGACGGAATCTGTAGCTTCTATTTCAAAGGAAGGTGAAGAGGAGGGAACCGCATTTTGTCGATCCATTTTATATACATAAATGTCACCAATTTTGGTTTTAAAGATTTATATCCAAAGGCCTTTTGCCGCAAAAGTAAGGAAATACGAAAAAAAAAAATTAAAACTTTTAATCGGACTCTTGTGTGTTTTGTATTGTTTGGCACCGAAGTTAAAAAAATACGAAGAAATTCCTACCCGAGTTTAGTATATAGTATATTTAGAATCTAACAACAGTAGAGCATCAAAGCACCAGTGGTCTAGTGGTAGAATAGTACCCTGCCACGGTACAGACCCGGGTCCGATTCCCGGCTGGTGCAATTAAAAGAGCAGTGATGAAAATGGCAAGTGTTGGTTGGGTCCTTCGCAATCTCTTGAATTTTCAGTTAAGATATGCCATTCCTCTAAGCTGTTTCTCTTTGTACACTTCTTCGATAAATATCTTTTGCTACATGTAATGAATTTCACTCGGTTTAATAAGTGTATGATTGAAATGTAAAATAACAAATAAGTGTAAAATATCTAAGAAATATGTTTAAAAGGCTTGTAAGTTTAGAATATTTTTTCCAGATACGCGTAACTAGAATTTTTTCTGACACTTTGTGGTATTTCTAGTTTGAGCTGTCTAAACTCAATACTTAAACTACAGATTTGAAACGTAAAATGTACAAAACAGACAAATTAAACATACAAAACATAAGAATTAAACCTACAAAAATAAGTAATAGCTTAAATGGAGATAAAATGGTGTCAATGATTGTTGACGGCGTCGTGTATGTAGAAAGAGAAAATAAGTGTTTTAAATGTTGGGTAAATAGTTTTTTCAACTTTTAGGTTTTAGAAAAGAAAAACCTACAAAAAAAGCATAGAAAACCTACAACACTAAAACGGTAAACTTGACATTGGAAAAAAATATCTTGAAAAGAAAAACCTACAATGCAAACGAATTAAATCATATGATAACATGAGAACGATGAAGTAGGAAAACCTACAAGATGTAAAAGTAAACCTAAAATAGAGAAAAGTGTCTTACACATATAAACCTACAAAACGAATATATTACGTATTGAAGACTGAAAACCTACAACAAAAGCTTTAGAAATGAAAAATGAACCTACAGCAAAAACCTTAGAAAATCTACAACAAAGATCTTAGAAATAAAAAATAAACCTACAACGAAAAACTTAGAAACCTACTACAAAGAATCTTTAAACCTACAATGCATGATAAGTAAACCTACAAAAAATAAGGATATCTTGCGAAGTTAAACATACAACAAATTAAAAATAACCTACGAAAAGGAGAACTAAACCGACAACGAATGCAAACACAAACCTACAAAACCTATGTGTTCATTCCTTACTCGAAATGAAATAAAGTAGAACTTGTAAACCTACATAAGCAGGAGAATTAAACCAAAAACCTACAACAAAGAAACTTGGAGAATTAAAGTATAACTTGTAAATCTACATTCCTAATTGAGACATGTAAACCTACAACGAAGAAAAATGAAAACTTACAACACTTGATAACGAAATCTACATCGTTTCAAAATTTCTCATGATGACGTGGAATTGCTCATTAATAGTAGTAATTCATCTGTAGTTTAAACTGATTTTAAACTGATCGAACGTTTATACCTAGATTTATAAAATGACCACTCCTACTGGCATCGTCGGTATTTGTAAGCTCCTTTTCCAAATTTGATATTTACTACACATGCTTTTTTTTGTTTTCAACAAGTAACCATTACTACACATGCTGAGTGTTTTTTTTAATATTTGAAATCAAAAATATCTTTTTACTCTCTTGCTGGACAATAGCCTTTTAAACACTGTCTTGATTTCAGGACTTAACACACAAACAATCACAGTAAAGCTTTTTTTTTTTTTTTTTTTTCTTTGCATCTTCCATTCCGTTCGAACACACGATTTTTCCGCCTTCCCGACCATCAGCAAGATCCAGATGTCATACGACCCATAACGATACAGTATGTTTCCGCATATATCATAATGTTCCGAGTTTTCAATTCCAAAGCTGCCCAATTCTGACCAGACTGGTTTGCACAATCTTGTGCTTTAATCCTAAGAAGCATCCAACTTTAGTTTGTTATGAAACAGCGAATGGTCCCTTTGGGACAACTTGGTCGTGGTATATGGTGTCTGATACTCTGCTCGGTGGCCAATACCGGAACACAGATCTTCCAACGACGTTCTCAATTGGTAGTGGACCCCTGCATTTACATTCACCATAATCATTGATGGGGGCACACATTACTATGAATCAACATAATTGCAGCCTATCAACGATTTTTTAAAAGAATGCAATGATATGTATTTGATCTTCCAAATTGATTCTGTATATGGAAATTTACCAGTTGTGAGAGTCACAGCTTTTGTTGCGATTGTCTCCAAGGACGAAGACACAACCTTCGGGGACAAACTGCAAATAAATATGAAAGGCAAACCTTATCACACTATGATACTTAACAAGGATGAACACGTGGTATGTACGAGTTGCTCACCATTGGTTCCATTCCATAGGCCATTGGCTCTAAGACATAATCTTCTTCTTGCACAATGTCATTCACAAAAAGCTTCCCATCACGAATCTGCATGGTACAGATAAGACAGATTAGACAAAAAAAAATTTGATTAAAACACAGAAAAAGGGCTGGGTGCATTCTGAAAAACTTGTTGTCCGAGAAAGCCTCTACAAAAATAATACCGACTGAGTGAACAAAGACTTCAAAGGTTGAATAGGATCAATCAACAAGTGGATTGGATATAAGGGCTTACTTCAACCCAGTCACCTTCACTTGCCACTATCCTTTTAATGAACACATCGTTGGAGCTGTAACCATAATCCTGCAAATCATTGGAAAACATCAATAATTATATGTAACACAGAAGACACAATAGAAATTTTGGTTCATGTGAATAACAAAAATTTTGAACTGTGACCTACCAGCAAGATTGAAGGAACCTTGAAGATTACTATATCTGAAACCTCTGGCTTCCTGAAAAAGTATGAGACCTGACCAACGCCAAGGCAAATACACAGATTTGGCCAAAACAGTCAGTTTAGTCATAAGAAATCTCATTCAATAATGTACATCAAACAACGGAAAAAGCTCAAGGTGTAGTCTAGGCTGTCTAGTAATTGCCTATAGAACAAACTTCACCTTAGTGCCATCAAGCTTATTAGTTAAACTTATACACATTCAACAACCATAAGAGTAACACATAACTATTGCTTCCCTAAACATGTAAGAACTGATTTCAGAACCGCGGCCACATACCACCATTGTCTAATCTATAGTTACAATCAAGATCATAACAACATGATAAACATCATCAACTTGTTTAGGAGAACTAATTAAGAATCCACGAGAATTATAAAAAAGCAGACATAGAGTTTGTACCTTCTCCGCCATAATCCGATCACCCACGTCCAAGGTAGGGTACATAGACTTGGAAGGTATAGACTTTGGCTCCGCAAGAGTCGATCGGAAAAGGATAGAGACGGTGACCGCCGTGAAAGCAGCCTTAGCATCCTCCGAACATGCATTCAAAAGCTTATTAACCCATCCGTTTCCTCCACTTGATTCCTTATCACTAAACTCCAACTTACTCATCAGTTGGTCGTCGTCATCACACCCCGTTCCTCCCTTGTCCACGTCATCAAATTCCGGCGGATTCTTCATCCATTTCGATCCTTGAAGGAACGGAATGATTGAAGAAGCCTTGAAGGGTGAAATCCCGAGGAAATTCATCGTCGTTGACTCACGAGCAGACGTTGACTTCAAGATCGAGATTAACCCCATCACAAGCGGACTTTGACTCCTTTCTCCGATGATTTCCCTAGCGATGCTACTGTACATCGTTGCAGGTCGATTTCGAGGAGGTTTATCCAGATCACGCTTGTGGCTGAAGAATCTAGGACGAACCAAGGACTCAAAGCAGGATCGGAGATCCCCGCCGGGACCAACACGAATCCCGGCGGGTGAAGAGAGATTTCGAGCAACATAGGTAGAATAGTTGAGGGTAATTCTTATCGCCATAATTACGAATTTGAAGAAAAACTTGAAGAGGTAAGGGTAAATTGAAGTGTCGTAGGTCAAAAACGTTTCAGCTAAAGAAAGACCTACAAGAATAAGTAACCCATTTCTAATCAAACGATTGGTTAATTGGAAACAGAATCGACGAATTGAACGGTCGAACTACGCCGACAAGTCAACCGGAAAAGCTGTTTCCGCCGGCGAGATTGATTGCAGGTGAGAATCAACGCGCAAGAAAAAGTAGAATGAGAGAAAGAAAGATCTGGAAAATCCCTAAAGGGCAGATCTTAAGTTTGATATCAATTTGCAATCAAAGGAAATTTCCTCGCGAGTCAGAGAGATTAATAGTGACTACTCTGTAACTAAATAACTGTTAATTGGATTTACTTAGAGTTAGTGGATTTTCAAAATTGATTTTGAAAAAATATAAACAGAAAATTGTATAAAATACAAGAGTTTTGTTAAATTTGTATAAAATTGAATGTAATAAAAAATGTATCAAAAATAATATAACAATAACTTTTAAGAATCAAATTTTTTTGGGAATCTAAAGACTTAAAATTTTTTGACAAGTTTTGTTTCATGAGATAAATTGTTAAGAATAATTACTAACACTAAATTTTTAAAGAAAATTAACAAAGTTAACAAAAATTGGGTAACAGTAAATTTTGAAAATGATTAGAATTAGTATTAATAAATTTACTACTAGTTTTAATAATGAAATGAAAGCAGGAAAGTCAAATTATGACCAAAGAAAAGGAGTCGTGTCAAATTTGGCTGCAGGGCTCTTAGGGCCACACGATCTCCTAATATTTCCATCTTCATTCTCACTATAACATCATCGCTGGCGTCATCAAAAATAAGTCACTTATCTATCTACAAATGAGACCATTAATTAAATATAATTTGTTAAGAAAGAATTTGCAAAACTGAAAATCTAAACACTTGATCACAGGAAGTTGGTAAGTTCAATGAACAATTATATATAAATTTAGCTAATGGATTAGTTAGTTGTGACATAATATTGACGGAAAAAAAAAAACACTTGATCACAAATGATTATTCTTTTAAAAGTCACTATAAAAACTCCTTTCTTTTGTCTTACACAGACATGTTATTAGAGAATAAAACTGTTTTGTATCACTTAAATGTTTTAGCTTTCTAGTAGTCCCTATTATATATTGGATATCATCAACTATGATGAAACAAACAAAGTCAAACACTAAAAGATTTAAAGATTTTAGATTAAACATGTAAACTTCTAATATAAAGTTTTAAGTACAATATAGATTATTTTTGTAGAGTGACTATGATTAATCAATGTCATAAGTCGCTATATTGTGCAACTGATTGTTATACTAATTCATTGACTCCATTGACTATTATAGTAATTTTTTTTATTTTGTTAAACTTATTAGATGATGTCCTGGATTTATTTTTGTAAAAAGTTATTATGTATTTGTATTTATAATTATTTATTTATGTGTAATATTTATAGGTGATATTTGATTTCTTTTTGTTTACTTCATGATTTTCATGATTTCATTTGTATATATAAATTTATTAATTTTATATATATCAATTTATAAAGATGACCGGTGTTATACCAAAAATATATTTATCGATTTCTATTGATTTACGTTTTGATGCATTATAATTTTTGTATATTAATTTTTTTGGCTCGTGTCATTTAGATTTTTACATTCATATTCACTTAGGTTTTTAGACTCGTATTCATTTAAGTTTTTGAACCCGTGTTTATTTAAGATTTCAAACCCATATTCATTCATGTATTTAGATCCATGTTTATTTAGTGTGTAGACATATATTCATTTAGGTAAATATAAGTCATGTGTTCATTTAAACATTTAAATTTATATTTAAAAATTATTATAATTTATTACTCTTTAATATATTTATATAAAAAACAATATCTTAGTAACTTTAAAATTTAATATTTGTAACATTTAACTTTTTATATTCTTTTAATTTCATCTCATTAATGCTTTTTCTGTATATTAAATATGAAGTTACATAGTTTTTATCATTGTATTATCAACTAAATTTATATAATATAACCTTTGTATTAGCATTTAAATCTTTTATAAATACATAGTATATTATTGATTTTTGGTATGTTTGTAATGATCTTAGTATTTCTCTGCTCAAAAATATTCATGAATTTGGAAATCAATTCATTTTTTATATTACAGTAAATTTTATCACTTAAAAAAATTATAAACTAATTAGACAGTATTCCTAAAGATAATAAACGAAAATAGATAAATTATTAGTTACATACCTTTGAATCACTAAGAACCATATCAATGGTTTGACCAAATTTTTTAGTGAATAAAGAATCTTAATTTTAATTTTCCAGTTTTGTTTGCATGGTTTTAACGGAGAAATTTCAGAGAAATACATAATTAAACGCAAAAAAATGAGAGAAAAAAAAACCAGAATTGTAAATAAAAAAAAAATGAAAGAAAAAGAAGATTGAGAATCGTTAAATATTGTTGTTGTTGTGAGAAAAATCATATAAATTTTTATATTTATTTTAAATCTCTTATATGAAAATTAAATCCTATGTTTAAAGGTAATACTAACGTATTATAAAACTCCTATGTAAAAAACATCCATAATTTATATATTATAATATATATTCCGTTTTATTATATTTGATTATTATATTTTTATATATTTAAATTAAAACAAATATATATATATATATATATTAAAATTAAAACAAACTAATAATATTAGGTAAATAAAAAATAAAAAAATCAGTTAACACTACAGTTTTACTATATAAAAGATTATAATCAAATAATAATAATCTATTTATCTATAAGATATCTATCTTTAAAACGTCCATTAAATAATTCACAATAATTTAAAATTTTAATCCCAAAATTGAATTTGGTTGAAGATGAGTTGACTTAACCGAGGTTGTGTACACAAAATTGACTTTGTACTTATAAATAGAAGTATGGTAAGCAGCCTTAGGCATAAAACCCGATACCCGAAACCCGAACCGAAACAGATCCAAAAAAGAGGAACCAAACCTGCAAAATACCAAAATGGGTCATAAATTTATAAACTCAAAAAACCGAATCTGAACCTGAGCCAGAACCGAATTGAGAACTGGATGGGTACTGATACATTTATATTAAATTTATGTTATTTTAATAGATTTTTCTATTAAATCTTTACTAATTTTATTTTTTATAGAAATTTAAACAAAAATACCCGAACTGAACTCGACCTATACCCAAACCAAATCCGACCCGAAAACTAAAAATACCAGAATTGGTCCTAAATCAATAGAACCAAAAATTTGAAACCCGAATAGATTAGACCTGAACCTAAACGGGTATCCGAATGCCCAGGACTAACGGTGAGATCCGATTGTAGGACAAATATGTAGGACAAACATATAGATTTGTAATGATTTTAGTACTTTATTGTTCAAGAAGATTTTGGAATTTGGAAACAAATTTTTTATTCACTTTACAATGAATTTTAATCAATTAATTAGAAAATATTCCTAATCATTACAAAAATATGTAAACAAATAAAGTATTAGATAAATGTCTTATAATCACAAAGAATCATATCAATGGTTTCACCAAATTCTTTAGTGTATAGTATACCTTCTAGAACTTAAGAATCTTGAATTTAATTTTCCAATTTTCTTTGTAAGGTTTCAACAAAGAAATTTTAGAGAAATACATAATTATAGGCATAAAAATATCGAGAGAATAAGAAGACCAGACTCGTAAAAGCAGAAAAATCGATAGAAAAAAAATCCGTATTCGTTAGTGTTATGAGAAATAGGATGTGTCTTAAATAAAAGTCGTTTGATATAATTTTTTTATTAGTATTAGGAGTAAAAAAATTTAAATAAATATTGATTAGGAATATTTTTGTATGATATATCCTAAATATTAGGAATTAGTTATTATAAGTTTTTCTATTTATTTCAAACCTAGTTGAATATAAGATGTTATATTTAAAGCTAATAATAATTTCTTATAAAACTCGTCCAGTCATAATATATTTATCGAAAAAAAAATTATGTTTTGATTTTATTTTTTTAATAAAGTAAATTTTTATTATATTTAATTGTTATATATTTACATATTTAAGTTAAATTAAATTTTTATATATTTAAATTAAAATAAATTAATAATATTATGTAGATAAAAGATAATAATAATATAATAATTAGTTAAAATTTTTTTATCAAATCTTATTAAAAGATAATTTTTTTAATTATTATTATAAAATATATGAATATGATTATATAGATAGTAAGAACGTTATATATTAAACAATAACATTTTTAAAGAAAATTAATTCAATTTTTTTTATCGTCTAATTTAATTGATTATATAGAAACCAAATGGGCTTGTTTATGGATTACAAAAGAGGATTAGAATAACCTCGAAACAAAAGGTCTTAAAGGCCCAAAGTTGGAAATCTCTAGACGACACCCGTTCTGTCTTCCTCGAGCCATTCTCTACGTGTTGTCAATTTGAGCTTACCGACATGCAATCTCCGACGCTGAAGACAGCCACTCAACAGCTCCAATCCTCAATTTTAAGCCCTTATGTCGATCTCCTCTGCAAATCCATCTCTACGGTTGGATCAAAATTAACCGGCATGAAGACCACTTGCAATCACCGACCAAAGAAAACTGATACTTTTTAAACCGTCGGGAAACTCTACAGAAGATAAAATCACTAACAACCTCCGATAAAAAAATTTGGCAATTCGGAGACTAAGATCAGATCATAAATCGTATTCAAAATCGGTAAGAGCAAACTACGAAAACTATAAAACAAAGAATACCAAAAAATTGCACCGGAGAGGATAAAAACACTAAGTATAAACAATCAAACACAATGAAAAAACAAAAGAAACCGATAAAAACTTCGGATCTATACCTAAGATCAATAGAAACCCAAAAGATAAAACTAAAAAAAACCAAAAAATCTACAAAAACTAGAAACAGAGAACCGAAGAGGAGACTCCAGACAGTTACCGGCTATACAGGAAGGTAATCCTTGGTCAGCAAAAACAAACGACCCTCTCTGAAGACATCGGAGAAGAGATCCACCGTGTTTGAGTCCGCCGGAAGAAAGAAAAGAAACTCAATTAATTCAAATTTTTAGGGTGATTTACCGAGTTCTTCTCAGTCTCGTGGTGAATATGATCTAACTAATGATTCTGGTATTAAAGGTTCAACTCTTCCACGTCATAAATCGACTATTCCCTTTATGCTATAAATCAAATCTTGTATATCCAACTATTGACAAAAAAAATTAGGGTGATTTCCTAAAATACTACAAATGCATACTTAAATAATCCAAGAGTTCAAAAGTTTAGTCTAAAAAAGTCGTCTAATACCATTATGTCGTAAAACATATTACAAATATGGAATTAATGAAAATATCGCATTATCAATCTAGAAAAAAACTACCACAAACGACCATATAAGTCTACCACACTAAACAAGCCATGTGTTGTAGATTTAATTTTCCGTCGTAATAGATTTATTAGTCGTTTGTGATAGATTTATTTATCAAAAGTGGTAGAAATTATTTTCAGGTTCATATATTTTGTATGGTAGATTTATTTTTTCCATCGTGATACACTTATTGGTTGTTTGTGGTAAATTAATTTGTCAAGTATAGTAGATTTATTTTCAGATTCATATATTGTATCTAGTATATTTGTTTTCCTTTGGTGATAGACTTATTAGCTGTTTGTAGTAAAAGTATTTGTCAAGGGTGGTATATATATTTTCTTGTTCATATATTATGTATGGTAGAGTTATTTTGTCTTTGTGGTAAATTCTTTGGTCGGTTATAGAAGATTTATTTGTTAAGTGTGGTAGATTTATTTTTATTTCGCGGTAGACTTATTGGTCGAAAAGATAGAGAAAGAGAGAGACAAAAATTTATTAGTTGTTCGTGATAAATTTATTTTCATATATTGTGTGTAGTAGATTTATTTTTATTTCGTAGTATACTTATTGTTCGAAGAGAGAGAGAAAGGAAGAGATGTGGTAGTTTTGTTTGTCGTTCATTGTAGATTTATTACTCTTTCATTGTAGATTTATTTGTCAAGCATAGTAAATTTATTTTGTACTTTTTTTTATTTTTCTTTCGTGGTAGACTTATTAATCGTATGTGGTACATTCATTTGTAAGTGTATGTAAGATTTATTTTCAGGTTCATATATTGTTTATGGTAGATATACTTTTCCTTTGTGATACACTTATTGGTCGTTCGTAGTAGATTTATTTATTAAGTATGATAGACATATTTTTTGGTGTTTTCAACTTCAGATATTATGTGTGGTAGATTTATTTTTCTTTCGTATTAGACTTATTGTTCGTTTCTGGTAGATTTATTTGTCAAGCATGGTAGATATTTTCTAATGTTTTTTAAATATTGTGCGTGGTAGATTTATTGATCCTTTGTAGTAAACTTATTGATTGTTTTTGGTAGTTTTCTTTGTCAAACATAATAGATTTTTCAAACGTGATATAGATTTATCTTGTTGTGTTTTCAAGTTCAGATATTGTCTGTGCTAAAATTTTTTTTTTGGTAAACTCAAATAGTAGTTTATGATAAATTTATTTCTTATATGTACTAAGAAAAACGAAGAGAGAGAAAGAAAAATAATAAAATAGAGCTAATGTAAAAGATGTAAAAAAAATTAAAAAGAAAATAGTGAAAAATAAGTAATTTTTTTAAAGTTTGTTTTTAATTAAAAAAATTAATGACATAATTTTAGTTAATTAATTTTTTTTTCTGGCATCAGTTCACTAAATTTAGATATCTTTTGTCTCAATTTTTTGAGAGTACTCGAGAAAGGAGTATTTTAGTAACTACAACAAAAAGTTGGAGTATTTAAGTATTTTCGAAATTTAAAAAAATAATATAATTTTATTTTATTTTAAATTTATTACACTACATATTTAAATTTGTTTCTATTTTTTCTGTGAATGAATATTCCTATACAATTAATTATCAAAAATTATTCAAATTTTAATGAAACTAATATTTTATTTATTTTAATTTTATATTAATTTTTTGTTGTTAATTTAATTAGGATATTTCTATTGTTTTATTATTAGTAATCTTATTTAATTGAATTTGTATTATTATTTTGTATTGTTTTATCATAAATTAGAATTTTTTGGTCGTTACTTTTTTCCCATTTTTTATTAACTAAATTACAACTGTGTTTTTAATATAAAATCTATCAACTCAAACTAGTAATCGTTATTCGGTAGCGATTGATTGAGTGCTCACAAAAACAACATTTGGTCACATGTTAACAAAATAAAAGGACCATTAAGAAAAGGACCATTACGTACAACAAAAATTAAATAACACTTTTTATTTAAATAAATAACACTTCTTCAAGCTGTAAAACAAGATAGTCTACTAAACAAAAATACAATTCTATCATATCATTCAATCAAACAAAAATAAGTATTTCCCTCCGACAAGTTACTCAACTATAATTTGATAATACTTATTTTTCCCATTGACCATGTTTGAGTATGTTAATTTTAGCTAATATGTGAAAGATATTGATTTAGTGTTTATTTTTAATTATTAAATTGATAAGATTTGATATCTAACCTAAAATTATATTTTAAATTTAATTTTAATATATTATATATAATAAAAAGAATCAAATCTCTAATATCATAATTATTAATTGAATCATCGAACTTAAAATAACATTGTTTTGTTTTATTTTTACACAAATGTTTCTGCTACTACTGGTAGTTTTGAATGTATGACAAAACCTTTGATTAGACATATACTATGAAAAGAATTAAAAAAAAAATTACGAGGGAATTCACACACGAGACTATGCATATTCTACAACAACTCGGATGCTACATTATTTATATTCTCTTTTTTTTTTATCATAAAATAAAACGGGTACAAGGCCTTAAAATTTTTTATTTCAGACTGAAACAAATCAAATACAAACTTGTCTTGGGGTTGCAACATTCTCGACATCATCCTCAAAATAAGTCCGCACTCCCTCAGGCACTAGATCTAACAAATCTAATCGTAATAGAAAAGTAAAAGCATAATTACCTAGGACGTCCGCAAGACGATTAACTTCTCTGTAAACATGGTGAATCCAAACTATCCAGTCATTTGGTAGTAAACCATAGCACAATCGTGCTAGGATGGAAAGGGGGTGAGAATCACTAACCCTTGTCTTGAGGAGTTTGACTATAAACTTCAAATCAATCTCAATCTCAACTCGTCTATAATTCTGCTCCCAAGCAATGAGTAAGCCATAGTAGACACCCCAAAACTCTGCTAAAGAAGCGAGCAAATACCTATATTCAAAGCAAAGCCTCCAAGCCACATCCCATTAGAATTTCGTAGTACACCACCTGCTGTTGAGAGGCTCGGGTTTCCTCGTGATGCACCATCAGTATTGACCTTAATCCAACCCTCATCCGGTTTAGTCCAACTCACCAATAGTTCCACTCTTTGATGTCCTCCGCGTAAATTACTATTTGCCAAGACATTAGCTTGTGTTACCTCCTTAGTTAAGTCTTTAATAAACTGAACTCTATCACGCCATGTCTTATTTGAACCAAAGATGTTGCAACATCTCCATTTCGATGCCCACTAAAGACCCAAAGCAAACATTGTACACCATTTGCCTTCTCCAACCTGTCGGTGCTCTCCAAGATTTTTGAAGATCCATTCAAGCAAAGACATTGTGAAGAACTCTCGTTGAAGCTCAAATAGGACCAAACGACGCCATATACCATTCATGGCTTGGCAGTCTCGCAATATGTGTAGAATCATTTCATCACCTTGTCTACAGATTTGACACGTCGCTGAAATACTTAAGTGTCTCTGAAATCTTTCAGCGTTCGACATAATGTCTTGATTAACTCCCAGCCAAAGAAAAGTTTTGACACACTCTGGGACTTGAACCTTCCAAACTCGTTCAAACATCAGACCCATATCTGAACGTGGTGTCATGTCTGTTGTTAAAAAGTCGTACGCGGATTTTACCGAGAATGAACCATCAAGCGTTAACCCCCCCATGAGAGTCTGTTCTTAAAACCTGTGACCCTATCAAGAACAACATAGCCAAATCTTAACCATATAGTTTCCGGAACAAAGGGGAAGATGAGACTCTGTTGCCAACCAGAGCCATCACACCATAATTCACATACTCGTGCTTCAGAATTGCCAATAGCTAGCGGATTATCAACATAATCAATCAAAGGCTTCTTTAAGAGCCAATTATCCTTCCATAATTTAACTTCTTCACCATCGCTTATTAGCCACTTAAGACCTGGTATGACCACTTCCTTGATTCCCAGTTTAGAACTTCTCCACAAAGGTGAGCTTCTTCCATCTTGGATCTGCCATCTCGTGTCTCTTAGAGTAGTAACCTTATACTTACTACGAAGTAAATTGGCCAGAGACTCGAAGATTCTTATGCTAATCGCCAGCCTATTTTTGATAAGAGGGCGATGTTCATTAGCTTAGCAGATCGTATACCCAGCCCTCCTTATCTCTTTGGTTTGCATACCCTTTTCCAGCTTACTAGATGCTGCTTCTTCGTCTCCTGTGAACTCCCCCACAGGAAGGCTCTTGAAAGTTTATCAATATGCATCAAAGTTGAAGCGGGGAGCTTCATAGTGCTCATTGAATGAACTAGAATCGATGAGATAATTGCTTTACTTAATGTAAGACGTCTTGTGAGACTCAAACACTTACTTTTCCACCCTGAAAGCCGAGATGAAACTTTCTGTACAACATCCCCAAATGTATCTTTTGACACATGTTTATGTAGAATCGGCATACCGAGATATTTTCCAAGGTCCCGCCTTTGTTGAATACCACTCTTATCACTAATTGTGCTTGCAAGCGAACAAGAAACGTTATTGGAGAAGAATATCTTTGATTTATCAAGGCCCACCCTCTGTCCAGAAGCCTCACAAAAACTCTTCAAAACACCTCATATGACCTTAATCTGCGATACTGAAGCCTCTGCAAATAAAATCAAGTCGTCTGCGAAACAAATATGTGAAAGCTTTGGGTTGCCTCTAGCCACACTTATCGCTTTCCACTCTTTTGCTCCCACAGATCTATCAATCATGTGACACAATCTCTCCATTCATAGGACAAACAAGTATGGAGAAAGCGGATCTCCCTAACGAAGCCCGCGTTCCGGTTTAAAGGAAGTTGTTTGCTCGCCATTCCACAAAAACACACATTTCAGGATTGACCACAACCTGCATTATCCATTGAATCCATTGATCTGATAATCGTGCTGCCTTCAAGGTATCTTCCAAAAAATCCCACTTAATTCAATCGTACGCTTTTTCAAGGTCAAGTTTTAGGAGCATCCATCCTTTTCCTCCCTTTCTACGCCTCCTAGAGTGGACCGTTTCTTGTACCACCAGAATATTGTCTGTGCTAAGCCTTCTGGAATGAAGCTAGCTTGTGCAGGTCCGATCAGCTTTGTCATCACACTTTTCAGTCTCAGAACTATAGTCTTTGTGATGGGTTTGAACAACACATTGCAAAGACTTATTAGTCGAAATTGTGACATCTTTTCTAGCTTTTGAATCTTTGGTATCAGAACTACCAAGACATTGTTAAGACCTTCCGGCATACATCCCGTAGTAAAGAAATCGAGCACAAGACGTGTAACAGAAGGGCCAACGACCTCCCAGCATTCGTGGTAAAAGACCGGTTGAAAGCCATCCGGTCATGGGGCTTTAAATTTTCCCATAGCAAACAAAACTGTCTTGACTTCCATCTCTGTGAACAGCTTATCTAAATTCCTTCGTTCTTCCGGTAATAGGCTCGGAAAACCTTCCAAAGGCAAACTAGCTGCTGCTGGAACAACATCACTAAGAGAATATAGTGTCTTATAAAATTCCACCGCCATATTTTTCAATCCAGCAGGGCATGGATCCATTGATCTCGATCATCATGTAACATCTCCACCCGATTACGATGGCTTCGTATCATAGTCGACGTGTGAAAGAATTTCGTATTTTTATCACCCAACATTATCCATTTCTCTCTTGATTTCTGGAACCACAACACTTCTTCCTGTTCTAGCACTTCTTCAAGTTCCTTAATCAAATCATGCTCTTCATTTAATAAATCATCGGTGAGGTTAATCTCCAATAACGATTGAACAGCTTGGATATCTCCCAGAAGCTTGTCTTTACGTCTTGAAATATGGCCAAATACCTCACGGTTCCATTCCTTTAACTTAATTTGAAGTAGAGATAATGCTCGGGGAGTGGAAATATCTCTATTCCACGAACTGTCAAGAAGAGCCTTAAAACCATTATGCTTCACCCACGGAGCTTCAAAACACATTATTTATATTCTCTATGCCAGACAGAATTAGTACAAATTTACAAATCACATTTCTGAAATTTGATATATGTTTTAAGTCTTTTAACAAAAAGGAATGATTTTAAAGCATTATATTTATTTCCTAAATGAAATGGGTCTACGTATTTAATCTTGCGAAATTATGGTAACATTGACAGAGTTATAATTAGAATCAGAAACAATGCACTTTATAATTCGGAATAGCTTTTGACTGAGTTATTTTCGACTTTTGATTATTACGAGATCGGTTAAAACAGTTCTGATGAATTACACATGTCTTCTTCCGTACATTCACAATTTATAATCATCGGACCACTTTAAATAGTTGTCCACAAATTATTGGTTCAACTAACTTTCTCGACCTCTCTCTCTTGCAGACGAAACTCACTGCCGCCAATCTCCCTTTCCGACGGTCAATTTGGCTCATCGTCATTAGAAAATGGAGCCCTCCGTCATCAGCTCTTCATCGGATGTCTCCCCACCGGTGTCGGCCTTCTAATATGCCCTAGATCTAGATTTTAGGCTACTTCCATTCTTGCCTCCGCAGCCGAGCAGTTCCTCCGGTTTTGACGACGGCGCGATGGTCTATTACATGCGGTCCTTCACCTACTTCGTGTGAGGACGATGTTGTAGGGTTTTGTCCGCTGTTGGTCGCCTTGTTTGTTCTCCGTCACCGTGCGTGGTGTTCGTTGTTGCCGGCGCCATCCATCTCGCTGGAGCTGTCTCGGCTTTGGGTACTCTGCCTTCTCCTTTCCCTTTTAGCTCCAGTACCATCTCTTCTTAGTTCAAGTTTGAGGACTGTTTGAATTTAGGTTCAATTTGGATCTGCTTCTTGGCTAAGTAGTTAGGTTTAGTTCTTGCTTTGGTTTAGTGCGTGTTGCTGCCTGTCTTGTGTGTGTTAGTTTGGGTTGGCTCGGTTTTTTGGTGTTATATTGTTCGTCTGTGTCTCTGGTTTACTTTGCTTCAGTGGATTTGCTTGAAAAAGTTGGCTCTTATTGGCAAGTTTGCTCAATAGTGCTTTCACGGTTTCAGTGAGAGTTACTCCTTGACAAAGTTGTAGACTGTCTCTAAGTCCAAGTATTGGGGACTGTCTCTTGGACCGGTTTGCTCGTGGCAATCGATTGGAAAGTATTGCCGGAGTTTGGTGTAGCTGCCATTTTTTACTTCATTTTCTTTGTTAGTCTAGTATTTCGATTCCCAGAGTGTTATAATGTGTTTTTTGTCTTTTCTGTAGTTTTTCTTTCTTCTGACTTCGTTGTTTTCTTTGTAATTATGTCAAAAACTCAAAAAACAGTATAATGAAAGATTTTACATTGGATAAAAAAAAACTTTCTCGACCAACATTTAAATCGGGTTTTAATTGGCAATATGACAGAGATGAAAGAAAATGTGAGTTTGATATTTGTTTAGTCTCGTTTTAGAAAATTTGCATGACACAATTATTTGTTACAAATGATGTATATTTTCTTTAGGGTTAATTTTCAAAATAATCTTTATATAAAAAGTAATTAGGTAAATAAATATGGTAGCAAATTTGTAAATAAGTGGAAATCATTGCATGATTTCTTTTGAAAATATATATACATGTAAATCAAAAGAAAATGCATGATTTCTATAAAAATTAAATTGCATGATTTCTGTAAAATCATATAAATAAATTGCATGTTATCTATATAACAAAAAAAAATCAAATAGCCGTATTATCAAATCATCACAAATTCACAATATATCGATCTATAGCTATGAATTATCTAGCCACCAAAAAAATCAGTACCTATATATTTGTGGTTAAATAACCCGTAACTAGATCGTAATTATTTGGTAATTTTTCATAGTTTTTTCTTCACTGCGACTTAGCTATTATTTATTGTGTGGTAATTATTTGGCAGTGTTGTAAAAAAACATTTCTGTTAGTTTAAAAGGTGAAATCATTGTGAAGCCTAGCTAAGCGATGGTAATAGCTGAGATGATTCGAGGGCAGTAAATGATCTCTATTCTCTAATAACCATTCAAATCTGCAATAGATTGATTATATTTGCAGAATTTGATAAAATGTAACATCGATGTTCGAGAGAAGAGAAAATGCATGCAGAGCAACGGGGTTGGTTGGATTGTGAAAAGTGAATGAGAAATGTTAGATGGCAGGGCTCTCAGTCAGATTCTTCTTTAGGCCATGACATGCATGTATATAGTTTTGGCTAAACAAATGTTAGATTTTTGAGACTGATTTTGTAGTCTTAATCCATGCTCTTACAAGAAGGAAAAATTGGCAGAATAACCAATTCTACTAATTTTATTAAGTCCACGGCCTAATATTCTAGTCAACAAAAATATTGTGTATATTATACAATATTTACACTGTTGCCTTTTGTTGCTAAACAAAAAAAAAAAAAAATCAAAAAATAAAACTGTCAACTCATGACAGTTCCCTTTCTTTATTATTTCTATAATCTTACTTTTTGTTTATTTTCATAATTGCATTCAGTTTCTCTTCATCTCTATCTCTTGTTCTTCGCTTCTCTGTATTTTTTTCCGATTTCACTGTTCTGATAACTCGTGTTCTTCAATTCTGACCGTACAAACTGCATCTGGACTTCTGAATCGGACACGCAAAGAGTGAATAGTAAGTAAATTTTGTTTTATTTTCTATTTTTCTGATTGTGATATCGGCGGTTATCTGCTACCCGATTTATTGCGATTCTTCCATTGTTTCCGGTCAATGTATATGTTCTTGCGTATGTCTGCATGCTATCACATTCAATTTTATAATATGTGACTAATTTGAACTTGTAAGTTTTGGAAACCGTTTTCTGTTTTGATTGGGTATTCAATTATTGTTCATGTCTTTATGCTATCTTCCTTTTACATTTATAATATCGTGTATAGAATTTTTGTATTTCATACATATATATATAGAAATTATAACCGTCTCTAATTTTGGCATCTCAGGTTCAATGCGATTCGACATATTTGTGTGATATCCGATGTTGATTGATATGCTATATGCCATTACCCAAATTCAAATTACCGAAATACTGATTTGTGATATTAACTTGATGATTTCAATGGACTTTTGATTTAATATATACTGTATATTCATATTTTTATTGTGTGTTATTACCTATTAGTGTTGTTTTGTAATGTACTGATGTGTAACTAGCTTATCTTGATTGTTTGGTATAAAGTATGTATGGTAATATAGTAATTCTATTTTAATAGATTGGTCATACAAGATATGGAAGACGAAATCTTTCCTAAGCGTATGTTTGAAACTGGGTATGAACCCAGTGGAAAGAGGAGGGTCAACAACTACTTCACTCTGCTGTATTGAGACGGTAAAGTCTGCATTGGATGATGCAGGTTTGGAATTGTTGATGGAGTCTCAATTTCAAAAGGTTCTATGTATGGGTAACCATACCTTCTCAGCTATGTTCCTCCACTATCTGCAATCCCAACAACTTGTAACAGACAAAAAGTACGAGATGTTGTAGTTATATTATGGCAAACCAATTAGATTTGGTATTGAGGATTTCACATTGGTTACGGGTTTGAACTGTGATAAGACTGGACCATATCAAGGTCGAAGTAGAACCCAATCCACATCTAGGGAAAATGGCAAAGGTAAAGTGTCTGCTACCGGTGATGAGATTTGGAAATCTTTGTTTCGCAAAATGGATAAAATGACCACTGACCATATAACGATATGCTCCTACTTGGGAAGAAGAGGAAGGACAAAATAACAAGATTGAGGTTGGCCCTTCTGTTTCTCGTAGATGGAGTTTTGTGTCCTTCATCCGGCAAGACGCACATTATGAGGGATCGGGTTGCAACGCTATCAGATATTAATGCATTTCTTGCATACCCTTGGGGACGTGACTCATTCTTGATGACCGTGAAGAGTGGGAAGTCTCGTACGGCAGAACAGTTAGTGCAAGAGACAACAACGATTTAAGGTTTTTCTCACTCACTTATTTTGGTGACTATATGTTGTTGTCCTTCTATTATCGGGATGAGGCTCGGCACCGATGATACTCCAGAAGACGAACTTCCAGTAACTGAAGTAATCGATGCCGTCTTGCAAAGACTTGTCAACGTAAACGTGAACTCAGCTAGGATCATTGACAAGAAAGGACAAGTATATATTCTTATAGTATTACTATTACACATGAGTCTTCTATATCTAATAGACTTTCTATATGTAGGCAATAGTGTGATCCAGTTTGTGTGCGAAGCGCAATCTTTTCAGTGATGATATACTGCTCTCCGATGAAGAAAATGATGACGAGGTTAACACAATGGAGAAATACATAACGGACTTACATCATTTTGAGCATAACTATTGGGAAGGTAGTATCAAAGTGGCTGACCTTGAAGAGTCGATTGGAAAAAAACCAAAACAGGGGCAAAGTCGAGATAAAGGTTCAGAATACGGAGGGGACTCTTCTCATGTAGGCAACGACATACCTTGTCAGTCTGATGATCACCGCTCTAATGTACTTGGTGACATGGACATCAGTCACATTATTAAGTTGGCTTTATCTGATCATGAGAAGAGAGTTCAGACAATGTTGGACAATCATACTCGGATTATTGGTAATCAGTTAAATAACCGGCTTGCTACATTAATGAGCCAACTTCTCGGTGAGCCTGCTCCCCGTGCCTCACCTCCGCAGAAAGCAAGTTCGAAAAGGCAAATCCCAGCAGCTGGCAATACGAAATCAAAGGGCAAGAGGCATTCTAATACTGTTAAAGCACCAGATGCACGAGTAGCCAATAAAGCTAAAACATGTATTGTTAGACGCAACACTTTATAGTATTACTATGAACTGTCATATAAGAATACTATACAAATAGTATTACTATATATGTATAACTTGTCTCAAACACTCAATGTAGCAAACCCCCCGCCGGCCATTAGAAGGACAAGTGGCCGTCGTAGTGGTCTCCGCCCATGAGGCGATGTGGGAGATGTTGACGATATTATCAAGCAAGTTTGTTTTGATATTCTTGAAAGCGAGGATGATAAAGATACATCGACTGACGGTGTATGTAGTACAACTATAATAAATAGATTTTCTATACAATACTTGTAGTTAGTTTGTATTGTTTACACGCCTTTTTGGTATAGGATGAACTTGCACATGGCAATGTACCTGAAACTTAAGATGCTGGAAAGGAGGAAGATTCTAGCGAGCATATGACAGAGGTATTCTTTGACAATGATTCAATTGCACATATATTACTGTATTGATTATGTCGTACTTGACACTAATACTATTTGTTCAATAATGTAGAACCTGAATTTGGATGATATTGTACGGACACCACTACATCTATTGATGGGGCTGTCAATATGGTATACCAATACTATAAACTTGGCAATAGTTATTATACTTTGTAATATATTTTATTGGTATTAATTGAGATAAAAAAAATAAGGAGGACGGACAATGCAATGATAATGAGAAGGATGTACCTATACCAGCTAAGGGTGATACTTCAGTGGTAATACTTCTGTGGAACATATTAGTTGTATTACCTACATCTCCTATTGATGTAATATATTCCATATATGCGAACACACTATTCAACTTATCACAGGTTTTTCCGGAGCCTACTATCAATGCTAATGCAGCAGACTTTGTTGTAAGCACGGTAACCTATTTTGAATTCCTATCAGTAACACGAACCGTTCTAATATATAATATTTGACTACATGTATAGATATTCTATACAATATATAATTTCTACATATACACCCTTTAAACTATTTGTGTGGTTTCATGAGGAAAATATAGCTGGTGACGCTGGCAAAACAACTAGTATCTGCAAGGACCAAGCGATTGCTGAGGTATATGCGATTAACCTATATATTTATATGTGAATGTATCATATTGTCCCACTCTATATGTTTTTCTATTTGGCTTGTGCATCAAACACTGACATTACAGAAATGCACTGACGGGCAGACTGAATAAGTAGTAACGGAAATGGTTCTTGATGATCCTAAAGTATTTGTGTAATAGTTAAGGCACTTATATTGTCAAATAATTAAATTTCAAATTATTATGTGGTTAAGCTGGTGTAGTCTATATTAAATATACCAAATGCAGTAATATTGTTTCAGATATAAACATGAATCATCGGATTCCGCACCTGCACTGCTTGTCGAACCTCTCACGTCTGTATTGCCTGCTACTAGAGTGGTATTGTTATTGCATTGGTTTATATATATATATACTTATACGCATACTATTTCTGTTTATATGGTATTGTATATAGGTGACACATGAATCATTTCTGTTTATACGCATACTATTAAATAGCAAGTTGCAGCTTGTTGTTTTGTCTTTCTATTTTTGTATATAGGTGACACATGAATCATTTGTACCATCAACCACTACTGTTGACCCTGCAAAATCAACAGAACATGCAGATACATGAAAGCTATTGTTATTTTATCATACTCGGCTTATTGATCTCGCCAATGTGTAATTGTGTTATATGTATGTATAGTTGTACTACACATATAGTAATACTATTTAATGTTAATCGTATTCTTTTTGATTACGTTATCATCTCTGGCCAGCAGATGGATATACCACATGTTCTTGTCATTGCTGACGCTGAACAACGCGTAGTATCTAAACTTAATTCTTCCGATCAGGTATAATGATATATATTATTTATATTACTATTCTATATTGACAATGAATTTTGTTGGCTATCATTCGATTGCCGTATAAGTTATAACCGAACAGTTTGTATCTATTATTAAAGCCGCGATCAAACCATCTGAAATGATCCATGAAAGGGAGATCAATTTTGGCATTACTGGTATCGAGGTTCCAACCTTCTCAATTGGTCTCACGCAAGAAGAAAAAATGGTAAACTATATTAATATAGTATTAGAATTAAAATAGATTGTATATATCAAACTGATATCACCAGTTAATTGTTTATGATAATTCCTAATTGGTTTTTGGTAAATCTTTCAAGGGTTGTGAAAAAGCTGTTAGCATAACCGATAAAAAGACGGAGCGTAAGATTAGCAAGCGGGATAAGCACATCCCAATTAAGTACAAACCCACGATGGAAACTGCAAAACCAAATCAGCCGCAGTCTAGTGAAAAACTAACAAAGGCTATTGAAGCTGCACAGAAGAAGATGTCACTAAGTAGAAACTTCCTCTTAGACCCATTTGCTGACCCGAATCATCCACTATTGGAGTCATTCTCTAAACTCATGGAGATTGAAAGGTTTGGTTGAATGCTTTCAATGTATATATTAATGATCATAGGCCGTATTAGAGAATGTGGCATTGTACAGGATTTGGTCTATTGATGGGATTGAGCAACCAAACACAAGTGTCCTGGAGATGATGGAGGGTCAACATATTCCGGACAGCTTGGTAATGTATTACAATAATGGTATATCTATATTGTATAGAATTACTACAATAATAGAATATCTACTTAATAGGGTGTCAATGGATTGGTTATGTTCATCCAATTTCGTCGAGACTAGATGGCAGACTACAGGTTTGATTTCATAGTTTCTTCATTCCTCTTGGAGCTACAATGCCAGCATACTAGCTTTATTCAAGAGAAGAAGAAGGAGAATTTTGTGTTCTCTTCGGCATCCAAGGTTCCCCTCATTAGCCTCCCAATCTTCTTTAAAATTTAGACATAACGTTTCTCCAAAGATGGACAGTGCATGCCAGACCTGCATATAAGTAACAATACTATATAAATGGCAAGTACATATATTGGTACGTATATAGATATTCTATTTGAATAGACTTTCTATTTAATACATTAATATTTACGTATATGTTTAGTATCGCAGACGTACCTTTCCCAACGCGTTGTATATGCTGTTGTGCCTATCTGATACAAATACTACATCTGCTGAATCTTCCACAAACTCATTAAGCTTACACAGGAACCACTCCCAAGATTTGTCATTTTCACTATTGACAATTCCAAAATCAAGGGGGAAAATATGAAAATTGCCATCTTGGCATCAAGCAGACAACATGCAACCTCCAAATATGGTTTTCAAACTAGTTATATCCTCAACAATCACTTTCTGTATGAATTTATATCCTTTAATCGATGCAGCAAATGCAATAAAATTATACTTAAATCGCCGTACACGTCTATCTTCATTATCAAACTCCAAAAAACACAAGCTTCCTGGATTTTTCTTTTCCAACAATGAATGGTATACTGGCAATAGTGTATAACTACTGGAGCAAGAACCATAGGAGTTCTCCATTGCAACTTTTCTTGCTTTCCAAGCCCTGTAGTATGATATACTGATATGGAAATCATCAAGAAAATACTTTTGGATTTCTCCAACGTTTGGGCCATTTTTAATCCCAATCACTTGTGTTGTTACCAATTTGTGGTAATTCATCCTATCGTCCACGCAACAGGTGTGTGTGAGGGTTGCTTTACGGATTTGGAAGCTGCATGAGATATCAACACATGCAGCATAAACTCTCCATGGATAGTTAAGAGATATGCCTATTAGTGTCATAAACTTTGGAGTCGACCGATATGTACAGAAATGAAACTTCCGGTTGATAGCGTAGATAACAATCTTGACCCTGAACTCTTCTTTCAATTTGAAAACCCTCCCCACAAACAACTTGTCTCCTTCGTAGTTGATGTCGAACATTGCAGTATCCAGGTCTACGTGAAACAATATTTATAAATAAATAGAATTACTATATCGAACACATATTATATTATAAGTTATTAACAAATATGCATAGCAGTAACTTTACCAAATAGAATTACTAAGTAAGTATATATACCATATTTTTTCTTCGCAGTCTTGGAAGCATTTGCCTTACATAAGTCATTGAATATAGGAGGTGCATCCCTCCAAAATAAGGTAGGATCAAAACTGGTGTCATTCAGTATCTCATCTAGTGATACAAGGGACCTCTCAAATAATATTGTATTGTGACAAGTCCTACGGGCATTTATATCATCACTTTCTATGGATTCATCATCGCTACTTCAGTCAGAGAACTCTAACCGCTTACGAAAAGATTCACCTAACAAGTATCTAGATATAGGATGTTTCCTTCTAAATTCTTGTGTCACTTGAATCCCCTTTCCCCTATCAGCAGCAGGCATTAAAGTATCGGTTTTCTCCACATATGGAATAGAATTACTAGCTTGGAAAGGAGGTCTATCTGGAATATCACTTCCACTACCAACAATGAACTCATAACCAGGTAGATCCTTTGCTACTAGATCACTTTCCAATAGATTTTTGATTGTTCCACCCAACTCTTGGGTGTTCAACACAACATGTTTGTCAATGTTATTATCAGATTCGCCAATGGAATCCTCTGGCTTAGCACTACTATGAAAGTTTTGCGGATGTGGAACAACATATGGAGTTCCCACTGGGTTACTAGGAATGTTGTCCACACGCGATGGTTGATTATCCATAGTAACAAACAAACTTACTTCTTCGACATCGCTTCGCACCCTAATGTAGATCTCAACATCTACATCTTCGGTAATAGAGCTAGTTCAGCTCCTTCGCCATCGTCCAATGACAACCATTCTGGAAACTGGTAAGAGAGGTTTATAAATAAATTATCTTCTCTGATACCTAGTTTAGTTTTGACCAAGTCGACTAATTAAGAGAGAGTGAGGCCATCATAGAGGTGGACATATTTCTCGGTTCCCCATTCATGAGGATCGAAGTAACATGCACCCTCTACTAGACAAATCCATTCTCCAACCACGATTCTAGCATTATCGACATCGTCCTCCTTACATTTATATAAAACAAATCATGTGTTATATATGCATTTTAAGCGTTCATGAGGATAATGAACTAGGAATTGCACACAGAAAGAAATAGATCTGATATATATAGACCATATATGCAATGTGTCATACTATAATAAGTTCAACATATACATGTAGAAATTCTTACCCATGCGTGAACACTTCCCTAACTGAAATCATTGTCTCTTTCTTCAGACATTTTCAATAAATTTGTCTGTCTAAATATAGTAATGAGCATTTTCGAAGATAACCACCATTTAAGCAAATAATTTGAATTTGAAATTAAAAACTAATGGTTATGGTAGTGATTAGAAATGTGTACTCTTGCTCTGAAAAAGCCATACGCGTAGCCATGCTTTTTCTTGTAGCAGAACTGACTTGTTGGGTACTTCACTCGCCCACGTAAGCGAATGTTGTTATAATTATATGGTTTTATAATTACTGAAAATGTGATAGCAATGGTAAGAGAGTAAAATTTAAGGGCTTTGTGTTATTGACTTAAATAGTTAAAATAGTTAAAAAGAGATGTTATATTCTTAATAAAATTAACAAATTTGGTCATTGAGCATATTATCCCTTACAATAAAGGTTTTTTTTTATAACAAGTTATTTTCTATCCAGAAAATTTTAAACGGTATTTTAGAGTTGGACTTATAGAATTTGATTTTTTTGGTAATGGAGGAAGACGGAATTATCAAGGCATTAGTGTACTTCACCCTACCGCTAACCCAACCTAAATTAAACTTGACCCATGCGTAAAGTTAGACCACAGCTCATTATAGATCTCGATCTCGACCAATCAAAGATGTTGACCTAGAAATATTTTGGCCTATACTAAGACAAATCAAAGAAATAGAAAATATTCCATATTTTAGATATTGAATATTTCTGAAATTTTAGGAAGATTTTTGGAGATAATGATAAAAGCAGTGTAAGTAAAATAAAGAAATTGTATTTATCCACACCCTAGAACTAACTCTATTTTATAAATAGAGGAGATTACTTCCAAAAGGAGATCATTGAACAATATACTATTACTGGCCTACACTTTTCTTTGCATGTTTAATAATCAAATTTTTTATTCAGTTTCCCTCTTAAATCATTCAATTAGAATCTAAATTTTTTGTGTTAAATCTGGTTCGAACACTAACTACTAACTACAATATAGAGAACCCAAATGAAACAAGGAGATAATAAAGCTAAATATCTAAAGCCTATGAAAACAATATCAGATTCCATAATGGTACTTGTAAAAAGTGGTTTCGAACACGAGAACAAAGCTAAGTAATATTAATCTCTATCGATTAGGTGCACGAGTACAAACCCTACTCTTGTTTATTTTTCTGAATATATATAAATAGGGTGTATGCGTGGTAACTAATATTTAAAAATTTGTTAGGTGAGGTAACGTGTAGTGTCTAATCAATTAATCAAAAATTATGCAGAGATTAGTTCTAGAATTTTTATTTAATTTTCATATCTATATATAATATTTCATAATACAAAACATCAAAATACATTCCGGCAAAATGGTCGATGCACTAAATTCACCTTCAATATAATGAGTTTGAATCTCACTAGTGCAATTTATGACTTTTAACCCTCAAATTTTAAAAAGGGTAAACATTACATCTTCATCTTCTTCATCTCTTTACCTCACTAAAACTTTAATATGACGTTGTTATTGTTCCAACTTTTATTTTTTTCATCGTTTTCTTTACAATTTTTTTTGAATATTTAGACGTTATATATATACATAGATCTACTAAAAAATAAAAAATTTCATAAATATAATTTGATTTCTGATTTAAAAATATCAAAAACTTTTTTAAGATTTCCGATTTTCTCGCCGATTAATTCTAATTTACTATAGTATTTTACCGATCAGCGCTTTTCTGGTTGAGTTTTCGACAACTCTGCCGAGATTTAAAACAAGGGTTGTAACCCATGAAAACTATCAATTAAGTTTATAGTTACATAAAATTTGAATCTTTGTTTATTACCATATAGAATAACTTTAATATGTTATAATTCACATGTAAATTTAAATTTTATGTGGATACACATTTAGTTCACAGTTTTTATAACTCGTCCACTCAAAGAAGTATGATTAAAGTTTGTCAAGGATACTAATTGATTATGTTTTTATTACTTGATGTATCGTATATAGTGTTTCCTATTATACTTTGTTCTAGCACATTCTATGGCGTGTATATATGTCTCGTATATGGTTGGTTATTCAATAAGATAATACATTACCTTTACAAAGTTGAGCTGTAACAACAATCCTCTCTGTTAATTAAAGCAATAGTAACTTAGTAATGGATCTAAATATTCATATGTTGAACACAGTGAGGGAGGCTAAGATGGTATCAATTAATTGTGTTCAATCACATTATGGGTTCGGTGAAGTGGATCTACTCTTTCTTACATGACATTTATAATCATTTGGACCACTCACTTCTTAACTCCATCAATAAAAATCATGTATTCATTTTTAAGTTTTTTTTTGAGTTAAAAAGTCAAAATATTTTCTAGTTGATACTTATTGATCTAGTTTTAAAATTTGGCATCATATATATTTATATTCAAAAGATACGAAACGGATAAGGCATCTTTTTTTTGTCTCATGTATGCATGTTTGATGTTTTCAGCTCTGAATTTCTTGTAATCTTTTTACCAAATTATTTGATATTTTATGAATAACCTAAATTAAGGTGGAACTTCTGGCAAGAGTATTTCGAGATATGGAGTAACAAAAAAATACTATAGTAGAAAAACGAACGATATCGAAATCTGATTTTATTGTATGTTCAGTATCTATATATGACAATAATGTGGTTGTAGTAAATTAGTTTTAGAAACTTTTGACAAGACTGATCAAAAGCTGTAATGAATGCAACCTTGGAAGACAGTACAATAATTAATCACATAATGGTAAATTAGCGACTTTCATATTTCATGATTACCTTTAATACAATTAATCTGGAGTTATATACAGAACACTAATTAATGATGTTAATTTTCTAAGCAGTAAGATGTAATAATAATATTTGATGCCGAAAATGAATTTTACAAAAGTATAAAAATCAAAACAGAAGTTTCAATGCGAATTGGCACAAAAACAAATTACTGGATAGACTTTAAACTAAAGAGTACGATTACGAGCAACAGATGCGACACAAAAAGATGTCCAAGTTGTAATTGGTGTATATATACAGCCACAATAAATAAATAAATTACAGTATTATATAATTAAAAAGTATGGAAAAATTGATATTGGATGGATGCTGTCATATTAATTACAACTTACAGTAGTACGTGTTCATTGTATACCTATTTTTGAAGTTTGTCATTTTTTTATGAACATCGAAGTTTGTCATTATATTTTTATTTATGTGTTAATATATTCTTCACCGAATTTAACACGTTAATAGTGAGAAAAGTATATAGTAAAACATTATTTTAGTGTGATTGAAAACTATATGTTAGATTTTGGATATTTAATTCTACACACACAAAACAAAAGATTATACATAAAATAAGTATGAGAAATCAACTAAAAATGCCAAGGACAGGTAGTTTTTAAGATATAATTGTTGGTTATACATCGTCCAATTATTCATATATATATAAACTAAAGATATTTTTATCCAGTCATAATTATTAGAAAAATTGGCTGAATATAATTAAGTCCATAACTAAAAATCCAAAACTCACTATTATTCAACGTATTTTTTAGATTATAATTATTTTTATTTTATTTTTTTTCTATATATTCTCTCATCCTTTATTTTATTTAAATTATATCTTTTAATAAAAAATAATTCAAATTTTAAATTTTTTTAAAAACATAGATTTTTTTATACATATAATTTAATTTTTTTTTAAATGTCAAATAATTATTATAAGCGCCAAATATGTTATATAAAATAGATTATTATGTTCTATTCTATTTTTATACAGAACGTTCTTTCTTTATACACATCAATTATACATAATTATTCAAACAAATTTTATTCATCATCCTGTCTCCTCCTCTTTCTCTTCCCCTCCCCCTCATCCTCTCTCTTATTATTCTTCCTCATTTCTATAATTGTACTATATAAAATAAAATAAACAACTTTTAACAATAGTGCTTCCCCATCATCAATAATATAGTAATTAATATCCATAGATCTTTGTCTATATATATATTACATAATGCTCTATTTTATTTTATATAGTATAGAATATCTATTTTGTATAAGAATAACGAATTCATTATTTTGAGAAAATATCATCAATCTAAAATGAAAATCTTTCTAACAAACAAGTTGTCTCATTTATAGTTCACGTTAGGTAACTCATCATCTATGCTTTCATACTAATAATAGTTCTTTTGTATAAAAATTTTATATGTTATATAATAATATCGTTTTAATGTTGAAGGAACACATCTTTCATGTGATGTAGATGATTATTAAAATATAGACTTTAAATATATATAAAATATTAAACTATAATTAATTTTATTTTTCTCTTTTTTTCCTCCACCTAAATTTTCGTTTCTTTTCTTTTCCTTTAATTGAACAAACAAATTCAATTGTGTTGACTTAAGAGTAATATAGTAAAAAGTTAGAGTTTTTAGCTACATTCTTAATTTCGTTATTAGCATAGCTATATTCTTAATTAGATAACCAAAAGTTGCTATTTGGCCAATTCTCCCAAATTATTAACACTAAGGATCGAATAATCCACAAAGTAAATGAGTTTGCGATTGTTATTCGGTAGGGACCTCTCTCTTTATGTCTCTATCTTTCATCTTCTTCATTAGTTCTCTTCTCTACATAAACTCTCAGATTTTCAATCAGTTTCTCTGTATTGTATATGATCTTCTTCTTCTATTTGCCAACTCTAATGGATAACAACACTTACCGTCTCCGTCGTCTTCGCAGTCGTATGCAACCTAAGTTCACTCTTCATGACTCCGAAGGTCTTAATTAATCTTGTTAATATCTAATTATTCTTTTGTTTGCTCTCTCTTCTCATCTATTAAACTTGTCTACTTATGCTTTCATGAATTTATGGGTTAATGATTATATAAAATTTACTAAAAAATGCAGAAGTAACAAGTAAGGAATGGGAGTTTATCAACATGACAGAACAAGAAGAAGATCTCATCTTTCGAATGCACAGACTCGTTGGTGATAGGTAACGTTTTCTTCTTCTCGTTATATATATATATCGTTACAGATAAATAAACTTTTAAAAATTCTTTACCAAATTTCTAATATGTGTGTGTAGTATTTACGCATGTAGTGCCTGAAGAAATGACGTCCACAGTATATATACACTTATATATATATATTTGTACATATTTATATCAAATTATGTATGAACTGAATCTATCAAAGAATTCTCGAGAAGTATTTTTATTTTCGTTATGATATTTCTTCCAAAATTAACTTTTCCAAATTACCGGGTTTATAATTTTATCTACGACCTTAACAATTGTAAATCACCCTCCAAAGTACCAAGTAATACCCAATATAACTCATTTTATCATAATCAAAATTTTTAAACTATGAAAAAATAATATATCAAATTGATACCTCAAAAAGTTTGAATCTATTTTTAAAATTTTAAAAGTTTGATGTATGTAACTGTAACTTCAAAAATACTTGCATATGAAAACTAGCTAGAGTACTTACGATTTTTTTTACCTAACCGATTTATATGTTTGAAAATAAAATATAAAGTTGTAAAAATAGTAATATCAAAATTTATTCTTAATGTGATTTTATATAGTGTTTTTTTCTTAAGAGAGTTCTTTCCTTTATCCTTTACTTTTAAAATGATAAATGAACTATATATATAGTAGTTATATATATTGTCTATATATGCAGTCATATATAGTAGTTAACTATTAGGGCTTGAATGATTACGGAAATTGGAGGAGACAAAATTGTTTGTGGATCAGACCGGTTTTAATTGCACCATTCATAAACTTTTTACTCCGTAACAGTTTGTGCGGAGAAAAAATATCCATCGTAAACTAAATTTGGACCGCATAATTATTTGGACCACAGTCGATTAATTCTTGCCTCTCCCAACAATTCAATCTCTTAAGTGAATATTCTACAAAAGTTCATGAGTTTAATGAAATCACACTATATAACAATCTTATAATTATTTCTTATTTATTTATTTTTTGCTCGAGCAGAAGGTGGGAATACCTTTAGTATATTAGTATAACAATTCCAAATATGTATCGCAAGCTCAAAAATGTATATGAAATCTAAATATCACACTCTTTATGTTTCATGACTGTTGTATTGAAACTTGTTATAATTTTAGTAGATATACTTTTTGGGAACATTTTGATCGAAATATCCGATCTATAGGCTAAACTCTTTCCAAAGCTAAACAATATCATGTGGACTATGCAACTCTCGGCACTCAAGAACTCGGATGGAGAAGACTACAGAAGTGAATATTTAACCACTTGACAAAAATACTTAGTAAATGTTTTAAACAAGGTTTTTTTTAGTTTTACATATTATAATTAATTTAGTTACTATATATATAAAAGCGTATAACAACGTATATGCGAAAAAGTCGAAAATTAAAGAAATATGTATAAATAATGAAATGGAATTAATAAGATGTTGGGCATGGATTGAATAATATCAGGTGGGATTTAATAGCAGGAAGAGTAGCAGGGAGAGAGGCAAAGGAAATAGAGAGATATTGGATTATGAGAAACGCTGATTATTTCTCCCACACACGACGCAATTATGAGTAATTCAATCATTTTTCTACGTCTTCTCCTTAATTTATGTTATTATATTTGAACAAAAAAAAGTTTAAGAAAAAAAAAGAAGATCTTTAATGTGCTTATGCTTCTAATCAATGGTTATTCAAGTTTTTTTTGGTTGATGGGTATCAATTTATGTCAATTCTACAAGTTGTGTCACTCGTTTTGTGCCACCTATACCGACTTAACTCGTTCAAAAATATTGAAAGAAGTAAAGAAAGAAAATATAGTGGAAATGAAATTTTTATAAAGATTTCTTATATAATTTTCATAAGTGGAGTGATTTTTTTCTTCTTTTTTTAATCTATAGATAACCTTTAATTTATAAGATACTTCTTGCACAGTATAAATAGATGTATTAGGTGAAAAAATTCATTTGGGTATTGTATTATTTTGTCATGCGTGATATTATCAGAACTTTGAAGGTTGAGTTATGAATTAGACTTAAAAAGAGTAACATCCATTAGGCTAATAAACAAGAAGTAGTAGCTATAATATCAAAGAATAGTTAACTAATTATATGAAAAATTGGAATAATTTTATCTTACATATTTTATGTTGCCCGTATTTCTTCAAAAAGGTGTGAAGAACAAAGAGAGAAGAATATTCTTACAAGTGCTAAGCACGAAGCATTCTGACAAAACAAGGACCATTCACTCACTAGCTAATACCTAAATACTGATCATGTTATCATTATAATACTACATGAAACTACTTAAGCCACCTCTATTATTGTCTTCTTAATTTGCGCTGTTTTCAATCTCTGTTCTTATTCTCTTCTTCCAATTTTGCCTGCAAATTCAACTGTTCTTAAGACCTATTAATTGGAGCCTTAACAATTTAACTGTGCTAAAGACGAATTCAAAACAATGAAGATGGAGAGTGTATTTAATGCAGCCTCATGACTTTTGTGCCAGTCTTGAATTATCATCTGCAACTATATATACCTAACACTTTTTCTAGCATATAACACCTAGCCAGTATCTAGACTCTCTAGCATATATAGCTTTTAACAACAACATATATATATATATATAGCTTATATAGCTTACATGATATAAATTAAGTATCAAAGAAAACATTTTGTATCAAAGAATTGCTCTCTTTGTATTGATTAGAAACTTAGCTCAAAATGAACCAATTACAAGTTCTTAGTATTATCTCTTGTGTCAATCACAAACTCAATTGACACAAGTTTATAAAGTTATATATCCTTTGATATCTCTTACTAAACCTATTCCTAATAGGATTCTTATTTATCTTAATCCTATCTTGAATCTCTTTAAGCCTATCATAATCTTTAATTTTCTTTTTAAAGATAGCTTAGGCTGCAAGCTATTGAAGCTTATCCAATAGACTCCTATTAGACTTCTCATTTGCTTAAACTTGATTCTTGAATGGGTCTTTGTCAAAATATATGCACATTGTTCTTCTCCGGGAACATGCTAGACGATGATTTGATCGTTTTCAATACATTATTTAATAAAGTGATATCGTTTGTGTATATGTTTTGATCGGCCATGAAAAACTGGATTTTTGGTGAGTTCAATTGCTGATTTGTTGTCAATCCGTATCAATGTTTTTGAACAATCATTTCCTGCGATCTCACTCATTAGATCTTGTAGCCAAAGAGCTGTTTTGAAGCTTTAGTGGCAACCATAAATTCAGCTTCGCATGATGATAAAGCCACATTGTTTTGCTTATGTAAATACCACATTATTGGTGTCTCTCCAAGATAGAAAATGTGACTGCTGTCACTATACCCAGTAATTGTCATTGAACCTCCTTTCTTAAATCTCAAACCATGTTTGACTGTTCATTGTAAGTATCTCAAAATTTGTTTCAATGCTTTTCCATGAGATTCTTTTGGTTTATGCATATATCTACTTACTACTCCAACAGAGAAAGCAAGAACAGGTCTAGTGTGCAAGAGATACCATAAGCATCCAATTCTTCTCCGATACAATGTGGCACCGATCTCTAGTTCTTTATCATTTGATTTAGAAAGCTTTAACCCAAACTCCATTGGTATATGAGTAGGATTACAATCTTCTAAACCCGCTTATTTCCAAATTTTTCGTGCATAAGCTTCTTGTTTTATCTCGATTCCTTCCTCTGTTTGTTTAACTTCAATACCAAGATAATAAGTGAGCTTTCCCAGATCTGACATTTCAACTTAAAAGACATTCCGGACTTGAATTCGTGTATGATTTTGACAAATTTTCTCGTAAAGAAAAGGTCATCCACATAAACTGCGACTATAAGAAGATATGTTCCTTCTTCTTTCCGATAGACATAACTTTCTTTGGAGCATCTTACAAACTTTAAACTCTTTAAACTTTGATCAAGTTTCGTGTTCCATGCTTTAGGAGCTTGTCTCAATCCATATAAGGCTTTAGAGAGTTTGAAAACCTTCTTTTCTTCTCCTTTCTTTTCAAATCCTATTGGTTGAGACACGTATACTTCTTCATTTAATTCACCATGTAAGAACGCACTTTAACATCTAAGTGATGAATTTTCCATCCTCTTGAAGCAGCAATACCCATGAGTAGTCTTATTGTTTCTATACGAGCCACTAGCATGAAAACTTCATCAAATATATTCCCTCTTGTTGTGTATATCCTTTTGCAACAAGACGTGCTTTAAACTTAATGATGGAGCCATCCACGTTTCTCTTTATCTTGAATATCCACTTCAATCCAATAACTTTTGCTTCATACGGTTTGTCAACGAGATTCCATGTTCTGTTTTTGTTGATTGAATTTATCTCATCTAGATAAGCATTAGTCCATTCAACATAATCTTTTGCTTCTTCATAGTTCATCGGTTCGTCATTGAGTGATAGAAGGAGTCGTTCACACTCAATATCAGTTGAAAGAACATAGTCATTTAGGTGTGTATGAGGATGAACTTGCCGTGTAAATCTCCTTAGAGATTGTATTGGTTCATGTGGAGTTTCAGTAATTTGTTCTTCCTCTGTTTTGACCTCTCTCTCATGCCTTGAACTATGATGTTCATTATCAGAATCATCACTTTCTTGATGATTTTCAGCAACAAATGGACCAAGTCCATTGTCTTGTGTGTCTCCCCAAATCATCCAAAACATACCAGGTTCAGTTACATTATCTTCATGTGTTCCCTTCCAATTCCAAGCTGCTTTTTCATTGAAAGTTATATCTCTACTCACAATGATTCTTCTTGTTGTCGGATTGTAGAGTCTATAAGCTTTTGATCTTGGCTCAATTCCGCGATGAACTAAAGGTTGTGAACGATCATCTAACTTCTTTAGATTCACATTCTCGATTTTTGCATAAGCAAAACAACCAAAATCTCTTAGATGGCTCATAAATGGTTTCTTATTTCTTAAACATTCATAATGGATCTGGTTTTGAAGAGCTCTTATGGATATATGATTTATCAAGTAGGTTGAGTGTCTTACTCCTTCTCCCCACAAGAAATTTGGAACCTTCATTGCCTTTCGAATGCTTCTAGTCATTTCCACTAGTGTACAATTTCTTCGTTCCACCACACCATTTTGTTGTGGCGTATATGGAGCTATTAATTGCCTCTTGATTCCATTCCTTTCACAATATTCTTGAAAATTCTTTAAAGTGAATTCCCCACCTCTATCTGTTCTCAACATCATGATGGAATTTTCCAAGTCCTTTTCTAACAAAATTTTGAAGTCTTTTAAGTGTTTTAGTGCTTCACTCTTCTCTTTTTGTAGTATTGACCACATATACCTTGTATAGTCATCAATAATCACGAAGATATACTTGTTTTTTGCAGGAGTAGATGGAGAAATCGAACCACAAAGATCAGTGTGAATGAGTTCCAGTGGTTTAGAAGACCGAAACTGACTTGCTTTGGAAAAGCTTTGCCGAGCTTGCTTCCCAACAAAACATAACTCACAAATTTGTTTCTCTCCTGCAATGTTTGGTAATCCGTAAACCATCTGCTGAGTTGACATGTTCGTAATGATTTTAAAGCTTAAGTGTCCAAGACGAGCATGCCACTTCCAAGTTTCTTCTTCTATCTTTGTTTGCAGACATATAGGTTTACCTATTTGAAGCTTGACCTTCTACAATCTGTTTGGAGATCTTTTTACTTTAACTATCAGTCTACCACTTGGATCATGAAGTGTTAAGTAATCTTCTTTCATTATTACTTCACAACCCTTTTCTGTGACTTGACCTAAGCTCATAATATATCTTTTGAGATCAGGTATATAGTAGATATTAGTCATCAGTTTCTACTCTCCTGTTTTTGCTTGAAAGAGAATCGACCCTTTCCCTTCGATGTTAACACAAGATCCATCTCCAAACTTAAGCCTTCCTTTGACTTTCATATTCAACTCCGAAAAGTAAGATTCCTCTCATGTCATGTGATTGCTTGCACCATTAATGACTTGTTCAAGCGATGCTATGATGTGAATATATATGTTTCTTGGCAATCCGTTAAGGAATTTTTTAACCATCTTTGGCTCCTCAATTACTTGTCCCAGAGCTGCTGATTTTGATGCTACCTCTGCCATTCTTCCAGCAAAATAATCAATAATATATGAATCTTTCATCCTCATCCTTTCAAATTCAGACATAAGTGTTTGGAGCCTTGCTTCTTTAACCCTTTCAGCTCCAAGATTCCTGCTCTTTATTGCTTCCCATATTTCCCTAGGTGAATCTTGTTCCCCAACTTGCAATATGAGACTTTCCGGTATAGATTGGAACAGTAACTTCATGGCTAAGTGATTTTTCTCTTCAACACTCAAACCCATCCCTATTGTATCCCATACTTTGTGTACTTTTAAAAGCACATTCATTCTCATTGACCAAACCGTGTAGTTGGTCGAGCTTAGTGTTGGACATACTATGGACGATGGTACATGATCCTTCTTAGGTGTTTTGATGTTGTCTCCCATAGTTCGAGATCTCTTACATTTCTTCCGATGGATCGAAAACATGGATTTGCTCTGATACCAAATAAAGTATCAAAGAACACACTTTGTATTAAAGAACTGCTCTCTTTACATTGATTAGAAACTTAGCTTAAAACTAACCAATAACAAGTTCTTAGTATTCTCTCCTGTGTCAATCACAAACTCAATTGACACAAGTATTTATAGAGTTATCTATCCTTTGATATCTCTTACTAAACCTACTCCTAATAGGATTCTTATTTATCTTAATCATATCTTGAATCTCTTAGAGCCTATCATAATCTTTAATTTCCTCTTTAAAGATAGCTTAGGCTGCAAGCTATTGAAGCTTATCCAACATTCACCCCCTTAAGCTTCAAGTTCTTCTTTGAAATATCTTGAACTCCTACTAGACTTCTCATTTGCTTAAACTTGATTCTTGTAAGGGCCTTTGTCAAAATATATGCACATTGTTCTTCTTGGGGAACATGCTAGACGATGATTTGATCGTTTTCAATACATTTTCTAATAAAGTGATATCGTTTGTATATATGTTTTGATCAGCCATGAAAAACTGAATTTTTGGTAAGTTCAATTGCTGATTTGTTGTCAATCCGTATCAACGTTTTTGAACACTCCTTTCCTGTGATCTCACTCATTAGATCTTGAAGCTAAAGAGCTTGTTTTGTCATGATTAAGCCAATTGCTGTCGATTGACCAGTAAAATCCAAAGTTCTCGACAATTTTGTCATGATTAAGCCATCAAAAAGTTAATCAGAATCATTTTCTTTCAAAATTCTAAATTTATTTTATGGATCACACAACCATCGAGAATTCGTCTAAAATTCTCAATGATATTCTTTAGGATTTCTAGCGTTGTTAATATCTGATAGATTCTCAATAGTTTTTGTTGTAGTATTAACTAATTATTTAGAGAAAATGGTCAACTAATACCCCAAAAAGCTATCATGGTAATTAACAAATCATCTATATCCAATCTATAAAATATAATCACTTAATTTGGTGTGTCTTATTTTATTTTAATTTACCAAGAGGTTCCGGGCCGAAACTCATTATTGTTTTAGGGTCCAAAAAATACTATATGAAAAATTATGGCCAAATGAAAATGATTAACAATTTCGTAATTGAGAAAAATCGGTTTCTATTTTATACCAACATGGCGACACATGGTTTGTGTCTTCTCTTTGTGCCCACATATACACATACATTCAATTATATGTGCATATATGTTCCCTTGAAAATCTTCATTTCAAAAATCCATTCAACATGAACCTTAAATATCTAGTCAAATTCTCCAACTTCATGTCTCGCATATTTATATTTTTTGGGTCGTCCTGATCTTCAAATCCATTGTGTGGCTTGGTCAAACCAGTTAGTTTGGTATATCTTGGTCATTACAACCTGCAAACTTTTAGGTCGGCATAACTTAGTCATTACGAATCCCAAACTTATTGACACACCATGGCAATTATGACCTTCTGACCGTAACCCATCATTTATCACACTCATGATCAAGCCATACATTACTAATTAAGTACAGTAGTTCTTTCCAAAGATTCCACTATATTAGTTACTCTTGAACAATTTCAACATTTTATCCATTTATTCATTATTTTTGATAGTCTAGACATGTCCTAAACGCACCAAAATCATTAATCCACAAATTACTATCTACAAACAACATGAGAATAACAAATTTTTGTAAACATAAGTAGTCAACTAAAGTTAAAATCAACGGACAAATATTGGTTACCACATAATACTTGGGTCGAAATGGTAACAACTAAATTTGACTATTTTTTATTTGTTTTATGTATTGAATCTAGGTGAATTAGTTAAATCAAATAGTATCAGAGGAATTTGACTGAATTTGGTGGAAGTTTTTTTATAACAGTTAGATCGATAAAACTCAATATATAACCAATATCATCAAATTCTAAAATTCCAAACAATATTAAGTGGATCAAATGTAACTATATGAAATCAAATGAAAAATTTAGTTTAGTAACAGGAAATATAATATTGTATCCCATAAAATATTGACCATAGGCCTATAGGTTTTTGATAAAAAAACATAGGTCCATAGTTAAGCCCATTTACCGAGGGTCCTGATCTTTGAACAATTAGGTGAATATCTTCTGCTTTTTCACATAGATTTGATTTCTTTACTTAAGAAGCACCTTTCACCTTCTAAACCTTCATTATTGTCACGATCCTTTGCCCTCTACGTTGGCGGTCTTAGCTAGAAACTCTTTTGTCTTGTTAATTTTTATATATTGATGCGGTTAATAAATTTCACAAAGCTCCCATATATCATAGGCTATGTTACGGTAAAAAGTATGTTTTTGTCTCAACAAGCTGCTCTTACAAATTTAGTTGAAGTGACCACACAACACTTGCAGCCTGAAATCATGGTTCAATAAAGTGGTTGTATTGTCTATTAGTTCTAAATGTCAAGAATTATGAACTTGAATAATAATCACATAATCATAAATTATAGAATTCCGTTGTTTTGGTCTAATATATTTTTTTTCTAAAGATTGTCTTAAGTATCTAAACGTAAAGAATACATTACAAAAAAAGGCTCATTTATATTAAATTTCTTGTCAATATCATAATTTTTATATTACTTATACTTTTGTATCACCACATTTAATTAATATTGATGCATGATGATATAGATTTTCATCAATTTTTGTGAACTGATATCAAACAAATCAATTGATTTATTTGACAAATCAATTTTTGTGAACTGATTTATTTGTCTTGAGTATATACTACATAAATTAAAAGCAAAACAACTCAATGTCTGATCACCTCATCATAATACATTCATGAAACCAAGAAGGCCCTCTCTCGCAGCAACATAAATGATATTGGATGAATGATAACTTGATAAGAATAATTTATTGAATTAAATTTTCAATGTAACATATAAATGATAAGGGGCGTGTGTGTATATATATATATATATATATATGGTTCTCGGGTCATTGAATTACGTGAAATCTACATCTAGAGGCTATGACAGACAGATAAATAACCTCTCAAATGTCACATATCATTGTAATTTTCTTTAGAGGGAAGTATAGATATGATAGTATACCACCACTACCCCAAGTCTTTTTCGTTCACCACTTCACCATGCGACCACTAGGACTGACTCAAACGATTTTAAATCCCAAAGCGAAAAAAAAACACAAACACACAGTTTTTAGGATATTTCTTACTTCAAAGCTAAAATCCAAGCATTGCACCATTATACAACAATCAATTCCTAAAAATTACGCCTCTACAACTATTAAAATATTTTGGCGCCTAAAGCTCACAATTAATAAGTTTTAGTCCAGGGTTGGCACTACGGCCATATATAAGGGTATATATTACAATCTATTAAAAGAATATATGTTATTTGGTTTTACGTACGTATGGCATATATCATTAAATTTAGTGCAATTTAATGTTATATTTCTATGTGAAATATATGAGGTTTAAACAAAATGTTAGATTAACAATTTCAATAAGGGCAATTTGGATATCATAGAAGGCAGTTGACATTATAATTTAGAGTCGAAAAACCTAGACACAATAACATAAGCTAAATATTGTTTTATCAATGACATAGTAATAGATATTATACAAATGATAGGTTTAATTTGTATTTACAACCCAAAAAGTATTTATATTACTCTTAATTAAATCAATCCCTTTAGAAGAGTTAGGGCAAGTTTTCACTTTAACTTGTTTTGTATGTATAAAACGAAGTGTCCATTGTGTATTAACTACCGAATTGTATGAGACAACTTTAAGTCAGACTGCAATAATTAGCACTGAGACGTACGATATTTGAGTAGGAAGCACATAAATAGGACTTATGTATATGTAGCCATGTAGGGCATATGTTATCGGTTGGCCAACAAATGAATTAAAGACAAGGTCCAACAAAACATGATCACAAGTCTCGTTAAATTTTACAAGTACGGTTACTGAAACGAAAAATCTTTAAACATTTTTATCAAAATAAAAAGGGGATATTGGCATATATAGCACAAATTCATTTTATAATTGAGTAAATGACAAATTGCCATAACCCAATGGATATTCCATATATTTTATGATATATTTGCATTTTTACCTTTTCAATTTATTTATTATTATTTATTTATTTTTTGCTTTTGAATATCTTCTTTCTTCTTTCATTTTATTTAAATTATAATTTATATCTTTTCACAAAAAACTAATTCAATTATAATATTTCTTTTAAAAAAACATAGATCTTTTCTACAAATATTGAAACTTAAA